>OY986040.1:84730921-85930921 GCA_963920215.1 Nineta flava | reverse complement strand
ACTCACATTGAGACAAACTTAACAATGGATGGACAATTTTATTTGAACTGTCAATGAACATAATAATATATTCAAAATTCAAAATCGACTGCCTATATCTGATCAAACAACCATGTAGAAAATATTATAACCAAAAATTTTTGTTTTTCCCCATTTCTTCGAATTTTTTCGATCTACAAATAGGTTTTGAGATATTTCGCGTCGAATGCAAACAATCGCGTCTTTATCAAATGTCTGGAAATGGCTTAAACTTAAACACATAAATTTAATTTTTGATTTTCCATATGTTCCGTTGGGAAAATTTAATTTTTAAAGATTCTTATTTAAGGTATAAAAAATTCCGCGTCGAATGCAAAAAACCGCATCCTTATAGAATTCTGGAAGTGGAAAGTTTTAACAAATCGCGCACACCTCTCAAAGGTGGTATGTGCTTAAATTTTACTATAAATATAGAAATATGGCCAATCATAGAGCAGCAATATTTCCTATGTTAATTTTAGCAAAACAAAAATTCGAAAGTTTTCCCATTTCCCGATATAAATTTCGTGATTTCATAATTTTCCCTGTGCCTTGGGTACTAGACCTAACTAAATGCCAAATATCATCTTTAAAGGACATATGGTGTAGGCCCTACGTTTTTATCCTCTCTAATGAAAATTATGGGCGTACCCGCTATTTTACTGTTTTTGAACTGAAATAACTTTTAAACCGTTTATTTCTTAACGAAAAGAAAAAACTTGTTCTCTTATAATTCCTTAAATAGCTTATATTCGAAAAATCAGCACTGTAGCTCTTTTCGTTCAGAAGATATTTCGGGATCAGATTGGCTCTGATTTAACGTGTAGTAATAGCGAATACTGTAAGCGCGAAGGCAAAAAAAAAGCTCAAACTCGGGCTGTCGCACTACCGTGCTCTAGATCTATACATAGTATAAAAGGAAGTCGACTTCCGCGTCTGTCTGTATGTTTATCCGCTAGCTCCTTCTAAACCACGTAACGGATTTTGAAACGGTTTTCACCATCATGTAGATAATTTTATTCGAAAGGTTTATATGTACAGTACATCCTAATTAAAATTTCGTATGTATAAATAATAAAGATATTTCGAAAAAAATTTAGTTTCATGGCTTACGTATTTAATTTTAAGTTAATACACCAAAGTTTCATACCACCTTAGTTACATATTATCAATTTTTTTTTAAACTCTCACATATGAGATGTTGTAATAGTATGGATATAACCATATATTTGGCTATTGTATGTTATCGATTCTCCGATCAATGAGCTCTGATCAAAATTTAGTAATTAACCATGCGAAGCCGAGCCAAATCTAGCGAAGCGGGTGGGTATCAGCTAGTTTATTAATAAAATTCAATAAAAATTGGTGTAACTTAGCAAAGTAATTTTGGTATTATTTTAAACATTCCTTAAACAAATTAATTTTATTGCAATAATTAACATTTTTGATAGAGCAATAACAAACCTTGGATACACGCAGTCATGTTTTTGTCAAATCATCTAACTGAAATCATCTTGTGAAATTTATCTTTGTAAAACGAAATAGTTATTATATTAGCTTGGTAGCACCACAGTCTCAGACACACGCTGTAAACAGGATAAAATAGATAGATCCTATATACAACACAGTTTATTCCATTTGAAAAGATTGCTTTTTATATGATTTTAAGATTATAATTTCCTGTTAGTGACACATACCAATTTCAAAACCATTATTATTCCAAGTAAATTGAAAATGAAATTATATTTTTATTTAAAAAAAAAACGTACAGTTTCTATCAATTTTTACTAGATCACACAATTGTATTTTCCTTTTTACACAATCACAATATAGTAATGTTTTGTAGATATGTTGTGTAAATAGCACTAACTTGCAAGGTTTTGATGGTTTGAAGTGGAAATGTCTGCCGGAACAAATTTTGTCTTCAGATTACAAAACTGACTTTGAAAAATCTCCGTACGACATACGTTTTTTCAGAAATCACAAAAATTTGAAAATGAATAAAGAAGGTAAATGTTTAATGAAAAAAAATACTCTTTCTTGCCCGAGGGCACCAATCACATAAAAAACACGGAAATTTTATATAACCTGCTTGTTAATCGAGTAATATTCCAATCGCCTTGAAACCCCGCGCAATGATCGTTCAAATGACAAGCACCATGAACAATCCAAGGTCCGGAATCGCCACAATCATGGGTTTTTTTTATGGTTTTAATCATCAATTTTATTAGAAAAACTAGCTCTTTCCCGCGACTTCGTCCGCATTTATATAAAATGCATTTATATAGCTATCCCCAACGGTTTATATAAAATTGGAGTCGGTTAAAATTTTTGTTGATTTTATCATTTCCACAGAAACTATAGTTCTAAAAAATAACCATAAAAATCTATTGAATATATATTTTTTCTTCCGACTTACTTTACAAATATCGATATTTAACGCTAACTAAGAATTTTAACGTAATGCTAGATAGCCTATAGCCGTCCTCATGAATGTGGCTATCTAACGCAAAAAGAATGTTGCAAATTCTTTTTGCAGTGAGATTAGCGCGTTTAAACCAACAAACAAAAATCTCTTCAGCTTTATTATATTAGTATAGATAGTTGAAAAAAATTCAAAAAAATTTATAAAAAATTGAAAAGAATTAAATTTTTTACAAAAAAGCTTCAATACATTTGTTTCGTAAAACTAATAGCCCAGAGGAACCGAAAATAAAAAGAAGTGAAAATTACAACTACCTGAGTTAATTGCTTAAATACCCGGTATATACTGAATTTATGAAAAAAAATTTGAAGCCAAAATGATTTATTTTTAAAAAGGAACTTTTTTTGTCATTAAATTTTTGTTTTATCTCAAGGTTTCAAAGATAAGCAGTTTTGCCCATTTTGTCCATACATGGTCCGATTTTGCCCATTATCGCGCTATACCTACTTTTTAGCACTAGAACACACATATGGAATTTCAGCTCACTATCTCTTTTCGTTTTTGAGTTATCGTGGTCACGAACGGGCGGACGACTGCAAAAATGGACTAATTAGGTCATTTTATGAACACCTATACCAAAATTTTTTTCTGCGATAAATATTTCCAACCGTTACAAAGTCGGAACTAAACTTTATATACCTGATCTACCTGATAATTTTTGAAACTTAATATACCTGATCATTATGCTAATGTGTAGAGAGCAGAGATATATAGAATTTTAACTTTTAATCTTAAATTGTAAAGATTTCTGTAAATATTAGTGTAACAGACAAAATGATAAGAAACAAAATTATAGTAAAACTAATTATCTACAACTTTACTTCTAATAAATTTTTCGGTATTTCGAATATTAAAGGAGATATGCCAAATTTTGTGTTTCCCCCTCCCTCTAAACCCTCTTTTTCCTTATCTGGTGTTACCCATTAACGAACTTGACCTTTCAAATGCCAAAAATGCCTGATGATTAATCAATCTATCGGATAGAAATAGATCTTTTATGTTGGGTGAGACACTTTTTTACGGATTAATTTTTTAAAAAAACATGTTTTAAACCATATATTATTAATTATTTATTGTGAATTTGACTTCACATGGAAATCACGAATGGGAATGTCTAATTGGTGTAAGCTCGAACTGTGGTTTGGAAAACGACGCCTGAATAGGAACTTGGCGATCTACCCTGTCGTATGGTAATCCCGACGACCATATTTGGGCATGTCCTCACGTCCAACAATCCGACATGATCGTCGTCCCAGGTTTGATGCGTCGTTGCATCACTTCTTATAATGTGCTGCCAGAACGATCTGGAACAGGTTCCATAAAAACCTGTCCAGATGTTGGGTCGAATACACCAAAGATCCATGTTCTCTCTATTATGCGCCCTTTATGGATCTTCCGTTTACCGATATTCGCTTCATCGACCTTCACCACATGTCCATCACCTCCCGAATAAAACAGCTCCAATCACACACAGTTGTTGAAGACAATCTCATCCATCAACAGCTGTTGATGTGGGGAATTCAGCAAAATTTTGTATCCGCAACATCCCTGGTTCCAACATATACAAGTAGAAGAAACAAATCATATACTTAGCTTGTTGCACAATAAATATGTACATAAATTGTATCGAAATAGTTTATATGATCCATTAATTGTCAAAGTTTGCTACCAAGACAATATTATATCTTTTTACAAAACTATGGTAATGAATGCAAGGCTAGATTAACATTGCATAGCCATAATAATTAGACTTGCAAACTTTCTTCGTGAACTTCCTTCATCATTTTTTATAAATAAATTATGATAAATTTATTTAAATAAAAGCATTATTTAACTACGTGTATAGCAATATCAGACAATCAGGAGTCACATACATTATATAAACAACCCACACAAAATCGTTTACATACACACATATATATATATATATATATATATATATATATATATATATATGTGTGTGTGTATGTAAACGACCAATCTTCCTTATTTATGAAACCCTTATTTATTTCGTAATAGAGATTTATTGTGTTTCTTAAATTATTTTGACGACATCTTTATTGAGAATTGTATATAGTTAAGCAATTTAGTTTCAGTTAGCCATGAATGGTATAGCGTACACAAGACTTACCGTCTAAAACTTGTCGCGGTATCTTGGCTCTCATTAAAGGAGCGCTGTAGAACCTACAGATTCCGATACTCGACACACCCAAAAAAACACAAAATATTAATAAAAGTTGACTAAATCTATGTCAATTGGACAACACGCACTTTAGAAAAAAATTAAATAAAACCTGAATTTATTTGATTTTAAACAAAAGCATTTGAATTTAATTTTTTTATTTCCACAATTAATTGAGTCTCTATCTCTTTTTAATACAACAATGTACAACTGTTAATGACTGAACAAATTTTACTTTTAAACTGATGTTGTTCGAACAATGGTTAATTTTAAACTTTGATATTAATCGAACAATGCCAATTTTAAAACTCTGATCTTAATAGAATAAATGTCAAATTTAAACTGATTTTGAACTGGTGAATGTCGCTGCTTTTATACCGACCGTGGATCTTTCTAGAAACATTTTTGTTGACACTTTAGAAAGTATTGTTTTTGAAAACATTTTATAGATTCTTCTAAAACAAATTTGTTTCTCAACAACCATGGACGCATTCAGAGGGGCCGATAATTAATAAAACTGATTGAAAAGTATATTGGTTTGCCTGAAATAGGAACCAGTATCGTTACACCATTTAACATGTATTTACTTTTATTCAATTTAGCGAATTTCCTTATAATACATAAATCACTCTTTAGCGGTCATCATTTGAGTGTGATAAAAATGAAATATCATATGTGATATGATTTTAATATTTGCGAGGCCAAATTTATTACAATGGCATAGGTCAAGAGGAAAGCGGGGCAAAGAAAAAGAAAAAAACATAAATATAAAATATCTCTCTCAATATTAGAACAATCGAAAAATGTATAAGGAGTAAAGTTGTAGAAAATCAAGTTTGCTACAATTCATTACCTTATCATTTTTTTCAAACTCGTAATGTGTACAGAGATATTTACAATTTTAACTATCAATCAATTGTAAATATTTCTGTAAATATTAGTGTAACAGAAAAAATGGTAAGAAACTAAATTATAGTAAAACTAAGTACCTACAACTTTACTCCATATAAATTTGTCGATTTTTCAAATATTAAGGGAGATATACCAAATTTTGTGTTTCCTCCAACCCTCTAAACCCCCCTTTACCGAGTTTACCCATAGATAAATAGATAGATTGTAAAGGCTGCCCTGGACGGGCTTCACTTCGGCCATAATGTCCATTGTGATGCTTAAGGATGTGAGTGGAGTGGAAGGAATTTTTGTGTATAGACTAGGAACCGGTAGGATATTCGGCTGCGTCCGACTATGATAGGAACTATGACAATATTAATCTGGAGATCGTGAAGGAAACTGCAGAAAACCTTCACAAGCATAGCCGGTTACTTCGTTCTTGTCCATACGCCGACAGTTTAGTCAATTAGTCGTCCCTTTTTTTTCTTCATAATTGACAAACTGCCGATCTTGGGATTCGAACCCATAACCCCCCAGTTTCGAAGTAAGTATACTTCGCAGGCATAATGCCTTAGACTGCTCGGTCACTTGGACTGGTGAGTTTACCCATTAACGAACTTGACATTTTGAATACTACAAGCTCTTCAAATACCAAATTTCATTCCAATCGGTATAAAACTGTGACCGCTAGAGAGTCCACAGACACATAAACTGTACACCCCCGTTTGGACATTTTTTAACATTTGCATTTGTAAGTGCTATAAAATTATTTTTTTAAGATTATTACACCTAAGTAAGGAACCCTTACAACTAAGTAAGGGTTCGTTTAATGGGCCACATCCGGTCAATGGTTAGCCGCGATTATACGGTAAGAATGTAAATAGACCTCCTTGTGTTATATCTGAGATGGTACATAATATGACGTAGTGGTAGGATGATCCTTTTCAATATGTTTTACGAATATCAAGGAAGGGGTAGAGTTTCAAAAAACAGAGGAATTCAGCTCTGATAGGTGTGTGGTCGAGTGCAGACCATACCGTGTAATCGCGTATTAGTATCAACTGAACTCTACTGTGATAGTCACATGGTCTAGATACCGTTTGGATTGTTGGTAAATCCTTTTGGATTATTATAATTATGTTCATTGATGGAATAACCGTGGTGTGGCATTTATTAGTATTATTTGTATTGTATCTGTATTGAGAACTCACGCTAACTTACCGTGTCGTAGATTAGACCAACTATTTGTAATTACTGTTTGTGAAAGTACGGTATTCCGTGTTATTGGAGACTAGTGAGTGTTTGTGAAAATGCGGTGTTCTGTGTTATTGGAAACTGGCAAGTGTTTATATCTTATAAGGAAAATGCCTGACAACATGAATACTGGTTCAAACGACCATGCTCCCTGTACTGGTCGTTTGAACCAGTAACCATGTTGTCAGGCATTTTCTTTATAAGATATAAACACTTGCCAGTTTCCAATAACACAGAACACCACATTTTCACAAACACTCACTAGTATATATATATTATACATACTAGCTGACCAGACAGACGTTGTCCTGTCTTAACTATGAATATTGAATTCGAATTAGTATAATTAATAAAAAATTATTATTATTTCAAAAACATATTATTTATTATTATAGTGCTTTATGATACACAACACTCTTAGTTTATTTTCTAGCGACTTCATCAATTGTTGGCGCATTAAAACGTCTTGCGTGTTGTCCTGCAGGCGTCTTATCGGCTTTGATGACATGCGGTCTAATGCTATCGTGAATAATGCAACCAATTCGTTGTGCTGATGTATAAACATTTGGAGTTGTTGCAAAATTGTTCTTTTCACCGAAGTGTTGTGTGCACAACGCTGATCGACTTGTCTTGCTGAATCGCCCATAAAATACATTTGAAAAAAATTGTAGTCACTATCCCGCGTTCGCAATAAGGAACCTGTTAGATGATATATTTGACCCTGAATCTGCAAAGGTAAACAGATGATAAATAGATGTAATATAGGATATTGCATAGAGAATTGTTTGTACCACCATGTGGCTCTTCCATGTTGCTCTCAAAATACTTTCTCAGCACTCCTATTCCCCCATCAACTTTTTTAAACACACTCACTTCTTTCTGCTCTTGACCATTTACCGAGCTACAAATGTACTTTAAAAGCCATTTCAATTGAAAGCTGCCAACGTATTTTGCATCAGGCACGTGGTGGTAAAAGTTTATTGTTTTTCGATATACTTACCTTGAAACTTGCCTTAAATTTTTCTCGAATAACTTTTGTTGCGCCAAATGACGTCATTTGAAACCAATTATTTATTGCTCGATATGAGTAAAAAAATGTTTAGAATCTGGCCCATTTCCCGAAACCAATGAATGTAGTGGCTCTTCTGGCCAATTGCGTCAATTTGGCCGCTCGCGCAACACAATCCAGGGGCTTCATATTTAAACTTAAATTCCTTTCAATATTGACACACAACGTTCATTGGTCCAATAGCAACGATTTGCTGTGAACTGTTATCGATTTCCACATTATAATTAAATGCAGCTCGATATTGGTTAAACGCAACATTTCTATGTTGTTGATTTCGATCCATCGATTCCGTTCAACTTCATTCCACGTTTCGAGTTTGACTTGCTCTTGTATATCTTTCACTTCTAGCTTTTCGAGTTCTGCGACTTAAGCTTGTACGTCTAATTGCTGGCATTTTTTTAAACAAAAATTCATGCGATCATAATTTTAGTGTGATCAAATTGAAATTTAAATGATTTTAGTATTTGCAAAAATTAAATTTATGTGACTGAACTGAACTAATAGCCAAAATAGAACGATCGAATTATTACTATGGAAACCGCAATCAAATTTGGCATTTCAAAATTAAAACAAAATTTTAATAAAATAATTTTATAGAATTTCATCAAAATCGGTCCAGTCGTTTAGGAAGAGTTCAGTCACATACACACGGACAGGAGATTTATATATATATATATATATATATATATAATTTAATGATGGACATTTAAAGAAATTGAGATTTGATTTTTTTTTCCTCATTCGAATTACTTTTCTTTAAAAAAAACTCTTTTCTTAGGAGAAGACAAATATTTCATCTTGAATAATTTTCAACATATACTTTTCTTTGTACTTAGAAATCAACACCATTCAATCAAGAATACGATCGTACTATGGGCCTACCTCCTTAACAGTATGAAAATATGAACTAAACGCAATAAAGAGCTTACAAGTTAACATATTTTTTTTTTTTTGAATTTTTATTTCTTTTGGTGGGTAATGAGAATCGGATCAGAGTGTATATTCAGCATATAACGAATCGCTGATAAAACACTTGACTGACGTAGCACTCGTGCGATCGAAATAACACTGATTTCTATCCTGCTCTATTACACAGTGTTTGGGAGTAATTCAGTAAAAAATGTGTGTCGTACTTAATGTGTGTCATACATCGATTAAGCGAAACGGACAGACTACAGTGTAACTACACTTTGCAGTAAAAAATAATTTTGAGTGTTATCTGATTATTTGATATTGAAAGATAAGACAATAATGTACATTATAGAAAGATGAATGATCGTTATTTGCTGCACCGCCAGCTCTTACATTAGAACATTTCAATTTGACTATACAGTTGAAATTAGATAATGGATGTCTTCATCATTATTACTCCATGTTTCTGATAAACGAAGAATTATATGGTCATTTTTTATATCTACTGGGAATAATCGACGCTGAAACGAAATTATTGTCTGAAATTGGTTCAAAATTTGTAAACTGGTTAGGGTCTACACTCTAGGCGATAAAAAATTATCTAAATTATCTCTTTCATTATTTTTTTTATTGCGAAATTTTAATTTAATTTAATTTTTTGAAGTTTTATTTCTTTTAGCGCGTTATGAAAATCCAATCAGAGTGTATTTTCAGCATGTGATGTAACAATGATTTATTTCTTACCTCAGTGTCTGGGAGACATTCAGTAAAATATATGTGTCATATAGTAACTACACTCTGCAGTGGGAGATTACTTTTTGTATGTGTGATATGATTTTTTAATATTAAAAAATAAAATACAGACTAATTGAGAACCATCCTCCTTTTTGAAGTCGGGTTAAAAAGGCAAGATAATATTATACATTTTAGAACGAAAGATGAATAATCTTTATTACTTTGGTAAATAGCTACACCGCCAGCTCTTACATTATAACATTTCAATTTTACTATACAGTTGAATTTAGATACAGGATGCTTCATCAAACAATATCTTTTTTATGGGCTCGTAAACTTTGTATATTTTGATAAGCCTGGCCTGTCTTGATAAATTTCACTAACTCTGATTTTAATGTAAAGAATGGATTTAATGTCAGTCTTTCTCAAATTTAACCGAAGAAGTGACGCTGGTTCTGTTCAACCATGATAAAATGTAGAATCATTGGTTTCAGATACAATATATAATTTTTATATTGTAGTTATTCACTACAATATCATTTTACTAAACTTGTGTGTCTTAATAGTAGTGTGGACCTTATTAAATATTATTTTAATAAATTATTTAAAAAGAAGTAGAAATTAATACGTGTGTACTAAAGTACACACAGAATTTTTTTTAAACATAATCGCATGATTGCTTGTTTACATAACTTATTGTTAGTATTATTATTCACACGCTAACTTCCACAACTTCAAGTTTCATATTATTATTGTACATAAACCATATTTTGACAAAATGGAAACCCGACTTCAAAAATAAAATATTCTATAACAAAAAATGCACTAAAAAGTAAAAAAATAATTGCATATTCTTGTGCCAATTTTAGTTCACCTAAGCAAAAATTTTTAAATATATATGTACAATTATTGTTATTTTTGGAGGCGGTGTCCAAAAATTATGTGAATTTCTCTATGCTGACACCGCCTCCAAAAATAACAATAATTGTACATATATATTTAAAAATTTTTGCTTAGGTGAACTAAAATTGGCACAAGAATATGCAATTATTTTTTTACTTTTTAGTGCATTTTTTGTTATAGAATATTTTATTTTTGAAGTCGGGTTTCCATTTTGTCAAAATATGGTTTATTTCTCGCTTTTTAGTGACTTTGAAGTTCTATAACTAGTTTTATTTGTCTAAATATGGGTAGACCTACTAAACGACTTACTAATTTTTTGTGAATTTTTTTATAACACATTTTTTTTTTTTTTAATTTTAAGAGCATTTTTTTATAACAGATTTTCAATTTTATTTACATGCATTTTGTTTTTTTTTTGGGGTCGGTTTTTTTTTTTGTAAAAAAATTTTTTGAAGTCGGTTTTTAAAAAAATTTTCTTATTTTCCCATTATGAATGAGTATACCCTTTCAAAAAAAAAAAAAAAATTTCGCAGAAATCGGTTATCACATATAAAATGAGGAATTTCCTCGATTTTCCGGGGATCCCCTCATCAGAATGCGATTTGGTGTCAATGGGACCAATGGGAAACCAAACCCTTTAAAACAAAAAAAAAATTCAAAATCGGTTCATAAATGTCGGAGTTCTGAGGTGACACACATAAAAAAAATAAAAATACAGACGAATTGAGAACCATCCTCCTTTTTTGAAGTCGGGTTAAAAAGTAACAAAACTTAAATTTGTTACTTTTGATTATGTGCTGTTGATTATGCGACGAGCAACGTACATTCTCCATCCTTGTCACATTTTTTAACTTATACGTATCATACGATTTTTAATCAACCAATCCGCGACTAACACAACAGACACACCGCTTTGGTTACGTGTGTAATAAGTGTTTATTTATCCGTCAGTGAACAAATTTTTCCCCACTACCTTATTCTGTCTAGTATTCAGTATGGTGTGCCAAATTCAAATAAATATAAAAATAGTTATCTGTATAATTTACATAGTGTTATTTAATATTAATTATATATGAATGATTGTTTATAATTAGAGAACGGATTATACGTTATTTACATATATATACAGGTGGTTCGTGACTCGATAGCCATAGTTTAAGAGCGTATTCTTTTGACAATTTTAAATCGAAAGTGCCTTATATACTTTTGTCCAAAACCCAATAGTTAATGAGTTATGTGATTTATTAAATTTAACCAATAAAGTAAAGACATTGTTTAGTAAAGTAGTATAATGTTTTATTAATAAAAATTTAATTTAATTATTTCCCCATTCTTCGAACAAAGTCGATGTTCCGCACACTGAATTCAACTTTCATAGTATTTCTATGTCCACTACCATGTTTTCAAGCTCGTAATAATTAATTTCTGTTAATAATTGTTGAATTATCAATAAGCAAAAATAAATCTTATATTGGACTAACACAGATATGGTCAAACTATGTGGGTTTTTTGGAAATACCAAAATATTCCTTTTAGACCCATATGGTCACAAGATGTTTTACTAAAGTGTTTGTATGTATATTATTGGGTAAAACACACATCTCGTTGTAAATATGCATTACAGAAAAGGTCGGTTTTTATGACCTAAAATATGTATATAAATACATGCATTTTTGATATTTAATGTCCAGTCTATCTATAGTCTACTAAATAGTATGATCAGTATAAGGGTGTCAAATATAATACGTATAGTTTACTTTTCTCAATAATTGCAATCTTTAAAATAAAGATTAAGTTGTGTTAAAATAAATCAGTGCGTTTTATTTAATTAAATTAAAAATCACAATTTCCAATTCCATAATCTCCTATAGGTTATGGGCCCAGGTATCGCGAATAAATAAATTGTGTAAAATAAAAATAAAAATTAATTAAGTATTTTAAATTGAAATTTAAAAGTGTGTATAATAAATTATGGAGAAAGAGAGTACGTCTACCATTGAAGGAGTATCATATACTTAGCGTTATTGATGAGGAAATTCTTACAATTTTAAATGATGAGTGGAACAAAAAATAATGACGTCGCGCACAGCATTGTTGATTGGCTTTTGGTAGATTCATTGCTGCACTTTACAGATGACACAGATGGCTATGATGAAACGACTTTCAGAATTAAAATTAACTGCTGATATGTCTCTTATGGAACATTATTCAATTTTCGATACATACAAAAATGATCTATTAGCATCTGGATGAAAATTGGAGAAGTCCTTTATAGTCCAGAAGTATCTTATAATTTACTGTCCGTCTCCAAACTTCAAAAATCTGGAATGGTCATTTTATTCGATCAGCAAGGCGTTAAGATAAGTAAAAACAATACACTTATTATGTAAGGTAAGCCTTTAAATGATTTGATACAAAATTGAATTTACAATAGAAAATTTTGAAATAATTGCATTTATTTCAATTATTAAAATAACCGATAATAAGAAAACAAATTATGATATTTGGCATCAAAGGTTAGGACATATAAGTAAAGATTTTTTTAAACTAAAGAATAATAATATGATAGAGGATTTAGAGCAAATAATAGAAATTAATCCAAATGATAAAATATGCTTGTATAAATGGTAAACAAACTCGATTATCGTTTAATAAAGCTAAGAATCGACAACATGTTAGGATACCATTATTTATAGTCCATTCTGATGTATGTGGCCCTATCACTCCGACGGCATTGTATGATAAAAATTATTTTGTTTTATTTTTGGATCATTATACACATTACTGTGTAGTATATTTAGTTAAATATAAATCAGAAGTGTTTTCAGTATTTAAATATTTTGTAGCTAAAAGTGAATCTCATTTTAATCTTAAATTAACTTATTTATACATAGATAACGGTAGAGAATATTTGTCCAATGAAATGAAAAATTATTGTGTAAATAAGGGCATCACGTATCATTGAACAGTTCTGCGAACCCCTCAATTAAACGGCGCTGCCGAACGTATGGTCAGAACAGTCACAGAAAAAGCTCGATCAATGATAGCCGGATCTTGTTTAGATAAAATTTTCTGGGGTGATGCCGTTCTAACAGCAACTTATTTGATTAATATTATTCCAAGTAGGGCATTAAAAATAATGAAAACACCTTATGAATTATGGCATAATAAAAAAACCTTTATTTAAATATTTAAAAGTATTTGGTTCTACCGTATACGTACATGATAAAATTAACAAAAATAAATTTGATAATAAATCTTGGAAAGGTATTCTGGTTGGTTATGAATCAAATGGTTATAGAGTATGGAATATTGAGTCAGAAAAACATACCACTGTTAGAGATGTTATTGTGGATGAGACAAATTTTCTAGTGTCTCGACCAGGTATGAAATCTGATGGTTTCGTAAATGAAACTGATACTTTTGAAGTTTCAGTGATGGAAAATAATAGTTTAGAGACATCGACTGATGATGATGTTCTCTATAAATCTGGCAATGGTATTCCAGATAGATCTGATATTGAAAATCAGATAAGTTTGAAGACATCGCTTGTTGATGATGTTCTTTGTAAATCTGGCAATGGTATTCCAGATAGATCTTATAAATCTGATATTGAAAATCAGATAAGTTTGAAGACATCGTCTGTTGATGATGTTCTTTGTAAATCTGGCAATGTTATGCCAGATAATTCTGATAAATCTTATTTTGAAAAATCAGATAGGATTTGTAAATCTGGTAATGATAAACCAGATAGTTTTTCTGATAACAAGAAATCAGATGTAGATTATAATCCCAGAAATAAATTTCCAAGATTAGAAGTAGAAATAGAAAATGAAAGTAATGACTTCAAAGCAAATATTCGGAAGAGTGAAAGGATCAGAGGTCTTCCTAAAATATCATATGATGAATCTGTTACTGCAGACGAATGTATGTTATCAGCTCAAGTTATGATAAATGATGTTCCATATTCTTTTTATGAGATTAAAAATAGAATCGATAGAGTTAAATGGGAACAGGCTATTAAAAGTGAACTTAATTCACTTAAAATAAATAATACTTGGACATTGGTACCAAGACCAAAAGATAAAAATATTTTAGAGTGTAAATGGATATTTACAATTAAAAATGATGAATTTGGCAATCCATATAAATACAAAGCTCGCCTGGTAGCTAGAGGCTTTAGTCAGGAATACATGATAGATTATAATGAAACCTTTGCACCAGTAGCTAGAATATCTAGTTTTAGATTCATAGTTGCATTTGCTAACCAAAATAATCTCTTACTACATCATATGTATGTAAAAACTGCATTTTTAAATGGCAAACTAAAGGAAGACATTTTTATGAGGGTATCTGAGGGAATTCAATCTAAAAATGATCAAGTTTGTAAATTAAATAAAGCCTTGTACGGTTTGAAACAAGCAGGTCGATGTTGGTTTGAAGTTTTTGAATCAACTTTAAAAGAAATAAATTTTACAAATTCACCAGTAGATCGATGTATTTATATTTTAGACCAAGGCAATAAAACAAAGAATATTTATGTTGTATTATATGTCGACGATCTCGTGATTGCGACTTATGATATATATACAATGAATAATTTTAAAGAATATTTAAAGCGAAAATTTCAAATGACAGATTTAAAAGAATTAAAATTATTTTTAGGTATACGAATTTCTAGAAAAGGTCCCATCATAACATTAGATCAAAATACATACATTAAATCAGTTTTAGAAAAATTTAAAATGCAAAATTGTAACCCAGTTAATACACCTCTTGAATCTAAAATTGATTATATAGCATTAAATTCAGACGAAAATTGTAATAAGCCATGTCGAAATATTATTGGCTGTTTAATGTATCTAATGATCTGCACTCGTCCAGATTTAAGTTTTGCAGTTAATATTGTCAGCAGATATATGAATAAAAATAATATTGCACTATGGCAGTATTTAAAAAGAATTTTAAGATATTTAAAAGGCACTATTGATATAAAATTAATATATACTCAAAGTAATTATAAAAATACAATAAGTGGTTATGTAGACGCTGATTGGGCAAATGATAAAATTGATAGGAAAAGTACAACAGGTTATCTTTTTAAATTGTACGAAAATTGCACAATTTGTTGGGCTACGAAACGACAAGCATCAGTGGCTGGTTCTACATCAGAAGCTGAATATATGGCTCTGTATGAGGCCGCACGAGAGGCTTTGTGGTTACGATCATTAGCTGAAAGTATAAAATTAATCATTTCAGATGCAATAATTATATATGAAGATAACAATGGCTGTATAAGTATTGCAAATAACCCATCAAGCCATAAGAGATCGAAAAATATTGATATTAAATATCATTATTCTCATAAAATAGAAAAAGGACTAATTAAATTAATTTATATGCCTACAGATCAACAAATAGCTGATTCACTAACGAAGTCACTTCCTGGAGTAAAATTTGTGGAATTTAGAACACAAATGGGCTTAAAATAGTTTTAAGTATTTTTTTGTACAATAATTGTAAATGGTCTGATAAGGTTTTCCCATACGATGTTGGGTTTTTCCTTAATCCGTAAGCAACGAATGTTGGACCTAGTAGAGTCATATAAAAAGGTATGAGATTGCATTGAGAAAAGAGACAATATGTTTTTTTTTATTTAAGCAAATGTATTATAATAAATAGTATTTTTTATGGATTCATTTTTGAGAGGGAATGTTGAATTATCAATAAGCAAAAATAAATCTTATATTGGACTAACACAGATATGGTCAAACTATGTGGGTTTTTTGGAAATACCAAAATATTCCTTTTAGACCCATATGGTCACAAGATGTTTTACTAAAGTGTTTGTATGTATATTATTGGGTAAAACACACATCTCGTTGTAAATATGCATTACAGAAAAGGTCGGTTTTTATGACCTAAAATATGTATATAAATACATGCATTTTTGATATTTAATGTCCAGTCTATCTATAGTCTACTAAATAGTATGATCAGTATAAGGGTGTCAAATATAATACGTATAGTTTACTTTTCTCAATAATTGCAATCTTTAAAATAAAGATTAAGTTGTGTTAAAATAAATCAGTGCGTTTTATTTAATTAAATTAAAAATCACAATTTCCAATTCCATAATCTCCTATAATAATTATTAGCTCGGTAAACTATTTACTAAAAACATTAATGAGGGAAATTGATTAAATGTAAGAAAAAATTTGGTTGAAATTTATTTCGTAAGTTTTCCCTTAGTATGTTTTTAAAATTTTATAACGCGGCAAGTTTTAAAATATTTGAAATCATCAGAAAAAATAACTAATACTAAGGGAAAACTTTCGAAATAAATTTCAAATAAATTTTTTCTTACATTTAATCAATTTACCCCTCATTAATGTTTTTAGTAAATAGTAGTTTACCGAGCTATTTACTTTGTAAATAGCTCGGTCCTATCTTCCATATCATCACTTTTTAAGAAGGAACTATTATTATATGAAGTCTAGAGCTATTTACTTTGTAAATGCTCGGTCCTTTCTTCCATATCATCACTTTTTAAGAAGGAACTATTACATTAAGGATTTCCCCGAAAACTCGGCCCTTTCTTACATTTATGTTTTTGATCGGATTAATTCTAAAAGAATATTCTTAATTTCATTTTGGTCCTTTTTAAGATTTTATTTTGTTTTTAAGAGTTAAGTTTTGTTTATATACGTTTTGAGGTATTTTACAGGCAAGTATGGAGCAGCTACAAGTATAACACTATACTTAGAGAAAGTAAGATATAGAACAAGATAGGCTTGTACAAATTCGCCTTTGAACTTTTAATGCTATCTTTGTTTTACTTTAAATTTTTGGTTTATAAATTCTAACTATATAATTTTTACTCTTTTTGTTTTTAAAGTTTTATTACTAATTATTTTCGTATTTTTGGATTTTTATTTAAATAATATGTTAATTTAAGAGTAACTATTAAATTGTATAACCATTCAAATTGAATTATTAAATTGATTATTATAACAAATTTAATTAAATTTTACTTAAGCACTTGTCAGATCACCACATGCATTTACCGAACGGAACGACTAAATAAATAAAATTTGGACAATTACCCAGTCGACATGTTTTACGCTTGCGCACTTTATTAGGTCCCAGTATCGAGAATTTTAATAGAGAGAAATTTGGGCATCTCGTCAAAACGAAGCTACTTACGAAGATTCAGCCTGTGTAATCATTAGTGAAAAGGGGCGCTGTACTGTAGACTATAACGGTCGCCCATTGCAAGACTTGTGCTAAATATAAGGGCGACCGGTTTGAATGAGTGGTTAACGGAATATTACCCCTTTCGTCGAACTGGAATGAAATCTTTTATTTAAAAAAAAAGGACATTCGATGAGGGAGGTAAAGTTCCGATTAACCACTCTTTCAAACCGGTTACCGATGAGGGAGGCAATCTTACCATGAGCTCTTGGACTAATAGTGGTGTTATCTACCAAAGTATATGTATGCATTTATAGGTTTTTAGGACAAATTTGTTCTGTTTCATAAGTTGTGATAATAAATGCGAAACAAAATTTTGTTTTTAACAAACTTTTTATCAATGAATTATAAAAAGTTAAAAATAATCTTCTTTCATCAATGTGACATAAATAAAATCTTGTGGCGGACAAGTTTTAATTATTCACCCCAACGTTTATTTATATTGGCGACTTGGGGAAATATTTTTCTCCTTTTAAATTCATTAAATAAAAGCTAGTTTTAAAAATGATATTTTATATTATTTTCTCCTTTTGAGTCGAATATGTTAAAAAAAAATTTAAAATCTTTATATTTATTTTAAGACTAAAAAACTCCTATCGCATTAATTTCTCATCGCTTCCACTACTTCCAAATATTTATAAAAATCTCCACCAAATCTCTCTATTTCATGTAATATTTTCAAATTCCATCTATATATTAGATATTCTATATTGCATTATCACGTGACTTATACTCGTATGAAAAGTTTAAAACATCTAACTCAATTAGAACTAGTCTAAATTTTGATTGCAAGAGCTTTCCCTGATTAACAAATGGAAAAATAAACAGAAAGGGGAGTTAAACAAAAACTTTTAAAAATAGTCTTATTAGATATACATTTTTTATCTTAAAATAGAAAAAAATGTATATTTATATCTATAGCATTGTTTAAATTGCTATTGTTGCTTTCGCTGTTATTTCAGGAGCTTCAAGTCCATCAACTCTAAAATAAATGTATAAAACTTTATTATACACACTAATAACTTGATTACCGATTAACAGATTCTTAAATTTCATTAAACATTGAACAACTATTCTAACTAATAATTTTTAAATCTGATATGTTACTATAAGCACGAGTAACTAGCATAATGCATACATAATAGTATTATTGAACAAGATAACAATGATTAGATTAAAATTATATGCGCACGGTAATATAATTTAATAGTGTAGGTTTAGTCTAAGAGCTATCATCTACACAATTAAAAAAACTGAAACTTAACGTAGTTGATTCAACTAAGCGGCAGGTGTAAATACGGCGAATCGAATGAATCAGTTCTCTGAACTATGCGGTGTTTTTGCTAGAAGTCTATTCTATTCATCCAACTATATAAAAAGTGAATAGAATTGAATTTTCAATACAAAATATACGTTATTGAAATTCAAAGAAAAAATTACATAAAAATAGAAATAAAATTGTTTGTTTCATTTCATGGAGTTTCGCATACCTTGTATCGAATTACGAACACATTATCTCTATCATTTTGGGTTGCTACTTGAATATGTTACTGATCTCTATATATATATATATATATATATATATATATATATATATATATATATATATATATATATATATATATATATATATATATATATAATTCTTCTGTCCGTGTGTATGTGACTGAACTCCTAAACGGATAGGCCGATTTGGATGAAATTTTGTGTGTGTGTTCCAGTGGATTCGAGAATGGTTTAGATACACAATTGGACCCGGTCCTAAACGGCTGGACCGATTGTCATTTCCACGGAAACTCTACTTCAATAAGATAACTATAAAATTATTTTATTAAAATTGTGTTTTAATAAAATATCGTTCTATTTTGGCTATTAATAAATTTAATTTTTGCAAATACTAAAATCATATCATATATTATATTTCAATTTGACCACACTAAAATTATCGCTGGAGAGTGATTTATTTATTCTTAGGAAATTCGCTAAGTTAAAGCAGCCCTGCGTAACCAATTTTTTTTTTTTCAAATGAATTTATGTTTTAAACAATGCCAGCAATTAGACGTACAAACTTAAGTCGCAGAACTCGAAAAGCTAGAAGTGAAAGATATACAAGAGCAAGTCAAACTGACGAGCAACGCGAACCGCGGAATGAAGTTGAACGGAATCGAAATCAACAACATAGAAATGTTGCGTTTAACCAATATCGAGCTGCATTTAATTATAATGTGGAAATCGATTACAGTTCACAGCAAATCGATGCTATTGGACCAATGAACGTTGTGTGTCAATATTGAAAGGCATTTAAGTTTAAAAATAAAAATTAAAAGCCCCTGGATTGTGTTGTGCGAGCGGGTAAGTCAAATTGACGCGATTGGTACCGCCACATTGGTAAGAGCCGCTACATTCATTGTTTTCGGGAAATGAGCCAGATTCTAAACATTTTTTTACTCATATCGAGCAATAAATAATTGGTTTCAAATGACGTCATTTGGCGCAACAAAAGTTATTCGAGAAAAATTTAAGGCAAGTTTCAAGTATATTGAAAAACTGATGCAAAATTCGTTGACAGCTTTCAATTGAAATGGTGTATCAATTGAAATGGCTTAAAGTACATTTGTATCTCGGTAAATTGTCAAAAGCAGAAAGAAGTGAGTATGTTTAAAAAAGTTGATGGGGATGGGAGTGCTGAGAAAGTATTTTGAGAGCAACATGGGAGAGCCACATGGTGATACAAACAATTCACAATACAATATCCTATATTACATCTATTTATTATATGGTTACCTTTGCATATTCAGGGTCAAATATATCTTCTAACAGGTTCCTTATTGCGAACGCGGGATAGTGACTACAAATTTTTTCAAATTTATTTTATGGGCGATTTAGCAAGTCAAGTAGATCAGCGTTGTGCTCACAACAATTCGACGAAAAGACCAACTGTGGAAGAACTCCAAATATTTTTCCATCAGCACAACGAATTGGTTGTATTATTCACGACCATATTAGACCGCATGGCATCAAAGCCGATAAGAAGCCTGCAGGACAACACGCAAGACGTTTTAATGCGCCAACAGTTGATGAAGTCGTTAGAAAATTAAACTAAGAATGTTGCGTATCATAAAGCATTAGAATAATAAAATACCAATATATAATTAAATTATATACCAATTATTTAGTTTTTTAGTAATTTAATACCAATAATAATTATACCAATTCGAATTCAATATTCATAGTTAAG
Organism: Nineta flava; assembly: GCA_963920215.1. Taxonomy (NCBI): domain Eukaryota; kingdom Metazoa; phylum Arthropoda; class Insecta; order Neuroptera; family Chrysopidae; genus Nineta; species Nineta flava. The sequence goes on along the minus strand of OY986040.1, from coordinate 85,909,980 downwards.
ACAGGACAACGTCTGTCGGGTCCGTAGTATATATATATATATATATATATATATATATATATATATATATATATATATATATATATATATATATATATATATGTGTATATATATATTTATATATATATATATATATATTTGCCTTCCCTAAACCTCGAAAATATGTTCCACAATGTGGCTTTTTGGACATTATCTTCCTGATTAAGCTCTTCACAGTAACATGTGATTTTCTAAACCACATAGAAAATCGGATTCATGTAAAGGGCTTTGACCCCTATGTTTAGAACAAATAATCTTTACAGAGTGCTTTATTATTACATAGAGGTCCTTTAAAACTTATTAAGGATGTACGAGCACTAAAGCTTCAAAAAGATTAAGGCTTCATTTTTTGTTTACATGTAGTTGAAGTGCATATAAATCAATCAATTATATATATATATATATATATATATATATATATATATATATATTCTATTTCATAGTTTTTTTTATTCGTCGCATTTTAATCCAAGTGAAAATTATATATATATATATATATATATATATATATATATATATATATATATATATATATATATATATATATAATAATTTTCACTTGGTTTAAAATCCGACGAATAAAAATAAATGCAATAGAAAATAGAAATTTTAAAAAAGAGATCCAATAAAATTCCGGTATGACGGGCCTAAAAAAAAGTATGTGTGTCAGCTACGACGCACGACTGCTGGAGTTTACTACTTAAGAACGATTGTCTTTGAACAGGCACAGAAAAAAAGACTTACTAGACTAAAAACATTTTACACTTATACTTTCTTATACTGTTAATTTTACTCTTCTATTGTCGCAGCATATGTTACTTGTTACTAATTTGGTGACAGTTTCAAAACCAAGCAACATCGTGAAACTGTCACCAAATTAGCAACAAGTAACATATCCTGCGACAATATAAGAGTAATTTTAATAAGAGTAAAATTAACAGGAATAAATGTGAATGAAGGAAATTTTAACAAGAGCAATTTCAATATATTTTAAAATTTATTATATTTTAAATCTAGTATATTTTAATCTAGTTAATTTTCTATTTATTTTTATTTTTGTCTGTTGATCTCGACTTTATATCTATTTCTAATTGTCAAAGAGTAAAGTACGACTAGCTAATTTATACTGATGATGACTACATTGCAGTCGAAATACGTATTTATAATACAAAAAACTGATCTAGGTAAAGGGGGCGAATTTGAAATGTTATTCCAAAAAAGATATTTAAGAAAACAGATGAGATTTGGGTTAAATTTTATTTCTGTCGGTGGTAACTCAATTACCCGAAATCTCAGGGTTTTTTTCTTAAATATCTTTTTTGTTAGGCCTGGCCTAAATTAAATTTTATGACGGGCCTAAATTAAATTTGAATTTTAACTTACGACAAAAAATAATAAACATTATTGTGGACATTTATGAATATACTATATAAGATTTTGAAGAATTTTATAAATGGACTATACATCAGCGCTCGTACATCCTTAAGAACAAATAATTTTGTTGCTCTAATTTTGCAATCAAATAACCTACAGCGCCCGCTCTAATAAACATCATCACTGTATTTTTTAAATTTTTCATTAGTAGTAATAGTTTGTCACACTACATATGTTATGTAGAGGAATGCGCTTCTACAAATACTCTATTAGAACAATATCATCTATTAAAATACATGTGCTCTTAATTTCCGTTACATATATATTAATACCCTTGACAGTACACAATACACGTGCATAGAAGATCAACATAACCAGCCATGTATATTTTAATTCAATTATGAAATTCTTATCATTTCATTCAAAGTTTATAGAATACTTTCATGACTTAGTCCAATCAAGATGTACATCCGTGCTTGCAAAAGGTCCAGCCGTTCTGAATTTTTTATATGTTGTTAGAACCTAAACCAATATTAAAAAATTCGTTACGCAGGAGCAGCTTCAACTTAGCGAATTCCCTTAGAATACACAAATCACTCTCTAGCAATCACAATTTTAGTTTAATCAAAATGAAATGTCGTTCTGAAATGATTTTAGTATTTGCATGGCTAATTTTATTAATAAATGACATACGTCAAGGGAAAATGGGGGCATAAAGAAAGAAGAAAACACAAAATATAAAATATCTCTCTTAATATTAGAACAATCGAAAAATGCGTAAGGAATAAACTTGTAGAAAATCATGTTTGTTACAATTTATCACCTTATCATTTTTGCTCAAACTCTAATGTGTACAGAGATATTGAGGAATTTAATTTGAAGTCTTAAACCGTTAATATTTCTGTAAATTTTAGGGTAACAGAAAAAATGATAAGAAACAAAATTACAGTAAAATTTAGTGCCTACAACTTTACTTATAAATTTTTCGATTTTTCGAATATTAAGGAAGATATGTTAAATTTTGTGTTTCCCCCTCCCTCTAAACCCCCCTTTCCCCTTATCCGATTTTACCCATTAACGAACTTGACCTTTTAAATACCAAAAGAGCCTCAAATACCAAATGACATTCCAATCAGATCAAAATTGTGACCGCTAGAGTGATTACAGACATATATATATATATATATATATATATATATATATATATATATATATATATATATATATATATATATGTCTGTAATCACTCTATAGATATATATATACAAATTTCACAGATGATGATTTTCGACATCTACTAGGTAGGATCGATGTACATTTGCAAAATTTTGAAGTCGGTACGAGACCAATAGCTCTATTTCCTTTCAGGAAATTCGCTAAAAGCCAGATTTGCAATTTCCAAAGTGTTGTGCTAACGGCGGTGTGCCCAAAAAACCATGAAATTTTCGGACTTTTTTCTGTTTTTGCTCAATGTCTCCGTAAAAGTAGGGCCTGACCGGTATAGTCATTCTATACACATTTAAAGTAGACTAAATTTGCTACAATTTGAGACCAGAGCGATCTATATACAGCTATTGGTTCTCAAGATACAGTTCTTCGAAAATAGGCAATTTTTCCAAAAAGTGAAATTTTTTCGAAATGGTCACTTATTTTGTGAAATATCTTCTAAAATACGCATCCCACGTCAAATATTATATGAAATAAAGTTGTAGTAAATTTAAAATTAAATAAGCTTTCATTTGAAATCAAACTGGTACCTGTAAGCTTGACGATTCTCTCAAAAACGGTAAGATAACCAAAAACAGTCATAAGTTAACCAGCGCAGATAACCAGCGCAGCGCACATAATTATCAGATGTTTGGATCCATATTTTCGGAAAAAGTAGGTACCATTTCCAAACAGAAAGGAGGAAACAAAATATCGAGGTCGTACAGCAACTATCAGAGCATGAGAAAATGACACACACTTCTTCTTCCATGCTTCAAGGAGGCCACGCTTGTTTTTGAGAACAACAGTCTCAAAAAATAGCTGTACTGACTCAGGGATGACAGAATCAACATTGTTGAAGAAATCGTTCGAGGGGGGATACTGACTGGTGTCATACACTTGTGTGCGGATATCTTCCACGATGATTTCTGCTGCTGCCTTCACAACTCTCAACCGTTCATGCTGCGCATCGCCTTTTTGTTCCTTGTACCAATAATCATACAAAATTTTATGGTCGGTGTTTTTGAAGCAGATGAGTGTCCCTTTGTTGGAGCCCATTTCCACTATGACTATGTCATTGCCTCAGTTTGTCGAGGAGGGGATTCTAAGACAACAGTAGGCTCAATTTTCATCTTTTTTCTGACAAGGTAAGGCACCGTCAAGGATACGTACGTGGCTAACAATTCTACGATAGTTTTTGTGTGTCCAGGTTGATAATTGTTGGCCATAGAGGAGCACGGGAATAGTTATCCACAGTGGTAAATTGACACAATGTAATTATTTTATATATATGCCGACATATTAGTATATTATTTACCTGTCAGTAGTTGTACCAAAATACCAGGAAAGTTATGATTAAACGTAATAAAAAAATCGTCCGTACCCAATAGTTTTCAAGACTGGCTAGTCTAATACACCCTATCATTCGATCAAAACAAATCACTCGATTAAGTTCCACTTTTAGTGGGACCAAATTCTTAGTTTTATAAGCTTTTGTGGTATCAAAACTTGATTACGAAATTTGAAAATTCTAGCACTGTTAATTTTTAACCCTTTATGAGGCAATAAAAATGGGTGGATATAGATGTAAGCCTCATAAAATGTTAATACATCATGTTCATATTTTCTAAATGATGTAAACAACTTTATTTAGGAAATAAAACGTAAAGATCCGATTAAAACTCGAACTTCGAAACTTTAACCTAAGTTGTAGCCTAATAACCTATACACTACGTTGTAGTTTGTATATAAAGTTAAAAAGAGCTTTCGAAAACTATTTGAATACATTAGATTAGATTAAATCCTTAACTCCAAAGTATTTTTGAACAGTTGAACAGTTCTCTCAATTCTTAGCCAAAGCTCCTCTCGCCAACTCATTCGCTGGCATCTAGCTCTCTAGCCTCTACTTCAGCACTTTTTTAAGTTTGCCTGGAGCTTATTTTTAGACTCGAAACTCTATCATGCAATGTGGTCAAAGGGTTTTCGAAGATTGTGCCCCAATCACTGGCATTTTCTATGTTTGATCGTTATCTGAATTGGCTGTTGGTAGGTACGTCTTCACGGATCTGCATTTGTTGAAGACCCTCACGTTTGTATATTGTTGTAACTTGGACGAACTCCAAATTGGTTTAAATTGGTAGAAAGTCTACCTGGTTCTTTGTGTCCTAGAGGCTATATTATTGCCTGGTCCTCTCAGTTTTCACCGTTTTCCCAGGTAGCACTCCACTCTCTTCACTTCTTTATTATTTAGAGTACAATGCTCCTGGCTCATACGGATAACCCGCATTTCCGTTTTTTTCTTCACATTAACCCTCAGGCTTGCATTTCCTTATTCAGTTTTCTAGTCGTTACGTTTATTTCATGTTTCTGAAGCTTTCTGGAAGCTGTAATAGTGGTCAAAGTTGAGGTCAAACTGGACCATCAAGCTCCAACGAATTATTCTAGCCCGATATTGGTGGTGGATATATACACGGTGTGGAAGCGGTGAGGTACAGAATGGTAAACAGTAATTGTAGTCCATGCTAGAAGACCTAATAATACAGCCAGTAAAATAATGAAAATCAATTTTTATAATAACGTGGATAGAGCCGTTCTCGGTAGTATACTGGATTAAGTTAAACTATACAAAATGCACACTATTATTATCATTATTATTTTACTTTTTTATTATGTCACAAAGAAAGGTCAAAGATTTAAAACATTCACTCTTGTATGAATTCACTCTTATGTATGTGAAAATGGCTTTATACTTTTACGTAAGTCAGTAGAAGATCAAAACAAGGGAGTATGATGCAATAGGTGGTGTAGTACTTATTATTTTTTAACTTGCATATATGATTACAAACTTTTGTTTGAAACTTTTTTTCATGCTTCCAATATTTCTCGAATAAATATAAAATTTACGCCTCGCTTTTACAACAAAACTATGGAATGTATGAAAAAAAGTTTCAAACAAGAATTTTTAGTTTTTATGATATAAACATTTGTTTATTTAAAAAATACAGACGAATTGAGAACCATCCTCCTTTTTGAAGTCGGGTTAAAAATGTACTCTATCTCGCACAATTTAAAAGATAGGTTATAACAGGGATGCATGGAACAAAAAATTTATACGTGTGCTCATTTGAAAAGCTACCACTTCAATATTTCTCTAAGAGTACTTCCAGGCTGTTGATAGATAGATAGATTGTAGCGGTTGCCCTGGACGGGCTACACTTCAACCATATGGTCCATTGTGATGCCTAAGGATGTGAGTGGAGTTGAAGGAATTTTTGTGTGTAGGCTAAGCATTGGTAGTAGGATGTGCGGCTGCAGCCGATTCTGATAGGAACTATCCCGATATTCATCTGGAGTTCGTGAAGGTAACTGCAGAAAACCTTCACAAACATAGCCGGTTACTTCGTTCTTGTCCATACGCCGACAGTTTAGTCAATTAACCGTCCCTTTTTTTTCTTAATAATTGACAAACTGTTGATGTTGGGATTCGAACCCATAACCTTCCAGTTCCAAGTAGACATAACGCCTTAGACCGCTCGGCTACTTGGACGATCTCTAGGCGGTAGACTCATGTATAGTAAAAATCTCAGTGAAATCTCACAAAGTTGAAAAAATCGTTGTTTTTTACGGTTATATTACTTAACCGAATTGTTAAGCTGTGGTACTCAATCGATGCAAAATTCGATGTTCTTTAATTGATTATACCATGACTTTTTCGCTATAATGCACCATATAGAAGTTTAGGCACACAACCAAAAAAAGTCCGAAAATTCCAAAGTTTATTGGTTGCCAAAAGTTGTCCCGAGGTCGCCCATGTTAGCATTTTTGTTTTTTAAATGTTTATACCCTTATATGCAAGATATAAAAATAAATAGTACTTCATCACCTTTTGCATCACACAATAACTCTACAGACTGACGTAATTTAGTACATACAATAAATAAACTTGACTTAAAAACGAAACGTGTTAGGATGAAATTACAATAATAGTTCCCACTACAAATGTAATTCATTTTAGAGTATTATTAAATTATCAATAAATTAATTAATTTTATTTAACAAATCAAGTTCTATTAAACTTAAGTAATTGAAAGTAAATACAAACTTGCCCATCAAAAATGATACGTTATTTTTCTGAAAATTTGTACAGTGGTACAAATGTACAGTGGACTAAAATTCGTATCCGTTTTTCGTTTTCTAGATGTGAGACCACACTTCTTTATATAATATAATAAATAAATAATGAGATTAGTATTGTACAAGTACACATGGCCACAATGTAGCCACCATTTTTCAAAATTTTATAATTGATTTGTGCCTTATTCATGTGGTTTTTCAAAAAAACTATTCAGACAAAAGTTGTTTATTATAAATGTACTTACAACTTTTATTCGAAACATTTTTTCAAATACCATTTTTCAAATACCGAATGAATAAGGCACAAACCAACTATAAAATTTTGAAAAATGAGCGATACTTTTTAACCCGACTTCAAAAAGGAGGTTGGTTCTCAATTCGTCTGAATTTTTTTTTTTTTTTATTTGTATCACCTCAGAACTCCGTCATTTATGAACCGATTTTGAATTTTTTTTTTGTTTTAAAGGGTTTGATTTCCCATTGGTCCCATTGGCACCAAATCGCATTCTGATGAGGGAATCCCCGGGAAATCGAGGAAAATCCTCATTTTATATGTGATAACCGATTTCTGCGAAATTTTTTTATTTTTTTGAAAGGGTATACTCATTCATAATGGGAAAATAAGAAAATTTTTTTAAAACTTCAAAAAAATTTTTTACAAAAAAAAACCGACCCCAAAAAAAAAAATTTTTACAAAAAGAAAACAAAATGCATGAAAAAAAAACTGAAAATCTGTTATAAAAAAATGCACTAAAAATTAAAAAAAAAAAAAAAAACGGGTAAAAAAAATGTGTTATAAAAAAAACACTAAAAATTAGTAGGTCTACCCACTTTTATTTAGACAAATAAAATCAGTTATAGAACTTCAAAGTCACTTAAAAGCGAGAAATAAACCATATTTTGACAAAGTGGAAACCCGACTTCAAAAATCAAATATTCTATACAAACAATGCACTAAAAAGTAAAAAAATAATTGCATATTCTTGTGCCAATTTTAGTTCACCTAAGCAAAAAATTTTAAATATATATGTACAATTATTGTTATTTTTGGAGGCGGTGTCCAAAAGTTATGTGAATTTCTCTATGCTGACACCGCCTCCAAAAATAACAATAATTGTACATATATATTTAAAATTTTTTGCTTAGGTGAACTAAAATTGGCACAAGAATATGCAATTATTTTTTTACTTTTTAGTGCATTGTTTGTTATAGAATATTTGATTTTTGAAGTCGGGTTTCCATTTTGTCAAAATATGGTTTATGTTGCTCATAGTACTTACTATACGTTTATATGTTGGTGTATTTTAACGTACTCAGTGTCCGACTGGTCATAGAGTTAGGATGGCGTTTGCCACACGGATCCTAGTCTACAGGGGCCCTGAGGCTTACTACCTACACACAAAATAGTTCGTACACGGAGAAAGAGGAAGGAGCAGGCCGACATCGGCATAGATTAGATGGTTTAAATCAAACCGCTATTTGTTTGTCTCGAAGAGATTCGAATGCCGACCGATGTTGCATACCATGTGCATGTAAACTTTTTCCCAATTGTACAAGCATATTAGTCGTACTCCAACTTATATATCACAAACTGGTAATCCGCATAATCTCGTTGCGAGAGACGGTTTTCCACGCTGAAGCGCATTAAGACGATCCTCCCTTCTCTACTGGGTCAAGAACTGCTAGAATCGTATTACCTGAAACACAGAATCCAATTTTAACAAGGATAACGAGGATAGCAGCTTTCATGAACCATTTATTGACAATCTAGCTGAAATTTCTCTCCAAAAAAAAAGTTAATTGGCTAGCTCAGTTATAACTAATTGGAACGTTATTACATAAAAATGCACGCCTTTGAAAATAAAAACTTCCAAAAGCGCTTGCCTATTTGATTATTATTATCATTTATTCTAGCGGGCGGCAGGTCCTTGTAGTTATCATGCCACCCGGGCCTCTTAAGTCCAGTCAAACGCTGGACGTACTCCATCTTCTGTATGCTAAGGCTGATTCTATCCGTAGCGAAATCATATGATAAATTACTCGAAATAAACAAAAAAAATTACTTCTTTCAAATTTGTCTCCAGGATTTATGATCCCAGGATAATGGTTAAAAATTTTAAACGATTTCTTCTGTATCATTATACAGTTTTCTAATTAGAACTTACAACTCTTTTCAAACAAAAGATGGTTTTCTTTAGAATAATTTTTAATAGTCCCTAAAACTTTTATGTATGAAATTTTTTTCCTCAAAGTACATTAACATTTTCCTTCTCCACCCAACTCACTTGTGGTGCCAGTTTTTTAACACTTCTTAAAAGTTACCTTAGGTCGTGTACCATGTACACTCCCGTTCAAAAAAAATGAACCAACCTGAAATGTTAATTTTCTTACAATTCATAAAACTCCTCACTTTTGTTACTCTCTGTATAATGTATAATATTATTATTATATTCACCAAATATATTTGATCCCAATACTATTAAAGAACATAGTGTACTTTGTTGTTTTGATATTAATGTATATATATCCTTTCTTAATTTTGAATATGAAAAAAAATGTGTTTAGTATAGAAACAATTAGAGATGAGTATCAAAAACTGTATTGTCGCAATTTTTTTCTTAGTTCGTTCTACATGTAAAAAAATTTTCTTTGTACTGATTGTAGAAATCCTTTATCCCCATTTTTTTAATGAAAATTTTGTTAAAATATTTTTCAACATTGTTATTTTTGAAAACTTTTTTCATATTGTTTGGCTACATCACAAAAAATTATGTGGATTTTTAAAATAAAATTGATATTTTAGAATGTATAAGATTTTAAGTTTAAAAAAGTCACAAATTTGATCATTTTCTACCCATTAAACATTCACCAAAGTGCTTTTTTTAAATGAATGATTTTCAGATTCAACATTATAAACTCATAATCCCGAATATTTCTATTGTAAAGAATATGAAAAGAAATATTTCCGTTCGAAAACAACCATTTTTGAGAGTATTTAAACAATTTCGCTTTAAAAAAATTGGATCAAACTTCACTGTGCAAAAATTGTTTTTTGACAATCAGTGCAATGAACAAAAAAAAAATTCAATAACAAAAATCGTATCAGAATAGATTTTCTTACGATATTATCCGATACGATATTATATTGATATTATACTGGGCTAAGTGATCACATATAATTTGAAAAGCCTGTTTATTATTCAAAAGGTTTTTATGAGTCAACTGATGTGTTTACTGAATCGATACATAGGATATTGGTGATGACGGTATATTTCTTCAAAATTTAAAGATTCTAAAATTTTTTGTTTTCAATTTTTAACAAGGATACGCATAGGGTATTGTTTTAAAGAACTACTTTTAAGGACTCAAAACATATTTTTTAAAACTTAATTAACCAGTTTTAATGTGTTCTGTTTTCGTCAGCTATCCGATTTGACAAAAAAAGCTCCCCTTTGAAAGGCATCGGTTGAACTTCAAATCACCTTGAAGGTCATGGATAAGTTGAAAATTCATTCAGATCATTTTTACCAAATACGAAATTAAAATTTCTTGAGGAAATAATCAGGTGCTATGTTTAAAATGAGCATTCTGTATAAATCTCAAAATATGAATATGAAATATATAAATCAAAATTTCGATGTTTTTTTTGTGTTATATTTATATAACAAAGATAAGTATATTTTTTAAGTATGTAAAAAGAAATGGAATTATAAAACATGTATTTATATTTTTTTAGAGAACATAAATTTTATATCGAGTGTGTGGTAAACAAATAAGCCTATAAAAAATATATGTAAAGTAAATACATTTAAAGTGTTATATCTTCCTCTTACATATACATAGTAAATAATATATTGCATCTGTAAAAACATTTAGTAAACGAGTAATCAAAACTGTAAGAGCCTGATTCGGTTCAAATTGGCTCATTTTTTTTAACGGGAATGTATGTAGCAAATTTCCTTTGAGCAGAATAAAATTCAAGATTGAATCCACTAATCTAACTATAAGATTTAATAATAAAAAAACTCGGCCTTACGCACTACCGTGCTCTAGATATTTTCAAATATAATAAATCTTTTTTTTTAATTTTCAGGAATTTTAACAGATATACAATCATACTTCCATATACAAAATGACCAAGTCGGTCTTATACAAACAGCATTTGTAATAAGTTATATGATATTCGCACCAATATTTGGATATCTTGGCGATAGATACAGCAGACGATACATAATGGCAGTTGGTGTAATACTGTGGAGTGTCACCACAATAGTTGGATCATTCATGGAGGTAATCTTACTTATATTTAACTTTTTACGAAGTAGTATGAGAGAGCTTGAATGGTTCGTCCTGGATAGTAAATATTTCGAATTTAATGCAGTTTCAATAAGGAAAAATAAAATTAATATTTCTAAATTAAGTTTAGTAGTGCTATGGACCACACAATGTGATGCCATTTTTTTAAATTTTATAATTGATTTGGGCTTTATTAATTCGGTTTTCGAAAATATGCTTTGGATAAAAGTTGTTCATTTGAAACATAGTAACAACTTGTATTCGAAAATTCTTCACAAATCAACTATAAAATTAAAAAAAAAAATTTGTTACGCAGGAGCACATTAATCAAATTTGCGTCAATTAATCGAATTTGATTCGAATATTTAAATTACTCTCTAGCAATCACAATTATAATCTTGTCAAAATGAAATCTCGTATCTGATATGATTTTGGTATTTGCAAGGTCAATTTTATTAAAAAATGTCAAATGACACAAAATTAAAATATCTCCTCTTAATGTTAGACCAATCGAAAAATGTATAAAAAGTAAAGTTGTAGAAAATCAAGTTTGTTACAGTTCATTACGTTATCATTTTTCTCAAACTCTAATATGTACAGAGATATTTAGAATTTTCACTTTCAATTTTAAATTGTAAATATTTCTGTAAATATTAGTGTAACAGAACAGAAAAAATGATCAGGTACAAAATTCTAGTAAAACTAATTACCTACAACTTTACTTCTTATAAATTTTTCGATTTTTCGGATATTAAGGGAACTTGTGTCCCAAAGCTGCTATGAATTTTATCTGTCGCTCGTATCCACAGAAACAGAAAAGTAAAATTTAAGGGGTGGAATCTTTGTTTTATGGGGGTGCATGTCTTGCGATTTTCTAAAAATTGATAATTCCAAAAAATTAATTATTGCATTATTAAAAAAATTAATCAATAAAATAATTTTATGAATGCACTTTTGAGAAATCTTTATAATTTAACGAATTTAATTTGCGCATTTTTTTAAACTTATTATTAAAACAATTTATTTAGTACATTTTTCGAAATATTGATAATTAATTCAAAAATGAATTATCAAAAAAATGTCTCAGGACTTTTCGTTCCAAAATCGTACCCTCTACCTACCCTCTTAAGGAACTCGACTACTTTTAGCACCCTGTATACAGATATATATATATATATATATATATAAAATTTTGTGTTCGACAAAAATGATGTTATCTATTACGTAACTTTGATATGAAGTAAGATATTTTAAAAACACCATAAACGAAAATTTGCAAAACTTTCCACGAATTGTCTCACCAAGACAAAAAAATAAAACGGTTGAAGGTTCATTTTCTGTTCGCGACATACATTCCCGTTCAATAAAATTGAACAGATCTGAACCGAATCAGTCTCTCACAATTTTTATTATTCTTGTAGTAAATCTTTTTTACTATATTTCCATTTCTTTTTTCACACTTAAAATATATACTACTTATCTTTGTTTGTAAATGAATAATTATACAGAGAGTCACAAAAGTGAGGAGTTTTATGAAATGTAAGAATTTACATTTCAGGTCTGTTCAATTTTATTGAACGGGAGTGTGCATGGGGACTAAGGATATGCCGGTTGAGGATATTCAGTTTAAAAGTGCTGAATATGTTTTTATAAACATGCCTGGTTGTGTAAGCGAACACTAGCACCAATATATAACAGAGAAAAACTGTTTATAAACTCTGATTTTGATCCAGTTCCATGATTTCGACATCACTTCCGATTTAGTTTGTGGCCAATGGCCATGGAATATACGGAAACCACCGTAATGACACACACATTTGAATATTTCCTTTCATCGAATACAGTTATCACAATGATATTAAATTGAAGCTTATATATGATTTGCGCTGATGTTTCGTTTCAAAGTTATTTTAAACAGCCATTTTGTAATTGTTTCAAAAAATTCAATATTAACTGTGCATTTTTAGTGTTGTGCATTTTTATTAAATTAAAATTGTATATTAACGACTAGCCTTTTAGTCAGTATATATATATATAGAGATTGTATAGCATTCACACCATATATTTTTTAATGCTATTTTTGTAAACAAATTTTCTTATAATTTCAGGATTTTCGTTTTTTTATGATATTTCGTGCTATGGTGGGTATTGGAGAAGCTAGTTATTCAACAATTGCACCCACAATCATCAGTGATATGTATGTAGATAGTGTACGATCAAAAATGTTGGCACTCTTCTATTTTGCAATCCCAGTTGGAAGGTCAGTATTTTTCACATTAAATAATTTTATAATTTATGTTAGAATCTATCAATCATTAAAAATTTCTAATTGTTGAATATTTATTTTAGTGGTCTTGGATACATTGTTGGTTCAGAAACGGCCCGAATTGCTGGCCAATGGCAATATGCACTTCGTGTAACTCCTGTGCTCGGTGTAACAGCTGCCATTTTAATATTATTGGTATTAAAAGAACCTGAACGAGGAGAATCTGAAGGTGCCAGTGAACTACATGTAACATCTTGGTTTACAGATATTAAAGAACTTTGTAAAAAGTATATTCGAAATTTAATGTCACATGTTATTATTTCGTGATCATTTTTTATGCTAAAACAATGATTGTTTATTTTTTAGCCGAACTTTTGTTTACTCAAGTGCAGGATTCACGTGTGTGGCATTTGTAGCTGGTGCATTATCTTGGTGGGGTCCATTATATATTCATATGGGTCTTACACTTCAACCTGGAAATGAAGATCTGACGATAAATGAGTAAGTTAAGAAGATAAACTTCTAAGTATAGTTTGTAAATTAATTTCAATAAAATACACAGAGAAAATATTCTTCCGTATACTGAATAAAACATAGTTCCAAATGTTTTCAAAGTACATGGGAGGCCAAACCCCAATCCGGATTATTCAATGTAATCAAATTTGTATACTGGCTAAACGTCTTATGGAATAGTGGAGAAGCCAGTTGATTATTATATAATGTAATATTTCGATTACAAAAATCTCATTACAATTAGCTAGTCGTCACCTGAAGGAGTTCAACTGGGAAACTACAATTTCCAGGGAAAATGATTATTAACTTTGATATGAGTATCTTCTAATCAGAATAGTCTAGCAATCAAAATTCGTACATAAAATACACAATATCTAAGAATGGGAGCAATCTAAAAATAAATAAAAGTAGTTCTCATCCAATGTTAGAGATATAATAATTTTTCGTTGTTCATGTGCAGGGGTCGTTGTAGAATAATAGTAGTGATGAGTCTCACTATAATGTAATGTATCATCACTGTCAAAAGTTACAACTCAAAAAAAATAGGTCTAAACATGACTATACCGTTAGAATATCTAACGTTTTCTGTCAAACGGTTTCACTAGGAGGTATTCCCCACCCATGGTCGCATTTAAACCTGTCTCACTAGATATATAGATAGATTGTAGTGACTGCCCTGGACGGGCTAGACTTCAACCATAAGGACCATTGTGATGCCTAAGGGTGTGAGGATGTGAGTGGAGTGGAAGGAATTTTTGTGTGTAGACTAGGAATTGGTAGGATGTGCGGCTGCAACCGACTCTGATAGGAACTATGCCGATATTCATCTGAAGTTCGTGAAGGAAACTGCAGAAAACCTTCACAAGCATAGCCGGTTACTTCGTTCTTGTCCATACGCCGACAGTTTAATCAATTACCCGCCCTTTTTTGTTCTTTTTTTTCTTAATAATTGAAAAACTGCCGCTGTCGAGATTCGAACCCATAACCTCCCAGTTCCAAGTAGACATAACGCCTTAGACCGCTCGGCTACTTGGACGGTTAGAATACGTAAAGTTTTCTGTCAAACGGTTTTACCAGGAGGTATTCTCCACCAATGGTCGTATTTAAATCTGTCTCACTAACCCTCGGTAAAGATTACTGTTGCAGGGTGAGCACAAACCTGGAAATACTGGAAAACCTGGAATAGTTATGGAATTTTTTAGGCCAAGGAAAACTTGGAAATATCATGGACTTTGTTCATGGTCATGGAAAAACGCATATTTTTTAATGTAATATGTCTATTCAAGAATAAAATATCTTAGTAAAACGCTAACGTGTGATTAGATGAGATTCAATTTTATAGATCTGGAAATTAATTTATTTGGTTGTGGGAAACGTAGAAATGTCATGGAACTTGTTTCTTCGATTTTTGTTGCACTCAGTGTGCTATGTTTCATCACATCTAATCACACGTTACCGTTTTACTAAATTTTTGTTTTTTTTGTATGCCAATGTTTATCAATTGTAACGCTACATTCAAAGAACAAAACTTAGCTTCAATAAATAGTCGGCTGCAGCCGCATATCCTACCAATTCCTAGTCTATACACAAAAATTCCTTCCACTCCACTCACATCCTTAGGCATCACAATGGACCTTATGGCCCAAGTGTAGCCCGTCCAGGGCAGCCTCTACAATCTATCTATCTAGCTTCAATAAAAGAGCTGCCTCCCATCAATACTAATTGTATAGCCGTGCCCAGACCTGTTCTTTTTAATACTGTGATCTTTACACATTAGAATGATTAAATATAACATATTAATATATTTTTTCACAGTGTTTCTTTCAAATTTGGAATAATATCGATGATTGCTGGTTTATTAGGTGTACCAGCTGGCGCTGCAATAGCACAGCGTCTTCGATTAAAATATCAAGGATATGATCCGTTAGTATGCGGATGGTCATTGATATTTTCAGCGCCAATGGTTTATTTTGCATTAATTACAATATCAAAATCATCATTTTGTTCATATATATTCATATTTATTGCACAGTTAACATTAAATTTTACCTGGTCAATTGTTGCAGATATTTTATTGGTAATTTAAAAAAAAATATTCACATTTGTTTCAGTGTGTCCTTACAATTTGGAATAATTACAATGATTGCGGGTATTCTTGGTGTACCTTTAGGATCAATACTTGGTACAACATTTAAAAAAAAATATGCCCGTATTGATGCAATAATTTGTGGCCTGGGTTTATTTATATCTGCGCCCTTTCTATTGGCTAGTTTTTTTATGGTTAAATATAGTACAACAATAAGCTTAATTTTGATTTTTTTTGCTGAATTATCATTGAATTTGAATTGGTCGTTAGTTGCTGATATTCTATTGGTAAGAAACTATAGCATTGCGCAAAACTTTAAAATCAGATTAAAGTATTTGTTCTCCTTGTTTCCAATATTTGAAATCCACTTTTCGTAGCGCTTGCTTAATTTTTTTTGGATTTGCGGTTATGGTTTTTTTAATTCATACATTTTTTTCAAATTTGTCTTTTTTACTTCATAATTATTTCGAAAGTATGTGTATTTTGTAAACCACTAATTTTTTAAACTTTCCTACTAGTTGAAAATACTTACCAGCTTCTAAAATATAGACTATTAGGAAAGACCTGATACAGTCTAAGAAATAGAATATTGTGACGGAGTTCACTGAATTCGCTAGGATAACAATATTTTATTTTATCGCATGTCGTAGATATTCGATATGAGATAAAATTTGAAAATGACTTTAAAACATATTCAGTCTTACACTTAGATACATTATCTATCGGATAAAATGTTAACTAACCTAAGTAGGTTTTTCTTTGACAGACAACGTATTGTTCATCTCTTTAGTTTTAAAACGTAAAAAAAAAATATTATAATTTATGTCACCACTTTTAATTTGACAAACTATTGAAAAACAATCTATTATACTCTTGTATTTAAAAAAAATTTTTCAATCATGAAATTTACTTAGAGTAGTTACATTTTCTGTCACCAGGCGAAGCCACAACCACGGCAGATTTCCCAATATCCAACCCGAAAATTTCTTCTTTTCCTCAGTCCTCAACCGTTATTAAATAAATTCTAGTAGACATCGTAAAATTGGTGGTTTATAAAGCATATATGGAAATAAATAAAGTGTTTCTATCCTTCTTTTTTTTTACCAAAGCCTTTAAAACAATTTTCCAGTTACAGTTAATAAGATATTAAAATTTTTCAATGTTCATGTTTTTTTTTTTGGTTACTATGGATTGTGGTGTCGGAGTAGTAGTACTTTTTCTATACTACTATTTGTAATTTGCATGTTTTGTTTTGCATTCAATATGTACAATTATTTTTTAAATTTATTTTAACGAATCCAAAATTTTAAAAATTGGTCTTAAATAATTTAAAGTAAGGTTATTGACTGTTATCAATTCTAATGGTGCCCTTTATGTCAGATAATAGATATTTGTAACGCGAGCTCCGATTACGTAATTTTGATTTTTAATATAAAGATCGTTTGTGGATATTTTTACTGCAACCATATTGCAAAATTAGTAATTTTCTTTGTAGTACAGTTGATCTAGTTAAACTGTGCAAAAGCTACACTTATATACAAATGCATACCCATATAAACAAAAAATGCTCAGAAAAGTTTTTAAAATTTACCATTTAGAGTTTCAAATCAAATTTCACAAAAAGCATCAAAAATAGCTAAATCAATAAAATTATCAAGACAAAATTGCAATACATTTAATTGTTAATGCAACAATACCTTACATTTACTAAATCGAAGAAACGTTTCACATTAAATTGCGATGTGACTTCCATTGTAGACAATGGCTAATCGCCGAATACGAAAAAAGTGAATAAAAAATAGTATGGAACAAACAATTATCTATAATTTCAGTATCTATTTTCAACACGCAAGATATAATAATTTATTCGAGCAAGCAGTTTACTTAAATTTCCGGACAGAAATCGACTAACAATTTTGCGGTTAAATATGAGTTTAACTTTTTCGATGGTTTGGTATCTATGGTGACGAAGTGTGTACTGTATATATCAGTATATATATATAATGTACTTTTAAGATTAACAAGTGAAAATAACAACTGAGTTAATTGCTTAAATACCCGGTATATACTGAGTTTATGAAAAAGTTTCAAACAAATGGTTTTTTTTAAATGGAACATTTTTATGTGTTTTAATTTTTTGGCTATCACTTACCCCCCCCCCCCTGATGAGCGAACTTGAAGTTACTTTTTAGCTCTAGAACATTCACAAGAATTACAACTCATATCTTTTCGTTTTTTAGTTATCGTGTCTACGGACAGACTGGTGAACATGTGGAAATGAACTAATTTGGTCATTTTAAAAACACCTACACCAAAAATTTTCTCCTGCGATCAATATTTTCAACCGTTAGAAAGTCGGGACTAAACTTAATATACCCTTGTATATATCATATATATCGAGTGTAAAAAAATTTCGGTATTTGAACTAAAATATCTCAAAAACAAATGACAATCAATCACATTGAAATTTAATTTATGATAGTGGGTAATTTGCGGATCTTGAATGCTGCCCATATAAAAAACAATATAAAATAGTCTCATCTCTTAAATCCACCTGATAGATCTGATTCTTTGGTTTTAATTTTATTTTAGAAACAAATCAATAGTAATTAAATATAATATTGTTAAATATATTTAATTTTGTAATTTATAATAATAATTTAGAGTATTTAGAATAATAATTTTATTTTTATAGAGCTCAGTATCATCGTAAAGAGGGTGAATAGCTTCTATAAGAACCATATAGAATCAGGCGAAGTTGAGGGGTTGGGTTCCCAGGGTTCGGTAAAGCAGCCTAGGAAGGCTTTCTTGTCAGGCCTCGCCTTCCTCCATGGCTGCCACTAACAATAAGTTTGAATGTTATAACGCTTTTCGTTGATGAGACATCGTATACAGCCACAAATAGTATTATCGGCATTATGGCACCCCCAAACGTAAAGATTTGGTGAAAACTAACCATCGATTTTGGGTCCTAATAGCATAATGTGTATATTACATACCAAGTTATTATTGTGTGTGTAGATGTAATTATCAAGGCAAAGTTTATGATTTAATGATACCCTCTTTGGTTTACGACTTAGCTCGACCAAAAACGGTTATTACATTTGGAACCATTTTTAGGAAAATACATAAACCATTTTTAACCACGAAACTGTTTTCTTGTCGATTTTGGATAAAATAAAAGTTAGTTTTAAGATAAACCGATCGCTTATAAATCTTATTCAAACTTTGCAATGCAAAATATATTCAGACGAACATTTAGGCTAAATATATTTTGCAAAGCGATAAGTGAGAAAAAGACTACAATTGTCTAAAATAATTTAATTATATGAGTACGGAAATAAGTTTATGTAACATTAGACTATAACAGTCAATTTCTTTATGGAAATGTACATTTTCGTCTACAAAATAAACGATTAGTAAAACTTCATATATATATATATATATATATATATATATATATATATATATATAATAAAGAAATAATTAACTGTAACTAGAATATATTGAAAAAATGATATTCAGGAAATAAAAAGAAAATTACAAATTAAAATATAATCATGAAAAAAATGTGATGAATTAAAATCCATCACAACTTTTTAAAAATAATTCAGTTGATGTATTTAAAAAAAGGCGCTAATATAAATGACAACCCAATAAGCCATATCTATTGTACTAACTAGGAGTCCTTAAAATTTTAGTTTTATTAAGATTAAAAATTTCATTAATTCATACCATCAAAAACAAATTTTTACATAAAATTAATATATTTTTATTATCCTGAATATCATAAATAATTGCAATGACACACAAATTTTATACGTATTTTTTAAATATTTAAATAAAAATTAAACATAACCTCAATTTCAGTATGTGGTAATTTCAACACGACGATCAACAGCAGAAGCTTTCCAGATATTAATTTCTCATGCGTTCGGTGATGCTGGTAGTCCTTATTTAATAGGAGTTGTAAGTTAAAAAATATTTCTATTTCGATTAAAGAAAAAATTTTGTTCTTTTGTCTTATATAAAAAAGCGGTAATTTTAAAATATATCTTACGTGAAATTTCAGTTTTTAAACAATTTACTTTTATAATACTCTGTTAAACTCATGTAAAACTCTTTTCGATGTTATTAACTCTTTTCGATTTTCATGTAAAAAATGTGTAAAATTCTCTTTTTCAATGGATGGTATTCATTTTTTTAGGTATCTGAAGCTATAAAGTCTAATAGTCCTAATAATTCAAGTTTAACAAGTTACGATGATAAATTAGGAGAATTTCAATCATTACAATACGCATTATTTATTACGGCATTCGTTGAAGTATTAGGTGGTATATTTTTCTTATTATCAGCTATATATATTATTCGTGATAAAGAGGAAGTTGAAAGAGCAACAAATGGTAAGCATTTTAAAATTATCTTTATGCTTGTATACTGGTAATAAGCATTTTTTTCGATTTTCTTGTGCCTGGTACACATTTTTCATTTGCAAATATTATTTCGGACTAACCTTATGTACATTAATTTTCTAATGTTTTTTACTAACTGTAATATAATTTTTACGAACTGCTTTTTACTTGCACTGCTTGACGAAACATTTTAATCATTTTTTTAAATTGTTCTAATAATCGATTGATATATGTAAACAAGTGATTGGTAATTCGATAATATAAAGATTATTAAGATTATCAAAGAGAACTGTAGGTTTTTTGAAATTAAATTTCAAATTTTGCCCCAATTCCTAGAACAATTATTTGTATTTTATAAATACACATTTCGACTACAAAGTAGTCATCATCGGTATGAATTAGCTAATCGTAACTATCTCTGCCATATGAACAGATACGCACCAGATTAGCAACGAGTAACATAGATAGATAGATTGTAGAGGCTGCCCTGGACAGGCTACACTTCGACCATAAGGTCCATTGTGATGCCTAAGGATGTGAGTGGAGTGGAAGGAATTTTTGTGTATAGACTAGGAATTGGTAGGATATGCGGCTGCAGGCGACTGTGATAGGAACTATGCCGATATTCATCTGGAGTTCGAGAAGGAAACTGCAGAAAACCTTCTCAAGCATAGCCGGTTACTTCGTTCTTGTCCATACGCCGACAGTTTAGTCAATTAACCGCCCCTTTTTTATCTTAATATATATGTCGGGATTCAAACCCATAACCTCCCAGTTTCCAAGTAGGCATACTGCGCATTGACTTCATATCCCGGAGATAGTAACGATTAGCTAATTCATAACTGATGATGAATTGTTCTAGGAATTGGGGTAATTCGATACATCATCTGACAAAGGGGTTTATTTAAGCTAATTTTGAACAAATTTGATCTATATATCAGGGATCGAAAATGAATGGTGTTTAAGTTTTCTCAAGTTTTTAGTTTTTTTTTAAATTTTTAATCAAAATTTATTAATAGCAAAAACCTGTTTCTTTCCATAAAAGTATAATAAACTGACCCAAACAGACAAACTGGAATTGTGTCTAAACTATTGGTAGTATGAAAAAATGTTGTTTGTTTTTATTGAGAAAACTTTTTTTATGTTTAAAAATTTCTCTATCTCAAATTTTGCACATCCGAAAATGCAAATTTTTATACCACTCGGGAATAGTGTAGATCTATCAGCTAAAAAATTTTCAAAATTGGATCAGTAGTTTCAGAGATTACCTCCTACAAACTTTACCTTTTTATAATGTTAATATAGATATCATCTATTTCTCACTATTCTACCCAAATTAAATTCAAACGGAAGTATTTAATAAAGTTTTTCATATTAACAAATAACTAAAAATATGGTGTTCTACTACGGGTTATTAAAAATCATATAAGTTACGAAAAGTAATGAAAAAAATTAAAGTTTAGTTTATTTTGAAGATGATTATTGTGGATATAGCTTCCTCATTTTTACAAGCTTACAAAAAAGGACAAATGTTATCAGTTACAAAATAAATGCAAATGAAATTTCGTACTATAAATTTCACATTTTCTGCCAAATGGTTTCTTGTGAACACCCGGGCATATACTACTTCGTTATTTGTGATGGAAATGTAGATGCAGACGTAAGTAGCTTTGATACATGTATTCATTATACATGGAGTATAATGATGTGGATACGTTGCATTGAGTCAAGCCGAGCTACAACTCTTTATCAATTGGTTAACCGGAAATGTATAAAACACACCCACGACTGGAACAGCGTTACAATTTTTTTTCGAAATACTGAGAATTTGGAGAATATATTATTTTTTAAAGTAGTCACTCATGCGTCAGCTATTAGATAAAAGTAAAGGCTTGTTTGCCCAAAATAGAGAAAGTTTCTTACTATTAACAAATTATGTTTGAGATTAAGAAAAATTTAAAATAAAATAAAAACTTTAAGAAAAAGATCGAATGATAATTTCAAAGAAAAGATCGAATTACAAACCAAGTAAATTAACTTGTATAAAGTTATTAATTAAACCAAATCATCACAGGTTTATTATACTAAAATTGAAATAATTAGAATCGTTACATTAGCCTGTGTGCCTATTCATTTTCTATAAACTATTAAAATTTGATTCAATTATCTTATACAAAATCAATTATCTTAGACTAACAAGTTAGATATTCCTTAATCTCTTATCGTTTCCGTGTCATTTTTTAACCGCGCGGGAGCAGTTTAAAACAGTAATGAATCTACTATTTTACAAAGGGGCATGTGGTTTAAAATGAAATTATTTTCTAAGATTAAATAAATCTTTTTTTCGAATCATTATTCAGCCTCTATTGAACCGGCGCCTGCATTGGAGAATAACAGCACGGAACAGCCACAATCACAAAATACAATCATTTCCGAACGATTATGATGAAGTTCCTGTACAAGTTCATTAATAATATTGCACTTCTTCATTGTTAAATTTAGTTGGTATTTTACGTTTTAATTTAGTCTTTATTAAATAAATTGCTTGTAAATTTATAAATGTTATTAACATTTGTATTTATTTGTTTTTGTGAAGTGAAATTTCTTTTACGTGACTTGTACAGTAAAGTTTTTCAAATTCTCCAAATTTTCTTCTTTTGCAGTTTTTTTGTTTTTTTAAATAAGAATATAATTCCTGAGCAATATAAATAGCGTACTATAATTTTAAATTTTATTGTGCGGACTGAATAGAATTGATAAAGAGTGTCTCCAATAAGAATCGGAATTTTAATCAGAAAGAATATTTAATATTTTATTTAAATATGAGCTACATAATCCCCAAGGATTCTTTTAATAAAGGCACAAATTCATATGTCTCAGTTTTTTATGTTGTGGAGGATTTCATTCTTCAACTCTAATAGTGTCAGAGGATTTTTATCATGGACGCTATTCTTCTAGTATTTCTACAAAAATCTGGAAATATAACTGTGTTATGGCTATGTTATTTAACTTTTCAACAATGGTTTATTACCATAGAGGCCACTCTTCAAATATTTCCACAAAACGTAGACGTGGAATTTTTAATACATCAAATGTTTATTAGTTAGCAAATTGAGCTTATTTTAAAATTTCGTTTCTTATTAAGATATCTTCCATATCAGTTTCATTTCATTTTTTAAGCTATTTGAGAGTAAAATGTGGTTGTTAGTTTTACAATTAAACCAAAAACTATGTGAAAGAAGTTTCACTTCTGATATGTGTGTAATCCAAACACACATACTCTCATTTTAGTGATAGTGGTTTATTTATTTCAATTGTATTTATTCATTTTTCATTTTATAGTTAAAAAAAAAACCCTCCTGATATCGACACATAATAATTCATCATTAATATAAAAGTTTATTATTAACTTTTTTAATAAATTTATAATTATATATTATCATTGTTTTTGCAATGGTTAAGCTTTTTTTGTGAATTGATTATATTATAATATTAATACTATAATATTATTAAATATTGTAATGAATTTAATATGTTTTTTATTAATTGTGTGTTATAGTATTAGTTTAGTTGACTGAATTACTAATTATGATAATTGGGTTTTAGAATTAGTATTATCGGTTTCTTTAAATCTTTAATTCTGGGTATTAGTAATATTTATAATATGTAGAATGCTTTGAAGTTGGCACTAGAGATGATAACAATTATCGATATTGAAAGTTTCGATATATTGATATTGAGAGTTTCGATATATCAATATAATATCCATATTGTCTAAATAATATCAGTGGTTGTTGGAAGATTAGCGAAATCTCACCCATCTGCACTAGCTTATTTATCTGTTTTTGCTTCGATTTTTATATTTGGCCTGTTCGAACGAGCGCGATCTGTACGTTTTAGCGTACAACATAAGTATGTCTATAGGTACGGCCGTGTGTCACTCGATGCTAGTTTTCGGCGACGAATTAAGTAACGTTGTACAATTTTAAATTTCAAATGGCATTGACAAATGTGGCGACAATTCGTAGCGTTAAATTTCAGCATAAACATTACTGGAATGAGCGCGAAAAGAAATATTAATATCAAATGTTGATATATCGATAAATAGACCGCTTGACTCTAACCTTCTTTAGTTGTAGCACAAGCTAATAGAAAGATTTTCAGATAAAACATCGTAATAACACAAATTTCGTATAGTGAAATTTTTTATTCCGTGTGCCTTATATAATTGATAAGGCTGTTTTGGCGGTGTCACAAATTATTCATCGAGCACAAATTAGACAAATTAGACGAAAAATAGTAATATCAGAAGTGTATATTATTTATCGATACTTTGATATCATTCACTTTTTCCAAACGACAAAATAATATGTAGCGACAAAACTTAGTACAGTTTACGTTTTTCTTGTCGATTGAAATTTAAAATTGTACCACGTAACTTTATTTGTCGCTATAAAAGAGCATCGAGCGACATCATGAGGCCGTACCTTATTGCAGCCTTTGACACAAGTCGGTACATATTTGTGTTAGTTTTGTCTCGAAGATTTCTTATAGTTTGTCTCGAAATAACCCACACGAAGGGAGCAACGGTAATCTAAGCACTCAATTGAAGAGGAGTACAGCAAACTTCGATGTTTTAAGATAGTCATAATTGCAGTCGATATTTTTAAGATGTTAATATTGGTATATTGCTGTTTCGATATATCGATAAATCGATATTGAAATTGTCTTTTGCCATTCCTAGCTAGCACAACATATGCCTCGAGAAACATATATCAGATAATATATATCTGACGTCTATTTCGCTAGATAGCTCGTTAAATCGACCAAAAATGACACTCTACTTATAGCCATTGAAAAATTTAGTGTTAATCAACACACATATCTTTAAAAAATGAAACCTTTGGTTTTCATTACTTAACAAACCATGCCTGTTGTTTTGGAGCCTATTTAATCATAATTTTGTATGTGTGGAGATTATTGTATAACGATGACATGTTACAACGATTTTAATGTCTAAAGCAAGTCGTACATCACGTTCATTTATTAGTCATTTTGCTAATTTGATTGAGTTCTACAACATAATATTATTGATGTGGAAAATGGCTTTGGATATTCTATCAAATTATCATCTTTGACGTCCTGCTCATTGCTTATTCACGGTCGGTAAATTGTGTACATGTAATCCATCGAGAATTTCGGCTGTACCATAAAATCTATCATGTGAGACTCTAAGATTTAAAAAAATCATTGCTCGTCAAAATTATTCTACGTTTAGAACACTTCCGAAGTGCCACGCTTTTGTTTATTTATTATATGTTAACAAAGTTTATTTTAAAGCGGTGGATAGCCTTGCTAACGTAATGAGATATGTTTTATGATACCGCCGAATAATCACAAATACAGAATTTTCGACTGTGAATAACCACAAATTAAGATGGTCTAGAGGGTCATATCCAAGGATTTTCAAAATCATTTTTAATATCCAATATTTTGTGAGACTCTGCTCTATTATAATGGTACTTATGATTTGTATATTCAAGTGAACATTTTTCTTTTACTTACGATTTATACACAAATTGATGAAAGTCGTATTGTACATACAATGATCTCTACGTTTACGGATGATATTTTTGAATGTGAACACATTATATCAAATTTTTAAAAGATTGCACATTGTTTAGTATGTTACGGCCAGTGTAGAATAATAGTAGCTTAATATGTTTGCTATGCATGTTATTTTGGGTTTATTATGTCCGCAAATCGTTAATTTAACATTTTTCTAACTTAAATTCGGTACTTTGTACTTAAAAATAATAATAGTTGTATTGTTATTTATATGAATATTCATTCGATCAAACGAATTGCTTGCTGAAAATATATAGTATAAGTTTAATACATACGATATTCACGTAATATGGGGGGCAGTAACACTAGAAATTTTTATGTAAATTGTTATTTTTAGGGTTCTCTCACTTGCCTTAATTTATAGTACTCAGTTGTCTTACTTATATTAATTTATTACTTTAGTAATAAATTTAACCCACATTGAACGATTAATTTTTAGTGCCGAATTGACTACTTTTTGAAAAAACGGGCAGTCGAAATGAATTTATTCTGAGAAAATTGCAATCAAAACTTTTGAAGTTTATAATTCTTTATTATCTGAATTGTACACCTTTAAATTATATTATAATAAAGTGTCTTTACATTATATTAAAGTCACGGAAGGCACAATAAAAAATATACCCTATCGATTGACGATTAAATGCTTAAATTTTATCTTACTATCAACATTATTAAGTTGTCATACTTTTAACATGAGCCATTGACGTTTTTCGATACATATCATTTGGTACAACCTTTGTACCATGTCCTACCATATCACAAAGGTTTAATAATTGAAAATATATAATATTCCAATTCAATGTTCAGCACGTTTTTAAAGGTAAAAGTTTTCAATCGCATTAAAAACAGTTGATATACCAAAAATTTCATTGCTGTCCACATGAAAGTTATCAATCGCATGTATTTTAACAGCTATAATTTCCTAGTTGTTTAATTTTTCTTTCATTGTCAACCGCATCAGACGCATGTCAAAGTATACCAATCACAAGAAAGGAGATGTCATGCATACTACGCTTACTCAATAAAACAGTCAATTGAAAACTTGCATCAAAACTTTTACGTGTAAAAACACTCATAGGTATTAAACAATTGACAAAAATGCAAGATAAGATTGACTTCCCAGTGGAAAATTGATTTTAATAGAGCCAAGAAATTCTAATGTGTGGACAATTAAAAAAAAAAAAATCTTAAAATTATGTAATTTTTATTCTGTCTCTCAGACGATTAAGAAATAACAATATATACCATAAGGATACTCTCACCAAGTGTAGTTATATTGAATATTTGTGTTAAATAAGCATGTCTTATTCTATTGCATTTCACGGTGAACTCGCCTTGATTTATGCCTGTGCTGTATTTAAAAAAGACATTATCTGCGACAAAACTAGTTTTTGACAAAAATAACAACATATTTTGTCAACATATTAAAAATGAAAAAAATGTGACATTCTCGACTTCTCGTCTTAATAACCCTTCATTTGAAAATTCAAATACTAACATTGATTTTCTACAACATAATCAATACGTAATTTCACTGGCCTTTATATTTGTATAGTAAATATAGAAGTAATCAATTTTAATAATTTGTAACAAAACTCACCCCAAAAAACTGTTTGACTTATGTAATAATTTATTTAAAATAATTATATCTTTATAAAATTATTTGATTTTTCTGTTTTTCTATGTGAAATATAGTCTAGAAAAAATGTACTATTGTGATCATTGAATTTCCAAACTCAATATTAAATTAATAAAGACTGTTCTAATTATTATTTATATTTTTGGATTTCCTTTTCAATAATAAGTTTATAATACTAAATATAAGTTTAAAAACACCTTTCAATACTAAGTTTATTGCTTGCTTTTCTGAGTTCAGTATAGTGTTTGTGTTTGGCGTGTTTTATATATGTTTTACCATAATCTGACTTACCTACTTATTTTGGATAGAAAAAAATGTAGTTCTAGGTGATGTTTCTTTAAAACTAACAATATAACAGCTTAATAATGGTAGCTATTTAATCATTATTCAAAGAAACTTAAGTATTATAATCCGGGAATACAGTAAAGTAACTTTTATGTGACAAAAGTATCTTTCATAATTGCGTGTAAATTGTGAGAGAATAATCAGCATTACAATAACTTGATACGACGCAAGCATTTCCCATCGCATAATACAATATTATAAATAATGCAATATTATATATTGATACATTTTTTAAATTTGATTTGCTATAAATAAAAACTGTTATAACTTTTGAAGGGTTCAGCGAAAAAAATCCAAATTTTTTAAATTTCAGTAAACTTGTAGAAATAATCTATAATTTTTCTATTGTATACTGACTACCTATTTTAAGTATACCCCCATGGTTCCGTAATACTTTAAAAATAATTGCTTCCAGTAAAGTCATTCTATGCAGTTTTTGTGTGTTGAATTTTTTTAAACTTTGGCGGTGCAATTAGTTGATTAAATTTAACATTTTGTTCTCTTTTTCAAATTATTCTAAATCAATAATCTTCGACCCTATTCATGGAAAACCCATTTTTTGAATTTTGTTTTTGTTTATCAATTGTTTGTAAATAAATACACAGTACATTGTTAAGAAATTTCGGTCCAGGAAGCATATTTCACCCTCCTTCAAAGACTACTAGAATTTTAGTATTCAGGGTAATGAATTATAATCTCTGTAATATTATAAACATTTTGTGACAGTATAGCAAATAATCGATGTTGATAATTTCATCTAAAACTATAGTTCTATGCCCATATCCGACATTGTCTAGGCCGGACTTTTTAAATCATATTTTTATGACTGGTTTCGTGTCAAAAAGGTCGCTGAATTAAATTTTAGAGCGATTATTATTTATTGTTTCTGTCTTCTAATATAATTGTATTAATAATTAAATTCGATAATAATTAACGGTCAATTTTTAAATATTTCAGTAAATCGAATGTATTTGTGTATCAATCAAAATCAAGGTGAGTTAATTGTATGTTGTAACGAAAACTAACAGTTTTATATTTCTAATATTGTTTTATTTTATTAAATCATTATTGAAATATTTTTAAATTGTGTATTGAAGTTTATCAAAAATTAACATAGACAAATTTGTTAAAGAATTAATGTCATTAAGGTAGTACAATCACTTTAACTACTTAACGATTATGGCTTAATTTTTTCACAAAGTATAATTTAAATATTCACGAATCGATTTAAAAAAATTCAGGGTAGTTACTGAGTAGTTTTTTAAATATTTATTTTCCAAGTTTGAATTTCAAAACATGAACACTTTTTTACTATTTCCACTTAAAAAAAAAACAACAAAACAAATCAA
This sequence comes from Nineta flava, assembly GCA_963920215.1. NCBI lineage: Eukaryota > Metazoa > Arthropoda > Insecta > Neuroptera > Chrysopidae > Nineta > Nineta flava. The sequence continues at coordinate 85,880,693 of OY986040.1, read as the reverse complement.
AACTATTACTTAGAAAAGCGTTTATAATGATATTCATTCAAAAACATCAGGGCCACCGAACAATTTGAGAAAATATTTAAGTAATAGGTACAAATTTGTTCAAAAAACACTCTTGTTGCATGAGTATTAATGTATACTACCTCAATTTATACGTTAAAATTAATAAACTAATGATGCGTTTCTCAAGTCAACTTTTGTTGAACGATTTCAGCTGATCAACAAAAGTTCAACGTGAGAACCTTTTTCTTAATAAAATTGATCTACTAAAACTTTTTCGTCCAAATGATGAGTAATCGGCGATTTGCTTTAAAGTTGAAACATTACTTGAAACGTGTGAACCTAACTTGACAACATAGATAATAGATTATTTTCTTTCAATCGTTAATGTGAGTTTATTGTTAGTGTTTCCCTATCTATTTATTATTTTTAGCTCTTTTAACATGCTTTCGAAGCCATTTCAACTGACAATGAGTTTGATCAATTTCTTTTGTTGATCAACTAAAATCGTTTAACTAAAGTTAATTCGTGAGAAAACGCGCTGAGTGTTCAGTACGTTTAAAATTGGTAGTGCTGTTTTTTAATAAATTTTATAAATCAATTGCTGTAGACAATAATATTACTAATAAACCTAAAATTGTTGAATTATTTATCAGTTGACACTATTGTTAAGTTATGCTTACTAATGTAAGGTAGTCCAAACAGCATGTCTTTACATTTATTATTTAATCCGATCAAAAACATAAATGTAAAAAAGGGCCGAGTTTTCGGGGAGATACTTCATATAATAGTTGCTCCTTAAAAAGTGATGATATCCCACTAAAGGACCGAGCTATTTACCAAGTAAATAGCTCTGTAAACTATTTATCAAAAAAATTAATGAAGGGTAAATTGATTAAATGTAAGAAAAAATTAGGTTTAAATTTATTTCGTAAGTTCTCCCTCAGTATGTTTTTAAAATTTTATAATTTGGCAAGTTATTCTTTCTTTTGTTTCAAATATTTTAAAACTTGCCGCGTTAAAAATTTTACAAACATACTAAGGGAAAACTTACGAAATAAATTTCAACCAAATTTTTTCTTACATTTAATCAATTTACTCTTCATAAATTTTCTTGGTAAATAGTTTACAGAGGTATTTACTTGGTAAATAGCTCGGTCCTTTAATGGGATATCATGACTTTTTAAGGAGCAACTATTATATTAAGTATCTCCCCGAAAACTAGGCCCTTTTTTACATTTATGTTTTTGATCGGATATGACCACTTTTTGCAAGGCTTAAATATACAAAGCCGAAGGCTTCGCACAAAACGCTACGCGTTTTGTTATGCTTTGCGTTATTTTATGCTTCGCGATACTTAACTTTTTTTCTTTCAAAGTAGATTGACATATACAAAGGAGACCGCTTCGCGTTATATAACGTTAACTTGCTCTGCTCGCTAATGGCTTCCACCCCCTCGAACTCCCAGGTGGCCTTCAACCTTGGCTTCGCGTCTAAGAAAGATTACAAAAAACCACTACCATCTAGCATGAATAGAAGTAAAAAAGGTAATTTTTGGCGTTTTTCCCCATTTTCGGGGATGTTGCGTTGGAAAAATTAAAATTTTCCGATTTTTCTTATAGGTTTCAAGGTATCCTTCGTCGAATGCAAAAAACCGCATCCTTCTAGCATTTCTGGAAGTGGTTTTAAACACTTAACTTATAATAATAACATTATCATCGTCATCCAATAGTAATTAAGATAGAACCAATCAGATATCAGATAGACGCATATGGACTTAACAATGTTAAATTTAACAAAAATAAAATTTCAAAACTTTTCTATTTTCCGATAGAAATTTCTAGTTTTCATAATTTTCCCGTCGGTTTTGGAACTAGATCAAACTGTATGCCAATTATCAATTTTACAGGATATCGGGAAGTAGGAGAACATTATAATATACTTTACACGGTTAATTGGAGGCGTTCCCGCTATTTATGCATTTTTGAAGTAAAATAAATTTTTAACTGCTTATTCCTTAACGATGATTGAAAAAACAGTCTCTTATAATTCCCTAAATAGTATATATTCGATAAATCACTACTTAAACACTCTTTTCGTTCAAAAGTTATTTCAGGGTCAAATATCGTCTAATATTTCCTGTAGTAATAGCACTGTAAGCACGAAGGCTAAAAACCCCTTAAACTCGCCTTGTCCGACTATCGTGCTCTAGATAGTTTAGTAAAATACTAAATTATAACTTTAGTATCAAATCATAAACCTTCATCAAATACCAATAAACGATATTCATAGGAATAAAATTGTGGATGATATATATATTTTAAGTACAAATAGATTTGCGAAATTTAAAAAAAAAATTGACTTTTAAAAATCCACTTTTTATAAAAAGTGGCTCTTACAAAAAGAAAATGAGTAAATGTTATTATTTTTTTTGTTAGCCATTTTTGACAAAATGAGTAAAAGCAGTGAAGTGTTAATTTCAGTTTGGAGATTTCGACGAAAATTTGGTGTTTTATAGTGTCTCGCTCTTGAAATAGTGAGAATTATTACATAGAATGTCTAAAAATGATATTTTTGTACCAGGGAGACCTCAAAACATTAAATTAGCGATAAACTGTTTGCGTCCGGGAGTTCCACCTGTGTCAAGTTATCTTTATATGAGATAGTTTTTCCAATATCGAAATTTAATTTTCACCGGTTGTTTATGTTTTGAGGTCCCCTGATAAAAATATTGTCTTTGGGCATTGGTCTGTGTGATATTTCCCGATATTCCAAATTTAAATCCAGCTAATGCTAAAAAATCTGCATTTAAATACTTTATCACGAGTATTTCTTTTACAACTTCTAGGGGTTTTAACAAAAAAATTAACAAGGAACATTAGTATTTAAACGACATTTTTTAATTATATAATGGTTTATTTATTTATTACTTACGAGCAGAAAATTAGAAATGATGAACTGTTGATTAAAATACAGTTTTGAATGATAAAAACAATCTTGATATAGAAATTCAATAGCATGATTCGAATTAACTATATAATTTCAATTGGTTTATTATAAGTAAACTTTTCATCTAACTAAGCACGAAGCATGATGTATTAAATTTAAGGCTCCATTAAAAGTGTAGTTTGTATAACATTTTAATGTGGTTTGCTTGTATTAACTTAAATTTATTCAAAAGATTTAATAAAGAATGCAGTTCAAGATTAGCATATGTACTGTCGACTTCGTAAGCGGTGGACATTGTTTAAAATTTCGCAGTCGAAATCTATTTGGTTTTGTTTCAATTAAAAATTATTCGTTATAAAAACTAACAAATAAAGTTCTAAACATTTTTTTCGAAATTACCCAAATTTACCCAAATCAACTGAATAATTTTGAAGAAAAAAACGCCACTTTTAAGTTAATAGTATTCATGCCACAGAAGTAGCGTTCTTTTTTCAAAAATTTATAATTGATTTGTGTCTAATTCAAATCAACTATAAAATTTTGAAAAAGGAACACTTCGCTTGTGATCCATAGTACTATATAAAGAAATTTGTCTATTTAGCCCGAAAAAAGGGATGATATAGTAAGTCATTTCATTATGGTACCGTTTTATTTATTTGTGGTTGCGAGGGAGTGCAACCAAGAGTCTAAATCTAATTTCTCAATCTCTGATGCAGGAGTGGAAAGGTCCTCATCTTGAAAGTTTGACTTTTATAAATATCTTATTCTTGGTAAAAATTAGTCCTTGTATAAGTTTGGATAAATATTTTGCCTTTTTTTATAGCGAATCAAATGTAAAAATCAGGGAAGTAATTAATTTTTTGGTTTTTCCTATGTCTAACGATCAAAATATTAATTTTAATGTTAATCGGTCATAATAAAACCTCAACTTGGATATGAAACTTCGTATAAAAACACACCTTAAATTACAATTGTGAAGAAATTATTTATTTTGACAGCGTAAGGCGTTATGTCTGCGCAGTATGCCTTCTTGGAAACTGGGAGGTTATGGGTTCGAATACCGACATCGGTAGTTTGTCAATTATTAAGAAAAAAAGGGGCGGTCAACTGACTAAACTGTCGGCGTATGGACAAGAACGAAGTAACCGGCTATGCTTGAGAAGGTTTTCTGCAGTTTCCTTCTCGAACTCCAGATGAATATCGGCATAGTTCCTATCACAGTCGCCTGCAGCCGCATATCCTACCAATTCCTAGTCTATACACAAAATTCCTTCCACTCCACTCATATCCTCACATCCTTAGGCATCACAATGGACCTTATGGTCGAAGTGTAGCCCGTCCAGGGCAGCCTCTACAATCTTTCTATCTATCTAGACAGCGTAATATTATAAGAAACATTTTGAAAGATCCGCGAATTCCTACCGATTTTTACGGTACCGTTGTTATTTAACTATTAATCACATACAAAAAAGTTTCATATAAGAAAGCTCTGGATTGATTTATAAATATTGTAATTAATTTTGTAATTTGATCGTCAGATTTAGGAAAACCGAAAAAAATAAGCATAACATTTTTCAACTCATTTTTACGTTTAACACACTACAATTTGTTAGTTATTCATTAAAAATTTTATAAGCTAAAAATTATAGAAGATGTTTTACCAAATAGAGATATTTTTGAAAAACCAAATCGGTACAATTACGATTCGCACAGTGCCAAAATTTGAGAACATATTCTTATAGAACTCGACGAAATAAGACGAAAAACAAGCATATAATTTTTTCGATATCTCGCTTCGTTTACGAGATATTGATGTTAAAAGTTTCAAATTTTTAACGCACGGATTTTTTTTTGACGCTTTTATAGAATTTTTTTATAAAATTTTTTATAGCATTTTTGAAAATAAATCGAAAACTAAGACTAAAATTTTTCGATATCTCGCTTCATTTTCGAGAAATCGAAGTTTCTTTTTTTTTTTATAGCATCATTTTAATCTCATTCTATTGGTCTAAGATCCGGCATTATTGAAAACCTTCCCTCATCTGTTAATTGATTGAAATATTATTGAAAACGCTTATTGCAATATAAACAATTTGGCAATGTAATGTCTGCCAGGGTAGTTCTGCTGCAATTAACATTAATTAATTAAAAATTGATTTTTTTAAAATTAAATCCCTCACGTGTTAATTGAATTTTGCTTGTTAAATAACATAGTATACGATACGACAAATCTTGTAATCAGGCAGTGCTGCTTATTACTGCTACGGTTACCTGCATCCAGGTGTTCAAACTTAAAGTAATCTTAGCTTACTTCCCTCATATGTTAATTGAAAAATATTTAGATAATTTAAAAGTTTAGAATAATTAGAATACATCCATAACTGGCAGCCATCTTAAAATCCATAAAAATCAATTGCAGCCTATGTAAGAAAAATTTTAAAAAATAGAAATTAAAAAAGAAATACATTGTAGAGAGAGAGAGACTATTGCATTATTCAACGTAACAAGCAAGGAAAATATAAATATCAATATCTCGAAAATGAAGCGATATATCAAAAAATTTTATTCTAGTTTTCGATTTATTTTTAAAAAACCTATAAAAATGCGTCAAAAAAAATCCGTGCGTCAAAAATTTGAAACTTATAATTTCGATATCTCGAAAATAAAGCGAGATATCGAAAAATTTTATTCTTAGTTTTCGATTTATTTTCAAAAATCCTATAAAAATTTTATAAAAAAATTCTTATAAAAATGTCAAAAAAAAAGTTTATGCGTAAAAAATTTGAAACTTTAAACATTGATACCTTGAAAACGAAACGAGATAAGAAAAAATTTTATTCTTATTTTTCGTCTTATTTCTATAAGAATCTGTTATCAAATCACGGCGCCGTACGAATCGTAATCCCCCCACAAATCCATTCAAACTTTTTCAAAACCCTCGTATCAGAGGTTAAAAACTTGGATTTAGAAAATTGGTGGATTTCTCAACAATCCCAAAAAACTAATGAGTTCATATTTATTTTGTCTTTGCAATGTATTGATAGAATATATTAGTTGATTAATTAATTTGCATTGCCATCATGTTAGTTTTAAATGACTGCATATTTTAAATCTATTTAGCATAGTCCATCGTATATTTTATGCTTATACATTCTGATACATTCTGTTTTCATAGCTTTTAGAGTTTAGTTAGTTTAATTTTTAATAATAATGGTGGAAGTATGCGTAGTTATGATTAAACATAATACATTGAAATAATATTGTCTTATAAATAATTAACTGTCAATTAGAATGTAAAAACTATAGAAAATATTTTTATTATTAAGACTTTGTGTACAGTTTAAAATGTATACAATATCCATAAATCATACAACTGTCAACGTTTACATCATCTTGCCATCCCATGCGCATCTCTATTTTCGTTTGGACTATCTTTAAAAATAATTACAGGTTATTTTTAGTGCGTTTTCGAAAATCAGATATGTAATTCCTTGGATTAGTTTATGAAAAAAATCATATTGATCAGAAACGCTGTAGAAATAAAAAGACCAAAAAAGAACAGTTTTTACCAAGAGGATTTTTGCATAGTGTGTGGGGCACTTATTAACAAAAATGACGGGAGGCAAGGTTATACTTCGATTATGATATGATAATAATTGACACATTCGAATTTAAGATATGTAGTACTTAAATATTAGCTGAAGCGGCGACCGTATTGATTTTATAATAGGATATAAAGTAGGAGGATAAAACTTTCAAAAAAATAGTACACATAGTGACTTTATTCATTTGTCTAGACAACCCTACGAGAACCTAACCCGGCAGCGGGGAAAACACCCCCAAATTTTTTATCGCGTATAACTTTTTTTCTATATTAATTATTACGAAAAAAACAAAACAACATTTGTAGGAAACTTTTTTCACATCTACTGCAGTTTCTGATATCTATATAAATTCATATATCTTTTCTCAAAAACTGTAATAGATTTAAAAAAAAAAAAATTTCTACAAAAGTTGTTGGAAATAAATATTTATGAAAAAAAGTATTGATATGTATTACTCGTAACTATTTTAGAAAAAATTTATGCGCGGTAAAGGATTTTGGGGTGTTTTCTATGCTGTCGGATCAGGTTGTCGAATAGTTGCCTAGGTAAGTAGTTGAAGTCACTCTATGTACTAGATATGTACACTTTATGCTTAGCCTATATAGGGAGCAATATGAACAAGAACAATGAAATAATTTCATTAATTTTACAGAATATAAAAATTTTAAACCAAAATAAATTTTTGTTATAATAATATATGTGACTCTGCCCGAAATTCATTTGACAATTCGTGTTAAAGGTCTTTATCGTAAGTATTTTTAAATATGTACAATTAAAATTATTGAATTAGCTCAGTTTTATTACATAAACTAGCTCTTTTACTAACGTAGAAAACAGAACAACATGACTCGGGTGTAGATTTTTCTAAGAAAAAATAACTTCGCTTAACGTTTACGATTTGTTCTACAAGATTTTGTAAGTATATAAATATAGTGGAATATTTTTTTCGCGATTTCTATGATAGAACGTATTTGTTAATATTTTTATGAAAATTATAAATAAAATTGAGCTTAAATATTATTTCAACAACAAAACAAATAAGTCGATAATGTTTTTATCTTTGATTATTTAGTTCGATATTTTCACATTTTACAAAATATCGTTTGTCAATTCTAATAATTTTTAATATAGATTAGAAATTTTTTATTAACAGTTAACACATCAATTCAACAACCACGACATTTGTATGCAGAAGACGTCAGTGACACGGAACAAAGGCATAATTTAGTGTCTTGATTTTTAATATTTTCCTAATAAATTTTTTTTATAAATTAATATACTAATAAAAAAAAAACATTGTTTAAACCAAAAATAAACTAAATATAATATTAATGTGAATGTGTGCGCTGAAATGTTTTGCAGTGTGATTTGTAGATATTTTAAAACAAATGTTGTTATTAATGAAGTGATTTTTATTAAATACATAAAATAATATCTTATGTGTTCTTTTTATGTAAATAACATAATTCATCAGAATTTTAATGAATGTTGGACACATGTTGACTGGCAAATGCTATGAAACCCAAAATTTTATATAGTATACATATACAGAATGCTCAGATTTTAATCCGGAAAATTGAATAGGCGATAGGTATCCCAAAAATAAGAAGAAAAGTTCATATAAACTTGGATACAGGTTGAAAAAAAAAGTTTTTTTTAAAATGACTACTTGGCTGATTTTGATTACACTTGATAATTTTTTAGTATTAATCGACTGATGTAACTAGATTGAATTTAATTATTCCAGGTGCGGTGCTGGGGCATCCTAACTAGATATTTTAAAGAAAAATTTGAGTACACCAAGTAATTCATATTATTTTTAGTTAGAGTAATTAAAATTAAAATTTTTATCTTTCTTGCATTTTTTGTATATCTTGCTTACTTTTTTAGGAAAAAATTTTCTTGGATTATATTAAATTTTATTTTTATTTTTCGAAAAGTAAGAAAGACAGAAAATGCAAGAGAAAAAAATTGTATTTCTAATTACTCAATCTATAAATATTATTAAACTTAGAAAAAAGCAGTGGCGTACTCAAATTTTTCTTTCTAATATCTAGTTAGGAAGCTCCAGCACAACACCGCCTCTGGAATAATTAAATGAAATCTAATTACATTAAATTAAGCCACTTACTTGTTACTAAAAGCATGCAAGTGTAATCGAAGTTAGCCAAGTAGTTTTTGAGACATTTGAAAACAAAATTTTTAAATTAACTTTAACAATCTGTATCTCGAAAACGAAGCTTGAAAACATCCAAGTTCATTCAATTTTCCGTATTAAAATTGAGACACCCTGTATATATAAGAAATGATTGACTTTTTATTATCAACTGATTTAAAGGGTCGCTTAATAATTCTTGCCTCGTATAGACTTAGTCCTGCACTGAGCTTTTAATGTAAATAAACGTTACTCTAATGTGTAGCATGCAACTATTTTTAAATTCGGTTCTTATTCAAAACATATTTTATTTAAAAATAATTTAGACTAAAAATTCATAAAATTTAATTCACATTAAAAATGAAATGTTATATTATGTAGCTCAAGAATTGTATTTTTTTAAGATATGTGGATTAATATTTAATTTTCTATATTTAATGTAATTCCACTAATATCAACTTATTTTAAGTGGTGTAGTTATAATATTTTACTTTAGTAATTACAAATTATTAATAAAAAGTCATACGTTTTTGCATGTGTTAAATCCGATTATATTATCTTGAAGACGCTAAAGTTTACATTAAGTTTGTAAAAATTAAATCAAATGTAGAAATGATCGAAATTATTTATAAATATTTATTGATCCATTAATATTAGAAAATTTTTCCGGAAATAAGTTTCAGCATTTCATTTTTTAATGTCTTTAACTAGGTACCTCGAATAATCGACTAAAAAGTACGAGTTAATATTGTGTCTGTAGCCTCATAAAATTCGTATACTTCTATATTTTAAAAACCTTTACGTGCAATGAAATGCATGCTCTATAGTTCAATAAAAAATATGTTCAGCATAAATAGTATGAAAGTGATATATGGTACAGATCCTTAATGCTAGTGTGCTATTCATTTTTTTACATCAATATCTTTTTATACATCAATATAATGTAGCGTTGTTAATAATAATAAAGAACACTGGTGAATTTTTCTTCAAAACAATTACTAATTTGCTTTTATTCTTAAATTCGTAAATTTAAATAAATATCAATTAAGTGTATTGATTTCCGTCATTCCATTATAAATTTCCAATATTGTACACAGTAATAAAATGGGGGAAATAAACGTAGTTAATTCTACATTACTATGTTACTTACATTAAGATCATAACTACATTCTTTGGTTTGATACACAACGTTTGATACATGTTCACAATAGAACATGGTACAAGCGAGAGTTACTTCTTCCTGTTACTTTAAAAAATAATTAATTTATTAATGTACTAATTTTACATTGCATCTCAATCTTCTCCAACGAAATTTAAAAAAAATTATAATAAGCTTTCCGCTTTTTCCATTTGTCAAACATTATTTTCTGCCATTAAATTCAAATTTCCGCTTTGGCATGATTTAGAAGCATTGTTAGATATTGTGATAAAGAATTATTCAAAAGTAAATCTAAATCTCTTTATCACTTGTTTAAAGGAATATACGAATTGTTCTGCTAGGCTGTCCGTTGCGAAATGAAACGATTTAGAATACTTATGGTCAATTCCATTATTTCTTAAAAATTGTTTAAATTCAAATAAACGAAACTGGGTACTTATCACTGATACAGCCATGGGATATGCTTTATCTTGCTAACGTTTGTCTACAAAGATTTCAATGTATTTTTCAAAAATTTCGAATTTGCGAATCTTGTTATACAGATTATCACGACACGATATCAACTCAGACACAATATTAAGTCTAAGTTTTTGGGATAATATTAAGAACAAAACCACTAATATTTTTTTGTTTCTCTACATCTAATTTTATTTAGTAGTATCTTATAGAATATCAAAATAATAATGATAATATGTTGCCAAAATTTTGATATGCGCGTTGCCACGATGTAATAATTATTTTGTAATAGTACTATATATATATACGTAAATATTACGAATAATTGAAGCGTTAAAACGTATTAATTATATGATCATTAGAAAATGCTAGTTTAGGAAATTTTAAATTAAATACATTTTTAGAAATATTGTCGTTAGATGTTACTTAGTACATTAAATTAAATGAAATATCCACATTTCATATAATTTAGGGCAGAGCTCGAAGATCGAACTTTGTAACTTTTTCACACAATCGTTGAAAGTATAAATGAATTAAATACAAGAAATTCTGTTTAAAAAATATTAACTTCCCGTAATTTCAAAATGTGCATTTTGTAAAAATAAATGCCTAAAAATAATTGCATTGAGTATTTAGATTAGCATTTTAAACCATATTAAACAGATAAGTGTAGGGATCGGTCAAGAACGCGTTAACTTACGTTCCGTTCTGTTTTTCATTTTACGCCAATTTGATAGAGATATACTACAATGGCTTATTTATTTTTAACCGACTTCAAAAAAGGAGGAGGCACTCAATTCGGTTGTATTTTTTTTGTATGTTTGTTACCTCAGAACTCCGCCATTTATCAACCGATTTGGAAAATTCTTTTTTTATTTGAAGGATATACTTTCAGATTGGTCCAAATGAAAAAATTTTTTTTTGGAGTCGTTTTGTAAAAAATTTTCACTCGTTATTGTAAAAATTTGGGCAATTTCATATAAAAATTGGATAAAAAATATTTATTTCCTCATCGTTATAATATCATCATGATTTAATTTAAATTAAATAGATTTACAATCCAAATGATAAACAAACTTAACGTATCTCTTGTAAGTAATATAAAAAAAACCAGTAATATAACAACTAAATGAGTTAATTGTTTGAATACCCAGTATATACTGAGTTGTATAGCAGTGGTTGAATTGTAACACTTCTGCGTATTCGAATTGTTAACAATTCGCTTTCCGAGGAACATTTAACCACAAGTTATGAAAAAACTATTGAGTTTATGAAAAAAAATTTCAAACAAAAGTTGTTTATTTAAAAAAGAAAAAGATTTTTTGTTATTTAATTTTTGTTATATCTTTTACGGTTTCAAAGATAGGCAGTTTTGCTCATTTTGCTCAAACATGGCCCGATTTTGTCCATTAACGAACTTGACCTTACTTTTTTGCTCTATAACACAAAAAATATTTCAGTTCGTTATCTCTTTTCGTTCTTGAGTTATCGTATTCACGGGCAGACAGGCGGACGGACATGTTGAAATGGCCGAATTAGGCCATTTTATGAACACTTATTCCAAGCATTTATGTCAAGGATTAATATTTTTAAGCGTTACAAAGTCGAGACTAAACTTAATATACCTTGTATATTTACATACACCGGGTATAATATAAATCATATTTTTAAAGACTGTTTTTATTGTTTAACAAATAAAATATTTATTGGAAATAAAAAATTTATAGATGTAAAGGTATTTATATTTTATAGTTATTATTAATATAATACGAATAAATTCCTATTAATAATGTAATTTAATTTTATAAAAATTTTTTGTAATTCAGTAATTATTTGAAATGAGTTGTGAATTGTGGAGTCAATAATGAAAACGCAAATTAACTACTCTACCATCGATTAACTTTTTGTATTCACGTTTAATACGTTTGCCAAGATCATTTTATAAACATTGGTTAATCAATATTATTTCAAAAATGTGAAATGTATTTATAATAAGTAACGATAATAATTGATTTGGTACCCGATTCTGTATTTTAAGTGAGATTGCTCACTTCTCGCATTTTCATCTCACGTGAGTTTACTCGCCTGATTCTGTAAGGTTGTAGTGAAAATACGAAATTACTGCGTGAGATGATTTGGATCATAGATAATATATAGTAGTTATCTCTATGAATATAGTAGTGTTTGACATTGGCATCCGTGTAAAAATAAACAGTTTTGCTTTGATTGTTTAATTTTTCATTATTTCAATTTTTCAACATGAATGTGACTGATAAACAAAAACAAATAATTTTAAATTTCATGCGCGCCGACCCCGACTTTGGACGAGGTAGATAGATAGCCAAAGAATACATATATACATTCTTTGACATTACCATGAAGAATATTTATCTATTCTCTACTTCTTTCCTTTCTCTCTTGGATTCACTTATACGTTATGAAATTCCTTGTCGGACAAACTCACGTGAGATGGATCACATTTTCACTATGGTGAAAGTTACGGAATCGAGAGAAGTGGTTTCAGTTACAGAATCACTACCCTGGTCAATTATTCATGTACCTTGAATTATTTTCAGTCTTATCACTCTGCGTATACAGGTATTTACATGTATTATTTATTATGAAAAAAGTTCCAGGAAAGTCATTTGTCTTTCAAAAAGTGAGCATTTATCATATTTTATATAATACAATAGGCGAAAATCAGTAGTATTACAATTTTTTATCTTTATAATAAATTGAGGAAAAATTAAGAATTGATTTGAAAAATTTACTTAATGAAGTGTTTCTGAGTGTTAATTTGCTCTTAAATAAATATCTCATATGCCTTTATCAATACCAGTATATTAATTTAGTGTATACTACAATTTAGGACACTTTTTTTAAGCCATAAGGAATCGCAATTCATATATACACAGAAGATCAGTGAGTAAATGTGATCCTTACATAACAATATTATTCATGCGCAGTTTTTATTAAGGATGTACCAACCAGCATACTACCACTTTTCGACAGATTTTACTAATTTTTTTCACAGGCTAAAAATAATGTTTTCTAATAAATCCCGAAGTTTCAGAATTTTTGACCGTTTAGAACGCGAGATAATTAATATCAAAGTTATCATTCTCTCTCACTCTCTCTCTCATTAGAAGCATGTGAAACTTCATGCCCGTCCAACTATTATCTGTTGTATTAGAAAAAATAATCGACAGAATTTAAAAAAAAACTAGGAGAGTAAAGCTAAATATTTATTATATAAATTTTAAAAAAAATCGTGTGTCACCGTTTTGTTTTCGAAGTATAAAACTTTGAATATATTTATTTTCTTCAAATTAACATTATTTTGTATATGTGAACTGTGTATTTGGCTATGTATTGTGTATGTGTGTTTATATATTTGTGCATCACAGCGGTTTGTTGTGCTGATTGCATAACACACTGCTGGTACATCTTTAATGTTAATGTTTTCATTATTGCATCCAAACAAACTACTGTAATTTATAAAGATGGATATGAAGGCTCTACATTTGGTATTAGAGAAAAAATAAATGGAAATAATATTATTTAATCAAATTATGTCTGTTTTCAGATTATTTAACTGATGATTATGAAGATGAAGACGATTATTAAAAAGATAACTGAGAAGAAAATTTAATATAATCATATTTTATTGTAAATTTTTTGATATTAGAAACGTAGATTTTTGTATGTATTATAATAATAAATAAATATATATGGTGTAACAAAACAATCGCCCACATTTTTAAGATTCGATTCTACACATTTAGGGTTGCCATCTTTCCGGTTTTTGAAACTTTTCTCTGGTCTCCGGACGATTAATGTATTCTTCGGACAAAAACCAAAACTTGCAAATGATTTGGTTTTTTTTTAAGTAAAATTGTTTGTATAAAATATTGGTTTATATTTTACTTAGAGTTTTTTTGTAACCCTTGTGTAATATTAGACTCAAATTAGCTTCAAAAAGCCGGTTTCAGGCAGGTTGCTCGGAACCGCAATCCTTCAAACATTGTATGTATGAGATAAGCATATACAGTATATAGATACACATATATTTGTGTCTCTTTTTGACAAATTTAATCAAGCTGTATTTTAATTATAAAAATATTATTTTCTAATTAAAAACCGATAGAAATTAAACTGGTTTTCTTGAACAAATAAACCATATTGGTCGGAAATTTTTGTTGAGTTTATTGTTAGATAGGTAAGTGTTTAAGCTGTCGATTAAGTCTTATAAAACCTAAAAAATATTAATTTGTTTATAAGTAAATTAGCAAAAGGCTTTTTAACCCGACTTCAAAAAGGCCTTTAAATTAAAGGTCTATACAAAATCTATAAGTTAAAAGAAAATTAAATTTATTTAAATAATTTCTTAACTTTTTTTTTTTTAATTTGTTTATAGAGCATAATAAACAAAAATAATGGGTAAAAATACAGTTGTTAATTTAAAAACTAATTTAAAAAAAATTAAATTTTCTTTTTCATTTTATAGATATTTTTAAGACCTTTCAATTAAAAAAAAATTTTAAAACAAAATTGCGGTTCCAAGCAACCTGCCTGAAAAATCCTTATTTGACTCTACTATAATTGTTTTGTGAAAGTATATGTGTATGTACTCACGAAAAGTAGCACGCATGCGTAGTTTGTTACATTGGATGTTGTTTATGATGGTCAAGTATAGGCTACAAGATTCTAGCACCCCATCCATGGAATTTCGAAAAACAAATTATACCATCTAATTGGTCACTAATTGGTCATAATTGATCAGGTAGCCAATAATTTGCTCAGCGATAGGAAACTTTTTATCGATGTTTTAAAATTTTTCAAGGTCAAAAAAGTTTTTAACACCCCATCCATGGAATTTCGAAAAACAAATTATACCATCTAATTAGTCACTAATTGGTTATAATTGGTCAGGTAGTCCCATTATTTGGTCATCGATAGAAAACTTTTTATTGATCTTTTAATTTTTTCAAAGTCAAACATAAATATTAGTATCCCATCCATGGAATTTCGAAAAACAAATTATACCATCTAATTGGTCACTAATTGTTCATAATTGGTCAGGTAGTCCCATTATTTGGTCAGCGATAGAAAACTTTTTATCGATTTAAATTTTAAATTTTTTTAGCCTAGTTATTTAATCGTAGGATGTTAGCTGGTACAGATAATTACGTTTTACAAAACTACTTCCCTTGTTTAGACGTAATGCAGAATAGCTTATCTGTAGTCAAAAAGGGCGTTTTGATATATGAAAATATATAGAACGCCTTTTAGTGCGGGGCCCAAAAACACGCAAACCCGATGAACTCAAGGTATGACCGATGAAGTGAAAGATTGTAGTATTCGCTTGCAATAGTTACCTTATTTAATTTCAATAACTTTTGACACTATATCTAAAATATATACAACTTGTTAGGAAAAAGGACCTTTAGTAATGGGAATTCCATTAGCCCGTTTACAATAATTCTAAGCTATGAATTTAAGACTTAAACAATATAGACTGCTATGTAATATAAATAGTAATATTATTAATAATAAGAATGATATTAACTAAAATCTACAATCTGACGTTTCATTTCACGTTGTTTTACATAACGTCTAATCGTTGACCCGCTGCAAAACGTTTAATCAATATTACATGTAAAAGTTCAGTAATTATGTAAAACAACTAGCGGTTTTGTAAAATAGAGGGTACGAATTCCATCTGCGACATTATATAATACTGGTGTCATAGGTGGGAATGCAACAATATATATATATATATATATATATATATATATATATATATTGTTGCATTCCCACCTATGACACCAATATTATGTTGCGACCTTTTGTGCAAAATTGGTTATTGCAGGTGATGAATGTCCGCTGCCACCAGAGCAGTTGATTAAAGCTCAACTTCGTAGGCTTATTTAATTTCAAATATTCGACGTCTCAAATACTTGACCATAACCAATTGGAAAATTTGATATTACCCAAATGTTTCCAATTTAATACGGGTAATATTCTGGTTAAAAATATTACAAGAGAATGGTAAGTCAGAAATAAAACAAAACACTTAAAAAACTTAATTTAATTTATTTACTAGTTACTTAATTAATTTTGACTGAATTGATTATTGAAATTTGAATAGACATATCAGATTAATATCCGATTCTAATTGAATTTACATTTTTTATCCTAGTTATGAGATGTTACTGTCTCATAAAAAAATCTAATTTAAAATCTTTATTTCTAAATCTATTTGTGAGTTGATTTACAATTATTTTTATATGCGAAAATCGACTTAGTTAAAATATATTTGTGTTACACGCGCTATAATAATTTCTTCAACAAATGTATTTATGCTGATTTTGCAAAAATTGCCTAGTGAGTTTTTTATTAAATAAATTTTGTTATTGCAAATTCTTTTGATTGCAAAATACATTCAATAATAATTATGTCATTAAACTTAAATAATTATAAAAACAATATATATATATATATATATATATATATATATATATATATATATATATATATATATATATATATAAATATATATATATAAATATATATATATATATATATATATATATATATATAAATATATATATATATATATAAATATATAAATATATATATATATATATATATATATATATATATATATATATATATATATATAACATTTAGGTATATTCACATGTATACGTAGTTGCGTCAGCTGCCTCCCAGCATACCCTGTGTACGTCGGCAGCACACAAGTATCTAATATACTATATAGCTAGACATGAAGCTGTCTGACTGACTGACCGACTGAAGTTTACAAGATATACACACACATTACTAAAAAGTGAAAGGTGCGCACGATAGGTTGCACACAAAAAACGTAACGAGGTCATTCGATCACTAAATTTTGCTCTTCATATGTTTTTTCATACCGCATGCCTTATATGAAAATCGATTCTTAAGGAGTAAACTCCAAAAAAAATATTACTATCACATAATATCAATATTTAAATCATATATTCTTTCATATTTTGAGATTTGTACAGAATGCTCATTTTAAACAAGGCACATGAATATTTCTTCAAGGAACTTTTGATTTCGTTTTTGATAAAAATAATCTGAATGAACTTTCAACTTAACCATGACCTTCAAAGTTAATTGTCCTTCAAGTTTATTTAAATTAACAATAATTTTAACAATAAAAATAAGTAATTAGATGATCAATCTAATAAGAATTACGTTTGGAAAAAAAACCGGCTCCACTGTATTTATGCTTTTAAGATTCCACCTTCTGGTTATTACAATTTTCCGTTTTTTAGCCATACTTTTTTCGGTTTTTCCATACTTCCCAAAATTTGTTAACCCTCATATTGCGACTGTGTCCGACTAATCCTATGGTGTATCACATTTGTCCAGGACTGAGGAAAATCACAGAAAACTTCAGCCGCCTCAGTCCCCACAAACTATTAATTTAGAGTTTATAAAAACATAAAACTTCTATTTTTTCAGATTAAAGGGGATCGTAAATCATAAACTGGGACATTTTAATTCGTAATACCGAAAATCTCGTGATCAATGGGAATTATATGATGACTTGAGTACCGAGAGGTTAAAAATGTTTCGGGCAATACAAGGGTCACACCATCAGCGGCTATATTTGTCCGAATTGATAAACAAATATAATTAAAAAGTAATTTTTAATCTGTTACTTCATCGAAATTTTCTGTAGAATGTATAAATAAAAAAGTGAGGAAAATAAAATTAAAAAATAACAGATTTTGTTCCATTAATTACATTTTATATTCAAATACTTCAACATTTACAATATTTCAATACATCAATTTTCTAATGCCATTGAACAATTATCTGTATCAGCCTAACATCCTACGATTAAATAACTAGCCTAAAAAAAATTTAAAACATCGATAAAAAGTTTCCTATCGCTGACCAAATAATGAGATTACCTGACCAATTATAACCAATTAGATACCACTACCATCCATGTAATTTGTAGATTCCATTATTTGTTATTTTACATCTAAAGATGTAAAACAACTGAATGATAATTCATAAACGGAAATTTAACTCAACAACAAAGATTGGTAAATAAATAAAAATTTAATGTGAAAAAGTGTTAAATTGTTATTTATATTTTACGTTTACCTTAATATAATAAAAAATAAAAATTTTATAGTCTCCGGACGAAAAATTTTCGAAAACCGGAGATTTTCCTAAACTCCGGTTTTGAGACTTTTTAGAGATGGCAGCCCTATACGCATTAAAAGGAACAAAATGTAAATGTCTTGGATTGCGTTTTTAAGAAAAAAAATATGTGACGAGAATCTAGATACAGATACATAACCGAAAATATATCAAGATACAGATATGCAGCACGAAAATGTATCTAGGTAAAGTGATATAATAAACCGTACTTTTAGCTAACTCCAACAAAGGAGGTATTAAGCGTAAACAAATTTTCAATAGTGTTAACTTCCTAATTAAAATAATGAGTATAGTCTGCTAAAACGTCATTAATAGACTCATGCTTAAAAAATGGGTAGATTTCGAACTAAACACTTTTTACCCAATGTAATAACACCAACCTGTTAAAAAGATGTATGTACTGATGGCAATATCGCAGAGGTGGGCAGGAGATGACTCGGCCAAGCTCTGAGTGAGAGGTAGGGAAGAGAGATAGAGTTAATACAGGGTAACCTACCAATTATTAATATTTTCTTTTTTTAATTAAAACATTTTCTGAAAAAATATAATAATACCAAATCTTTTTTATGGTCACTATTATACAAAGTAAATAATACATACAATCATTCAATACTCTGGAATTTTGGGCTGGTAATTTGGGTCGTAAAATGTACCTTTTTAGTATATATCATATTTGTGTATGAATAAAATAAAAATATATAAAAAATATATATAAATCTTTTGAACCTTTAACCCTTATGTTAATGACCGACTTTATCGACGTCTCTTAGCAACCGGGTACCCGGGTACCCACAAACCTTAATATTGAAAATTTTGTTTATTTTATTAAAAAACAAATTTTCTAAACATTTTTTTCTTTAAATATGAATAGTTAGTGACAATTTAAAAAAAAAAAGAAAAAAAAATCATCTAGAATTGTGAATGACATCTGAAACTGGTTTAGGGCACTCCAGGTAGTGGACCCATTTTTATTGTTCGGGACTGAACAGATGCTGTTAGAGTGGGAAAAAATCTCAAGGTTATTTCTTTATTTTCTATCACGCAATAGTTTCGAGTATTTTTTAGTACGTTTTAGATTTTTGGTGGGATAAGACGTGTTTTATTTATGGTGTTTTCTGTAAAGTGAAAAATAAAGCTATGGAACAACTATCGAGAGCTGAATTTGCTAGGTAAATAAACTATACATATATTTAACATTTGTAAATGTTTTAATTGTAATTTTGTGTAATAATATTATTAACGAATTGAATAATATAATAATTAATTATTTAGGTTAAGTGCAATAGAAAGAAATGCTTATTTGAAAGAATTACTTGGGGAAAATGACAGTGATTCGTGTGGGCCGTCTGACAGTGATGACGAAGATTGGATTCCAGCTAATATTTCTAGACGTAAAGTCCCAAATCGAGATGATAATTTAGAACGTGATGAACCAGAAGCTTCTGAAGATGATTGAATCTCGCACAGCGAATCCACAAGTAATGCGCCACTTCTCAACAAAGATCGCCGTTGAAAGTATTTTAGGTCATGCAGTAGAGGAAACAGCCGAACCAAATCCTGGACCCGTGGTTCCGAAAGATAAAACAGGAAGAAAAAAAGTGACAGGATCTTGCCATATATGCAATGCTTTACCAATAAAAAGACGACGAAAGACTCGCAAGAGCTGTGACAATTGTCACCAGCCAGTATGTGATGAGCATTCAGTTAATATCACAAAATGTCTTAAATGTCATAATTAATGTCACTAATGATAAAAAAAACTGTAATATTTATTTATTTTTTAATAAAAATTAGTTGCATGCATTTATAAAAACTATTTTTAATTTATTTCCTATGCTTTCTACTGTGGGTACCCGGGTACCCGGTTGCTAATGGGGCGATGGCCAAAGTTTAAACTTATTTAAAAAAAAAAATTTTTTGAAAATAAATTAAATGCACTCACAACTAGCTTGCTTTTAAGTTAAAGATTGACGATCCGAGAGCACAAAAGGAAATATTTTTTTTTTTTTGAGTTATTCATACTAATACATCGCGTTGGGTACCCGGGTACCCGGTCATTAACATAAGGGTTAAGTTTACCGCTGGACCATTGTAATAAAAGAGGGAAATTTTTGCAAAGGATAATTTAAATAGAAATATTGTTTTGGAAATTCCAAATAATTTGTCTAAATATTTTACTATTCATATCCGAGAACTAATAAAGAATTATTTACCTGATTTAATTATTTTTTCTTCGTATGGAGTATGCTCAGTATAGTGTCATGGGAATTTGATTAATTAAGTTAAATTTTACATAAAGTGGGAATTTGAGTTCTTCGAGTTAGTCTACTTTGAATTGAAAAAGTGAAAAGTACTTTTTGTAGTAGTAGAAATTATTTTTCGCATAATTTGTTTTTCAAAAAAAATAAAATATTGACTATACTATAGACTATACTATATAATTATTGGGCAATAATCGGTAGGACAACCTGTATTGAAACATCGTTCCGTCTTGCTTCAAAACATACCTTCTTTACTTACTCTCACCCAGCTTATGGAGAGCCCGTAAGGCTCAGACGAGCTGTCTGTGCCCACCTCTGCAATATCGCCTATGTAAGACTTGTCGATTATATGTACAATATATAGATGATTGTGTGAATTAGGCCCATAAAGGCGGTACAATCATAAAAATATCTATAATAGTCAAGGAGCCAGTGACAGATTTACGTGACCAAGTTCCTCTCAAGCGATAATTAGTACATCAGAGAGTTGTATCATAAAGCTTCGTGAACGTCAGTTACGGTTCCGTGGAGGGGATGAGCGGCGGTAGCCTCTCACACACGAAGAAAAAATAAATAAATTCGATCATTTCCTCTTACTTAAAAACATGTCAAATTGTTTCTAACCCAATATCTCGTAGGAAGAAAACAATCAGCTGACTATAACATGGTGGATAGTCTGTCAGAGCTGTCTGCTCTCATGGAGTACGTTCCAGATAAAATAATATTTCTCAATCGAATATCTTTTGTTGGGGAAAAAATATATGTTTCTTAACCAAACCTAAAAAAATGGAACATATAAAACTTCATATTTTTTAAATGTCAATATAAATAATTATTTAACATTTTGTTTCATTCAATTCTAATTATTTCTTGCCATGTTGAATTAAATTTTACTTCAATCGATGCGGAATATTTACTCCCCTCATATATATTTATAACCCTCACAGCTGCACGTTTTCACCATGCCGCCATATTGCGAGCATACAGCGCTCAAGATTTGCGTTCCACCTATAACATTCGCCTACAACGCCCGCGGCCTTTTTACGTTAGTGGTACGGCAATTTCAGCGGTCGTGGTCGTGCGCGTTGCGGGCGTTAAGTGGAATGTACCCATGATCTCATCATCATCATCATCATCTGTACAAAAATTAAAAAAAAATAAGGATGCATATTTTATTTAATATAATCAAAATGATAAAAACATTACCTTCTTCGGGCTGAATAGTTATCTGATCAATCGATGTTGGTAACTGAGTTCCAGAAAACCAGACGAATTCAAATTTGTTGTCGATTTTTACCCAGCCATAGTCTGGAAGGCTCATCAGTAGCTGGAACTTTGAGGTGTGAATGTGACCATAGTTGAGCTATGTCACGTTTGCCCTTCTATTCTAGTCACAGTTTATTCTCCTTCTTTTCTAAAACTTATCCCCTCCAAGCGTACGTTTTTATACTGTATGCTCTGCTAGCGTATGTTGCTTCAATCTTTAGAAATAACTTTTAATAAAAATCTTTTGAGAATAATTGAGGATACGTCATTTCCTCCCAGATGAAAATTTGTTAGTTGATTTTTAATACACTGCTGTAATTAATTAAAAAAATCAGCTGACGGAAAGTCGAGGGAAATCTCGTCAGCTGATGCATTTAAATAGGCGATAGATGCTCCCGCCTAAGACTGACCGTCTTTCCACCGAGATACAATCAGCTGACATATATATTTATCCATAATTGTATATTAGCTACCATCAGGTAAATTTTCAGTTGAGAGGAAATCATTAAGTTAAAAAGTTGAAATTTTTTTTCGTGTTCGAGCGATCAGCGATAATCCACCATGTTATAGTCAGCTGATTGTTTTCTTCCTACGAGATATTGGGTTAGCAACAATTTGACATGTTTTCAAGTAAGAGGAAATGACTGAATTTATTTATTTTTTCTTCGTGCGTGGGAGGCTACCGCCGCTAATCCCCTCCACGGAACGGTAGCTGACTTTCACAAAGCTTTATGATACAACTCTCTGATGCATTCCACTAATTATCGCTTGAGAGGAAATAATTAACCAAATTTTTACTTGGCTCCTGGACCATAAGTATCTAAAACCAAAAATTGTCTGGGTAGAATGTCAATAGTTTTTTTCAGAAGTATTTAGATACAAGATGTTAAATCCATTTTTTCATACGTATTTAGATAGTTTATGCAGTATCTAGATACGTACTGGCTCAGAAAGTAATTTTGATAGGATTGAAACGAGCGAGTTCGTAGAGCTTATGCGATGCACTGATTAAAGTATCTATACCAAGTATCTAAAACTAAAAAATGTCTGGAGCCAGATGCTAATAATTTTTTTCAGAATTATTTAGATACAAGTACCCGAATTCAAACACCAATCAATGCCGAAATCGAGATTTAGTCATTTTATGGTTTATATTCCTTTTGATTTGTAGAATTTATCGAATTACGAAAAAGCGGATGGATGCTTGCAGTATCTATGTATTGATCAACTTTGTAAATTATATTTGTTGGCAATGTTATTTAAAGTTCTATGAATAATTATTATTAAATTAATATAATATTGATCGTACATTTATTTATAAGTTATAAGGCAAAAAACGTTCGAAAGTAATTACTATTTAAGATATTTATAAGATTGTAATTGAAAAGACAACGTAAAATATATACTTATAAAATGTTCGTTTTTGTTTAATTTATATACATATTGTAACGAATATTAACCTGGCAGTTGGACACGTATTTTGTAATGAAACTAAGTTAACTGTGATAGTTGAACAAATTATGCCAGTTTCTAAGACAACGAAATATTGATATTATTTTTATTATCAATACAGATCGAAATATATACCAGAGTGTGAAAGACAGCCAGTCAACATCTTAAAATAATACTCTTGAAATTGTAACTCTTGTAAATTATACATATAATATTTGGAATCGTAAATAAATAAATTGTTAAAGTTAAAAAGAATTTACTTCATTGAATTAACGAACCCGGGCAAACCGCTACATTTGGTGTCAGGTGTTTGGGCTAAATTGAAAAAAAATATATATCCAAAAAAAAAAAATGACAACTTTAAATAATTTAACCGCCGCTCAGTTGAGAAGTGAACTGGAAGAAAGGGATCTTGATATTGGCAGCAAGAAGGGGGCATTGGTTCAACGGTTGCGGGAAGCACTTGTTGAAGAAGGAGTGGACCCAGAATTATGGATTCTGAAAGACCAAAATGACAAGAACATGGAAACGATACAAAATGCCATGAAAGACTATTTACAAGCATGTCAAAATGCCATGAAGGACGATTTACAAGCAGGTCAAAATATCATGAAAGAAGAGTTACACACAGTTCAAAATTCCATCGGTGTTGCTTTACAATCTATAGAAGTCTTCGATGATAGATTCAAACAGATGGAAACCAGAATCCTAGAGCTAGAAGCTAGACTCGTAGCAACGCCAAGCAGTGAAATAGTGGAGACTCGTGAGAGAGAAGCGTTAGTTAATAACAGTGCTTCAAGGTGTGAACCCGGAAGGAAACCACACACAAAACCACCACCCTTTGATGGAAAAATATCATGGACTAACTACTCTGTACAGTTTGAAGCTGCTGCTGCTAGTAACGAGTGGTCAGATTATCGGAGGGCAGTGGAACTTACTGTGGCCTTGAGAGGGGATGCTACAGATGTGTTGCAAACATTGCCACCGCTGAAACGAAACTATTACAAACTGTTGAGCGGTCGTCTGGAACTCCGGTTTGGAGATTCCCACTTGGAACACGTTCATTCCCAACTAAAGAATCGTATCCAAAAACTAAATTTCATCAGTTTCATCGATGGGCTTAGGGATAGTGAGACTAGGCAAGCACTTACACTCGCGCGCCCGAAGAAATTGATCTAGGTCAACACGTGTACGTACCTTAACTACAGATGACACCACTCAGGAGGAGATGTTGAGAAAAGTGTTGCAAGAATTTGTCTGGAGCCAAAAAGGATCCACGAGGGCCAATTCGTTGTTGGAACTGTGGGAAACTTGGCCACATCCGAAGATAGTGTAAGAAGAGAATTAAAGAATTATCAGCACCGACTTCTTCGAAAAAACTAAAAAGAGCCGACGCAAAGGGGCGAACGTCGTCCTGTAGCCAACAAGCCCCATGGAAAATAGCACATGTGGCATCTTGTAAAACATTGGACAACAGCGTATATGTGGATGGCCTGATTGATGGGAGACCGTATTCTTTTCTGTTGAATACAGGTGCGACTAAAACAATAGTGAGGTCAAACGTCATCACCAATGGCCGGGTAGCTTCTAGTAAATGGAGATTGCGCACTGAAATAGGAGAGGCAGCCACTACTCATGGTGAAGTTGATGTCAACCTAATCATCGGAAGTAAAAGGTTTAAACACAAGGTGCTGGTAGCCGATATTGAGGACAGTTTAATTCTCGGGATGGACTTAATAAATGGTTCCAAAGTAAATTTTAAAAGCGGCACGTTGAATATGGACGGTGAAGAAATTATGTTGCATCACAAAGGTGAAGCAAGCGCCCGCATAATTTTGACAGAGAACGTGATTATTCCTGAAAGAACCGAGTTGATCGTGGAAGTTCGAACAAGGGGAGGTGCTCGTCAGGGAAGTGTCATGTTGTTCAGATCCCGAGCTAACGTAGGGCTGGTCGGTAAGGGCATAACAATTGGAAGAACGTTGTCACGAATACGGAGGACTGTGCCCGTGAGAGTGATGAATCTCAATCATCACTCTGTGGCTCTTAAAAAAGGAATCGGTTTAGGCGAATGTGAGCTAATTTCTTCGATAGTAAAAGCTGACCAATGTGTTCCTGGCAAGAATGTTGGTGGGATGCCAAAAGAATTGTCCAATCTAGTTAAGGAATCATCCAGACATCTTAACGACCAACAAGTCGAGTTCCTCAAACAACTGATTCGCAGGTACCAAGACACCTTTGATATCGGCAATGGATTAAGGGGCAGGACTGATATTGTGAAGCATGAAATTGACACTGACGTCACGCGACCTATCCGACAAGCAGCACGACGGTTACCATTAGCAAAGAGAGAAGAAGCCGACAAAATTATCAATAACATGCAGAAAGAGGGCATTATAGAACCATCTAGCAGTCCGTGGTATTCTCCAGTAGTGCTGGCCAAGAAAAAGGACGGTTCAACAAGATTCTGCGGCGATTATCGTCAATTAAATAATATCACTAAAAAGAACAGCTAACCTCTGCCCAGGATTGACGATACCCTAGACACTCTTGCTGGATCACAGTATTTTTCAACATTGGATCTAAAAAGTGGTTATTGGCAGGTCGACATGGCACCTAAGGATCGAGAGAAAACCACATTCACAGTTGGTTCTGGATTTTGGCAATTTACAGCCATGCCATTCGGACTCTGCAATGCGTCAGCGACGTTTGAACGGCTAATGGAGATCGTGCTGGCATGACTATCCTGGAAAACATGCCTAGTGTACCTGGACGATATAATTGTCAAGGGAAAATCATTTGAAGACCACTTAAGGAATCTGAAGGAAGTGTTTCAACGATTGAGCAAAACTGGTCTTAACCAAAACCCGAAGTAATGTCATCTTCTTCAGAGACAAGTGCAGTATCTAGGTCATATCATTTCTCCTGAACGAGTCTCTGTTGATAGTGGAAAAGTAAAATCAATAGAAGAGTGGCCAAGGCCACGAAACAAGCATGAATTGCGAAGATTTTTGGGACTTTGCACTTACTATCGGCGATTTGTCACTGGTTTTGCTAACCTCGCGAAACCATTAACTCGTTTAACTGAAAATGATAGAAAGTACCTATGGGATGAAGAATGACAAAGAGCATTTCAAGCTCTGAAATATGTATTGTGTTCTGCGCCTGTTCTGCGTTATCCCTTGTCCAACGAATTGTTTATCTTGGACACAGACGCAAGTAATGTCGTGATTAGTGGAGTGTTGTCCCAGGTCCAGAATGGACAGGAAATGGTCACATCTTACTTCAGTAAAACGTTGTCCAAGCCAGAAAGAAATTATTGTATGACTCGACGTGAACTTCTGGCTGTGGTTAAATCCATAGAGCATTTTTATAAATACCTCTACGGCAGAAACTTTTTATTGAGAACAGATCACGCAGCCTTGAAATGGCTTCTACAATTCAAGAATCCGGAAGGACAAGTAGCCAGGTGGATAGAGAGGCTACAGGAATTCGATTTTACTATCCAACATCGACCTGGAACCACGCATCGTAATGCTGACGCCTTGACTAGGAGACCATGCACAGAGGATTGTAGGCATTGCAGTAGAACAGGAGAACGGGAAGCCGACTCAGATGTGAAGATGTTAATGACACGGAAGACAAGCGCCAATGAGTCCTCGGTTTGTAGGACAGCGGCAATTGATGAGAGATGGCTTGCCTAAGAAACTCCAGAAGGACCAGGAGGCAGATCCAGATTTAAAGATGGTAATTGCATGGAACTCCTTAGCATTGGATGATGGTATGCTGGTCCGCGTGGTTGAGGATGTGAATGGGGACGTAAGGAAGAGACAAGTTATTGTTCCCCAAAAGCGAGTAGCCGAAGTTCTGAACGAGATTCATGGCGGGACCAGTGGAGGATATTTGGGAGTCAATAGAACTTTAGCCAAAGTACGGGAGCTGTTCTATTGGGTACACTACAAATCTGATGTTCAAGATTGGTGTCGTAAATGCACTGTGTGTGCAGCAAGGAATGGACCCCAGAAACGTCCTAAGTATCCCATGCGCCAATACAACGTTGGAAAGCCATTTGAAAGGATTGCTGTTGATGTTGCTGGACCTTTTCCAGAATCTGACTCGGGAAATAAATACATCATGGCTGTAATGGATTATTTTATTAAATGGGTAGAAGCATATGCAGTAGAGAATCAAGAGGCTAGAACCATTGCTGATGTTCTAGTAAAGGAATGGAAATGTCGGTTCGGAGTGACCATGGAGCTCCATTCAGATCAATGCAGGAACTTTGAGTCGGAATTATTCCAGAACGTTTGTACGACCTTGAATATCCACAAGACAAGAACAACAGCTTTGCATCCTCAATCGGATGGAATGGTGGAACGAATGAACCGAACCATCAACCGACATTTAGCCAAAGTGGTTTCAGATCATCAACGAGACTGGGATACGTTTTTACACCTGTTCCTGTTCGGTTATCGCTCGTCGGTTCATGAAAGTACTGGTCAAACACCAGCTAGTATAATCATGGGAAGAGAACTTTGTTTACCCTGTGATCTCATGTTTGGTCGTCCACCAGAAGACAACGAAGCCGGAGAAGACTATGTTAGCGCCCTTTGCAATCGTATAAGTGATGTCCACGAACGGGTATGCCACAACATCCAACAGTCGAGCGATCGAATGAAGGAGTACTACGACCCAAAGGCTGAGAAAGGTGGTTATCAACCTGGAGATTTGGTATGGCTCTACAATCCACAACGGCGACGAGGTGTCTCACCCAAGCTACAGAACAAATGGGAAGGACCATATGAGGTTAAGAAACGAATCAATGATGTCATTTATCGTTTGAAGAAGGGTCAAGGAAAACCACGTATAGTTCATTTCAATCGGTTGGCCCTTTACGAAGAAAATAAAGAAACCTTCCGAGTCGAAAGGTCTTTAAAAAGGGGGCAGTGTAACGAATATTAACCTGGCAGTTGGACACGTATTTTGTAATGAAACTAAGTTAACTGTGATAGTTGAATTGAACAAATTATGTCATGTTTCTAAGACAACGAAATATTGATATTATTTTTATTATCAATACAGATCGAAATATATACCAGAGTGTGAAAGACAGCCAACCAGTCAACATCTTAAAATAATACTCTTGAAATTGTAACTCTTGTAAATTATACATCTAATATTTGGAATCGTAAATAAATAAATTGTTAAAGTTAAAAAGAATTTACTTCATTGAAATAACGAACCCGGGCAAACCGCTACAATATTTACAAATACTGAATAACATCACCTTGTAACGCGAACTATCAAATTATCGCAAGAATTCTTTATTTAAAAAAAATTCGTCACGTTGAATCTAGGTTCATTAGGCGAATTTTCTTAGATTGTGGAATTATAATGAATATAAATTACTCAATCTAATAGTGTATGAAACTGTCCCAGCGCCGCCCTTGGAATAATTTAATTAAATCTATTTACATTAAGCCACTTACTTATTACTAAAAACGTGCCAAGTGTGGTCTAAATCACCCAAATAGTTTATGAGGTATTTGAAAAAAAAGAGTTTTTTTTATTACCCTAACAACCTGTATCTTGAAATCGAAGCTTTGAAAACAGCCAAGTTCAAATGAACTTTTTTTCTTATTTTTGGGAGATCTATCATCTATTCAATTATCCGGATTATATACAGGATTCCCGATAAGTACATACAAAAAATACCTGCAATTCTACGTCAAATTGCTATTAAGTTCTATTAAATGCCTAATAATATTGGCCGTTATAAACTTTAAGTTAGCAAAAAAAGCTATAGTCAAATTTTCTTGGATCAAATTTTTAATTCGCTCAATCAACACATTGTTTTTGATGCTTGGAAAACTGGAGAAGTTAATAAGCTTTAAAAAGATATAGGATGTTCCGCTAATTGTTTAAGGTTTCATGAAAAAATGGACATAAATCTTCATTTTCGAATTCTCCAAATTATTTTATTTTTACTTAAAAATACATAAATTTGGTAAGTATTACATTTTTAAAACTAATCAACTGTAGGCACATAAATATTATAAAAACTGTTCGAAATGACCTCCATTTACGTCAAGGAAAATTCGAGAGAGTCTTTGTACACTGGTGGGATGGATATCATATATATGTCTCACTTAGATACATGAGAACACAAAAATTCCAGTAATTAAAACTCGGGCGACATTAGGATACGGTTAACTAAATAGTGACGACCTATTTTTTTAAGTAATTATAGAGCTCAAAGTTTAATTTTTTAAAATGTTTTGAATGACAGAAAAATATTTTATGAAGGTCGCCTCAGGGTAGCGAATAGCTTTGCGATCCTGCGTCTATTTTACACATCGAAACCTTTATTTTGGTCAAAATATTACTGATGTATCTTTTGACATAAGAAAACATTTAAAATCATAACCGGAAGTGATGTCATATTTTAGCATACGGGCAAAGTTTACCAATTTAAAGGTATCTTATCCATGAGATATTTATACTTCCGGCTCCCCGACTATAAGGTTCTTCAATCAGTACTAATCTCCAATCCTACGTTAAAGAGATGCCATCAATCATCTCATGACTCATCTAATATGTTGGAGATTAATGTGATTCACCTTCATTCTTTGCCGGCTTAGAAAAAAGCTTGCCACCTTTTTTAATCTATCATTTCGCCTGGATTCCACCAAGCCTCGCTACTTCACAGCATTACCTTACAAACAATTGAATCATAAGGTCGCGGAATTGTGCCCGCCCGCTGAATACATACTTTCTGTGATAATTTTCTCAATTCTGAAGGTGAGACACCACCCTCTAGAAGATTCTTTAAGAAGATTCTCCTTTAAAAATGTTTGCCTTAAGACGTTTGTCTCGGAGGGAGGACTAACCTCCAACCTCTGACGTTTTTTGAGAATAATTAAGAATAATTCTTTTAAAACTCTGAATAAAGCTTCTGAAAGTCTTATTTTTTTGAAAATCTCTGAGAAATTTCTGAAAAAATAAAATAAAAGACAGAAAACATATAATATTTTGGACTCTGCCAGAAGAGTTATTCAAACTTAATAATTGTAATTCAGACTTTTTCAGTGAAATAATTAATTAAAATATAACAACTCGCTCCAGCGAGATTCGAGCTCACGATCTACTGTTTTACTAGACAGGCGCTCTAACTAACTAAGCCACGACATTGTTATGTATAAAGTGTTGAATATATAACATATACCATTTTAATAATAAATAATCAATGCAGTTCGTATGAGACGAATTGTTTAAGTCTAGTTTTATGCTTCCACCGAATTAACTATCACGTCATATTTATCTAATATTACAGTGACATTTCTAGAGACCGGAATTGATAATATGGTTCATTATTGCCTAACAAGCATATTTTTCATAGATTATTTGACCAAACTAAAATTATCTAAATTTTACTTGAGAAGGCATTTTTATATTCTAATAAATTGCTTTAATCTTTGTAGGCACATACGAATAAACTGTATAAAAAAGAGATTTGAATTAAATGTAATTTTATTCAATAAAACTTAAATATAATCTTAATTAAAGTTCAAAACATATTCTTAAAGGCTTATGTCCAGAATGTTCTTGACCTATATTACTATTTTTAATAACACTTTCTAGCAAATGCGTCAATAATGGGAAATTTGGGTCAGCTGGCAATAAATATGGCATGATGTTTGGGCCGTTTTTATTCTCATTTTTATTTTTATTTTTATTTTCGTTTTTATTTTCATTAACGATTGTATTATGTATAATTGGTGCAAAGAGCGTCCGTCTTCCAGGTGGTGGCTTATTCGCTGCATTTCCGGCTAGTGGAATAATTTTTCCTGAAACATAATCAATGAATTATCACTAATAATACTATCAACTAATAGTTCATTGAGTTTTTGCTTTAAGAAAATTGAACGTCGATCAGACCTCGTGCGTTGGAACGTTAGGTCTAATGCGCGGTTTACTTTGGGATAAGTCAACCGTGCAACTGTTTACTTAATTAACATGATTGTTGAGAAAAATTTTTTAGGCAAGTCAAATTGCGTTAATTTTTACTTATAATTAATAGTTTACACAATCAAAGCAAAAAATAGGGCACCAAAAAACTAGTTTTTCGATATTATCGAATATTACAGATTGAAGTTTCGACACCTTACAGAATGATGTTTGACACCTGTTTACGCTACAGTCAATAACTGTCGAGACATGACGGCATAAGTTTTAGTTAGTACGCCATAGCGATGTAAAGCGGTTTAAAATTTTTGGGGTGTATTGTTTGGCTCACCTGTAATTTCAAATGAGCTAAAGAACCAGTGGCCTCGAAAGCCTTACTTATTCGGATGGGCCAGTATTGGGCTTGATAAATTTAAGGTGGGCCAACTTTTTTTGCACTATTAAAAATTTTAAATAATTTTTTAGGAGCACTAGGTAGTATTTTTAATTCCGATTTTAAACCAACTCCAAGTTACATTTTGACCAAGTCAAATAGTTCTGTTACCTCTTAATAAATATAAGAAGATTTTCCAACGGAATTATCTTCGTTTTGGCACTATGGCAAAAAGTCCATAACGATATCGCGCTTGCAATAAGTTATTGAAGGTCATAGGTCGCAAAAATAAGTTTTTCTCGAATAGAGGTCATTTACGTTAAAATAGTCATTATTAAATTTACTCCTTAGTTAATTTTGCATAAAAAAGGCCCCCTACAAAATTTACGCAGGATAGTTTTCGAGATATACGGTTGAGAAAAGTTGCATTAAACGAGCGTAACGATGCATTTTAAGGGATAAAACGCGCAGTCTAGCATTGTAATCTTACGGGTAGACATAAACCACTTGTATTTTTTAAGAGGTTTTGTCATTTTTTGTGCTATTTCACAGGGCTAATTGTTGAGTTTGTCAAATGTAAAGAATCCTAGTTACGAATTGAGAGACTGAGTGGGCCAAAGGGTGGGCCAGTCTAGTTTTAAATGGACCTCGGGCCCCTCAGCCCACACTCTATAAGTTAGTTTGTCAATAAATGCATTAATTTAATTCGTAACAAAACATTAATGAACTTACAATTCTTAAATTTTATTTCAAGACCGAAAAGAGGTGGAGCAAAACTTTTAGTTACATAATTTAGTTTCTTATAAAATCAACTTCTGTTCGAAACATTTTTTTCAAAAACTGATTGAGTTTGGCATATCTCCAATGTAAAGATAAAATTGATAAGACATCGATTAGACATTGCACGTTGGTGCGGTAGGTTAATCCTTAACTGCGAGGATCATTTTGGATAAGCCACTCCTGTTGCATATAAAGACAGGCTAACTTATAACTATTTGTGTCGAATTCATTCAATTTTCGAACAAAAGTTCTAGGTGGGATAGGGTGGCTACGTTTATTACCGCGTTTGAAATTGCGTTTTAGCGAAATAATACGCTCAAAAATTTTTCAATCGTTCTCTCACTTTGCCTCAAAAATAAACATGAAAAAGTCGATTTATAGGTAATGAAACTAATGAAACTTACCCAACCATATCTCCAAAATCATTGATTGTAGTGCAAATTGTAAGGATTATGTTTATTCAAAATGTAATTTCCTTTAATTATATGATCAAATATGCGCAATTTATTTCCTACAATACTATTCTAACGGTTGAGGAAATATTATAAGGAAACAAAGAAAAAATGCGGCAGTAATGACTTGTCTCAAACTGGTACGCAAAGTTGAAAATCAGCTACTCCATCGATCACATAAGGTCCGACCAATATTGTAATTTTTGCAGATGATCTAAAATTTACACCAATAGCTGATACTAGAGTCAAATTAGCTTCAAAAATGGGTGTTCAGGCAGGTTGTTAGGAACCACAATTTTTTTAATCGACGCGTTTTGACGTCCTGAATATGACCTTAAGAATTGACGTTCCGGCTCTTGACGGAACAGGGACGAAATTGAATTTGTTTAAAAGCTGTTCACAATCTCGGCCACTCATCAGTGAAATAAACTTTCAACAAAGTACGCACACAATTTCTTAAATCCTAATCTTGTTTTGCGAATGATTTGACTAGGTCGTGCCCGATTTGCCAGTTAAATAAAATCACGCGCCACACCAAAAGTTATTTTATGCCGATTGAAGAACCAGATATCAAATTTGCCTTCTTACATTTAGATATTGTGGGACCTCTTCCTTCTAGTGAAGGTTATTGGTATATCTTCACTATCGTGGACATCGCGTTGGGACGAGGCGGTCCCAATCAAAACGATCACGAGTATCACTACTCTAACATCACCACCCTAACAGCAACGGTAGCAAGGAGGATATTAATCTTTGTTCTGCAGAGATATTATATGGGATTTCTCTTCGATTACCATATGATTTTTTTTCGGAAAAGATTGATATACATCATTCTTTTCAACAATCCACTCAAGAGTTGAAGGATAGAATGGTCAACGCTAAATTTTGTTTTTACTAAACGGTTCGCGAACAAAAATATGTATTTACCAAAAGATTTGGCTTCTTCAAAAAATATTTTTATACGGGAGGATCATGCGAAACCTTCACTATCATCTAATTACAGAGGTCCTTACTATGTAATACAGTGGTTTTTACAATTTTTTGTTGTTGATGTCAACAACAAACCTTCCTCTGTATCCACTGATAGGCTAAAACCTGCGTACTATATTCAATGTTAAATTTTCTTAAGTTTCTATTTTTTGTTCATATTTGTAAAAAAATAAAATAAATTATCTTTTAATTTATTTTATTTTCATAGGCACCTTATAATTTGATATAATAATTATAATTAGAAAGAAGGGTCCGCAAACGGGTCCCTAGCACCTAGACCGAGGGGTTCTCTCTGCCCTCGTTGAGAACAACCTGTCACCCGAAGGCGAGACGTCTCCGGGTAAGAGGTGCTATTTTAAGCAGATGAAGCTATAGGATTCTGTCGAGGCCAGACGCCACACAGAAGGCTTACAACTTCCCCGCCGGAATTGCTCCTAGGATTAATGGATCTAAAGTTTCGAACCCAAACATTCTATATCTGACACCCTGCAGGCTTCTGCAGGTGCATATAACATGTATGGAGGTTTCATCGTCCGCCATACAGGCTCTACAAGTGGGATCATCAGAGATCCCCAAGTTATGAAGGTGGTAGTTCAATTGACAGTGTCCTGTCAAGAGCCCCACCACCCTTCTCAACTACATTCTATCGAATAATTAGATATAAGTTTCGTACCAATTAAAAAGGTGTTTTTCCTTCGAACAAGGATGTTTTGTGATCAACATTTTTTTTTGGGTTTTTGTTTGTTAAATGGTGGGAGGAGGTATGTAGTGGACTCGCTACTAAATCTCAATATAGATACTTCATATTTAGATACCTTTGCGGAATCACTACGTATTCCCTTTGTTATTTCGGTAACTACATGTTGCTTCTTCAGTAACTATCAACAAACTGTTTTTGATAATTTTTATTAGGCAAAATAAAGTTTGGTTTTAATCCTAAAAATCTGTCTATTTAATTTATTATAGAAATAGATTTTAGATAATTGGAGCTATATTTCTTCTACTTTAACACTGTAAAGTAAACTTCGTTTCAAACTAAAAATGTGATTTATTTAATTATTGCAAATATGTTAATATTAATATGCATTAATTTGTGTACCTGTAAGGCTATTTAATATTCCTGGGTTTGCTAAATGCATTTGATGCAAAGTCCTTTCAGCTGCCGTACCCATCATGACTCCCAGAATTTTTCGTTGCATTTGTTCGTTGAATGTTCTTGGTTGACCAACTTCCGGAGTATACTTCGGTTGGAAAACTTTTGGGGTATATATTGGTTGAACAATTTCCGGATAATGCATTGGGCGAGTAATTATCGGATTATTCATTGGCTGAAAAATTCCTGGATTATACTTTGGTTGAGATACTTCTAATGAGGATGAAAAAAATCGATTTTGATCCTATAGAGGAA
The DNA here is from genome assembly GCA_963920215.1 of Nineta flava. Taxonomy (NCBI): domain Eukaryota; kingdom Metazoa; phylum Arthropoda; class Insecta; order Neuroptera; family Chrysopidae; genus Nineta; species Nineta flava. The sequence continues at coordinate 85,845,193 of OY986040.1, read as the reverse complement.
AAAATTTATATTTACTAAATATATTTCATGAATTGTATATAATATTAAATAATAAATTATTTTCAAATTTTATGTCAAAATGTGTCATAAAATAAAAAATTTTCCTTGGGTGCTAGGTATTAAATTTCAAAAAATGTCTACAATGTAAAGAATATCGCATAAAATTAATGAGAACTGTAGGTACACTGGGTCCATTCATGAATTCGGCGGGAGAATATATTACTAAAGATTATATAATGTTCAAGTTGTACATGAAAAATGCAGTTTAATTGCCTTAACCGAGAAAGTGGTAGGATATTTTTTAAGCAATTTTATAGGAAATTAAGAAAATCAAACTTTTTGATCCGGAACTTTTTTTTCCTTAGCTCAAAACAATCAACTAATAACTCGTTACATTTTAGTGATAGTTTTCGAGTGAAAAATCATTGAAATTTGATAAAACGTGAAATTTGTGATTTTCAGTACTCGAAAACTATATGAAAATATTAATAATTTCACGTATATCACGTAGATTTGCAAATTTACTTTGATAATTGAATAATAAAGTCAGTGGGAGATATTTCCTATTTTGGCCATTAAATAAGTATTTGTTTTTTAATTGTTAAAAAGACGCCTTCTTCTTAACAAATGCTTGTTTTTTAATTGTTAAATTAGCAAAATCAAACTTTTTGCTCCGGAATTTTTTCGTATTCTACAGTTCAAAACAAACAAATAATCCCTCTTATAAAAAAAAAATATTATAAAAAGATGTATTTCGAATCCATAGTAGGTCATCATCAGTATATCATCATAATTAGTCTCCAGATTGATTCCTTATTAGTTGCTACTAGTTCACGATGAGTTTGAATGTCCTAATAGAGCCTTCGTCTCGATCACCGAAACAGGGAACCTGGACTAAAACAATTGGAGCTCTGTCCTGTCATTCGCAGAGTTAGGGTAGATTAAATAGCGACCACATGGCTACAGGAAACGAACATGTTGAGGTGGGGAATGGAGGTTGAAGAGCGAGTTCCTCAGGGATCAGTGATAGAAGCTAGTGATATATGTTGAAACGTAAATCTAAGTCGTAAAACTAATTAATTATTATTGATAATATATGTTCTTAAAATTGAATTTAAATTAATAAAATAAAAAAAATATACATTATACATAAATACATACCCATGGTTCAGGATATATATTCTGTTTCGTTCTTTGGCTTAAGCCAATTTTACTAGTTTTATTTTCCGAACCAAAAGTTATTGTAAATATCTAAAATTAGTTCAAATTGGTATTATAGTGTAGTCAAATTGAAAAAATAACTCGTTTTGAGAATGGTCCTATTTTTAAAATTCTTTTAGCATTGTGTTGGGTATGGCTTATATAACAGAACTCACCCATTTCTGTAAGTTTTTCACAATTTTCCTGGGATGATTTCAATATTCTGGAAGGTTTTCCGATTTTATAACTTCGGATTCATGCTCAGCGCCCCAAAAAAAATCCGTATACTCAATTTCATGAAATTTAAATATACACAACTCGAGATATTCTATTTGTTTATAAAAAATAAAAATCATTTCCTTGCATACGCAATGGGTTATTTCTGTTATATAATGATCCGATTTCAAAATTATTTTTAAATTCGGTTGGGTTTGACTTATATAACAGAAATATTTAAAATATTTTTTTAATATACAATTTTGTTTCAAGTTTTGTGGCACAAGTTTTATTATTTGATTAACTGTGTCTCAACTAAAAGTCAACAAAAAGTCATTTTATTATTCAATGGTATATTTTTCTCGTTATTGCTATTTAACTACTTAATTACAAGTCAATTCAATCGTAATTTTCAATAATAAACACATACATTCACTACCGTTCATAAAATAAAAATTGAATCACTCTTGAGATATTCTAAGTGTTACTTTATTTGAATAATAAAATGACTTTTTGTTGACTTTTAGTTGAGACACAGTTAATCAAATAATAAAACTTATGCCACAAAACTCGAAACAAAATTGTATATTAAAAAAATATAATTAAACAAGTGAAAATAGCAACTAACTGAGTTTATTGATTAAATACCCGGTATATACTGAGTTTATGCAAAATTTCCCCCCTGTCCGAGAAACGTTTGAGCACATCAAATTATGTGAAATCTATTAAGTTTATAAAAAAAATTTGCAAACAAAAATTATTTATAAAAATCAAACATTTTATGCCACATTTGTTTCTATCACATACGGTGTCTGAGATACAAATTACCGGGGGGGGGGGAGGTAACGTTCCAATTTCACTCATTCACGAACTTTTCCCAACGTTTTAGCTCTAAAATACACACATGAAATTTCAGTTACATTTTTTCGTTTACGAGTTTTGTGTTGACGGTAAAGCTTCATTTATATAGTAAAAAATCATTTGAAGCATAATTTAGGCTTATATTTCGGAATTGTACGGCATCATTTTGAGAATGTGGTCTCGATATTAAATTTATTTAAGAAATATGTTGTTATGAATTTTTTTGTTTATTTTGCAGTGGTAACGCGAGATGATTGCGTGCCCTTGATTCAGCAACATTTTAGCGTCTTCATGATCAACGAGGTTTTTGAATTACTCTTTGAGTATTTTATGCTTCAATAATAATTTCTACTAACTCAGAGCTATTTTAAATTCATTGCAACAATAGTTCTATCTCAAGATTAGTTCTATCTCACTTTCCTTCTGTTACATTTGTTTATTTTCACATTTTGTGGTTTTTTCATTTATTTTTGCGCTCTTTTGCTTTTTAAAAAAGGGAATAATCCACTCATATACGTATTTGGGCAGCCTCTGTTTTTTTTTGTACTAGATAACTCTATGAGTCTCTGAGATAACTATGAGTATCTTTAAAATATCGCCGTTTCATTCCGAAACAATTCATGTATAATATTTTAGTTTAAATACTTACAGAAATTAATAAATGTATTCTAAAGGTTACTGGATAAATTCTTTTTGAGGTCATTATTGTTTATCGTATTAAATTACCTGAAACAATATATTTTGTTTTTTATTAACTGCTAAAATTTGTTGTTTATTTATAGAGCGTTTAAAAATTTTTAATTAAAGTTATTTACACGTTAAAATAATAACTGACATATTTAACTAGGTGTTTTTTTTGTTATTATTTTAATGAATAAACTGAAACCTAACCAAGGTAGACTACGGTTAATATAGATTTAATGTTTGTACTCAAAGAATGAGCTGTGCTTTTAATATTAAACAAAGAATTAGCGAGGATGAAAATTAATCATTACTTAATTTTATTTCAGGAACTTAATTAATAGCTTTTAAAATACGAAGTAATTAATTAATTAGTTTTTTTTTAAATTAGAGTTTAAAAATTGTTGATCTCTATGAATAATATACTGTATTTTATAAATTCTCTTTGAACTGTTTTTCAAGTGAAGCATATTAAAAATTCTTCCCGATCGTTTCCATAATTTTTGAATCCCACTTTTATAGACTACTATTGAATATTTTAAACCCAATTTTTAAAAATCTTAATAATCGTGGCAAATTTTTAATTTGAGGAGTGTATTTAAAAATTGTTATATCTATAGGAGAATATTCATTTATTTAACATATATAAATTCTTAACGCTCGTCCTTTTTTTTAGAAGACTATCCAAGAATTGTAAAACACGTGACTAATTAAGTTGAAGAGTATATTACCAAGTTTCATATCGATAGGAGATATAGATAGATAGATATAACACATTGTGCCCCCGCACAATGTTAAAGGAATGAAATTTAAATATACACAACCCGAGAATGTGTATATTTAATTCCAAATTTTTTTTAAACTAATTTCTTTTTACCAACCTGAATGACCGAATATTTTTATTAAAATAAGAGTTTTTTTTAGGTATTTTGCGTTATTTTATACAAAAACAGACCACTTGTCATTTTTTAGTATACTTGACCGTTTTCGAGTTATAAACAATTAAATGTTTGAAAAAATGCAAAGACGTCTCTTTCCAAGGCTGAAAAACAACATTAAAAAATGAAATTTTTGAGTTGACTAAAATTATAAAATAATCATTGAACATCCCTTAAAAAAATCCTGAAGAGTAATTACAAATTATGTAATTAAAAAGTTTTGTTTTTTAATTGTCAAATGGACGCAAAAACGTATATAAAATATGTAATACGTATATAATTGCGCGTCTCATTGTCTATAACTCAAATTGTTTATAATTCAAGTTTACGAAAACATGACATACCTTTTTTGTTTTCGCATACAAAAGTATTGATATCCCAACAAAAACAAAACAGAGCAAGAGCGGAGTTTTTTTTTTATTCCTCAAAGTTTCATCTCTAATATCTTTTAAATGGGTGGGTTAGCGAAAAAAGAGTAGGGAACCCAATTTGTGGATCGTTTAATTCACTCTAAAAATATGTAATGGGATCTCCTATCTGTTTTAGCTATAATTTCCTACCTATTTTAAGACATAATATTTTGCTCATGTGACTGAAGTGAAAATGGAAAACTGCGATGAGGATGATTTATATATTAATATTATGAGCCCATATTTGGAACGGCTTGATTTGAGTTGCCAAGGAACCAATTTTTCAAAGTACCGAGTAAAATTTAAATATGTCGATAACCACTGAGTGAATGCCCATCCATTGAATGGGATTTATCTAGGAGAGGGGGTTTATTTGTTCTACATGTTATTTGAAGCACATTACGATCATTGCATAATTACTTTTTTAATTTTAAAGTATTGTTATGCCAGATCAACCTTCAGCTAGCAGGTTACGCAGTAAAACAAAGAGCAGTTAATTTTTAATTAGGGCATTTAATTAGCTTAATAATTTGATATTAAATACAATATAATTAATTGATTTTTGAAATATGGCTCTGCTGGTTAAGCTAGCAAAGCATGCGGTTACGCAGTACAACAAATAGCATTACATTTTTTTTAGAGCATTTAATTAGCATTTAATTAGGTTAATAATTTGATATTTAATACAATATAATTAATTGATTTTTAAATATTGCTCTGCTAGCTTAACATTAAGCTAGCAGAGCATGCGGTTACACGATACAACAAAGAGCAGTTAATTTTTAATTAGGGCATTTTATTAGCATTTAATTAGCTTAATAATTTGATATTAAATACAATATAATTAATTGATTTTTTAAATATGGCTCTGCTAGTTCAGCTAGCAGAGCATGCGGTTACACAGTACAGCAAACAGCATGAAATTTTTTTAGAGCATATAATTAGCATTTAATTAGCTTAATAATTTGATATTAAATACAATATAATTGATTGATTTTTAAAAATTGCTCTGGCAGCTTAACATTAACCTAGCATGCGGTAACGCACTACAACAAAGAGCATTTAATTTTTATTTAGGACATTTAATTAGTGTCTAATTATGAGACTATTATAATTGTGTTCTGTTCAGGTTGCTCTGCCGGCTTAATGGACATGTATTAGTGCGTGTCTATGTAAAGGTGTCTATGTATTGAGTTCAGTCTCTGATACAAATAACATACTTGTACCATTGAGAATTTTGAAGTTTTTGTATTTACTATCGGACAATATTTTTGTCCCCGATTTTCATGGATAAACTACCTTAAATATAATAATTTTATTTCTTAGTTTGTATTTTATTTCGGGAATGGTAAGAATTTAAATTTTGAATTACAATTTTGTTCCGGAGGTTATAATTTTTGAATAATACTATTGCCCACGCTAAGCAGTACGTAAAGGATCCTAATTTTAATACCATTAAGTAACTTGAAATTATTTTTGCAAACGTATTTTTTTGTTAAAATTCGTTTAAAGACGTAAATTAATTAATATTCTTTGATATCAAATGCTTTATATGAAAAATCATACACATCTAACGTTCTTTGACATCAAATGCTTGATATGAAAAATCATACACATCTAGGATGGGAATCGAACCCATGGTCGTATGTTCGATTCCCATCCTAGATGTGTATGATTTTTCATATCAAGCATTTGATGTCAAAGAACGTTATCAATGTAGAAATATTCAAAAATAGTCAGAAATATTCCTAATATGCCAAAGTAAGTATACACTAGTCACTTCCGTTGGTATAATATAGCCGAAAGGTAGTCGTGCTAACAATGGATATATAGACGCAAGTTTACAAAAATACAATTAAAAAGTGAATTAATTGTTATGAATGATCAAAAGACCCAATTATTTGGATAAAAAGTTTACGAATATCATTTTAACATACTTACTTAAAGATTCTATGGTTAGATGGTATTAAGTTATTAACTGTTATCTCTTACTTTTTGAAATAGCACTCACATATAATCATAACCATAAAGGCATAACTACTCATAAAACTTTAAATTTATAGTAACAAGCGGTTGACTGTAGAAAAGCAACTAACAACTTTACAACAATATAATCAATCTTTTATCAAATTTATTACAATTATTTATTGATAGCTATTATTGTATTTACTACAAGCTATTTAACACCTGATATTTATCAATTACACTTTATATAAGTAACCTTAACTGGTTTATCTACCAATATTTTAAAATAAAAAATAAAAGTTTTAATAAAACATAAATCATTATTATTGTTGTTTTTTATTTATGTTTACGCTATTTGACCAATAACAATCAATTAATTCAACCAGTGGCGTTACTGGAATTTTTGGCGTATTTTCATATATAAACGAGGCAATAAAATGCCTTATTGCATATTTTACATTAAGGTAAAATATAGAGTGATATGTCACACATATCACTTTATTTAACTCGTGAGGCATACAACTCACGAAATCTATGCGGGTCGGGCTTTGGATTTGTTTCGCGACATTTAACGCACGAAATAAAGGTCTATGGATCAAACTAGTGACTTCAAAACGTAGAAATATGGTGAACATTTTTATTTCGATTTTCGGATCAATAACTTTCACTTCCCTATACTTAGCACCCGCCAAAAAGCACATTTCCAACTCACCTTTGACTACAACTAAACCTTCCTACAACTAAATCTATCTCTAGGATAGTTCCAAATTTTGTGTTGTTACCTTCCTCTGATAACTTGGTGTTTCTAGTACTATGGACAACAAAAGTTGATGTCATTTCTTTAAATTTTATAATTGATTTGTGCCTTATACATTCGGTTATTGACAAAATGCTTCGTTATCGAAAAAAGTTGTTCATTTGAACTATAGTAACAACTTTTATTAGAAATTTTTTTAGAAATCTGAATGAATGACACAGAGCAACTATAAAATTACCAGTCAAAGTGGCCGAGCGGTCGAAGGCGTCATGTCTGCGCAGTATGCCTACTTGGAAACTGGTAGGTTATGGGTTCGAATCCCGACATCGGCAGTTTGTCAATTATTAAGAAAAAAATAGGGGCGATTAATTGACTAAACTGTCGGCGTATGGACAAGCACGAAGTAACCCACTATGCTTGAAAAGGTTTTCTGCAGTTTCCTTCACGAACTCCAAATGAATATTGTCATAGTTCCTATCATAGTCGGCTACAGCAGCATATCCTACCAATTCCTAGTCTATACACAAAAATTCCTTCCACTCCATTCACATCCTCACATCCTTAGGCATCACAATGGACCTTATGGTCGAAGTGTAGTCCGTCCAGGGCAGTCTCTACAATCTATCTATCTAACTATAAAATTTAAAAAAAATGACATCAACTTTTGTGTCAAGTGTACCAAATGCAAGGCTTGTAGTTTGGTCTCTAGAGCGTGTCTACATTAGACAAAGATTTTGCGAAATAAGCCTCCTAAGAGTGTGCCAAATAGCGTCAAGGTTCATATTTATATTAGATATAGGTACAAATATTTTTCTATAATTGCTAAATTGATGACAATACTTTTCAAACTACATAATTAAACGCAAATGTGTTGTGGATTTTACAAAATTCAATCCTCATAATCAAAGTTTAAGTTGGTGAAATAAAAAAAAAAATAAATATTCGTAAGGCAGAAGATGCGTACACTAAAAGAATTTCCTTAGAAACTGAGAAAAAATTATCACTTAATAAACATATTATTAATATCATTTAATTGTATTCTCCCAACAAAAAATTTCTATTTATGGAAAATATTTATTTATTTTAATTCTTAATAATTTTTAGATCTATGAATTTTTGATACAGTAAATATTAAAGTTACAGAAAATATCATCAGGAGATGAATTGTAGAAAATTTATTTACTAACTTTACCTATTGTAAATTTTTCCATTTTACAAATATTAAAATCTAAATTTAATATTTTATGTTACCCCTCTTCCTCCCCTTTCCCCTTGTCAGATATTGCTCATTAACGAACTTGGGCTTTCAAATACGAAAAGCACACGTATATAAATTTTAGCGATGGTCCTCTTCGATATCTACTGGGTGAATATTTGAAGAAATTTTTCCAAAATTCCTTCATCAGTACAAAATCAATTTATTCGAAAATTTGCTAAAACTAGATCTATACAAGAAACTCGAAACAAGTTCATAAAAATTTAATAATTATGTTTCCGTAAAGTAAATAATTCTGGTTCAAAAATAGGATGTCAAATTTGGTTAATTGAAATATTAAACAAATAGCTATTTATATGTAATTCGGCGTGTAAATATCTTTTCTCTAAAAGGTCATTGAGCATGTTTTGAACTTTAAATTGGTTGTAAAATATAAATCATGTATCATTGGTCATTGTAAATTAATTCTTTTTATAGTGAACTTGCATTACCCGTCGCGGCTTCGCCCGCAAAATTTTGTAATTCCCTTATAACCAAGGAACATAATATTTTCTCCCGTCAAGGACTGATAAATTATACACCTATACGTCTGCATATGAACAATGAACTGTATTAATATATGATCCACTGTTACATATCAATCACTTTATGCAGACTGCTGTCTGTTGCATGCTTATATAAATAAAAGTCAAAAAGTCTGCATTCCCAATCCTGACAAACAATGTAAAACACACAGCACCTAAGCAACGAACCTCTGTTACTATGCACTGATAAATTATACATCTATACATCAATAAATTATACAACTATACTTTTTTATAATACGTAAGGACCAATTTATACAAAACCTTGACAAATTATATACTAAGACCTTCCTCGAAAACCACTCTATCCATTGGTGAAAACAGCATGAAAATCGGTGCAGTAGTTTTTGAGTAAATCGCGAACAGATAGACAGACGCGGCTGGGGACTTTATTTTATACTATGTAAGGATAAGTACGAAAATGTGGACAATTTCAGCTATATAAACAAACAGTTATAATTAAATCTAATTTACCAAAATAATAATCTGCATAAATCAAAATTTACAATAAATCTAAAAGTATGTTACAACAATAATAATAAATAAAATTTTTATTTTTATTTCATGGTTTTATTTCATTTTTATTTCTAACATTCCTTTCTACCCAATAAATTACAGTACACACTAGAAAGTTTTTCTATATCAGATCTTTCGTGATACGATTACACAATATAATTTGATAGAGAAATTCTATTAAATAAAGTCGTTATTGTAGATTTTTGTTGGTGTTCAATATCGAAGTTTTGAAGAAACTTGACGAATATTAAGTTTTCTTACATTAATTAACAATCATAGTATTGAGAACTGACCTGAGAGCGGGGTTTAAAATACATGGCTGGCTATTGTGTGCAAAAAAAGTAATACATTAGCATTAGTTTACTAAGGACTTAGTTCGGCCGAACAGCGCCATTATGTGTGTTTATATTTATGTCAAATAATAATTTTTTTCTAAATTTTGACAGATGCAAACGTCAATTTTCTATTTTTTAAATTAATTTACACATAATTTATATCCAAAATTTTGTTAATGCATTTAATGTATTTTTATAGAAACCATAATCTATATTAGAGATCTGGGCTGGATGTAACTTTAGAACGGTTTGGAATTTTGAACTTCTGATAGTTTTTCTGGAGTGTTATGGAAAATTTACCCAGGGTCTTCTCTCATCTTTATTTCACTATCTCCTATAGTTTTTTTACACTACAGGAAGCCCTTCAAAAATTTTATTTCTTTCCCGCAACCCCTAAAACAGACAGGGAGACGCCGATGTGATTCTATAAGTGTTCCGTTATTCAAAATACGAAACACTATGATTAATAGCGCATTTTATTTAAGTAAGTTTAACGAACAATATAATAATTAAAATTAAATCTCCGGTTACGAATTACTTTTTATAATTCGGACAATAGTTTTCAAAAACCGCCTATAATTACAAGTATTTTTTTAAACAATTTCACGGTTTCCACACACAAATAATACATTTAAACTGTTGATTAGCATTGGCAGTATTTAACTGTATTAATTATGGGTATATAACATAGTGTGCAATAACTGGGTTTATTTAAAATTTTCATTTGAATCAAAAAGCTAAAGAAGTTTCTTTAAATGTTCATCGATCCCCGAGTGGCCTTCGGCCTTGGCTCTGCGTCCTTGACATAATGTAAAAAACCTCAGCCTTCTAGCATCATTAGAAGTAAAAAAGGTAATATTTCCCCAAGATTTCTCCCCATTTTCGGGAGACTGTGTGGTGAAAGTTAAAGTTTTCTGATTTTCCCATAAGTTTGAAGTGATTCCGAGTCGAATGCAAATACCGCATCCTTCTAGCATGTCTAGAGGTGGTTTATAATTTGTATACGTGATTCAGTCAGTGAGTGAGTTACAACAAAGTATATATTATAGGATTTTTGCACGCATAGGCTAGTTCAAATATTGTATAAAACCTATTTTGACAAAATGGAAACCCGACTTCAAAAATCAAATATTCTATAACAAAAAATGCACTAAAAAGTAAAAAAATAATTGCATATTCTTGTGCCAATTTTAGTTCACCTAAGCAAAAATTTTTAAATATGTATGTACAATTATTGTTATTTTTGGAGTCGGTGTCATCATAGAGAAATTCACATAACTTTTAAAATTTTTGCTTAGGTGAACTAAAATTGGCACAAGAATATGCATTTATTTTTTTACTTTTTAGTGCATTTTTTGTTAAAGAATATTTGATTTTTGTCGGGTTTCCATTTTGTCAAAATAGGTTTTATTTCTCACTTTTTAGTGACTTTGAAGTTCTATATCTGATTTTATTTGTCTAAATATGGGTAGACCTACTAAACGACCAACTAATTTTTAGTGCAGTCCGTTTTTTTTTTTTAATTTTTAGTGCACTTTTTCATAACAGATTTTCAGTTTTTTTACAAGCATTTTGTTTTTTTGTTTGTAAAAATTTTTTTTTTTAGGGTCGTTTTTTAAACAAAGTTTCTTATTTTCCCATTATGAATGTGTATATCCTTTAAAAATAAAAATTCGCATAAATCGGTTATCACATATAAAATGAGGGTTTTCCTCGATTTCCAGCCCTTCATCAGAATGCGATTTGGTGACAATGGGACCAATCGGAAATCATACTCTTTAAAACAAAAACAAAAATTCAAAATCGGTTAATAAATGACGGAGTTCTGAGGTAACAAACATAAAAAAAAAAAAATTAAGACGAATTGAGAACCATCCTCCTTTTTGAAGTCGGGTTAAAAACATGTTAATTAGAGTTAATGCGCATTAAAACATGTTCGAAGGGTCATTCAATTTGGAATGATGTCTAGAAAAATTCTAGTTTTTCCAAATATCTCAGAAACTCAAAGCGTTAGGAAATAGGTAACAAATTTTCGAAAAAAAGTGCCAAAACTCTATATTAATTATTTATACTTTTAATTTAATGCTGAATATATGGTTACTCCCAATTTTTTATACTTTTAATCTAATGCTCAAAATCTGCCGTGGCAATTTAACAATTTATTTTATACTATTAAATATTAAGGATAAGCAAGAGGTACAAGCACTGGAGCTTCAAAAAGATTAAGAACATATAAATTAGTTGAAGTACATATAAATTAATTATAAAAATTTCAGGGGAGGTTACGGGGGTCTTGAATTTATTATTTAATGTTAAAGTTCGAGTTTTAAAGCATTGTGCTCTTATAGAGAAACCATATTTTTACACATATTTTGACATATTTTGATAATTTTTAGTTGGAATAAAATAAAACGAATATAAAAAAAAAACGACGCAATAGAAAATAGAAATATTAATAAAGATATTGATCAAATAAAATTCCGGTATGACGGGCCTAAAAAAAGATATTGTAAGAAAACAACTGAGACTTCGGGTAAATTTTATTTCTGTCAGCGATAGCTTAATTGCCCGAAATCTTAGTTTTTTTTCTTAAATATGTTTTTTAGGCCCGGTATGACGGGCCTAAATGAAATTTTAATTTTAACTTGCGACAAAAAATAATAATATTATTGTGGACTTTAACGAATGTTAAAGTTCACAATATAAAAGTCCACATATATAAAAGTCCACAATAATGTTTATTATTTTTTGTTGTAAATTAAAATAATAAACATTGTGAACTTTTAAGAATGTACTATACAAGATTTTGAAGAATTTTATAAATAGACTATATATCAGTGCTCGTACATCCTTAATTAAAATATTATGGTAACATTTAGACACTAGGAGGAAAAATTATTTTATAAAATTCGCTTATTTTTAATAAACTAAAGTTCTGAGAGTTTTCATTCACATTCATAGTAGGGTACTTGTTCACAAAAGCTACTAAAAGTATTTCGCTTTCTATTAGTATTGTACCGATTATCGTTCACTACGTAGCTCTTCGTAACAAATTTTTTAAATTGTTATAATCTATTAGTTACGTAAATTTGTTTATAATAATATCATCCGATCTTGATATGCAACTGCGGAGGGTTTACGGATTCATTACCGGGTATTATCCTCTGCGGAAGCATTATGTGCAGATTGTGTGGCTTGAAGGAAGAGACATCCAGCCACATTATCTTTGACTGCAAACCTCTAGGTTACAGCAGATACAGGATATTTGGTGCATTTCACTCCAAATATATGAACCTTCAGGAAGACCTGATAAGCAAGCTCCTCGCTATTGGCAACATATGGGAGAAGCGAATCTCGTCGGACTGAAGTAGAAGGGGGAGCACAATGGACCATAAGGTCGAAGTGCAATACTTTTTAGACCCCCAAGATGTATCAATCTATCTATCTATCTATCCGATCTTGATGACATTATAACTGACTTATACCTGATGACTTATATCTCCATAGAAATAGAAGATACAGCAATAGAAAGACCATCATAATGATTTTATAGAGAATCAATTTTATGAAGAATCTTTCAAATGAGCTTACAAACAAGTTTGTAACTGTTCGGTATAAATACTTCTAAGTAATTAACTATTCGCTTATTAATTACATTTAATGTTTTCAATATTTAACTAAAGTCGCAATTTTGCTCAATCTTAAATAAATAATTGTTTATTATCGCATACTGCAATACCATTACTAAAATAATCATATTAAAATAATCAATAGTCCATACTAAAATAAATTTTAATAGATTATAAATTAATGAGGAATAGACAAGGTGAACTTAATATATGCGGATTGTTTTCTGCATCAGGAATACATTATTTTAAATTTACATTTTCATGGATGTTAATTTAATTGACGTTACACAAATTTATTTAAGATTTTCTGAATCCCGTTTTTAGCTCCAAAGACAATGCATATTGTTTTTGCATCAATGTTGGAATTTCGTAAAAATTTCTTCATATGTCCATCGACCCTACCTATTAGATGTTAAAAATCACTATCGCTAAAATTTGTATATATATATATATATTGTAGCGGTTTGCCCCGGTACGTTTATTGAATGAAGTAAATTCTATTTGACTTTAACAATTTTATTGACGATTTAAAATATTATGTGTATAATTTACAAAAGTTATAATTTCAAGAGTATTCTTTAAGATGTTCACTGTTTGGCTGTCTTTTATACACTGGTTATTTTTGATCTGTATTGATAACAAAAACAATATCCATATATCTCGTCCTAGAAACATGATATAATTTGTTCAGTTCCACTTTCACAGGTAACTTAATTTCATTACAAAATACGTCGCCAACTGCCAGGTTAATATTCGTTACAATATATATATATTGTGACGGTAGTTTCACCACCTTGGAATCAACAAGGTGATGGCTAGCCGACAAATTGTAGCACCAATTCGAAACAACAAAAAAACAAAAATTATGTTGGGCGCCAGGTTTTTATAGAGTACCACTCACGATTATGACACGGCAGCTCGTCAACCCTTGCTCTGGGTGGCAGGTCAAAAAGGTGGACACTCGTCTGATTATAAGTAAACAAATAAACAAAATTACGAAACAAAAAAAAATAAATTATTTATTCACGATAACAAAAAAAAATCAAATATTTAACAACAAAATAAAATGAAACTCGAATTTAACAATAAAAAAAAACTATCGAAATGACAAAAAAATTTAGTCAATACAGTACCCGAACGTGTTTACGTGAATCGATTAAAACAACAAAAAATAATAATGAAATTAAACAATAAATAAAATACAATTCGAAAAAAAAGAAATTTACTTCGCAATACGATTTAAAACAAATATTTCACATAAACACGCTCACACGCAAAAAATTTACAACCAAACCTCGCTCGTATTAATCCAAAAATCACGATTAAAATTTAAAAAAAAATAATAATAATGTTCAACAAAAATAGTTTCGCAGTTTAAAACGAAATGCAGTATCAACAATTTAACAGTTACGATACGAATCGTACGGCTTTCGAAATCAGAGTCTCTTCTCCAACAAAAAGTCCGTCGCACGAAAACAAAAAAACACAAAACAACACTGTTGGTCACATTCCTTAATATTTTTTTAAAACTTATTTGTCACAAAATGATAATTTCAACACCAGGGTTGGACTTTGAATTATGAATTTTTTTCCAATATTCATTTGATTCACTATTTCATTTGGTGTGATGTTGCTGATGCTATTTGTTTTTCACCACCCATCATTAATTCATCCAATACAAAATATGCTTTTCAAGCTTGAATAATATCGAATTCACACACACTTCCAAAATCCAACCAACAACTCAACATAACGAAACATCAATTATCGTGTAATGTTCTTCTTTACGTTGTAAACGAAGTTTACACCATCCACGTTCATGATAAACGAAACGAGTCCCAAACAATTATACACTCGAACTTAACGATCACCAGTTTAACAAGTTCATAATACAGGCCTGTGATTTAGTTTTAAACTTCACAAATACAGTAACTGTTGACGAGCAGTAGTGGATGTTACAGACCTCCATACAAACAGCCGGCTCCTCGTACACCATTCCAACCTCCATGTCGATGATCGATGATTGAGCGAGATCGGTAATTATTTAATGCGTGCGAACTTAAAAAAATAAAATAAATAAATACAAATAATTATAATTAACGTCGACAGCGACATCGGATTTCGAAGCCGTTCTCTTCGTTTCTGGCCCGGTGTCCTTCGGCACCAGCGACCAGTCGCGTCGAATCCACGAAAAATATCCAAAAAAAATAAAAAATAAATAAAGACATTCATCGAACGGTTGAACACTTTTCAACCGTTACAAAACCTCCCCCCAGACGTCGACTGGGAGCTTAGTTGGTCGTATTTTGTGCGTTGGTACCATGGACGATCACATCTACATTTTATTGACACCCTAAGGTACCCGCCACCAAAACCAACTACTAATCAGGAAGTTTTTAGCTAAAAAAATAATTGAAACAAAAAAAACGTATACTAACTCCACTAGATCGACATCCAAAACATCAAAAACCCAACCACACGTACATGCATTACGATACAAAACACAAAATCGTTACGTAGGAGCTACGTCAACTAATCGTATTTCCTTAGAGTTATTCTCTAGGACAATAGTCACGAAAAACAACAATAAAACAAACAAAAAAAACAAACGTTTCGAATATTTAGGGAGTTTAATCTCCCGGTCGTCGTCTTCGAAATTTATGCCATCGTTCGCAATTCAGGCAGCCAGGCGTCGGCGTGGTCTCGGTTCCACATGTCCAACAAAACACGGGACGTCTCGCAATGGTACACTCGTGATGGCCATGTCCAAGCGTTTTACAATTAAAACAACGCCCTCTTCGTTCCATTGCGATCGAAAACGATCGTGGCTTCCCGAAACGCGTTTTCGGGCCGCCCTGTCGTGGCGATATCATCACAGCAGCGACTCGTGGTAACTGCACGGCAGGTAATTGCGTTGATGGCCGCAACGGCCATCGAAATAGCGGCGTAGAGGTTACTGGAGCAGGTCCAGTGGGTCCAGCAACCTTAGTCCGTTTGGACCGTCTTTTGCCCCTTCTCGAGCGTTTCGGCGAACGTGAAGACGGTGACACCTCGTCTCCACTGGTCTCAGCGGCAGCGACATTAGACGGACTCGTCTCCTTCGACTCGGGTATAACCCTTTCATCCGACATCATGGTCGTACGCGGCTGTTTACAACAACATGGACTGTGCAAGTCCCGAACCATTATATACAGCTGTTCAATACGATCTGTACAGTCCCGGACCAGTCTGAACAGCTCGTCAATTCGAGGCGATTCCGAACGATCTCGTGGTGAACAATTAACATGATTCAAAAAGCGGGTTCGTGGGGTTGGAATTGGCCTCTTTTGGCCCGATGGAAGCCCTGTAACCGTAATCGGACTATCCGTGTCCACGGCCAACAAACACGTGGTCGAGGTAGTACCCGTCTCAGTCGTGGTCATTGTCGTTGTCGCGGTGCTAATTTGACTACTCAATGGCGCTGAGCTCGCCACGCTTACACTCAGTCGATTTTCTTCGCGAACCAGCTCACGGTCTGGCAACGGCTGATCGTCATTCGTCCACGCAATACTCGGGTCGTTTTTGCGTCTAATAACACGGTATAAACGATCCCGCAGAACTCTGGATGACCCTGTAGCATTAGCGTTTAGGGTCATCAGGAATCTCTGGATCTGCATTGTAGTCAGGACATCAATCCATGAAAAAGGACTATCTTCCGGCACCGTAAGAGTTGGAACCTCACATTCCCGTTCGTCACCCATTTTTTTTTTTTTTTTTTTTTAAATGTATTTGTCACGACCAACAAAATAAGCAACAACAAAAAACAAAAACAAAATACACGTTTGAACAATACGTAAATTACAACAACGGAAATATTTCGAATCGCGTTTCGAATCAGACGATGATTCGTGTCCAATTTCGTCCTTTGTTTGCCCCACGTTGGGCGCCAAAATTTGTGACGGTAGTTTCACCACCTTGGAATCAACAAGGTGATGGCTAGCCGACAAATTGTAGCACCAATTCGAAACAACAAAAAAACAAAAATTATGTTGGGCGCCAGGTTTTTATAGAGTACCACTCACGATTATGACACGGCAGCTCGTCAACCCTTGCTCTGGGTGGCAGGTCAAAAAGGTGGACACTCGTCTGATTATAAGTAAACAAATAAACAAAATTACGAAACAAAAAAAAATAAATTATTTATTCACGATAACAAAAAAAAATCAAATATTTAACAACAAAATAAAATGAAACTCGAATTTAACAATAAAAAAAAACTATCGAAATGACAAAAAAATTTAGTCAATACAGTACCCGAACGTGTTTACGTGAATCGATTAAAACAACAAAAAATAATAATGAAATTAAACAATAAATAAAATACAATTCGAAAAAAAAGAAATTTACTTCGCAATACGATTTAAAACAAATATTTCACATAAACACGCTCACACGCAAAAAATTTACAACCAAACCTCGCTCGTATTAATCCAAAAATCACGATTAAAATTTAAAAAAAAATAATAATAATGTTCAACAAAAATAGTTTCGCAGTTTAAAACGAAATGCAGTATCAACAATTTAACAGTTACGATACGAATCGTACGGCTTTCGAAATCAGAGTCTCTTCTCCAACAAAAAGTCCGTCGCACGAAAACAAAAAAACACAAAACAACACTGTTGGTCACATTCCTTAATATTTTTTTAAAACTTATTTGTCACAAAATGATAATTTCAACACCAGGGTTGGACTTTGAATTATGAATTTTTTTCCAATATTCATTTGATTCACTATTTCATTTGGTGTGATGTTGCTGATGCTATTTGTTTTTCACCACCCATCATTAATTCATCCAATACAAAATATGCTTTTCAAGCTTGAATAATATCGAATTCACACACACTTCCAAAATCCAACCAACAACTCAACATAACGAAACATCAATTATCGTGTAATGTTCTTCTTTACGTTGTAAACGAAGTTTACACCATCCACGTTCATGATAAACGAAACGAGTCCCAAACAATTATACACTCGAACTTAACGATCACCAGTTTAACAAGTTCATAATACAGGCCTGTGATTTAGTTTTAAACTTCACAAATACAGTAACTGTTGACGAGCAGTAGTGGATGTTACAGACCTCCATACAAACAGCCGGCTCCTCGTACACCATTCCAACCTCCATGTCGATGATCGATGATTGAGCGAGATCGGTAATTATTTAATGCGTGCGAACTTAAAAAAATAAAATAAATAAATACAAATAATTATAATTAACGTCGACAGCGACATCGGATTTCGAAGCCGTTCTCTTCGTTTCTGACCCGGTGTCCTTCGGCACCAGCGACCAGTCGCGTCGAATCCACGAAAAATATCCAAAAAAAATAAAAAATAAAGACATTCATCGAACGGTTGAACACTTTTCAACCGTTACAATATATATATATATATATATATATATATATATATATATATATATATATATATATATATATATATATATATATATATATATATATATATATATATATATAAATAAATTATATACAAATTTTAGCGATAGTGATTTTTAACATCTAATAGGTAGGGTCGATGGACATATGAAGAAATTTTTACGAAATTCCAACATTGGTGCAAAAACAATAGATAATATATAGATATGCATTGCCTTTGGAGCTAAAAACGGGATTCAGAAAATCTTAAACAAATTTGTGTAACGTCAATTAAATTAACATCCATGAAAATGTAAATTTAAAATAATTTATTCCTAATGCAGAAAACAATCCGCATATATTAAGTTCATCTTGTCTATTCCTCATTAATTTATAATCTATTAAAATTTATTTTAGTATGGACTATTGATTATTTTAGTAATGGTATTGCAGTATGCGATTATAAACAATTATTTATTTAAGATTGAGCAAAATTGCGACTTTAGTTAAATATTGAAAACATTAAATGTAATTAATATATATATATATATATATATATATATATATATATATGTATATATATATATATATATAATATATATATATATATATATATATATATATATATATATATATATATATATATATATATATATATATATATATATATATATATATATATATATATATATATATATATATATATATATATATATATATATATATATATATATTAATTACATTTAATGTTTTCAATATTCAATATATATATATATTAATTACATTTAATGTTTTCAATATTTAACTAAAGTCGCAATTTTGCTCAATCTTAAATAAATAATTGTTTATAATCGCATACTGCAATACCATTACTAAAATAATCAATAGTCCATACTAAAATAAATTTTAATAGATATAAATTAATGAGGAATAGACAAGATGAACTTAATATATGCGGATATATTATATATATATATATACATATATATATATATACATATATATATATATATACATATATATATATATATATATATATATATATATATATATATATATATATATATACATATGTACTTTTTTAAATGTCTGTGGACTCTCTAGCGGTCACAGTTTTATTCCGATTGGAATGAAATTTGGTATTTGATTCGCTTTTGTTATTCTAAAGGTCAAGTCCGTTAATGGGTAAAATCGGACGAGGGAAAAGGTGGTTAGAAGGAGGGAAAAACACAAAATTTGACTATCTCCCTTAATATTTGAAAAATCGAAAAATTTATCAGGAGTTAAGTTGTGGGTACTATGTTTTATTGTAATTTTGTTTCTTATCATTTTTCTGTTACAATAATATTTTCAGAAATATTTACAATTAAAGATTGAAAGTTAAAATTCTAAATATCTTTGTTCACATTAGTTTGAGAAAAATGATCAAGTAATGATTGATAGCAAACTTGATTTTCTACAACTTTACTCCTTATACATTTCGATTATTCTATATTAAGAGAGATATTTAATATTTTGTGTTTGTTTGACCAAAATACATGAAATATATTTAATTGTAAAAAATTTTGATTGTCGTTTCCATAGTAACTATAAACTATAATCGTTATAAATATAAATCGATTTATTTTGGCTATTAATAAATTTAATTTTTGCAAATAATAAGGCCTTATCAGATATTATATTTCATTTTGATCACACTAAAATTATGACCGCTAGAGAGTGATTTATGTATTCTAAGGAAATTCGTTAAGTTGACGCAGATCCTGCGTAACGAATAGTATATATTTGGTTATTGTATAAACTTAGATGAACATTAGCGGTATCCTTAAAGATAACAAAATGATATCATTTTATTCCATCTGTATACACCAAATTGCAGAAAAATATACCCATATTTATACGTAGTGAAAATTTAATTCAATTCTATATAGAAACATGGATTCTAAAGTGTAGTATCTTAAATTGAATAAGATTATACTTATGATTATATTTTGAAATACCAAAAAAAAAAAAGAATTAAAAATTTTCACAAAATTACATAGAAAACATCATAGAAAAACATAGAACTATAATTTTTTAAATTAAATTGTTCTTAAAAGTAATTTTTGTTACTATATATTTTTTAAATATTATTAAATGCCGTTATTGTATTATTATTTATAATTATTATTAATTAAGCTAATGAAATTTGGTTTTTTCATTATTATTAATTACTAGCATTCGCCGCGATTTATGGTTATATCTCCGGCTCCCGCCGTTTTAAGACTAAAAATCTCAATGTAATTTCATTTCCCACCGCTTTCACTACTTCAAATATTTATCGTTCCCACCGCTTCCACTACTTTATCGACATATTTATCGACACTTCCACCAAATTTCTGTTTGGTGGAAGAATTTTGTCTCTCGAATTTTATTGAATTTCGGAATTTATCTCTCGTAGCGAATACATATCAGTTTTTAAATCAAATCATACGCTTTTAAACAAAAGAAGTTTCATCAAAATCGGTCCAGTTTTTGCATGATGTTCGACAAATAAACAAATGAATAAACAGGCATTCACAATCTATATACATAGTATAAAAGGAAGTCGCCTTCCGCGTCTGTCTGTATGTTTATCCGCTAGCTCCTTCTAAACCACGATTTCGAATCGGTTATCACCATCATGTAGATAACTTTTTCCGGAAGGTTTATATGTATAGTACATCCTAATTAAAATTTCGTATGTGTAAATTATACAGATATTTTGAACAAAATTTACCTTCATGGCTTACGTATTTAATTTTAAGTTAATACATCAAAGTTACATATCACCTTAGTTACATATTATACATTTTCACACACACACATATATATATATATATATATATATATATATATATATATATATATATATATATATATATATATATATATATAAATCTCGTGTCACATGTTTGTCGTCAATGGACTCCGAAACTACCTAACCGATTTTGATGAAATTTTCTATAGTGTGTGTAATTTGGTCAAACTTGGGCATAGGATGTTTATTATTTTTATTGTTTCTTTTTTCGTTTTTTCAAGGCTGAGCCCGATTAGTGTACCGCACGAACATAGGCAAATGACTATTATTATTATTATTATTAAATATTTTTTTATTGCTAATTTAAGAAAACTTAACGATCATATTTTTTTTGGAGTTGGTTAAAATTGGTTAAAAGCAGCTGCGTAACGATTTTTTTTTTCAAATGAATTTTTGTTTTTAAAAATGCCAGCAATTAGACGTACAAACTTAAGTCGCAGAACTCGAAAAGCTAGTAGTGAAGATATACAAGAGCAAGTCAAACCGACCAGCAACGCGAAACGCTGAATGAAGTTGAACGGAATCGATGGAATCGAAATCAACAATATAGAAATGTTGCGTTTAACCCCTATCAAGCTGCATTTAATTATAATGTGGAAATCGATTACAGTTCACAGCAAATCGTTGCTATTGGACCAATGAACGTTGTGTGTCAATATTGAAAGGCATTTAAGTTTAAAAATGAAGCTCCTGGATTGTATTGCGCGAGCGGTCAAGTCAAATTGACGCGATTGGTACCGCCAGAAGAGCCACTACATTCATTGGTTTCGGGAAATGGGCCAGATTCTAAACATTTTTTGACTCATATCGAGCAATAAAATAATTGGTTTCAAATGACGTCATTTGGCGTAACAAAAGTTATTCGATAAAAATTTAAGCCAAGATTCAAGGTAAGTATATTGAAAAACAATAAACAATTACCACCACGTGCCTGATGCAAAATACGTTATCAGCTTTCAATTGAAATGGTGTATCAATTGAAATGCCTTAAAGTACATTTGTAGCTCGGTAAATTGCCAAAAGCAGAAAGAAGTGAGTGTGTTTAAAAAAATTGATGGGGGAATGGAAGTGCCGAGAAAGTATTTTGAGAGCAACATGGGAGAGCCACATGGTGGTACAAACAATTCGCTATACAATATCCTATATTACATCTACTTATTATCTATTTACTTTTGCAGATTCAGGGACAAATATATCATCTAACAGGTTCCTTATTGCGAAAGCGGGATAGTGACTACAAATTTTTGCAAATTTATTTTATGGGCGATTCAGCAAGACAAGTCGATCATCGTTGTGCATACAACACTTCGGTGAAAAGACCAATTGTGGAACAACTCCAAATGTTTTTCCATCAGCCCAAAGAATTGGTTGCATTTTTCACGACTGCATTTGGCCGCATGCCATCTGATAACCACAAAATTGTCATAAAGCCGATAAGATGCCTGTAGGACAACACGCAAGACGTTTTAATGCGCCAACAATTGATGAAGTCGTTAGAAAATAAAACTAAGAATGTTGTGTATCATATAGCATTAGAATAATCAACAATATGTTTTTGGAATAATATTTATTTTTTATTAATTATACCAATTCGAATTCAATATTCATAGTTAAGACAGGACAACGTCTGTCGAGTCAGCTAGTATATATATATATATATATATATATATATATATATATATACATATATGTGTGTGTGTGTGTGTGTATCTGAGGCGCCTTTAGAATTTGAAATGTCAAGTTCGTTAATGGGTAAAATCGGACAAGGGGAAAGGGAGGTTTAGAGCGTGGTGGAAACACAAAATTTGGCATATCTTCCTTAGTTTACGAAAAATCGAAAAATTTCTAAGTAAAGTTGTAGAAAATTAGTTTTATTGTTTTTCTACAATTTTGTTTCTCATCATTTTTTCTGTCTAATATTTACAGAAATATTTACAATTTAAAATTGAAAGCTAAAATTCTAAATATGTCTGTACACATTATTAAAGATTAGATTATTATTTAGAGTTTGTGAAAACATTCACCCCTTTCCCTAGATCAGTTTTTTTGTATTATAAATACGTATTTCGACTACAAAGTAGTCATCATCAGTATAAATTAGCTAGTCGTAATTTACTCTTTGACAATTAGAAATAGATAGAAAGTCGTGATCAATAGACAATAAAAATAAGAAAAAAATTAACTAAAATAAATTTAAATTAAAATATAATAAATTTTAAAATATAATAAATTTTATTGAAATTACTCTTGTTAAAATTTATTTCATTTAAGTTTACTCCTGTTGACCTTACTCTTATTAAAATTACTCTTATATTGTCTCATACAATCGGAAATCTATAGCATAGAGTGCCCATCGTGTTCACAAACATACATTGGCCATAGCCGTAGACAAATTGGAACTCGATTCAAAGAACATATGGTTCATACGGCAGGTTGGAAAAATCCTGTGTAGCTGCACATATTATACAGAATGGTCATAAAATCGACAAATCCAATCTAAAACTTGTGAAGGCAGTACAAAATCTCTCAGAGCTGGATGCATACGAAAGCATATGCATTCAGAAATTTAAAAGAAATATTATTAATTTAGACAATGGACCGGTTTCAAATTCAGATTTAATAAAAATTTTACGGTAAAATTAATCGTCAATATGTCCGTCTCTCTCTTTCTAAAGATGTTAAAATACAAAAACCTATTTACTGCGCAACGCATAACTCAGCACCAATCAGGTGCGATCTTAAAATAGTATCAAAGGTCGGCCAAACATAAATAGGTAAGCAGAGCAAAACCAAGCAATATCGTGAAACTGTCACCAAGTTAGCAACGAGTAACATATCCTGAGACAATATAAGAGTAATTTTAATAAGAGTAAGGTTAACAGGAGTATACTTGAATGAAAGACATTTTAACAAGAGTAATTTCAATAAAATTTATTATATTTGAAAATTTAAAATTTATTATATTTTAATTTAAATTTATTTTAGTTAATTTTTATTTTTATTCTTGTCAATTGATCTCGACTTTCTATCTAATTCTAATTGTCAAAGAGTAAATTACGACTAGCTAATTTATACTAATGATAACTACTTTGTAGTCAAAATACGTATTTATAATACAAAAAAACTGATCTAGGTAAAGAGGCGAATTTGAATTTTTTTTTCAAAACCTAGAGTTCTCATTAATTATCATTTGATAATATAATATGATCTCTGTACACATGATAATGTAATGAATTGTAGCAAACTTGATTTTCTACAACTTTACTCTCAATACATTTTTTGATTGTTCTAATATTAAGAGAGATATTTATTAATATTTATATTTTGTGTTTTCTTCTTTCCTTATGCACCCCTTTCCCCTCGACCTATGCCATTTAGTAATAAAATTGGCCTTGCAAATACTAAAATCATGTCAGATATGATATTTCATTTTGATCACCTAAAATTATGACCGCTAGAGAGTGATTTATGTATTCTAAGAAAATTCGCCAAGTTGAAACAGCTCCTGAAACCAATTTTTTTTAAATTTAATAGATGAAGTTCTTTTACTTTTTTTGTTAGATTGTATAACAGGTAATTTTTGTCACAGTTTTTATTGGAATTATTGTCATCTTTTTTCAAATTTAGTTTCAATAATTGGTTTATATAACATTACCTAAAATAAATATTTTTTAACACTTTTAATTTTCTTCAATAAACTTTTGATTATAATTTTTATCGAATTTTCTTTCATAAGAAATAAGGGTGTCCAATGTCCATACATGTGAAAGGGTGGAAGCGAAAAAATTATGCCCCTACCCATCTGTGCGGAGTATCTTTGAGAAAAGCTTTCTCAAGTAATGAAGAGCTGTATAAATAAAGCTGCCTTCCCCAATACTTAAAGCAGAATTGAAGTGTATTTTCGATAATAATTTTTTTGAAGTTCGGGCAACACCGGGTACTTCAGCTAGTTTTCTATGGAAGTATTATCTAAAAGCAACTATAAGCCTATTACAGTCGATTTCTATAGAATGGAAATCATTTGGTTTTTGTACACATGTTTCTAAATTTAATATAAAAAGCAAATTTGTATAATTTAATGTTTTGCTCTACTTTTTACCACTTTCGAATTGAATATTCCCTCCCAAAACGTGAAAATTTGAGTTTATCTTAAAAAAGCACGTTTTCTGAATAGTCTTTATAATACATTAAAAACATAATCCATTGTATCCACGTAATTTGATAATAAACGAATTTTTTATGCATATAAACAGAAAATTGTTTAATTTTAGGATTTAGATATAAAAAGTGTTTTACCAATTTGAAACCAAGTAATGTGATTTTTATGTATAAAATATTTTTTAATACAATATGATGTTTACAAGTAAGGGTTATTGTTTTATTGTTTTACCCATCTTGAATAAGTATGGGTAATCAATTGTCTCCGTTCCTAAGTAATTCCTTCATGACATCTTGAAGAAATAGCCAAAAACGATTTTCCAAATGTATGGCACAGATACGTCGATGATATCTTTACTATTTTTGATACGAACAAAGAAAATCCCCAAACATTTTTAGAGAACTTAAATAAAATGTACTCATCGATAGAATTTACAACTGAAATAGAACAAGGAGGCCCGATTCCGTTTTTAGATATAAAAATTAAAAAAAATAACTACACTAATAAATTAGAATTCGATATCTACAGAAAACCTACACACACTGAACGATACATTACAGCCGATTCGAACAGCCCACCTCAACACAAAAAGGCTGTTTTCAATTTGTGTAAACAGGCTACTGAAAGGCCCACTGTCCAAAAAAAACTATTGTAAAGAAATAAACCACATTAAACAAGTTGCAATCTTTGATGGCTTCGATTCTAACATAATAAATAATTTGGTCAGCAGAACTAAATTTTAAATTTTACGAAACAATTCCACCGTACTAACACCAGAGACTTGCAACGTTGAACAAAATAAATGGTGCAAACTAACATACTTCCGCCCATGCACAAATAAAATCACAGACAATAACCTAAAAACAGCGCTTGTTAGTAAAAATAAAATTAAACAGCTACTGGGCAACCCTATGGATAAAATTAGCAATGAAAAACAATCGGGCATATATGGTGTCAGTTGTCAAAACTGTTCGAAAATGTATGTTGGTCAAAGTCGTCGCCAAATCGGAGCTCGAATTAAAGAACATCTGGCTCATGTGAAATTTGGGAGAATCGAAAAATCGTGTATAGCGCTGCGCACGTTATTGAGAACACCAGTTACCATTTAAATGACATTTAATGGCTGTTTTCAAACTTGGATTCCATCTTTCGAATTTTCCGTTTGCCGCCGGATAGTACGCTAGCGTTGATTTATGTTTTATGCCAAGTAGATGCGTTAGTTCTTTGAAGAGCGAGCTTTCGAACTGCGGCCCACGGTCGGTTGTGATAGTTTCTGGAGCGCCGTATCTGCTAATCCAATTGGTGTAAATAGCGTTCGCGACCGTGCCCGCGTTGATGTCTGGTGTCGGTGCAGCTTCCATCCATCTGCATGTATGATCAATCATGGTGACGCAGAAACGATTTCCTTGCGAAATTGGCAGTGAACTAATGATGTCGACGTTAATGTGTGAAAAGCGTGTGCCCGGAATTTTGAATTCTACTGGCGGAGAATGTGTGTGGCGACTATGCAACTACGTGCCCATTCGACGCAGTCTATTTTTATGCTTGGCCTCACGAAACGTTGACGCGCGAGTTTGGAGCTTGCCGCGACGCCAGGGTGTTAAGTTATGAAGTGTGAAGAAAAAGGTTTTTCGTAGCGATTTCGGAATGAACGGTCGCATTATCGGTGTAGATATGTCACAGACTATCTCGGAATCGCATAACGGTGTGCTCATTTTCTTTAGGGCGAACGCTGTGCCATGTGCGAAAGGAGGAGTTTACGTAGTTCCGTGTCGTTTTCTTGTTCACGTGCCAATTTTTCGCAGGAGATGGTGCTAGGCATAACGATTTCCGAAAGCCTTGATAGCGTATCGGCCACTGTGTTGTCTTTTCCGGCAACATGACGAATATCTGTTGTGAATTGTGATATGAATTCCAACTGTCTTGTCTGTCGTGGTGAAGCGTTTTTGTTCGGACTCTTGGTGAATGCGAAGGTTATCGCTTTGTGACCCGTGTAAATAGTGAATGCGTGACCTTCTAGAAGATTTCGGAAATATATTTGGTTTGAGCCGGATTAAACTTTTTCGAGAAAAAGGCTGATGGTTGGAAGCCTTCGTCGTGTTGTTGTTGAAGCACCGCACCCATTGCATTATTACTTGCGTCGACGTGAATGGATAGCGATTTATCGGGATCCGGGTGCGTGTGTGCTTTGCAATTTTGAAGCTCGGTTTTATGTTGTGTGAAAGCTTTTTCGGTATCGTCGTTCCACGCAATTGGACGGTTGTCATTCTTCTTTGCGTTGCGAGTAAATTCGATAAGTGATGCTTGCGTCGATGCTGCATTTGGTAGTTGCCGACGGTAAAAGTTTATCATACCTAGGAATCGGCGAAGTTTGGCGATAATCTCAGGCTTAGGATAGTCGACGATTGTTTGGATTCGATCTGGATGCGGTTTTCGAGACGAGAAAACCATGGATTGAAACCTCACGCTTTCCGAAGTCACTTTTGGCGATGTTGATTGAAATTTTATGTTTGTTCAGTCGTTTAAATTGCGCGTCGAGATGTTCCATGGTTGTTCTTCGTTTTTGCTGGCGATCAGGAAATCGTCGATGTAGATAAAGACAAAGTCTAAGCCGCGTAAACACTCGTGGATGTATCGCTGATACGATTGGGCAGCGTTGCGGAGTCCAAATGGTATAACGATGAATTCAAATAAACCAAATGGCGTCGTTATAGTGATTTTGGGAACATCGTCAGGGTTGACAGGAATGTTATGATATGCTCTAATGAGGTCGATTTAAAAAATATCTTTTTACCGTGCAGAAAGCTTGTAAAATGTTTTGGCATTTCGTGCCCGGTAGTCGCCGGTAGGTCTCCAAGTTTCGTCTTTTTTCGGGACCATGTGGACCGTATTAGCCCATTGACTTTTTGAAGGGCGAGTTCTATCATGGTTTGAAATTCCTTTTTTGTCATTTTTAATTTGTCTGGAGTCAATCGTCTTGGTATGGTTGTAAAAGGTGCTCCGCGAGTTTCGATGAAGTGAAATATGTTTTCACGCACTGCGCGATTGGAAGTTTGCTATGTTTGGGCACTTAAGAAATAGTGTGGCGTAATGATGACTGCGATCGATAGTTGAAATTTCGGAAGTGACTGTGCGCGTTCTACTGTATAATGGTGCGTTTAATGTTGTCGTTGCGTTTACGAGTGTGTGGTTTTTGATGTCGACCATTAGGTTGTGGAACGAAAGGAAGTCAGCGCCGATTATTGGTGCATCAACGTTTGCGATTGTAAAAGTCCATTTGAATGCTCCAGACGAAGTCCCGGATCTATTCGTAAGGTTTGTTTGGTGGAACCCGGTAGTCTGTCGAGGAACATTGGCTTTAGGAACTCGTCACTGATGTTGGCGCCTGCTAGTGCACGCATACGTCGGAGGAGAACTGTTGGTTTTTGATCACCTAATTCAAGTTCGATCAAGAGAGTTCTCACCCGTTTGCTCTCTGAATCCGAAAACTCGTTGATCAGCCGTCGCTTCAGTCTTTCGTATTTGTTCTGTTCTGGCACGTCGTCAAAAAAATCAGCAATACGCTCGAGAATAGAGCCGTCGAGTGCCGCGACGATGTAGTGGAACTTAGTCATATCAGTGGTAACACCAGCCGTGTAAAACCACCACTTCTTGGAACCTCCACTTCTTGGAAATATATTTTGAAATTTTTGCCCCAAAATGTTGATATTTAAAAAAATGTCTTTGGCAAAACGCTCTGGGGATTTTCGTTTTGCGGCATATTTGTTAAGCCATTTCCGTTGCTATTATTTCCGTTGTTGGCATTGTTGACGTTATTAGTATTGTTGCCGTTGTTTGGGTCATTAGGATCAGATAATTTCGTTAATGTCGGGTCACCAATTTGTAGTGGTTTTTGTTATAAAGGAAAAAACTAAATATATAAACAACAACTTATATATTTGAATAACTACACTACATAAATTTTGTATAATGTTACTGTTGTACTTTTAACTTAACTACTTAACTAACTGAGTTGTTCACTCGCTTCGCTTTATAAAGTAATCTAAGTTGGATGAAGAGAGAGACTAGGGGCTTATTCCGTAATGGTAACATCAATAAATTATAAGTTGGCATCACTTAAAAAAGAGGGGTAGGGATGGATGGATCTGTGTTCCACCATCATAAACATCATCAATCATAAATCTTCTGCTGTAAGAATCATGCAATGACTGAGAAACAAAAAATTAAATAAAATTGAATAAAAACAAAAAATTATATTTTATTTTGTTTAATAACAGACTCGGCCTTGCGCACTACCGTGCTCTAGATAAGATTAACTAAGTATAATTTATAAATAAATAATAAAAATGATTCCTCTATCATTACAATAGCATACGTCATACGACTTTTGATGATGTTTATGATGGTGGAACACAGCACCATCCATCTCTACCTCTCCTTTTTAAGTAATGCCAACTTAAAACTTATTGATGCTATCATTACGGAATACACTCTAGAATGATCGAGAATTACTGTAATACATTTGTAAATGTTCTATTTAAATCGATGGAGTATGTAGGAGTGAGCCTGCTACATATGGAGCGAGCGATACACGTGTGTGAGAGCAACAACAATATCTTCTAGAATGTACATGTACAACAAACGGTGTCTTGTATGTTGATGCTGAATAGGGTTGATTCATAGTCTTGAGTGTTGTTGCTATCATCACGTGAGCCATACAGTACTTTTCGAGCATGAGTAAACAAAAATATTTTTGTTATAGAAGTTCATAAAATGACCTAATAAGTCAAAAACTCAAAAACAATAAGAGATAACGAGCTGAATCTGTGCGTGTGTGTTCGTGAATGGGCAAAATCGGTCCGTGAATTCCCCGCTTAGCGGAAAAATATCTTTCAAATCATAAGAGATGGAAGAAAATTTTAATACGAAATATAATTTTTGTTTGAAACATTTTTCTTAAATAGTTTTGCACAATTAGAGTTTAAACTACTCTTGACTACATAAGCATATATTATTATGCATCTTTGTGTGTGTAAAAAGTAAAATAAACAGTTCACTGAATGAATTCACAGTCAATACAATATCGACTGTCAATGTGTACAGACGTATTAATTGTTAATAGTAATTATTACAATTCAAATGTCAACAACCTAATTACTGCATATAGACAGAATTTTTATTTAAAATAAAAAACATAGTGCATAGTTTGTGCATAGTGAAATGTGATACTAACTATTGTGTTTGAAATGATATAATTTTTTTTTTGCTGACTAACAATTAATAGGTTAGTAATCTTGATTATTTCACATTACTATAATTATATCTGAAATGGTATACTCAACAGCTGTTGTATAGAATGCCAAATGAATCTGTTTACCTTAATCAAAACAAGTTAATATACTCTCGTCAGAGTTCTAAATCACTTCTTGATGACTAGAAGTTAGTACAAGTCACCAAAAAACTCCACAATTTATGTCAAAGCTAATGTTACCGACTACAAAAGTAACACGGACATTTTTATGCAAGAATTGACAAATGTATCAAGACGACTAAGCCTCTCTACGCAATTATCTGAAACAATGAGTAGCAATCCCACATGCCTAGTCAACAATAATTCTATTCCTACAAAAGAAACTTCGTTAAGGCAAGAAGATGACTTTGTTGTTGTTTCTAGAAAAAAGAAACGAAGCCCTGAGGTGAACGACCGGAAGACATAGGGAAGACACTAACTCGAATCTTATAATTACGGAATATCGATTCAATCCTTTATTACACGCGATCGTCGACGACAATCTTACTGAAGAACCCAAAAAACCACAAATACAGCCAATTTTTGTAACTAATGTTGTCAACTTTAAAACTTTTCAACAAGAGCTACACACCAACGGATTTTCGAAAAACTGCCTGATCAAAATTTTAAACAAATAAATTAAGTTAATCCCCGAGGATGTTGCTACAGGTACAAGGATATTGTAAAAATGTTCCAAGCTAAAAATGTAAATTACTACACTCATCGTCTGAAGCAAGAACGACCATTTCGTGTAGTTTTGAGAAACGTACACTACTCTACTGCAGGACCTGCCAGAACTTGGATACGTTGTAGAAAACGTATCTAACATAAAACATAGTCAGACAATACAGCCACTGTCAATGTTTTTTATTGATCTCAAAAATGATATCAATAATAAATGTATATACTCGGTCACCAAACTTGGAAACAAAATTGTCAAATTTGAACCTCCAAATAAAAAACGTGAATTACCACAATGCAAAACGTGCCAGCGATTTGATCTGTTGAGTTCCTTATAGTTTTAAGGTGTTTAATTGATTAGGAGTGAAATGTCTTAGTTGAATGTATGTTTAAATGAATTCTTTAACACTGAGGTTGACTATGCGAATTTAAATACATCAATGTCAGGATTCATAAAAACATCATTATGGACAGGTAAGTTATATGATTAATTGTATTTATGTTTATAAGATGTGATGTGTGGAAAAGTGTTAGAAATACAATTAGGGCCCATGTAAATTTTTGAATATGTTACGTAGATACGAGGAGACTCTCCAACAGCTTGTTTCACTAAAACAAGGAATATCAAAATGATTTTTCAGAATAGGCGGGTAGTCAGCTGATTGAACAAACAATAAATCGTGAAAGAATGAGGTTATATCCTGTTTTATGTTTAATTATATTATGTCAGCTGGAATTCAAATGGTTTACAGAATATTACATTTCTATGCTCCAATTAAATGTACCGGGCAATTATCGATAGTATATCCCAATGGATCAGGTAATACCGAATTAATAAAACACGAAATATCTTTTTATGTGTAAGTTTTTTTATTCTAATAAGTCGCCAAAACGTGGTAAAACAAAACAAATTTGTACAAAATAAATTTGATAATATACTTTTAATAAATTATGTAGATGTTTCCACAAAGAAATATATATTTGTAATGGATGTTTTTTTGTTGCTCCACCGTATTTTTTTTGAAAAAACATCTCTCTAACGTGTCGTAACGACATTCAGGGTGAAACCAGTTTGTTATTATGCTGAGTTGTATAATCTAACAAATTGCGCCCAAATACCATACAAAAGGTAACTGCTTTATTATCTATGACTAAAATACTAATACAAAAATTAGCGCGCAATTAAATTACATTATTATAAATAATTTAATAAAATATTATAACAGTTTGTTGATTATACAACTCAACATATTTCCACCCTTGTGTCGGAGGGGAGATGGTTTGGTCTACAGGTCGACGTTACGTGGAGCTTCTTCAGGTGTTTGGCCGTATCACGGCTGTGCCCCAGGTCGTGTGGGGTATCTATCCTGTCCAGATGGAGGCCGGAATAGATGTAGGAGCGTTTTTTTTTATTATTTAATATTGTTCATGTGGATAGTGACTACTATTCTAACGAAGATCTCGGATTTGGGAGGGGGTGTTCTGTCCTCCAATGTCTGATTATCCACGTCAAGTGGTTTGTTTGGCACAATTATCACGGTGAGTTGTCAAAAAATAAATAAAATTTTAAATTTGTGTTTTAGTGTTTGTGGAGGGGTTCATTAACGTGGTCCGATCAACCTCTGTCGCATACGATGGTGTTTTATATATTGGACATGGCATTTCAAACATTTACCGTTCCTTGGATCTCTAAGGATGACCGTATTTATCGTCCTAAAGTTAATTATTTTGTACGGACCCAAATATTTAGGGGAAAACTTTTTGCTTGAAACACCATGTACCGATATTTGTTTCTTCCGTAACATCACCCAGTCGTTTACCTTATAACCGTGTTTTCGCTTAGTTTTGTTAAAATAGTCCCGGCGTTTTTTAAGTGATTTCGATAGAAAGCGCTCGACCATGCTCTTGGAGGGCCTGGATGAAATAGATAGAACTGTTTGAATATCCCATAAGTGGTTGACGCTGTTAAAAGTAAAGGACCAAGTATGTCGATGTGTAAGGATTCGTATACATGTTTGGGGTTGAAAGGTAGGACGGTGGGGTTTTGTCGATATCTTATGTTTCTGACATGCGTCACAGGATCTTACATAAGATACAACATCCTTGTAGAGGCCTTCCCAGTGAAATTTTCTGGAGATGTTGCTAAACGTTTTATGACAACCCTGATGGGCAGCGAGTAAATTGTCATGGAAGTAAAACATGACCGCTTGACGTAGTTTTTCAGGTAGATAAATCCTCCTTTTTTTGTGTTTCCCAACCAATTTACATAGAAAGCCCGAATGGATAGTGAAATCTGTTGTTTCAAACGAGCAGTAATTTGGATACACCTCGGATCCGTTGCTTGTACCATGCGTATGTTTGGGAAGATGGCGGGGTTTTCATTTAGAAAAAGGAGATTATCGTCAGGGAGAATGTCAGAGTAGGATAAATCCGCTTTATCGGGGTTCAAACTAGAAGTATGATCGTCATCAACTTTATACAATCTAGACAAAGCATCGGCTATGTTGTTATTTTCACCTTTGATATGTTCAACTGTGAACTTATATTGAGACAATGTAAGTTGCCAACGTGCTAACTTGGCTGAGCCCCTAGAGTTCTGGTACAGATGTACAAGTGAGTTGTTGTCTATCTGAACTGTAAACTCCTGGTGCTGCAGGTAATCGGAGAACTTTGCCACGCTATTGATTAGACTTAAAAGTTCTTTCTCGTTCGAATGATTGGAGTAGGACGCCCCCCAGAGCCCCGTCGGATGCATCCGTTCGAAGGACGAAACGTTTCGAGAAGTCCGGGAAATGGAGTATCGGTGCAGAGTTAAGTTTTTGTTTTAAAAAATTAAACGCCTCCATATGTTGTTCTTCGAATTTAAATTTTGCCTGCTTTTTGCGTAGATCGTTTAGTGGCTGGCAAATCTTTGCATAATCCTCCACGAACTTCATGTAGTACCCGGTCATACCGAGGAAACTCCTTAATTGCTTGATATTAGCTGGTGGTGCTAAATCATTAATGGCTTGGACTTTAGAATGGTCTACAGCTATACCTTCGGCCGAGATTACGTGGCCCAAATATTTCAATTTGTTCATAAACAATTTAAATTTGTCCGGTTTAGCTGTTAGTCCGGTATCGCTGAGTCGTTTGAATATTTCCTCAAGATGATGGAAGTGTTCCTCGATATTGTCCGAGTATACAAGTAGATCATCCACATATGGTATACAATATTTACACTTTAAATCACCAAATATATCAAGAATTACCCGATTTAAAGCCTGGCTAGATGTCATTAAGCCGAAAGGTGCGCAACGGTATCGGTATTGACCGTTTGGAGTGATGAAGCTGGTAACGTTTCGCGACTTCTGATCCAAAGGTACTCCCAGGCAGTTAAAACATTCGAGAACGTTCGATGGAGGAAATGGGTCAAACAAAATTTTTTTGTTGACTTCACGATAATCGTGAACCATCCTGTAGGTGCCATTTGGTTTCGTGACAAGAAACGTAGCTGATGCCCAACTAGAAACACACTTTTCAATTACGCCCTGTTTGAGAAGGTCGTCCACCATAGATTGTAGAATGCGGGCTTTAGTAGGTGGTAATTTGTAATATGGCTTGTATATGGGAGTGCGGTCTTTTAAAAGAATATTCATTGTATACCTAGTTGCACAGCCTATTTTATCGGTGATTACGTTGGTATATTTGTTTTTTAGATTCTCCAGTTGATCTATTTGGTCGACACGGAGTGTGGCCGAATTCTCCAACATCAAGTTGAAATGGTTAGTTGTATTTTCAAAGGTGATAGGAATGTTCACTTTGTTGGTGATGACGAAACTCCTTGCCTGGTAATTAATTTGGGCTTTAATATGGTGTAACAGGTGGTTTCCCAAAATTACGTTACAGGGTAACCTTTTTATTATGAAAAAATTTATTTTCCAAGTACACCCTTGTAGTTTAATCACCAGGTCAACAGATTTATCAACTACAATGTTGGTATTATTTGCTATCGTTATCCTTTTGAAAATTTTGTTTATTTTATATTTTTTTGTTTTTAGATGTTGGTATAAATCCAAAGTTATATAATTGTGGCTTGAACCCTGCCGATCAAGGCTGGAGTTTGTGTATCGTTGATGACGATGTTTATGTATGGTAATGATTTTGTATATTTATATTCTTGTTTATGGGACAATGAAAACAAGATTCTTCGTCCCAGATTCGGAATCTGTTGGTCGATCATTGCCCCGTTGTTCAGTTTTTTGGATGCTCACTTGCCATCTGCCTTTTTAGAGCCTGATCTAGTCTCGACGCAGCCTCGTCAACGCGCCTGGCAATGTCATACAATTGGACGAAAGTAGTTGGAGCCGGCCAAATGTTTGACAAAAACTGTAAATATTTTGGCGAAGCACAGTCGCAAATGTGTGTAACGAGGCGAGTTTCGTCGGTTAAATTTAAAGCACGAGCGTTAGTCTCAAGATCGTTAATATAGTTTTTTAACGTTTCGCTTTGGTTCTGAAACCGAAAGATTTTAGTTAGTTGCAGCCTACTAATCTGCATAGGACTTAGAAAATTATTGATGAGGTCAGTTTTAATCGTCTCCCAGTTTGAACCCGTGTTGGCGGACCTAGCCAACCAAGACTGAAGGTTCCCATCGGTATATGTGGTAAGTCCCCTTAATAGTTTGTCTACGGCAATTAAATTTAAGTTGACTATTTTGTCAATTTGCTTGATAAAATTTAGCAACAAATTGGGGTCATCTCCATCTGTTTTAGGTATATTCGCACACAATTTGTGTATATCAGGTTGGAAATTTGGTGTACCATTTTGTAAATTGATAAGTCGTTGCTGGGTATCCAGCAACAACTGATTGTGTACGGATAATAGGCCAGTGAGGGCATGGGTCGTCTGTCTATAGCTAGTACTTCGACTTCTCCCCTGTTCTTCGGGTTGGCCATGGTACCTTGAAGGACGCGTTGGCGCATTTGGTACCGTAGGGTTGTTTGTATCGAACGTTGGTCCACGTAAATACTGGGCTTGATAGGATGGGGGTGGTGTCGATGTAGGTGGGTACTGAACGTCCGGTATCAAAGACAGGCGTCCATCTGAGCGAAGATTAAATACCTGAGCATTTTGCAGTTGGGATAAATTAAAACCTCCTTGCTGTTGATTTGGAGAACTTTGGTGGTATCGGTGATGGTGCCGTAGACCTTGAAAGACGTGGTGGCTGTTGTGGTGTTCGTGGCATGATGGTGTTAAAAAGCCGAATTTGAGGTAATAAAAATGTTTGTAGTCGTTCTGTTTTATTCGAAACTACTGAAGGATGGTTGTTGAATTTTCAGAATGGAGTATGATATCACCCCAATGATGACAATTCGATGGATTCTGTAAAAGGCAAGAACAAAAAGGAGCAGAAAATTTGCTAACACCGTAAAGTTTATGTTATTTTGTGATTTTAAAGAAAAATGTTGAATAAAATACCGTTATTAAAATATTTTTATTCGTTGTTAATGAGTTTGTTACCACTTAAATTGAATAGGCTTTGATTTGAATTAATTCAGTTGCTACGCTTACTGAATTAATTAAGATTAATTAAAATTTGCTTTAGTGAAATTTGTTTGATTTTGTCTTAAATCTTTCTATTAAAGTTAAAGCTCACTTTTCCGAGCTTGAAAGCACTGCTACCATTAACTGTTGAGTTCCTTATAGTTTTAAGGTGTTTAATTGATTAGGAGTGAAATGTCTTAGTTGAATGTATGTTTAAATGAATTCCTTAACACTGAGGTTGACTATGCAAATTTAAATACATCAATGTCAGGATTCATAAAAACATCATTATGGACAGGTAAGTTATATGATTAATTGTATTTATGTTTATAAGATGTGATGTGTGGAAAAGTGTTAGAAATACAATTAGGGCCCATGTAAATTTTTGAATATGTTACGTAGATACGAGGAGACTCTCCAACAGCTTGTTTCACTAAAACAAGGAATATCAAAATGATTTTTCAAAATAGGCGGGTAGTCATCTGATTGAACAAACAATAAATCGTGAAAGAATGAGGTTATATCCTATTTTATGTTTAATTATATTATGTCATCTGGAATTCAAATGGTTTACAGAATATTACATTTCTACAATTCAAATAAAGTCAAAGGTATACTTTAAATGTTTGTGAGTATATATAAATTGATTTACCCCGAATAACGAATTGCAGAATATATATAATCGATATTCATTTTGATCCTCAGACATAAAACATATAACCTCACCTTTTCACATGAGATTTCAAAGAGTAGGGTATGATTATAACGTATGGTATTCAAAGATAATTTCTCAAAGTTTGAAAGAAACACTACTCTGAGTAAGTAAATCAAATTTATTTAACTTACATGTACAAATTTACCAAATTTTCTTCGTCTGGTTGATGTAGGTTACGCTAAACGAAAAACAATTTGTATGCGGATGTCTGTGGTCATCGATCTATGGTCTTGAATGTAGAATACTTCCCATAAATCCAGCAGTCCCGACGAAATTGTATAAATTCGTTTGACGATGGTTCTGAATTGTCCACCACGATGCTCCAATTAAATGTACCGGGCAATTATCGATAGTATATCCCAATGGATCAGGTAATACCGAATTAATAAAACACGAAATACCCTTTTATGTGTAAATTTATTATTCTAATAAGTCGCCAAAACGTGGTAAAACAAAACAAATTTGTACAAAATAAATTTGATTATATACTTTTAATAAATTTTGTAGATGTTTCCACAAAGAAATATATATTTGTAATGGATGTTTTTTGTTGCTCCACCGTATTTTTTTTGAAAAAACATCTCCCTAACGTGTCGTAACGACATTCAGGGTAAAACCAGTTTATTATTATGCTGAGTTGTATAATCTAACAAATTGCGCCCAAATACCATACAAAAGGTAACTGCTTTATTATCTATGTTTAAAATACTAATACAAAAATTAACGCGCAATTAAATTACATTATTATAAATAATTTAATTAAATATTATAACAGTTTGTTGATTATACAACTCAACAGATCACACAAAAATAACTGTTGGCGATCATTTAGGTGTTTTTAATGTACAGGTAATCACCCGACTGGTGCTTGCACAAAAACAACTCGGGATGAACCTGCTCATTGCGTGAACTCTGGAGAAAATTATCCAGCGAACTACAAAGGATGTCAAGTCTACTAAAAACTCCTTGAAAAAAGGTATCCATCGTTAAGAAAACGCCAACGAAGCTTCAAGAGTTTCCACACCCCATTATATACGTGAAAACTTTTCATACGCTCAAGCACATAATAACAATAACCAAAATATCCATAAACCCACCGAAGAAGGGACCAGTAATAACCACAGCGAAAAAAACTATTTCGCAGCTATTATGGAGTATTTTACTAAACTCAAAGAAATGTTCCGAGATCTAATGAAGCAAAACAGCGTTATGGTCAATCTTTTAACTGCTCTTGTTTCCAAAATAAAATATAATGGTCCAAAATATAAATGTGGTTCTGTGGAATGCCAACGGTGTAACAAATCGTCTTCTAGAACTTGAAGCCTTCTCACGGATCGGGATATTGATATAGCTCTCATTTCTGAGACACGTTTCATAATGAAAAGCTATTTAAACATAATGATATGTGAAACATATCGTTGCGAAATTATATAATTATTTTTATACGTCCATGTATACGGAGGTCACGGTTGGAATACTCAGTATACATACGGACGTCACCTTTAGTATTTTTACCTTGCTTAAACATATATATTTTTTGTGTATTATGTAAATACATGCCTGCGCATTGTTTTCTAGTTTTATTGTTTTTTAACCGAATTTACTTTATACACTTCTGAGTTCCTCTCAGAATCATTCTTCTTCGGATAGTCAAACTAAAAACTCTCTTTAAACACTCGCGATAAATGAGTCAACTTAAAAAGACACTCTCTTTAGTAGCGTTAAACTAAAAATACCTTTTAGCTTCAAGTCGAAAATACTTTATATTTAAGTGTTTTAATGTTAGACACTTTTTATGGGTTTCCACCCATGTAATATTCAAGAATACTCTTCACTTTGTACCTGACTGAATAATGGGCCACTGAGTGACGATTGTTCCTGACACCGCTAATGTAACTGGATTTAGTTCACGAAAGACAGCGTAAACTGACAATTGAATTAATTAGGTATGTTAAATTTGTACATGTATATATTAATTAAGGCTTTTGGGGTAATCATACTGTTTACCTAATTTTAGAATACTATGATTCAGTTTCAAATTGTAAATATATGTACATTTTTATTTAAATGTTGTAAATAAATAGCTTTTAGTATAATTTTGTTTTTTGTAAAAAACATTTAAAATTACTACAGAAGTGGAGAAAGGATTAAAAAGGGGGCTTCGAAGAAGCCATTAACGAAATACGAATCTCTGGTGATAATTTCTTACAACTGTCGGATGTGAACACCTAATCCGATTTACACAAGAAATTATTTAATGGGCCAAAAGCACGTTTTTTGAATACACTCTGTCTTCTTTAAAATACTACAATTCCAAATTTTTTATCTATATCATTTTGTTTTCTTAACTTCAACTTATTATATCTATTATTTTTCTTTAATCTTAATTAATATTAATATTTATGTGTTAAATATTAATATTATCTTATCTTAATCTTAATCTTGACACTTAATTTTAATTTAAATTCTCTTTTATTTTGAAAATATTTAATATTTTATTTAATTTTTTCAATTCATATGGTAGCAGAACGTGATTTTTATTTTTTCTCTTTTTTTTTACGATCGAGTTGTATTGATTTCATAACTCAACGGCAAAACAAATTGTCATCTAACAAACCAAAAACATATTTTTGATGTTTCGTGAATTATTTCTATTCCATACTGGTGTCAAGACGAATAGTATTTAGTTTATCTTCTCTTCATTTTTTTTTTCTGGTGAGTAATTTTTGTTCGACTACAATATTTTTTTTTTTTGTAATATTTTTTTTTCCATAGTTTCTATATTTGAATACCTTGTTCAATTTTATGATGATTTTTTTTAAGTTCTTAAGATCTTAAAAAGTTTCTGATTTTGAATCTCTTTATTAACTTTTCTTTAGTTGACCTTTGTAAGTTTAATTGATACTTATCAAAATTATTCTGTGAATTCTTGTAACAATTTGTTTTTCAAAATTAATCTGTAGTATCAAAATTTATTTTCAGTTTCATATTTTTTGTGAATTTGACCTTTGTGAAGTGTAAATTATCATAATCACATAGGGTTGAATTACATAATCTATTGTTAAATTTCTAAAATTTTTTTCAAAATTTTTTGTATTCTTTAAATATTTAACTTTTGTATCATGTTTATTAAATACACCTTTTGATGTTTTGATGTTTATTAAGTCAATAACAAATATCAAAAATCTTATTTTTAATCTTTTATCTTAAGGTATTACAGTTTAAATTTTTATCTTAAGGTATTAACATTTAAACTTTTCTTTGCACTTGAAGTGTTATCTTATAATTTTTTTTAGCTTTTATAGCTTTATTTGTGTACATTCCTTATATTAGAAAATAAATTTTTGAAAAATTTATTCTTTTTCTTAACTATAATTTCTCATAGTTCTTATTTCTATGAATGTTTACTTGACATTAATTTCGGTAAAGATAAGATACTTATTACTTTTAATTCATATTCATGATATTATAGTTTTTTTTGAAATTGTACCTTATCAAGGGAAAATTTTCTTTATATATCCGTATTCAATTTTCAATTTTTGATCGTGTCATTTTATCTTAATTTGACCTTAAACCTTTTGTATAAATTTTTTTTTTCTTATTTTTGGGACGATTACTGCTTTTCAATATTTTTTAGGTAATGTTATACAACAAATTTCAACTGTACCATTAGCTTGCAATTAATTTCAACTTTACAATTTTGGTTTATTCAAAAACTAAAAATGTCAATTCCTAATCAAGAGATGGCAGATGGTTCTACTGTTGTTGGCACACCTTTAACAGTATTTCGTCGTACGAAAAGAAGATTATCTTCTCAATCCGTAAGTTCGCCCTTCCGACACACCTCTTTGTTTTTACAAGAAACTTCTCAATTATTGAGAGATTTGACTCTTCAAGTCACACAAAATAGTACGATGTTATCTAACATACCTAATATTTTTGCAGAACCAGTGTCTCATGATGCTGTTAGGACACATGATTTAATTCATCGAGTCCCTTTGTTGAATGTCTTGGATCCTATTTGCATTGTTAACTTTGTTATCGAAGTTGATGACGTAATAGCGTTACGTGTAGTGATTCAAATGTCACTTATTCGTTCTCTTTTTGCTAAAGTTAATCAACAATCTAGACATACTTGGTCAATTTTCATCTCAACCAATAGTTCGTGGGATGCTATTAAATCTAAACTCATGTCTTATATTCCTTTACCTGAACTTCAAACTTTAGTTGATCGTTTTGTTCGTCGTAAACAATTTTCCAATGAAAAATTCTTTAACTTCTGCGTGGCTATTCGTCGCTATGCGAAAGTTATTTTACCCTCTTTATCACAAGAGGAAATAATTAACATTATTTTTGCACACGTAAATCGTGAAACGTATGACTTAATAAAATTAGCTGAAATCCCTTACGATTTCGATTCTTTAGAAACTTTTGCTCTACGTATTGAGCAAATTCAGGTCAGATTTCTTTCTTATACTAAACACGTTTCATCTTATAACTCTGATAAATTGAATACTGATATCACGTCTGTTAATCCTTCTTAAACTCATACTTGTGCCTATTGTAAATCTTTAGGACACCATATAGAATCTTGACCTACTCGTCCGCCGAGCAGGCCTAACTTTCGTGTTCCCGTTAAAAACAGTCGTCCCCGTCTGATCTTAAGAATGCGGTGAAATCTTCAAAAAACTAATAAATTTTAACTCTTCCTCAAATTTAAATCTGCCAATTGTTTTTCTTACATTCTCTAAACTTGATCTTATTACTCTCTTGGACTCCGGTAGTTCTATTAATGTTATATCTCTTGCAGCCGTTGAGCGTTTATCGAATTTTGTTAAAATACTCCCTGGCTCTAACGTATTAAAATTTTCAAAGCCTTGCATCTTATGTTTTAAATTAGGTTTTTTTTCTTGGAAATCCACTTTCTTTGTC
The DNA here is from genome assembly GCA_963920215.1 of Nineta flava. Classification (NCBI taxonomy): domain Eukaryota; kingdom Metazoa; phylum Arthropoda; class Insecta; order Neuroptera; family Chrysopidae; genus Nineta; species Nineta flava. The sequence continues at coordinate 85,802,328 of OY986040.1, read as the reverse complement.
ACGGATTCTATACCGTTTGACGTAATTGTTGGATCCTATACCTTAGCTCGTTGTAAAATTTGCATTAATTTTGCGTGTAAAGAAGTTTGCGTTTTCTCAAACGAAATCTTTACCTTTCCGTTTGTTAATTTGAATCCGTTTTCTCATTTAGTTAATTTAATTTAGCCAAATCTTCGTCGGTATTGTCATCCATTCCGGGATTAGTCCGCGGTTTTGAATATAAATTAATCTTGAAGGATGATACTCCTGTTCGAAAATCCCCTTATTTTCTTCCCAGGGATAAATTGGATCTTCTGGAAGCTCACATTCAAGAACTTTTGGATTGGAAAATTTTATCTCCTTGTGTTTGGAGCTATAGCCCAGTATTTTTTGTACCCAAACAATCTGGTGTACGACTTTGCGCTGATGACCGATTTTTAAATCCTAAAATTCAGTTTGACCCTCTTAGTTCGGTTAAAATGAACTCTATTTTTGCTTCCCTTTCGAACGCAAATTATTTTTCAGTTGTTGACATGTCCAAAAGCTATTATCAGATACCCTTAGCTCCCGAATCGAGACACATTACGGCTATTATAACACTCTTTGGTCAGTACTCTTTTAATGTTTGTCCCTTTGGTTTAGTCAACTCCGCACAAGCTCTAAACCGATATCTGTTACGTGAATTTTCTGATTTTCGTAGAGAAGGCTTTTGTGCAATATTATGATAATTTAATCATCTTTACTTCTACTTTAGACGATCATATTTCTAAACTAGCTAAAGGTTTTTCGCGCTTTAAAGAACTTAATATCACTATTAATCTGGAAAAAATACATCCATGTATGACTCGCTAAAAGTTACTCAGTCATGTTGTCAGTAATATGGGAAAAACTCCTGATGCTGACAAATGTACGGCAATTAATGCTTTACCGTTTCCTAAAAATCTAAAAGATATTAAAAAATTTATCGGTATGTGTGCCTTTTACGCTAAATTTATTCCTAATTTTAGTGTAATTGTGAGTCCACTGGACGCACTTAAACGTAAAAACGCTAAATTTAAAATAACACCCCAACACCATGTCGCTTTCGACAAACTTAAATTAGCCTTAACTTCCCCACCACTTTTATCGTTTCAATATTAAACGGTATTCGATTCGATTTCAATATTAAATTTATTATTACCACCGATGCGTCATTATTGGGTTTATCTGCGGTTCTATTACAAGAATTCTCTGATGGTAGACACCCTATTGAATATTTTTCTAGACGCTTACAAGGCGCTGAGTTTAGATATAGCGCTCATGAACTCGAACTGTTGGCTGTTGTCAAGGCTTTATTTCATTTTAAATACTATTTATTGGATCGAGAATTTATCCTCGAAACCCATTGTATGCCCTTATTTGGATATTTAAAACTCCACAGACATTAAACAAATTGAGTCATTGGATTCTACAATTTTCTAGATTTAAATTTGTACCTTTCCATGTGAAAAGTAAAGAAAATTTCACATGTAATACCTTATCACGTCTCTTTGAAGTGACAAATTCTTGTAAAGATTATGTAGATGACAAAACTACTCAATCATCTGATCCAGTATCCTTACTTAATACTTTAATCCATACTGAGCCACAAGGCTATATTTCCGTACGTAACTCTCAAAAAAAATCGGAATTTTGCAAATTCATTTATTCTGAAATCATTTCAGGGAAAAATTTTTATATTCACGATGGTATTTTGGAAAAATTCGTGGGGAAAAATTGTTTTCGTAGAGTTGTATTACCGGAAAACATACTAGATTTTATGATTGAGCATTTTCATCAAATTAATCATAACGGTATAAAACTTATCGTGATATATCAAAAAAATTCGTTAAGCAGGAGCTGCGTCAACTTAGCGAATTTCCATAGAATAAATAAATCACTCACTAGTGGTCATAATTTAAGTGTGATCAAAATGAAATATAATATCTGATATTACTTTAGTATTTGCAAAAATTTAATTTATTAATAGCTAAAATAGAACGATATATAACGATTATAGTTTATAGTTACTATGGAAACGATAATCAAAATTTTTTACAATAAAATATATTTCGTGTATTCGTGTCAAACAAACACAAAATATTAAATATATCTCTTAATATTAGATAAATCGAATGTATAAGGAGTAAAGTTGTAGAAAATCAAGTTTGCTACAATTCATTACTTGATATTTTTCTCAAACTCTAATGTGTACAGAGATATTTAGAATTTTAACTTTCAATCTTTAATTGTAAATATTTCTGTAAATATTAGTGTAACAGAAAAATGATAAGAAACAAAATTACAGTAAAACTTAGTACCTACAATTTAACTCCTGATAAATTTTTCTATTTTTCAAATATTAAAGGAGGTAGTCAAATTTTGTAGTTTCCTCTCCCTCTAAACCCCCTTTCCCCTCGTCCGATTTTAAATCCTGATAAATACCTACAATTTAACTCCTGATAAATTTTACTATTTTTCAAATATTAAAGGAGGTAGTCAAATTTTGTAGTTTCCTCTCCCTCTAAACCCCCTTTCCCCTCGTCCGATTTTACCCATTAACCTGACCTTTAGAATACCAAAAGCGACTCAAATACCAAATTTCATTCCAATCGGAATAAAACTGTGACCGCTAGAGAGCCCACAGACATTTAAAAAAAGTACATATGTATGTATATATATATATATATATATATACAAATTTTAGCGATAGTGATTTTTAACATCTAATAGGTAGCATCGATGGACATTTGAAGAAATTTTTACGAAATTCCAACATTGGTGCAAAAACAATATCTGCATTTCCTTTGGAGGAAATTCGCTGAAAAGATTTTGGTGCGCAAACCTATTTTAGTTTGTAAAAACTTTTGTGCTAAAATGTGACATTTGTGCAAAAACTAAACCGTCTAACTCAACTACTGTGCTAAAACCTACCTTCTTCACCCCGTCTGAAATTTGGACACATCTTTATGTTGATTATGTGGGTCCACTATTTGATATCGATAATCGATATCTCCAAGTATTTGATATCGATACCTACGCGCAGATGTACTGCACAAGTTCCTATAAAGCTACTTAAGAATATTTTTCACCAATATGGTTTCTGCCATTTTATAATTTCGGATAATGGTCCGAGCTTCAAAGCAAAAACGTATGTTGATTTTTTATTAAAATGCTCAATCAAATCTATGTATATACGTGCGTCACCATACAATTCTGGTGCTAATCAAGTGGAACGTGTCAATCGTAATCTCAAAACCAATCTTTCCGCTGTTTTAAAGATGGATGATCTTGATCATAAATATTGGTCGGAAATATTACTATTTGTACAATATAACTACAACAGATCCTATTATTCGTCAATTGATTGTACACCCGCAAGTTTATTTTTGGGTAGAAATTTGTATACACCACTGGATCTGGCATACAATATTAAATTGGCTGACGATAAAATGTCATTAGATCATGCACGAAATGCGATTGCGATAGCCAGGCGTAAAACCTTAAAATGTTATACCGACAAACCTAATATTTCGAAGTTGCAAGTTAATGATGTAGTTATGGTGAAAAATTTAAATAACGTCTCAACTATCGACTCTGATCGCAAGTTCCAGGATAGATTTAGTGGACCCTATAAAATAATCAAATTTAATACTCCGTTTTCACTGGAACTACAACATACTGTTTCTGGTCAATTTCGAAAATCGCACATTTCACACCTTAAAAAACTTCAATTACTTTCTTTACTAGTTACTTTAATTGTGAATCTTATTTAACAAAAGTTTTTTTTCTAAAACTTATATATAATTAAATATTGTGATATAATCTATTTAATTTAAATATACCGTTATCCTTTGTACTATTCTTTTTTTTCTACTTTTAAAATAATTTTCTTTCTCGCTCCTGGTATCTTTTAATTTAGTAAAAAGTTTTGATTTAACTAACTATTCCTTAGACTAGGCCAAGAGAGAAGGAAAGTTGTTTTCTTGCATTTTTTTTTCCTTAACATAAGTATTTGCTCTTACCATTGTTCTTACATAGTTATTCTATTTTGCTATTTTTGAATAGTTTTCTTTATCTCTACATTGGCATTCCTTTAATTTAGTGAAAAGTTAGATTTAACAAACTATCCTCGGAACAAAGGCAAAGAGACAAGGAAAGCTATTTTATTTACTCAAATTTCCTTAATTTAAAATTTTTCTTCTCTTACTTATGCTCTTTGATTTGTAACTTTTAATTGTCTATTCTGTTTAATACTTTGTAAATATTGTCATTTTGATATCTATTTCTTTAAATTTTGTATATTTAGTTTAATCATTTGTCTCTAATGCTTTATATTTTATATCTTTCTTACTTTTTAAAAAAATTCAGTTTTCGGTTTGTCTTTCTCATCTTAGTTCAAAAATAGCAAACAATTCTTTTGTACTGCGTATTTTAAGAATTTTTTTCTTTTTTTTTCCGAACACTTGTACAATGATATGTGGAACATATCGTTGCGAAATTATAGCATTATTTTTATACGTTCATGTATACGGAGGTCGCGGTTGGAATACTCAGTATACATACGGACGTCACCTTTAGTATTTTTACCTTGCTTAAACATATTTATTTTTTGTGTATTATGTAAATACATGCCTGCGCATTGTTTTCTAGTTTTATTGTTTTTTAACCGAATTTACTTTATACACTTCTGAGTTCCTCTCAGAATCATTCTTCTTCGGATAGTCAAACTAAAAACTCTCTTTAAACACTCGCGATAAATAAGTCAACTTAAAAAGACACTCTCTTTAGTAGCGTTAAACTAAAAATACCTTTTAGCTTCAAGTCGAAAATACTTTATATTTAAGTGTTTTAATGTTAGACACTTTTTATGGGTTTCCACCCATGTAATATTCAAGAATACTCTTCACTTTGTACCTGACTGAATAATGGGCCACTGAGTGACGATTGTTCTTGACACCGCTAATGTAACTGGATTTAGTTCACGAAAGACAGCGTAAACTGACAATTGAATTAATTAGGTATGTTAAATTTGTACATGTATATATTAATTAAGGCTTTTGGGGTAATCATACTGTTTACCTAATTTTAGAATACTATGATTCAGTTTCAAATTGTAAATATATGTACATTTTTATTTAAATGTTGTAAATAAATAGCTTTTAGTATAATTTTGTTTTTTGTAAAAAACATTTAAAATTACTACAGAAGTGGAGAAAGGATTAAAAAGGGGGCTTCGAAGAAGCCATTAACGAAATACGAATCTCTGGTGATAATTTCTTACTGGATGTGAACACCTAATCCGATTTACACAAGAAATTATTTAATGGGCCAAAAGCATGATTTTTGAATACACTCTGTCTTCTTTAAAATACTACAATTCTAAATTCTTTATCTATATCATTTTTTTTTCTTAACTTCGACTTATTATATCTATTATTTTTCTTTAATCTCAATTATTATTAATATTTATATGTTAAATATTAATATTATCTTATCTTATTCTTGAATCTTTACCGAAATTAATTTAATCAAAACCAAAATCTAAAAACTCTTAATTTTGATTTAAATTCTCTTTTATTTTCAAAATATTTTTCGTTTCAATAAGAAATTATTGTGTTTACGATACATCCAAGTGGAAAAGCTCAAGGAGTAAGAGCAGTTATTATAAAAATTAGTCTAAAACACTACGAAATTGAAAAATGTAACTTTCAACAAATTCAACAAATGTAACTCTCAACAAAGCGTTGTTGTTGAGGATTGGGTAGGACGAATTACAGTGTCAGCTGTTTACTGCCCACCTAGATATTCAATTAGCCAAGAAATGTTCGAAACTTTTTTTAATAGTCTTAGTAATAGATTTATCTGCAGTGGTGACTATAATACCAAACACTCATTCTGGTGCTCAAAGCTCATAAATCCTAAAGGTAGAAATTTGCTAAAAACAATCCAAGCAATCAATCTGGATCAACTATCAACTGGAGAACCAACTTACTGGCCTTCAGTTCTAAACCAATTACCTGTTCTTTTAGATTTATTTGTCATAAAAAACACGTGTAAAGGATACATGAAAATTGAATCATGTGACGATCTTTCATCAGATCCCTCTCCTGTTTTTCTATCGATTTGTACTGAATTTATTCAAAGAAAATGTGCACCATCTTTAACTAATCGACACACAGACTAGGACTATTTTCGATCACATATCGATAGTAATATCCATTAAAATATTCCTCTAAAGACAGAATATGACATCGATCTTGCTGTACAAAATCTTACAGAAATTATCCAGAAAGGAGTCCGAGATTCAACTTCTGTTAATAAAGTTCCAAGACAAAAAACTTCCTCCCAAAAAGTATCAGATGTTTAATCTTAGAAAAGCGTAGATTAAGAAGAATTTGGCAACAAACAAGATATCCAAGAGATAAAACCAATTTTAATCGATCATCACACAGTTTAAAACGTTTGTTAGAGAAGTTAAAACAAAATTTTATCGAAGATTATCTTGAATATTTATCCCCAATAGAATCGTCTGGTTATTCACTATGGTAAGCTACAGAACGTCGCAAACGGCCCCAACAACCCTTTCCACCATTACGGAAATCAGATGGTTCTTGGGCAAGAAGTTGTAAAGAAATGGTTGATTTGATCTTTTCACACAAGACTTAAAAGAAGTTTTCTCTAAACCTACAATTGCCACAGAGGAAGAAATCGAACAGTTTATTAATGCCCCTTTACAATTATCTCCACCAGTAAGGTCATTTTCTCCAAGCGAAATACGTACGAAAATAGATAAACTGAATCTCAAGAAAATGCCTGGATATGATTTAATAACAACAAACATTTTAAGAGAGCTACCAAAAAAGGGATAACTATGATTAACAACATTTTTAATGCAATTTTAAGAGTAGGATATTTTCTTTGTCTTTGGAAAATATCGCAAATCATTCTTATCCCAAAACCAGGGAAACCGACCAATGAAGTTAAATCATATCGACCCACCAGTTTGTTACCCACATTATTTAAGGTTTTTCAAAAGTTTTCAAGAAAAGAAATATTGTACAGCCCCACTTCTTGACGTAAGCAAAGCGTTTGATAAAGTATGGCATCTTGGCCTACTTTACAAACTAAAACAACAAATACCTAGTACATATTACTGTGTTTTGAAATCATTTTTAAACGATCGATATTTTCAAGTCAAACATCGAGAGGAGTTATCCGACTTATTTCCTATTGAATCTGGCGTACCGCAAGGCAGCGTTCTAGGTCCATACTGCATATTGACCTGTTGACGAAGAAAACACTACAGCGATATTTGCAGATGATACTGCCATTTTATTCATTGACGATAATCCAAATGTAGCTTCTAGAAAGCTACAAAATACGTTAAATCAAATACAACATTGGTTACAAAAATAGCGCATTCAATTTAATGCATCGAAATCCGTTCAAGTCACGTTTACCATGCAGAGAGAGACTTTTCCAGTTGTTTGCATGAAAAATGTCAGTTTTCCCAAGCTAATAAAGTTAAATACTTGGGGTTGCATCTAGATAGAAGACTTACATGGCGAAAACACATCTGGACCAAACGAAAACAACTAAACTTAAATCTCTTAAAATATAATTGGCTTATAGGAAAAAAATCAAAGCTATCATTAGACAATAAAGTGGTATGTGAGTAATGATGACATTCATCGTAGTCTCGAAGTGCCCACAGTGCGTGAAGAAATTTCGCGATTCAGTGACAGATACATGACTCGCCTTGAACGGCATGCAAATACTGAAGTGATAAATCTTTTAGACAATAGTGACAGTTTGAACAGACTGAATAGACAAAATGTGTTAGACCTAAGATTTAGATTTACGTAAAATAGTATATAGCTGACTATATAGTTTTTTTTTTGAAGTGACTACCAGTGGGTAGATCACTGTTCAAGCCATTTTTAGCCAGTAGACCTATTTATAGTTCTTTTTAGAATTGATAATAGAAAAAAAAGGAAACAAAAAAACTGAATGAATTTAGTATATGTATACAGAATATATTAGCAATTAACTAAGTTGTTTTTACAAGCTTTTATTTAACTTGCAATGTATGCATGTATGTATGTATGTACGTATGCATGTATGTATGTATGTATGTTTTTTGTTTTTTTTTCGGGAGGAGGGAAATGCATCTTGCACTATAGGGCATCATGCCCTACTCGTGTCGGACTGGCCAAATGGCCCCTACCGACTAAAACCCTAACTTCTTTCCTCATAACTTCACCTTCCCGTGGTACAACCGCTAGGTATTACTTCGCGAGAAGGCTTAAGCAGTGACTTCTTCGTCCCACAGAGTTAGCTATACGTTAGCTGATATTCTGCTAAGCTACTAGGGGTTCCTGCTGCGTTTTTTCTTGCGCAGCTCCTTCAGAACAGTAACATAGTTACTGACGGCCATCCATTCAACTTCTCCTGATAGCATACCTTCACTTAAATTGTCTGGGGTTATAGTATGACCCAGAATTCCTTCTACATAACTTCGGTGGTTAAAGAATCGTGTCACTCGAAGAATACATGTTCTGCATCCTCCACTTGACCTTTACATTTCGGACATTTCGGACATTCCTCTAGTTTATACTTGTGAAGGTAAGCTCTAAAGCATGCCCAGAGAGAAGCTGCGTCAAGTAATAGTCGACGTCACCATGTTCACTATTCACCCAAATGTGCACTTGTGGAATAAGACAATGTGTCCATCCCATAGTATCTGCCATCGGTGCAGGCTGTTCGATGTTCTTCTGATCTTAGCTGAGCTGCGCTGATTTCAGAAGACTTCTTTCGCTGGCAAAGAAATTTTCGTTCCTCAGCCAATATTTCAAGGGGAAGCATCCTGGCAATAACACATGTAGCGTCCTGGGATACTGTTCGGTAGGCGCTGGAAACTCTAAGTGCACTCAATCTGTAGACTGATGTGAGTTTCTTTCGGAATGCATTAATCTTTAGTGCATCAGCCTAGATAGCGATTCCATAAGTGAGTACAGATGTGATCACTGACGCCAGCAAGTTCCTTCTCCTCTGTTTCGCACTTCCGACGTTTGGTATTAGTCGGGACAGTGTAGCTCTGACAGTATAAGCTTTGGTACTTGCATATTCTATGTGCTGCCTAAAGCTCAGTATTGCGTCGATCATAACTCCCAAATAACGGATGCAGGGTTGAGTGGTCAGATCGTAGTCTCCCATTTGTAACGTAGTCGTTTCTACTAGTTTTCTGCCAGTAATGAGCACGGCCTCGGTTTTATGTGCTGCTAGATCCAAGCGGGCTGAATCCATGCATCTGCGGATTATTTCAAAGGTTTCCTCGAAGATGTAGTTTATTTCCTCCAGATGTTTCGAAACGACTACGATGGCCACGTCAACTGTGAATGCCAAAAGTTGAGTTTCACTTGATAAGATAAGTTTAAGCAATCCGTCGTACATTATGTTCCATAGAAGTGGGCCAAGAACTGAGCCTTGAGGCACTCCACCAGTCACATTGTACCATTTAAGACCGTCTTCTGTATCGTACTGGAGAATTCTGTTCGTGAAGTAGCTGGCCACCATCTTTTGCAGATATCCCGGTACCTCCATCCTATTGAAAGCACTCATTATGGAATCCCACCTGGCGAAATTAAAAGCATTTTTTACGTCCAAGACTGCCATTAGACAGTACTGCTTGGTGCCTTTCCTCCATCGTTTGCCAGCTATTGCAACTCTGGCGGTTTCAACGACTAAGTTGATCGCATCGAGGGTGGATCTTCCTTTACGGAAGCCGTACTGGTTTTGAGCCAAGTTTATTTCGGCAAAGGATTCTATTCTCCTGTGTATAATGCGTTCTAATATCTTACCCGCTGTGTCTAGTATGCATAGCGGACGGTAAGAAGAAGGTTCGTCTGAAGGCTTTTTGGCCTTAGGTAGCAGAACAAGTCGTTGCTGTTTCCACTTTGCGGGGAACGTACCCTCCTGTAGGCATGAGCCATATATGCCCAGGAACATACCAGGTGTTGCGTGGATGGCTGCTTTAAGTGAAACGTTGGTAATCCAATCTGGTCCAGGGGCTTTAGTGTTTCCAACTCTACCACAGGCTTCTACCAGTTCTCCCTCAGTAACTGGAGGAATTCTGTCTATAATGAAGCGTTCAGCGGAGTGGTCAAGTTCCGGTTGTTGAGGGAACAACGTATTAATAATCCTTTCCAAAAGGATAGGACATGTCGATGTTCGCATTGACTGATTTTTCAACCGACTCATGACTATCTTGTAGGGCCTGCCCCAGATGTCTTTTTCGATCTCCTCGAGCAGATCATCCCAGCATTCCTTTTTACTGCTCTTGATTGCTTTCGTCATTTCCTACGCGCCTCCTTGTAGTTAGCCTCCAGTTGTTCAAAGCTGGTCTTTTTCCGGTTACGCTGTGTCAGCCTTCTCGCCTGTATACATTCCTTGCGCAAGACGGAAATATTTTCGTTCCACCAGTACACAGGATGGGAACGGCTATCGTGTCTCTTACGTGGCATGATTGCATCACAAGCATCCACAATTCTTCTCATGACGTCGTCTACCTTTTCTGCAGCATTGTTACCACTAGCAGTGTGATCATTTAGTGCTACTTTTAACGCATAAGGGTTGAAGTAGCTTACCTTCCAACGACGTGCGTTCGTCTTCGGGGCTATCCTAATACCATGCTGCTTCGCTATCGCTCGATGGTCACTGGCAGTGTAAGTCTCGGTCACTCTTCATGAACTTTTACAGGTGTATGTATGTATGTATGTATGTATGTATGTGTTTTTTTTTTAAAGGCGCGGAAATACATTTACGTATTCCAGGCTTAGGTGTATCGCCTGGATATGTCGGACTCGAACATGTCGAACATGCTAATACCAACTAAAACAGCCGCTTTTCTCTAGCCTCTGATCCCTCGGAAACCGCCGATAAGGCATTTCTTCGCGGGGGAGGAATTAGCTGCCGCTCTTCCTTCTTGTAGCTAAGGTGACTTTTTCCTTTCTTCTAGTTATTGTCTTTCGCTCTTCTTCTTTCAATGGTGCGCAGCTCTGTAAGGAATTCTGTGGCAAAAGTGCTTATAGCATTCCAAGCAGCTTTCGAAGACAGCATTGCTTCTACTATTGTCTCTGGTTGGATTCTCTGGGTCAGGATTCTCTCTACATCATCACGCTGTGGATTGAACCGAGGGCACATAAAAAACACGTGCTCCACGTCTTCAGCAACACCTGGGCAGGACGGGCACTCCGGAGAATCATCGTGCTTGAAGCGGTGAAGAGATGCTCGGAAGCAGCCGTGTCCCGACAGCATCTGCGTAAGATAGTAGTTGACCTCTCCATGACTCCGGTTCAGCCAAACATCAATCCGTGGCATGAGACGATGTGTCCATCTTCCCTTCTCTGTGGCATCCCACTGGAGCTGCCATCCGCTTATGCTGTTCTGCCGTTCTTCTCTTCGGAGTTCTTCAGCGCTCAGTGTAGTTGACCTCTTACGATGATAAAGGGTCCGTCATTCCTCAGCTAGAACTCTAAGGGGCAGAGTTCCGGAAATGACGCACACTGCTTCCTCTGATATTGTGTGGAAGACGCTGGCTCATCTCAGAGCGCTCTGTCGATATATTGGACCTGCCTTTCTCCATGATTCTTGGATCTCCAGTGCGTCTTCCCAAAGGGATATTCCGTAAGTGAGCTCTCCTTCTACTCTGCTTCGGGCCTCCGACGTTGGGCATCAGCCGTCCTAGCTCTCACTGCTGACGCTTTGGCATTGACGTGTTCCACCTGCTGCTTGAAGTTGAGTCGGGCGTCAGTCATCACTCCAAAATATGTATGTATGCATGTATGTATTTTGGGTCAAATCTTGCAACTTGAATGATAACCACTTCTTATCCTACCGTTCTGTTCCGTTGACAATGCATTTTTATGGTAAGCATGAAAAGAATCGACAAGGGTAAAGGGGCTTTAAAGGAAGGGGGAAACACAAAATTTGGTATATCTTTCTTAATACTGAAAAAATCGAAAAATACATAAGAAGTAAAGTTGTAGAAACTTAGTTTTACTGTAAAAAGCTTGTTAGCGAATTTCCTCCAAAGGAAATGCAGCTATTGTTTTTGCACCAATGCTGGAATTTTTGTATATATACATCTTTGAAACCGTAAGAGATAAAAAAAAATTTGTTAACAAAAAATCTTCTTTTTAAAATAAACAAGTTTTGTTTGAAAAAGATTTTCATAAACTCAATAGTTTTCTCATAATTTATGATTATATGTTCCTCGGAAAGAATTGTTAACATTTCGAATACGCAAAATTGTTAACAATTTAATTATTGATATACAACTCAGTATATACTGGGTGTTCAAACATTTAAGTCAGTTAGTTCTTACATTACTTAACATTCGAACATAGAAACACCTCCTTCTTTTTTTGGAGTTTGTTAAAATTTGTGTTGATTTTGTCGTGTTCACAGAAACTCTAGTTCTATAAGATAACTATAAAATTATTTTATTAAACTATTGTTTTAATTTTGAAATGTCAATTTTGATTGTCCTTTCCATAGTAACTATAAACTATAATCGTTATATATCGTTCTATTTTGGCTATTAATTAATTAAATTTTTGCAAATAATAAAGTCATATCAGATATTATATTTCATTTTGAACACACTATAATTATGACAGCTAGAGAGTGATTTATGTATTCTATGGAAATTCGCTAAGTTGACGTAGCTCCTGCGTAACGATTTTTTTTTTCTAGAGCCACACCTTAATTTAGAGTCGTTTTTTAGGTGCTGTATCTTTTGAACGAAAAGAGCTACAGTGTTGATATTTCGAATATAGATACTTTACGGAATTATAAGAAACAGTTTTTTCAATCAACGTTAACGAATTAACCGTTAAAAAGTTATTTCACTTCAAAAACGCAAAATTCGCGGGAACGCCTACAATTCTTGGTAACTAATAGATCAATATTCTACGATACTTCCAGATATGCTGTAAAGTTGATATTTGGCATGTTGGTAGCTGTAGTACCCAAACCGACGGGAAAATTGCGAAAACTGGAAATTTGTATCGGAAAAAAGGAAATTTGTACAATTTTCGTTTTAATCAAATTAGCATTAGAACGTATATGTTTATCTTATTCGTTGATATTTTTATAGAGTCCTATCTGATTGGATGACACTTAGGTATTTAAATATTGATTGTATTAGACCATTTAAAACTAAACAGTAGTAGTAGAAAACACAATGAACTATATTATCACTAAAAATTTCTTTAACCTATAGTAGTGAATTGGCTTGTTGCAGTTGGCATATAGCATTTAAAAGTTAAGGAACGTTAGTTAAAATCAGTAATTGGATGGGTGAACATTGTGTACAGATTTTTTTTTGTAATTTTGTAATAAACATTAATTTATATTCTCATTTTAACTTTTTTATTATATTTTGCATTGATCAATTATTATTTATTAACTTTAATTGTTTCAGTGCAACCCTCCGGAAAATTGGAAAAACATACTCCAAAATTACGTTCTTCTTTTTTATAAATGCTAGAAAGATAGAATTTTCACTAATCGACCCGAAATAACGTCAAATTAACAGAATATTTTGAAAAATTTCATTACCTATATCGCAACCACACCGAAAATGGGGAAAACATCCCTAAAACTGACCTTTTCACTTCTATTCATGATAGAAAGATCGAGTTTTTTTCCATTCGACGTGGAACAGGTTCAAGCTAACAGGATTATTTGAAAAAAGTAAATTTTTCCATCACAACCCTTCGCAATCGGGAAAAACACCCGTAAAACAACCCCTTTCCTTCTATTCATGCTGGAAAGATCAGGTTTTTTGCATTTGACACTAAATAGATACAAATTAGTAAGTTTATTCGAAAAATTTAAAATTTTTCATTACAACCTCCCGGAAAATCGAAAAACACTCCCCAAAATTACGTTTTTCAGTTCTTTACATACTGAAATGATGGAATTTTCACCAATTGACCCGAAATAAAGTCAAGTTAACAGAATACTTTAAAAAATTTCATTTCCTACATCGCAACCCCCCCCCCTCACGAAAATAAGGAAAACAACCGTAAAATTGCCATTTCACTTCAATTCTAGTTAGAGAGATGGGATTTTCTTTTTAAAGTCAAATTAATAGATTACTTTAAAAAATTTCATTATCTACATCGGAAACCTCCGAAAATGGGAAAACACCCTTTAAACTGCCTTTTTAACTTCTATTAATGTTAGAACGATCAGGTTTTTTCATTCGACGTGGACCGGGTTTAAAATAGTAGGACTATTTTAAAAACGTAAATTTTTCTATCGTTACCCTTCGAAAATGGGATAAACACCCATAAAACTACCCCTTTTCTTGTATACATGCTAGAAAGATGGAGTTTTTATATTCGACGCTAAACAGCTTCAAATTAAGAAGGTTATTCAAAAAACTTACAAACTTACATCGCTTCCTCCCAAAAAAAATCTGAAAAGCACCCCCGAAGCTACCTTTTTAACTTCTATTCATGGCAGAAAGATGGGATTTTCACCAATTGACTCAAAATAAAGTCAAATTAACAGAATACCACGAAAATTTTATAACCTACATCGCAATCTCCAAAAAGAGGAAAAACACCCCTAAAACTGCCCTTTTCACTTCTTTTCATGTTAGAAAGAACGGGTTTTTTTTATTCAACGTGGAACTGGATTAAATTCATAGGATTATTTTATTAGAGTAAATTTTCCAATCGCAACCATTCACAAATGGAAAAAACACCCCTAAAAGCACCCTTTTTCTTCTATACATGCTAGAAAGATGTGGTTTCTTGCAATCGACGCTTAATAGCTACAAATTAAGAAGATAATTAGAAAAACTTAAAACTTTTCCTCACCACTCCCTAAAAAGATGGGAAAACAACCCCCTAAAGTTCCATTCATGGTAGAAAGATGGGATTTTTTGCATTTTGTGGATAATTTCTAAGACATTTCTATTATACTATTGGTCAATATCTAACATATATGAGATTCTATACAATAAACATACAAGTGTTACACATTTAATTGTTTTATCTCAGAACTCCGTCATTTATGAACCGGTTTAGAATTTTTTGTTTTAAAGGGTTTGATTTCTCATTGTCACCATTATTATATAACAACCATACTATATTGATGTTTAAGCCTTTCAAAAAGCGAGCAGAGCCAGTTGACGTTACATAACGCGAAGCGGTCTACTTTGTATATGTAAATCTAAAAGTATCGCGAAGCGTAAAAAAACGCAAAGCATGCGTGAAGAGTAACAAAACGCGTAGCGTTTTGTGCGAAGCCTTGGGCTTCGTATATTTAAGCCTTACAAAAAGAATTGATATCCGACCAAAAACATAAATGTAAGAAAGGGCCGAGTTTTCGGGAAAATGCTTAATGTAATAGTTCCTTCTTAAAAAGTGATGATATGAGAGTAAGGACCGAGCTATTTACAAAGTAAATAGCTCTTGACTTTACATAATAGTTCCTTCTTAAAAAGTGATGATATGGAAGAAAGGACCGAGCTATTTACAAAGTAAATAGCTCTAGCTATTTACTTTGCTAGCTATTTACTAGCTATAGCTCTTACATTTATGTTTTTGGTCGGATAAATTATTTTTTTAATAGAAACTTATATTTTATCATATTTTAATAATTATCGATTGTATCCACATAATTTCATTATATTATGAAATTAAACAAACATTACTAGAAAAGTTTATTTTTAGGATTGAGATATAACAAGTGTTGTATTATGGGACACAAGTACCGTTCATTTTTTAAACTGATTTCCGTTGATGCCATTGTGAAGAGAATCGTTTTTACCTGTTTGTACCGATGTTATTTAAAAAAAAAAAGAAAAAAAATTGTTTTTAAATTAGTTTCTGTTAATAGTTTCTACACGTTTGGTCTAATGCAGATTTCATTTTTATCGCGTTTAAGTACTCGACGACTACAACAGTACTTACACCACAATTCCACAATTATTGCGACAGGTACAAACGATTCCTCGTTGGTACAAATAGGTACAAACGGTTTGGCACTGGTACAAACAGATACAAATGATATAATTGTCGGCACGAATGGGTAAAAACAATTTGTCGGTGGATCAAAAACCGGTATAAAAGATATAATTGTCGGTACGAGTGGGCACAAATGATTTGTCGGTGGTACAAACCGGTACAAATGATACGAGTGTCGGTACGAATGGTAACAAACGATTCCGCGTTGGTAGAAACGATAAGTCGGTGGTAACAACAGTTACAAACGATATAATTGTCGGTAACAATGGGTACAAACGATTACGAGTGGGTACAAACAATTTGTCGGTGTAACAAACCGAAACAAACGATATAAATGTCGGTACGCATGGGTACAAACGATTACGAGTGGGTAACAACTGGTACAAACGATATGAGTGTCGGTACAAACGATATGAGTGTCGGTATGAGTATGGGTACAAACAATTGGGATTGGGTACAAACGACTTGTAGATAGGACCAACGGGCTTCAAATGGGCTTCAAATGATTTTATAGTTGGTAGGCATAAATACAAACGATTTGTCGGTGGTACAAACCGGTACAAACGATATTAGCGTCGGTAAAAGGTACAAACGATTACGAGTGGGTACAAACGATTTGTCAGTTGTACAAACCGGTACAAACGATATTAGTGTCGGTACGCATGGGCACAAACGATTACGCATGGGTACAAACTATTTATCGGTGGTACAAAACGGTACAAAGATATGAGTGTTGGAACAAATGGGTACAAATGATGATGTTTGGGTACAAACGATTTGTCGGTGGGACAAACCGGTACAAACGATATGAGTGTCGGTACAAATGGGTACAAACGACAAGGAATTCTTACAAACGATTTGTCGGTGGAACCAACCACTACAAACGATTTTATAGTCCGTAAGCATGGGTACAAACGATTTGTCAGTGGTACAAACCGGTACAATCGAAATAATTGTCGGTACGAAAGGTTATAAATGATTACGAGTAGCTACAAACGATTTGTCGGTGGTACAAACCGTTACAAACAATATGAGTGTCGGTACGAATGGGTACAAATGATTAGAAGTAGGTACAAATTATTTGTCGGTCGAAACAACCGCTACAAGCGATTTTATAGTCGGTAAGCATGGGTACAAACGATAACGACTGGGTACAAATTATATGTCAGTGGTACAAACAGGTACAAACTATATAAGTGTAGGTACGCATGAGTACAAACGATTGCGAGTGGGTACAAACGATTTTTCGGTGGAACAAACCGGCACAGACGTTATGAGTGTCGGTTCGGATGGGTAAAAGCAATTAGGGGTGGGTACAATCGTTTTGTTGGTGGTACAATCCGGTAAAACGATATAAGTGTCGGAAAACATGTCTACAAACGACTTTGAGTGGGTATAAACGATTTGTCGGTAGTACAAACCGGTACAAACGATATGAGTGTCAGTATGAATGGGTACTAATCATAAGGAATGCTTACAAACGATTTGTCGGTAGGACCAACCACTACAAATGATTTTAGAGTCTGTAAGCATGGGTATAAACGATGACGGTTGGGTACAAATGATTTGTCATTGGTACAAATAGGTAAAAACAATATAAAATTAGGTACGCATGAGTAAAAACGATTTCGAGTGGGTACAAACAATTTGTCGGTGATACAAACTGGTATAAACGTTATGAGTGTCGTTTCGAATGGGTACAAACGGTTAGGAGTGGGTACAAACAATTTGTTGGTGGTACAAACCGGTTCAAAAGATATAAGTGTCGATACGAATAGGTACTAACGGTACTAACGATTACGAGTGGGTAAAAACGATTTGTCGGTGATACAAACCGGTACAAACTATATGCGTGTCGGTACAAATGGGTACACACGATTTTTCGGAGGTTCAAACCGGTACAAACGATATAAATGACGGTACACATATGTACAAATGATTACGAGTGGATACAAACGATTTGTTGATGTTACAACCCGGTACAAACGATATGAGAGTCGGTACGAATGGGTACAAACGATAAAAAGTGGGTACAAATGATTTGTCGGTGGGACCAACCGCTTTAAACGATTTCATAGTCGGTTAACATGGTTACAAACGATTACGAGTGGGTACAAACGATTTGTCGGTGGAACAAACCGATACAAATGATATAATTGTCGGTACGTAAGTTATAAACGATTACGAGTGGGTACAAACGATTTATCGGTGTTACAAACCGGTACAAACAATATGAGTGTCGGTACGAATGGGTACAAATGATTAGAAGTGGGTACAAATGATTTGTCGGTGGAGCCAACCGCTGCAAACGATTTTATAGTCGGTGAGCATGGGTACAAACGATTACGAGTGGGTACAAACGGTATGTCAGTGGTACAAACAGGTACAAAAGATATAAGTGTAGGTACGCAAGGGAACAAACGATTGCTAGTGGGTACAAACGATTTCTCGGTGGTTCAAACCGGTACAAACGTTATGAGTGTCGGTTCGATTGGGTAAAAACAATTAGGAGTGGGTACAATCGATTTGTCGGTTGTACAAACCGGTACTAACGATATGAGTGTCGGTACGAATGGGTACAAACGATTAGGAGTGCGTACAAACGATTTGTCGGTGGTAAAAACCGGTACAAACGATATGAGTGTCGGTACGAATGGATTCAAACGATTAGGATTGTGTAAAAACAATTTTTTGGTAGGACCAACCACTACAAACTATTTGATAGTCGGTAAGCATGGGTACAAACGATTACGAGTGGGTTCAAACGATTGGTCGGTGGTACAAAACGTTACAACGGTATGAGTGTCGGTACGAATGGGTACAAATGATTACGAATGGGTACAAACGATTTGTCGGTTGTACAAACAGGTAAAAACGATATGAGTGTCGGATCAAATGGGTACAAACGATTAGGAGACAAACCGCGAACACGATTCCGTTTCTACCGGTAAGTACCACCGACAAATTGAATAAACTTATGAATAAACTTAGAAGCGATAATTAATGTTACGAGACTCCAGAAAACTTACCCACCGACCTTGCCGATGTGATATCTGAAGAGGATCACTCGAATTATTGTCTAGTAAGCTCGGATTTTATTCAAAAGATTGTGTTGAAATTCAAGTCGGTTTTATGTGACGAGGAGAACCGTATCACTGTCCTGATGTTGCGAACAACCTCATCAGGATAGCAAAACATTTTCCTCTGTGGACGACCGTTATTCCAGACAATAAACCATCGGTTGCGACATCATCGTACAGTGAGTAGTACTTCCGAGAAAATAAACAGCTCATTTTCAGAGGCTACGAGGCTCGTCGGGGCTAGGAAACTATTACAGGCTGTACCCGAAGCAAAAAATACACCGACGAAAAGATTTAAAAAAATTCAAACTAGCAAGGATTCATTGGACTTATGTATCACGGATGAGTGTTCGATGTACATATCAGTTGAAACTGAACAAGTACACCCGCTCGAAACGACAAAGATAAAGGAAACGAGCACGGAGTCACTATCATCAATGTTGATGATAATATTATCAATTTCGATGATAATATCATTAATTTTGATGATAATATTATCAACAATGATGACAGTTTCATCATCGATTTGACCGTACCAAACTCGAACGTTTCTGGCGAATTTATAGAGGATCCTGCGGTTTTCAAATCCCTACAAGAAGGCGACAGCAACGTGCCAGCTAATACATCTTTCGGGTCGATTGATAATTGTGGGCTCGATGGAAGTGACCAACCAAATACGTGGTAAGTATTTAAGATCTTGCCCAGACATTGAAAACTTCCATCAGCAACCGAGCGCTGCGTATACTGTACCGATTCTACAAAACGGTTCGCTACTAGGTCCAGTTCATTTTAATCGTCAATTAATATACCTCCGTAACACATGCCCATTTGACACTTTTACTCAAGCGCTTCTTGTAGGCTATCGAGACTGGGCTGATTACCATCAATACATGGAATCTACTGAGAATCGAATCTTTGATTTCATCCGAGCATTGAGTAAATCGGGCTGTGTGAAAATGCGATACACGGAAAGAGCTGCAATAATGAGCGAAATATGTCAGATTACGGACAATGGACTCAACTGTGAAGGTAACGTGGGTGATCACATAGCCAGCCTGTTAAAAGATGAATGGTCCTTCTAAAGAGTCCTAGACTGTACGTCGTGTGGTTATAACGAGCTGTAGCGTTCCGCTATCATGAATATCGATGTTAAGCCATTTTACATTATTGGCATGTCGAGTTTAGAAAATAATCTCATCGAAATTGTAAAGGGCAAAAATTTGTGTAGCAGGTGCAATTGTGACGATTTGTCATCCAAGCTTACAATGGGGAATCACGTCATCATCGATGTCTTCAACCGACCCGGCTAACTACAAATCTTGGACATCCTGAGTGGCCAGGAATATTTAGGATAGGTCAGATACCGGAAAGAATTAAAATTAATCAAGTTCCGTACACAAGGCTGTAATAGAGTACGTTGGCCACTCTTATGAATATAAGCCATGTCCAGGTGAGAAAAGAGCATCTGGACATTATATAACTTATGCACGGCGCATCACAGGTCGCTGGTAAGTACATAACGATCTTCTTCTGGGGCGAAACCAATCATACCCACCTCGCGAATACTGCAAATTAAAAAAAAAAAAGTATAGTGGTATACGTAAAAGTGTAAAGAAATCTGTGGTCAGACTGTATCACTTTATAAGTATTTGCATGTACCAAAGAAAAAAATAATAGTAAATATAAGAACAAAAAATAAAAAAATAAACCTCAAAAACAAAAAAACAAACTAAATAACAAACAAAAAAATAAATAAAAACTAAAAATATAAAAACAAATACCGAAAAACAATTTAAAAAATTTTAAAAAAAATGGAGCCCGATATTAATTACCACGACCTCGTTGTTGGTTCCGGGTTAATGCTGAGAATAATATTTAAAAAAAACTGAACAACTATAAACATACGCCATACGCTATTAAGACGACTACCGTAATACTCGAAAAATAAAATCACTTAAAGGTAGGGTAGTATTTTTTGAAAAATTGTAATACAGCAGATCAAATGTAATCAGTAAATTGTAAATTGTAATCAGTATGTATATAATTGTAATCAAACATTATGATAGAAATTGTTCGGAATATTACAGTTGCAAACTGGTATAAATGATAATTTCACGCTTACGCGTTTGTATCAACACGTAAATGTTTATACTCGTTTTTACTGACACTGATATCATTTGTACCGTACCTGTTCGTACTACCGCGAAATCGTTTGTACCCACTCGTAATCGTTTGCAATCATTCGTACCGACAATTATATCGTTTGTACCGGTTTGTACCACAGACAAAACGTTTGTAACCATGCAGAACCGTTTGTAACAATTCGTACAGCCAATAAATCGTTTGTACCGGTCTGTACCACTGACAAATCGTTTGTACCCATTCGTAATCGTTTGTACCCATTCTTACCAACAATTATATCGTTCGTACCAGTTTGTAATATCGACAAATCGTTTGTACCCACTCGTAATCGTTTGTACCCATGCGTATCGACACTTATATCCTTTGTACCAGTTTGTACCACCGTTAAATCGTTTGTACCCACTCGTAATCGTTTGTACCCGTACTTGCCGACAATTATATCGTTCGTAGCGGTTTGTACCGCCGACAAATCGTTTGTACCCACCCGTAATCGTTTGTATCCATTCATACCGAAACTCATTTTGTTTGTACCTGTTTTTACCCAGTCGTAATATTTTGGACAATTATATCGTTTGTACCGGTTTGTACCACGACCAAATCGTTTGTACCCACTCGTAATCGTTTGAACCCATTAGTACCGACACTCATTACGTTTGTAAGTCAGTCGCAATCGTGTGTGACTTACGTTTGTAAGTCACTCAGTCGCAATCGTGTGTGACTTACGTTTGTAAGTCACTCAGTCGCAATCGTGTGTGACTTACGTTTGTAAGTCACTCAGTCGCAATCGTGTGTAGCCATGCGTACCGACTACAAAATCCATTCTACCGGTTTGCACCACTGACAAATGAGTAGATAGGCTACGAGAGTACGAGTTATTTCCCATACATGTTATTTCCCATAAGGAATTCTAAGGTCGATTTTGCACTTTTTGTTCCCTTCTGTACATGCGCAATTGGTCCTCAGCCAACGCATCTCAACAGACCATCGCGCATATCTCTTAGCCTACCATCGTGCATACTCTTCAGTGCGCGCATCTCGGCCAACCATCGCGCGTCGCACATAGTCCATAACCATCTAGTACAATTATATTTTGATGTGGTGCATAATTATTATTGTTACATTTTTATATCGTTTTTTAATATTGTATTTACCATTACCTGATTGTTATATTACCTTTTATATCTTCGTTTATCTAATTAAAAATCACATTGCAGAAATTACATACCGATATATAATAAATTATTATCAATTGCTGATCTAGTACAGTTATATTTTGATGTGGTGCATAATTAATAAACCAAAAAAAAGAATGAAAATAACCGAGTTTTTCTTTTCCCCACCATACATTTCAGAGTCAATTAGAATGGTTTGTAAAAGATATGGGAAAAAAAGTGATATAAACTCTAACTACACAATAGTTTGTTGAACTTTAATTTCTAAACAGCGATTACACATATTGCAACACTATAATAATGATAAATTTGACCTTGCTTATTTCTTTATCTATACTTTATTATTGATAACTTAGATGCAAAAATCCAAGCGAATTATAAATGTACAAAATCCTACAGACATGTATGATGCGGTGAGCTTACAAAGTCTTGAAACTAAGTGTTTACCAACAAATGAAACTGAGTCATATTTTGCTGGAAAAAATAAGAGGATATCTAATGTAGCTAGTCCGGAATATTCAACGGCTGATCATATTACAATATATTTGTTTGCATTTTTTTTTGTCAGCGTGTGCTTTGATATATGATCCCATATCTGATAATTGATGACCTTCGCACGTATTTTGATTGTGGTGTTCGGGAGCAGTACAGAGCAGTTCCGGAGCGGTTTCGGAGCCCTTCGGAGTAGTTTCGGGGCACTTGATAGCTTCTTCTATTTTCAGTTTAATATCTATATAAGCGAGTTATTTCAATTTTTTATTCACTTGCATTAACAGTTTCAGTTTATAAGCACATAAAATGTCTGAATGTTCATATTTCCGAAGAATTTTCTCACGTAGTTACAACATGTATCGACATGTAGATCGCTGTCATGGAGGCTCAGCAGCAGAAGTAAATGATTACCAACCAAATACGATATGCAACCGGCATTCCTTTGAAAAAATTTGAAATGATTATGAATATAAAACTAACGAACATAACAAAAGGATATCAGGGGTCCAGTCAACGGACATGTTATCACATAGTTCAACCAACCTTGATGAATACCTACTTACAAACAGAGAACATAGTTATCATGAAAATGAATTTCAACTTCCATGTAACCTCGGCTCATCGAAAAAGGAACGAAACTTTATCTATTGGCATAATCATAACAAGTTAGCGAATCGATTAAGAGAATTGACTGCCTCAAATATAGGTTTGGAAGCAATAAAAATATGTCAACAACTCCTTAAAACTGGGTTTATTGATACAATCGAAACTATTCAATAATAGATCAAACAAGAACCAAACCTCCATGAATTGTGAAGCGGACATCGTAATAATAATGTAATATTATAATATTAACTTCTCTTTAAATTTAATATCAGATCCATATTTTTTGTAAATATCTATAATGTTGTATACTATAAACATATTGCATACTCTCAATCAAACCGTTTTTTTTTTTAAATGTATAATACCTATGTTTAATCCTTAATAAAAATAATATGTCAACAAAAAAAATTAGTTGATAACTAAGTGCAATGCTTATTTATGATACTAGTGCTAAATATATATTTTCTGTCTCCTATTTTGCTGGATTTTATACTTAACTCCTTTTCTCAGAATCCATTGCATACTAGTCTTATACGCGCAAGCGCGTTTTTTTTGTCAAAGTTACCTAGGACAGGTGGACTTTGTACCTTCATAGCCAAATGCAACGAAGGTTAAAGTCAACCATCAAACAAGTACACACATGTTCAAGGTTAATATCTAAGTGCATCATGTTCCAAGAAAATAATGGGCATATGAGTTGTGTATTACGATTACAATGAATTTATAAGACTTAACAAGATTATCAGCAACGTGTGGCTTTGGACCTTAGTCGCCATTTATAATTAATGATAACCGTGGAACAAGCACAAACATGTTCAAGGTCTATATCTTAGTCGGAAGGTCTAAATTATCCCACCCTATTATTGCATAATGTTCCAAGAAAATAACGGGCTATCCGCATTCGACAGAGATAACGAGCCACCTGCACACAGATAACAAGAATCGGATGTGAATCATTTTAATTGCTGGCTGCGTCATTGCCTTTATTTATACCAGCCTCTTTCTATCACATTATCTGTTGCAACTTGTTTTAACTAGATTTTCATAGTTTTTTGAGAATTGAAAACGTGTAGGTTGCTCTTGATTGGTGACCTTGGAACTAAATCGGATGTAAATCAATTTAATTGATGGTTTCATAACTTTCTTTATACCTCTCTCTCTTTCAACGAGAGATAACCGATTGGTATAAAGGTAACATTAACCTTTAAAGTCATTAGTGTTTTTTCTAAACTGCATCAGTGGGTACTATTTGTTTATGTGTTATAAATTATTAAATAAAGTGGTATGTATACAAATTTTATTAACTTTTTTTAAATAAAATGTATTAAAAAGCTTATAATTTTTATTGATTAATGATTAATTAAAATTAACATAATATTATATTGTTATTTTGCAAACTAACAACGTTTTCAAAATTTGAGAGTATAATTCTATAACGATTATAGGGTGTTAGATTTCCATAGGTTACAATAATTTCAATTGATGTATTAGTCTTCTCCTGATGATTTTGATTGTGGTATAGGTTTATAGGATTTCTCTTCGAATTTGATAGGACGGTTCTTGAAACCTTCTTGTTAGGGTCTCCATTGTAGTTCTAGATTTTGATTGGTGGTGCTGCACAGTGTCCCAACTTCTTTGTTACGATTTTAATTGTTTGTTACATTAACCTTCAAAACAGTCATGATCTGCTTTTCGATTATGTTGTGACAGCTAGTATAGTTATAATATTCAACTTCCCGCTTGAAACATTCCATCAAGTTTTATTTACCATTTCACATAATAGGTTAAAATACGCCTCTTTTTCTGGTTTTCAAAAATTTATTATAACATTGCGTACAGTATCTTTCAAAATCATAATATGCTATCCCTTTTCTATCTTTTTTGTAGAGGCTCTCAGTAATAAATCCTTTTCAACTTTACATACATCACACTTCTCACTTGGGGCAGGTTTACATTCACTACAGTCGCAAGCGCGACCCCAATCGCATTGTCTAGGCATCTTTTCTGTTTAGTTTGTTAAGTCAGAATAATTCGATTCAATTCAGCAGGTTGTATATACATCCTTTTTTCGGAAATCTTCGTGAAGTTTCGATAATCTTCGTATAAATTCGGTACCCTCAAGTTTACTTGATACTAATACTTGATATAAGTGGCACAGATAACACATATTATTCTTTATTATATTTCTAGAAGTCAAGAATGTCTACAATGGCTACTCTATGAGATAAACTAATAACTTTGAATAATATATCCAAAAATGAAGCGGATAATTTGGATGACTTAAAAATTTGTAGTGTTGGATGTCGAAGAATATGTAAAAAAGTCAAAACTGCAAAGTCTATTGGTATAAAACAAAATTTACTTCCAGTTTTGGGTCTTGTAAAAAGTTATCGTTGCACGGTTAAACGTGGTTCAGGTAATAAAATTCGAAAGTAGACAGCAATAAAGAAAATAAGATGGGATGATTCTGTAACTGCATTCAAGAGCCGAATCCGAACGGGCATTATCACCAACCTTAAACATAAAGATGCTAAAACTTTCCTAGAGAATTGTGAGGCTCTTTTTGCACGCCGAGTTATTAATGCTTTAAAACTCCACGAAGCTATTAAAGTTAACGTCGTTTTCTGTGAGGAATTTCAAATTATGTCAGCAAACAAAATACAAACCGAATATAAGTATTTCACCATGTCGAATGCGCCTATATATAGGAATACCAACGTCACAGAATGGTTCGAGAAGAATGTGGCTGAGCCAATTATGCACGAGTTGGAAGAATTTCAGGAACTAGATAGCGGTTGGGCTCTCGTCACGGTTGTGAGCTTGGATGTGAATATTAATAAATTTACATCTCAGCTCGGAGCGTCATACATTGAGTTACCCATCGACATCAAATGAAAAGAAGCTTACATTAACGTTCAAAATGTAGATGGTGCTTGCTTTGCATGGGCTGTGACATCGGCATTATATCCTGTTGAAAAAAATTCCCAACGTGTTTCAAAGTATCCGCACTATTCAAAAATATTAAAGCTGAATGGGGATACAATTTCCCATGACATTAAAGCAGATTCCAAACTTTGAGAAGCAAAACCAGATTTCCATAAATGTTTACATCTTAAAGGAATGTAAGAAAAGATATAATGTGTTACCGGCCTATTTAACCCAAAACAAATTGGCTAATCACGTCAGTTTATTATTGATCCAAAACCATTATGATGATGAAGATAACCAACAGAATGATGACTCTTCAGCTATTCGTTATCATTATGTTTGGATTAAAGATTTATCATGCTTGGTTTTTTTTTGCTCATATGATATGAATCCTCTAACTAGTAAAGAAGAAGAAGATTTTCAACAATCAACCCATTGTCATGTATGCAAAAAACAGTTTGTTGATGGTGAGAAGAAAGTTCGAGATCATTGTCATTTAATGTCTGGAAATGGTGGATACAGAGATGGAACCAATTATAGAGGCTCCGCCCACGAGAGCTGTAACATTAATTACCGGGATAGTCATGTGGTTCCAGTTGTATTTCACAACCTTTCCAATTACGATGGAATATTAATAGTGGAAGATGTTGCAACGAAGATAAATGGCCGTGTTGAACTATTATCAGTAACTAAAGAAAAGTATATCTCTTCACGAAAAACATTGATGATTCCAAAATCAAATTTCGGTTCATCGACTCCTTCCGATTTCTAGCATCATCTCTCGATAATTTGGCATCATACCTACAAGAATTTCCTAATGTGAGGAAACATTTTTCTGGAATTTCAAATGAAAAATTTCAACTGCTAACGAGAAAAGGTGTAATGCCGTATGATTTTATTGATTCATTTGATAAATTTAATGAAACTCAGCTACCCGATATAGATGGGTTTTACAATCGCCTGGAAGAGAAACGGTGCTCTAAACAACTTTATCATCGTGCTCAAAATGTTTGGTCAAACGTTTCATTGTTCCAATTTAGGGGATTATGTGGATCTGTATATGAAAATGGATAGTTTGCTTCTAGCAGATATATTTGAAACGTTTAGAACAAGCTGTCTGATCACTTACGGCTTAGACAACATACGTGGGATTGTATGTTGAAATAGACAAATATCGAGCTCAAATTGTTGACTGATGTGGATATGCTATTGTTTGTAGAACGAGGTATCCCCGGTGGGTTGAGCCAATGTATGAAAAGACGTTCCACAGCGAAGAATAAGTACATTCCAGGATTTGATCCATCCAAACCTGAAGTGTATCAAGTTTATACAGACATTAACAATCAGTATGGATGGGCAATGAGTCAGGGTCTTCCATATGGTAGTTTTGAATGGTGTGACACAAATATTGACATAACTACAATATCTAATGATGCAGAATATGGCTACTTCCTAGAAGTTGATCTAAAATACCCTGAAAAACTTCATGATCAACATAAAGATTTTTCCATTCTGTCCTGAACATCGATCAGCATCAAATTCTAAGCAGAAAAAATTGTTGGGTACTCTTTATGATAAAGAACGTTATGTCATTCATTATATAGAGCGTTAAAGCAGGTGTTGGATAATGGGTTAATACTGAATATTCATATAGTTTTTAACCCGACTTCAAAAAGGAGGATGGTTCTCAATTCGTCTGTATTTTTTAAAATTTAAACAATCGCCTTGGTTACAGTCATATATCAATTTAAATACTAAACTACGAAAAAGCGCCAAAAATGACTTCTTATTTAATTTTTTATATGCCGTCCAATGAGTTTCATTATTTTTTAGTTATATCATGATTGATAATTCCAGACTCATATTTGTTTGGTGATTTGGGTAGAGTGTCACGCATAAGTTGTATTCAAAAGAAGCGTAGCAGAAATTTTAGAAGTAACCAACGTACCTGAGTATGATAATACGATTACAGGACTAGAATATCACAATCACCAAGCGTATAATTCAACAAAATTTGAGCCTAGTGATGAAATTAGATTGATACAAATGGAAATCATTTTAGTCATTATATATTTAAACCACCATTTTCATTCAACACTGTAAGTGATTCCGATAAAAAAGTAGTGCTCTGGTTCACTAAAAATTATCATGGTCTACATTGGAATCAAGGATCCACTGATTACGGAGAACTGTCAAAGCTGATGAATTGGTTGATAGATTACGCCTTTTGTATGCATCACAAGCAGCCGGAAATAATATTCATGTGAACGAGATAAACTCTATCATATCAGAACTAAGAGAAGAAAATATAATATACTGAATCTCTTATATATAGAGGTCTGTTTGAAAGAGGTTATTTTATAAACAGGTCACTTTATAAGAGGTTTTTCTATAAATCAAACCTCTTTAAAAGAGATCTCTTAAAAAGAGGTTTTTGAAGAGACCTCTTTTATAAGAGACCTCTTTTAAAGTGGTATCAAACCCTAGCCGATAATATATATAGTAATATGAAATTGATGAATAAATCATTCAACATCAAGACCTGGTCATGGATAATATAGATAAATTTAGTCGTTCTCTCCTCAAAAATTATCATTTAAAAAACTAATCATGTATCATCAGGTGATAAGTTCTTCATCAGGTGATAGAATCTCTGTTATTACATGCTAGTATCGATTTAAAAATATTAACATTAATAGATGGATAAAAAAAACAAATTGTTGTGAACGAGTTACAAAAATTAACTCGACGAAATTTTCAAAAGAAGGCGGGTAATCCTAAAAGGAATAAATGATTTGTATCAGGCTGACTTGATAGAGATGATACCGTACGCTAGACAAAAGATCAAATTGAAATATGTATTGACTGTAATTGATTGTTTCTCCAAGTACAGTTGGGCTATTCCATTCAAGTCTAAAAAAATGCTGTGGATGTTGTTACTGCAATGGAGCAGATTATAAAAGATCATACACCGAGAAACCTACAAACAGATAATGGTATTGAATTTTTACAAAAAAAAAAATTTAAAAGGTTAATGAAAGAATACAACATAAACCATTATTATGTGTATTCAGCAAAAAAATGGCATGCATTGTACAGAGATTTATACGTACACTGAAATCGGTGATGTATATACATTTCACTCTACTATATATTATCATATTCTATAAAATATGACATATAAGTCATATTTTAGCTAGTAAGATATTTCAGTTATTGAGGACCAGATGATGACTTTAACAACGCAACCAACAAAATTAAACGAAGAAAATAAAAATAATTAAACATTTTTCAACTTTTATATCTTCGTTTATCTAATTAAAAATCACATTGCAGAAATTACATACCGATATATAATAAATTATTATAAATTGCTGATCTAGTACAATTATATTTTGATGTGGTGCATAATTATTATTGTTACATTTTTATATTGTTTTTTAATATTGTATTTACCATTACCTGATTGTTCATTAATAAACCAAAAAAAAGAATGAAAATAACCAAGTTTTTCTTTTCCCCACCATACATTTCAGAGTCAATTAGAATGGTTTGCAAAAGGTATGCGAAAAAAAATTATATAAACTCTAACTACACAATAGTTTGTTGAAATTTAATTTCTAAACAGCGATTACACATATTGCAACACTATAATAATGATAAATTTGACCTTGCTTATTTCTTTATCTATACTTTATTATTGATAACTGAGATGCAAAAATCCAACCGAATTATAAATGTACAAAATCCTACAGACATGTATGATGCGGTGAACTTACAAAGTCTTGAAACAAAGTGTTTATCAAAAAAATGAATCTGAGTCATATATTGCTGGAAAAAATAAGAGGATATCTAATGTAGCTAGTCCGGAATATTCAACGGATGCCGTGGACTTATATATACACTAACTATATATGTGCGTCATAAAATTAATGATCACGCTGAATTGTTTAACAAAAGTTTGAAAAAATGAACTGGATATTTTCAAATATCAATTCGGAATGCATCGCCTACGCAATTTTACGAGGATAAGTACATTATTTAAACATTACACCATCGTACTGTGTGCTGCTTATTAATAAGAAAATTGTGAATAAAAATCAATCTATTGTTATTAACACATCATACTTGTCTATCAGTTTGTTGCATTTCTGGAATAGTGAAGCATTCCATTGATCTAAACCATAAATTTACATCAGCATTTCGAGAAGTGAGTTGTGACATAAGTGGTAACCTAAGGCATGTTAGAATCTAAGTTTTTAGTATAAATTATAAATTTTTTTTTTAAATAATTTTTATTGTATTCAAAATGATTATGGGAATCAGAGCGATGCATTTGTTCTATTTAATACGAACATGTAAGTTTTTAAAAATTTTTTTTTCTCAATACGTTTTTTCAAACTAATTAAAAAATAATAAATAATTAACTTAATTTTTTTTTTAGTGAGATTTGATAATGAAAATTTTTTTCTCAATACTTTTTCAAACTAATTAATAAATAATTAACTTAATTTTTTTTAGTTAGATTTGATAATGCAAGAATTTTGCTATCAACAATGCTAGTAAATGTTCCATTAGGGCAGATACCATTACGTTGCGCTATGATTTTGCTTTATTATTTAGTGAGCGAACGTACGTCTATTGACTTTATTTATTTATTTTTTTTTTACTAAAGTTTTTCTTTTTTTGATTTTAGAGCCACAAAATTTCTTTGAAAGGTTGATTGGCCTATCACAGTGGATAGTAGAAGACCTCATTAATGATTAGGATATTTTCAATGAAAATATGAGTAAATATTTTTATTTAATCTATAGTGACTAAATTTTAATGTTCAAAAAAAATTTTTTTTTTTAGATACATCTTTTTTAATATTATTAGTTTTTTTTTAAAAATGTATATATATTATTATTAAAAAATAAAAACGTGATAAAATTTGTTTAAATGTTTTTATTATAAATTGCTGATCTAGTACAATTATATGTTGATGTAGTACATAATTATTATTGTTACATTTTTATATTGTTTTTTAATATTGTAATTACCCTTATCCGAGTGACCCCGAGGCAAGATGAGTACATTACAAACGTTGTATTATTACCAACGCGGGTTCAAATCCCCAACAGGCCTCACTTTTTTTATTGATCTAAATACATGTGCGCGGCAACAGGCCTCACTTTTTTAATGATCTAAATACATGTGTGCGGGCTGATATGTGGTGGTTGCGTAGATAGACAAACGAAATACACACAGGCAGTGATACCGGAAGCTCTGAAGTGAGACACTGCATTAGGAGAATCCGTCATCAACTTCTCATCTTTGATGGCTGGCTGTGGTACTTGTGATGACTGAGGTATATGACTTAGGGATTGTGTCGGCTGAGATGTGCAGCAGGTATGGCTGGGTATGGACTATATGCGACAGCTGGCTGGGTCGGTCACTGACTGATGGTCGGCTAAAAAACATGCGCGATGGTTGGCCGAGATGCGCTAACTGAAGAGTATGCGCGATGGTTAGCTAAGAGATATGCGCGATGGTCTGTTGTCATGCGTTGGCTGAGGAACAACTGCACTTGGCAGAAGAGAACAAAAAGTGAAAAATCGACCTTAGAATTCCTTATGGGAAATAACATGGGAAAATGACCTTTTTTTCGCTCGTACTCTCATAGCCTATCTACTCAAATGGTTTGTAAAAACTCGTAATTGTTTGTACCCATTCCTACCGAAACTTATATTGTTTGTACCGGTTTGTATCACCGACAAATTGTTTGTACTCACTCCTTATCGTTTGTACCCATTCGTACCGACACTCATATCGTTTGTACCGGTTTGTAACACCGACAAATCGTTTGTACCCACTCGTAATCGTTTGTACCCAATTGTACCGACATCTCAATCGTTTGTAACCGTTGTTACCACCAAAAAATCGTTTCTACCAACGTGGAATCGTTTGTTCCTATTCGTACCGACAATAATATCGTTTGTACCAGAATGTACCACCGACAAATCGATTGTACCCACTCGTACCGACAATTATATCTTTTATACCTGTTTTTGATCCACCGACAAATCGTTTGTACCCACTCGTAATCGTTTTTACCCATTCATACCGACAATTATATCAATTGTATCTGTTTATACCAGCGCCAAACCGTTTGGACCTATTTGTACCAACGAGGAATTGTTTGTACCTGTCGTACTAATTGTGGAATTGTGGTGTAAGTACTATTGTATTCGTCGAGTACTTAAACGCGATAAAAATGAAATCTGCATTCGACCAAACGTTTAGAAACTATTGTCTCTACAAAAACGTTACCACATATAATTTATTCCTAAATGAGACACGAAAAAAACACGAAATAAAAGAAAAGAAACAAAGTTAAATAAAATTCGGTACAAACAGGTACAAACGATTCTCTTCACAATGACATCAACGAAAATCATTTATCGCAACACGAGTTGCGGAGCAATTTTTCCCACCCCTATATTTTTCACCCCCTTAAGATACAAACGAAAATCAAGGTGGTACAATCTGGTACAAACCGAGTACAATCGAATAAAAAAAAATCTTCTACCGTTAATTGGGTTGCCAACTTCACATAGGTGGTCGAATTACTTGATTTTTGAGCAATGAGATGTGTTTGTTTATGTAAAAATAATTTTTACAATGTGTTCACAAATCATACCTATTCGTTTATTGTTTTATTTATATATATATATACTCAGGGCCGTCTTTAACCTATTGAAGGCCCTGGGCACATTAGGATAATGGGGCCCATATGATCTTGACAGAGCACTATTTTGTTAGAATAGACAAAGAAAGTAGATAATCAAAGTTCAAAATTTATTTTTATTTCGTCGCATTAAATGAATAGATAATATGTATAATATAATCCACAAAATTAACTCTTTTAGCATTCACAGGTTAGCGCTTAAAAATCTATGTTGATTGAAGAGGTACCATTCTAGATTTGAGATGGACAAAATCGTTAATCACTTCTTCAAAATCTATGTTTTTGAGCATATTATATTCTATGGACATCGGCGACAAACTGGTTAATCTTTCTTGAAGCATTGTACTTAATTCATTTTTATTTAGAAATGTGTCTTCAATTTTGATTTCTTTCAAAAGATGATATATTTCCAATATACTATTAGTTCCTTCATTTTTACTATGAACAATTTTCAAGTATTCTGTTAAATGCAGACATTCCATTTCCAACTCTTTCTCGTTAACGTCTTCATAATAGATTTCAGCAAATTCTTTACAAATTTGTCTCTCAAATGGAAAAAATAAACCAAAACATTGATTAATGTTCTTATACGAACTTAATCGCTGTTTTAGATGAACGCTCAGGGTATCAATTAGGGGAAGAAAGGTTTCTACTTTGAATTTCTCTTTTCCATACAGTTGGACTGACGGAGCAAAGCCATCAAAAAAAACTCTGGCGTTAGCTTCTACGTCTTGTTCTTTGAGATAGGTCCTTGTAGTCAGATTTCGGGTTTCTTTCTTTGGCGGATGATTCAAAGTAATCAAATTTATCCCTGAGGTTAACAATAAAATCACTAATGATTTTTCTTTAAAACAGTGTACTTAGTATACCACTAAATTGTATTTTTACATATTTAAATTTATTTAAACCTGCTGAAATCGGAAAGCCTGATTTTCGGGCGACAGTAGAGTAGCTTCGCGAATGCAAAAGCTAATAAGCAAGTAGGTATTGTAGTCAGTCATTATCGTTTGATTTTTTCAAATTAAATATATTTTTCGGTAATAAATATCGGTTATCGTTTAGTGATCTGTCAGAAACTAGGGGGCCTCTATGGATCGCGGGGCCTTGGGCACGTGCCCAGAGTGCTCAGTGAGAAAGAGGGGCCTGTATATACTCAATTAACACCAAAGTAACTCTAATCACTGTTATAATTGAAGAGGGATAAAGAAAACTACAATATCAATGAAAAATTTCCAAAATTTTTTTAGTTATTTTTGTTTTTCGATCCAATGTCTATTTATCGAGATATTTAACTTTTCAGACCATTTATACTCGTAGTATATACAGAGTAGTTTTCAAAATATGAAATGAGATCCGATATACCGCGCTCATTCATACCTAATGACTATATGTAGAGCCGTAAATTGCGTAGGCCAAATGTAGACTAACGTAAATTGCGTGCACGCACGCTGGTGGCAAAATTAAAAGGCGGCTAAATCGTCAGGGAAATTATAACAAATTTTTCGGTGATTATTTTTTAACGAGATTAAAATATAGAATTTGTAAAAAAAATTCAACAAAGAAAGTAGAAGAAAAAACAAGTAGTAATTGAAAGGACCTCGCAGAATCCTTATGATAACTGGCTCTCCGTCAAATTGACTCTCATTCATATATATTGTGTATATGTTTTCTTGGGCAAAAGTCCCAGAAATCCTTGTTTTTGAGATACAGGTTCTGGATGTGCCGTTATCTGGAAAATGGTCCTCATTCAAATTTGTTGAAATTCAAGTAAGTAACCTCACGATCAAAAGTTCTCATGGGCTCAAGTCTCAGAATTCTTAGTTTTTGAGCTACGGGCTCCGTAAATGGCGTTATCTGAATTTTTAGATAACTATAGATTACATTGCGGCTCCGGTTTGGATAAAATTCACCATTTTCGCCACCCCCAAACATCGTTATAATTGAAATAATGGCATACGTTGCATGTAATACTTGAAACTTCTTACCGATGATTAAGCGAAAATGAGGGTGAATTTTATCAAAACCGGATGGCATTGATAGACACAATTTCTTGTAGTTATTAGATCTTAAATTTCGAATGCCATCCGATTTAAACAATTTTAACATTTTTTTTCGATTTTTGTTTAAAAAATTCGAAAAAAGGGTTTTTTGGCGTCTTTGAAGGGTTGTTTCTCAGAAATTGCCCATATTTTTACAACATATAGTGATACCAATAAATAAGCTCACCAATTTTGGAGCGGTTTGCCTCATAACTTTTTTTTTTCTAAATTCGTGTGTTTCGGATGGCAAAAAAAATGTTATTATATAAATAGGGTATAAACTTTAAAGCAACCGCATTTTCATTTTCATCCGGTTGCCTCGTCAAAAATTTTACGTTCTCCCCCTCTCTATCTCTGCCCCTGTCCATTTGAGGTCCATTTGGACGGTACTAGGGGGTTTAGTATCACTTCAAGACCCAGATTCCAAACGCCATCCGGTTGCCTCTCCATCCAAATTTGACGTGCGATTGCTTTAACTAATTCAAGTAACATTACTTCGGTGGCAAAACTGCACGGTAATTTGAAAAACTCAACTGGCACCGTGCATACAACACAACACATCAGTAGAGCATGCGTACCATCATTATATATTCCATGTGTACTGCTATATCATATGATTGTGTATATTGTCGTATCCAATAGGCGGTACGGCAAATCAGTACGGTTATTAGGCAGGGGCGCCGTCATCAGAGCATTTGTTCCAGGTACAAATTCGTAGACCTTTTGTCCAATTCCCAAATCAAAGTACTTGTTGAATTATTGGCGTTGCGTCCATAAAATACCACTGTCCCAAATTGAAGATGAATTCTCCGTCCAGTGAATATTATGTCCAATTACAATTCCAATAATCTGTCCAATGACTTGATTTTGACTTCAATAGTCACCTTTTGAAATTATAACAATTTACTTTTTGGTTTTTAGTTAAAAATACTTTTATTAAAATTATTACTATTAAATACAATAAAATATATAAAATTAAATATATTCTCGCAATTAATAATTTAATTAAGTATCGGAACTAATTTAAACTAATTTAAACTGATCTGAACTAATCTGAACTAATCTGAACTAATCTGAACTAATCTGAACTAATCTGAACTAATCTGATTTGGCATTGAAGATGCTATTGGTTATATAGTAATTTATTGCTGAATTGCATTATTGGCTATTGACGTCAATCATCCAGGTGGACAAATGCAGATGTTCACGATGCTACATATCCTCCCCCTTATTGAAAGTTTGGCTCATATTTTGTTAGGGACAAACTTTTCGTTATCCTTGGTAGGTACTGAAGAGAGCGATTTTGAATATCTTGTTTTTCTTGCGACCACTTGTTGTTGCGGCGGAGATTGCAAATAGATATTTGTACTTGAATGTACTGGAGAACCACTTGGATTTGAACTGTCATCGTCTGATGTGGTAATTCGTGGATTATAGTAAACTAATTCGTGTGTTGGCCCGGAGGGCTGGTAATGAGCTGTTTGGCGGCTACGTTGACCAAAACAACAATTGATGAATGTGTTTGAAGATTGACCATTTGGTTTGATTTTCTTCCAGAAATATTGAATAATTTTGAAGCGTATTAGAAAGTAAATGGTTGCTAATACGGTTGCGGAGATTCCAATAACTTTTGCGAAATGTAGGATACCATTTTCATACTGTATGAAGAAGGGTTTATTTAGTTCTTGTTGTAGTTGTTCGTCAAATTGATTGAGATGATACTGTGCGTATTTAAGTTCGTCTAGGTCCAGATGAGTTAGTTTTACAGGATGCAGTGCGTACATTTTCAACATGGTTTCGTTGAGTTTATTAGTTTTACAACAGTCGTCTTCTGTTAAGTCGATGTCCGAAATGAAATCTTGGAAGGTTGAGTTTCGTATTAGTGTTTTAGATTCTAATGTGACGGTATCGGTAAATGCTCGACAGTCTTGTTTAAGCGTGATTATTCCCATTTTATTGATTATTGTTGTGTAGTCATCTGATTCGTTTTTGCATAGAATTGTACAGCGTGTATTTTGTGTAGTAACAAATAACCATCGATTTTGATTTAGATTTTGCCATATTTCCATACTTGTGTGAATTTTGTTTACTTCGCAAACTGGAGGTATAAATTTGGTTGTCATTTGGTACAGTGCGGTTTCGCAATTATCTTCAGGTCGCTGATATGATATTGTAATTTCGTTGCAGATGTATTGTTGATCCAAATATTCTTTACATTGGTCCAAATTTTTAAGTAATGCAAATTGTGATCTACTTTTTGACACAAGGAGATAATCATGGTTTATTTTTAGGAAAGTGACTATTTTAGGATTTTCTTTACTTGGTGTGGGTAATGGATATATTTTTAATACATTGTATTGGTCTAAAGTGACTACCGGTACTTTCATTATGATTACTAATTTGTCGTGAGTTAAAAATGATTTTAATTTTATGATTCTATAGTATGACTCTAAATTTTGCCAAGTAGGTTCGAGTGGTAAATTAAATTTGACTGATTGTTGAAGTTCGTGTAATAAGGTTTTCGGTGGTAAGATTCGGTAATTTATTATTCCATGTCTAGATAATGTTAAGAAGGTAGTATAGTCATTTAATTGTCGTTGTACTTCGTCATTTATTTGTTTTATTAACATCAAATGAGAAATTAAATCGATTTGTAATGAATTTTTATTAACAATTTTAGTACTGTCTTTCATGTAAGAATTAAATGTATTGATATTTTTATTAAGTTTGTCTTCTATTTCGTTTAAGTTTAACATTGTGCGATTAATGTTTCTAACGGTATCTGTGATTACTCTAATTTGTGATTGCATTAAAACGTGAGTTTGAGTTTGATCGTTAATTAGGTCGTCAATTGATGCTTTATAGAATTTAGAGTCGTCAGCGTCAGGTATTCCAAAGAGCCATTTAATTGGGTAGCTTACGCCGTCAATAAGTCCTCTTCGTTTTCTTTTGTTGTTTAAGTGTTGTGATTTTATATCGTCAAACTGACTTTGTAGGTCGTTAATTTGGTGTTGTAAAAGTGTTAATGTCATTTTACACGTGCTTGCTTCTTTTATGTCGATAAGGTTACAATATGATACGGAGTCTTTATAAGTAGTTTGAGAAACTTTAAGCATATACTTAATTTTATAAATATCAAAAAAATGAACTAAACTAATGTATTGATTAGATATTTTGGCTTCGCCAATATGGTTATAATATATTCCAGCGGATTTATTTAAGAATTGGATATCAAATGTTGCTGGGGCCTTCGCCAGGGTCCATATGTTTTTCATCGAGTGTAAGATTATTATCAGCCAAAGAGTTTTCATCTGAAACAAAGAGTTTCAGTTGATTTAGGTGATATGTACGAAGTTTTTGTCTACTGATTCTAATAGTGGCTGTATTGTTGTTGTGTCATTGAACGACTTTGTATGGGCCTTTATAAGATGGCATTAGTTTTAAGTTATGATGGCTTTTTTGTTTCGCATCATACAACAATACTAGATCGCCTTCTTTTATTGGACTTTCTTTTGTTTTCTTGTCATAGTAGTGTTTGTTTACTTCTTTAGAATGAAGTAGATTTTCTTTAGCGGCTTGTCTTATAGTTTTCGCTTTATTCAAAATATCTTGAGTAAGATTTTGGTAGGTTGGAAGTTGTTTGGGTTTTTCTAATGAATGTGGAATTTTTGGTTCTCTTCCAAACACAAGAGTGTATGGTCGTTCTTTTGTCGATCGATTTTCATGTGTATTGTAAGAATGGGAGGCTAAATACACCAGTTCATCCCAATTTTCTAAATTTGATTCCACGTAAGTTTTTATAAAGGTTTTTATTGAAGCGTGAGACCTTTCAATACTTCCGTTACTCTGAGGGTGGTAAGGTGTAGTAAGTTTGTGTTTTATTTCCAAAATTTTATTAATTTCTTTAAATAAATTATTTAGGAAAGAAGTGCCTTGGTCTGTCAGAATAGAATTAGGGAATCCAAATATGGTACAATATTTGACCAAATGTGTTGCACAAGTTAGTGCAGAAGTTTCGACAATAGGGTAGGCCTGTACAAATTTTGTTAATTCGTCTTGAAATGTTAATATGTATCTATTGTTATTTTTTGTGATGGGATATGGTCCCATTATATCAATTGCTACTGCGTCTTCAAAATCGTTTGCCGTGGTTGAGATACCATAGGGGTTTTTAAATTCGTTTTCTTAACGGTTTGACAGGTTGGACATTTCTTTATATAGGTTTCAATGTCCTGTTTCATTCCTTTCCAGAAATATTTCCGTTTAATTTCCTGGAAAGTCCGATTTATACTCGGGTGGCCGGATAGTACATTGTCATGGTATTCTTTTAATATTTGGGGACGTTTTCTTTGGTTGGATGTATTAAATCTCCGGTTATTAAATTAATTTTGATTTTCTGACGATTTAAATATTGTAACATTGATTCAAATGTATTTTGTTGGATTTTGTTACATATTTGGGGTATATTTATAATATTGATTTCGGTTTCGTTATTAAAATTTATTAGCAAAAATAAATTACTTATGGATTTGTATAAGTTTTCATATGTTATTTCATCTCTAGCTCTATCCTTTACGAACATCAGATAGAGGTTTTGATTTTCGATTGTGGTTTTTAGTTTAGCTATTTCACTTATTTTATTAGTTTTTATTTTAGATAATTCACATTCAGTATTAACAAAGAATGAATGAGCATTATTTTGGGATAGGTCCGTTGAGTACAGTATCACCAAAGTTTTTATTTCGTCGAATGGTTTATTAATTTTTGGGAAATTTTCTATATCTAAATTTTTCTGATGATATAGTTTAAAATCTTCGTATGATAGAGAAAGTGGTGTTATATTTAGAACAGGGCGTGATAAGGCATCTGCGTTAGAGTTAGCTTTTCCAGGTTTGTAGATGATTTTGTATTGATATTCGCTAAGTTTTAAACGCCATCTAACTAAACGGCTAGAGGGGTCTTTGCAGTTCACTAGCCACTGTAAGCATTTGTGGTCACTAATAATTTTAAATTCCTGTCCATAGAGATAGGGACGGAAGTGTTTACAGCTTTTCACGATAGAGAGAAGTTCTTTTTCTGTGGTACTGTAATTACGTTCTGCGTCGTTGAGAGTTGAAGAATAATAAGCGATAGGTAAATCTTTACCCTTTTCACCTTGTGACAAAACACTACCTACTGCATCATTAGAGGCATCGCATGTGAGTATGAATGGCTTGCTAAAATCAGGGTATTGTAGCAATGGTTTAGAAGTTAATATTTTTTTAAATTTATTGAAGGATTCGTGACATTTTTCGTCGAAATTGAATTTTACATCCTTTGTTAGAAGTGATGTGAGTGGTTTTGCGAGTTGTGCATAGTTAGGAATGAATTTTCTGTAATATCCAGTAAGACCCAGAAAAGATTTAATATCTTTTACATTACGAGGTGCTTTCCTTTCTAATATTGCAGATATTTTATCAGGGTTGGGCTCAACTCCTTTATCCGATATCAAATGTCCGAGGTATGCGACCTGTTTTTGTAAAAATTCGCATTTATCGGGCTGAAGTTTCAGCTTGTGTTATCGTAATGAATTAAATACTCTAGTTAGTTTAATATTGTGTTCTTTTAGATCTTTGGCGAAAATAACGACATCATCCAAGTATACAAAACAATCTTGACCTAAGTTATTGATCAGGACTGTATTCTTTAGCCTTTGAAACGTGCTTGGTGCATTCTTAAGTCCGAAATTCATACGATTG
This sequence comes from Nineta flava, assembly GCA_963920215.1. Classification (NCBI taxonomy): domain Eukaryota; kingdom Metazoa; phylum Arthropoda; class Insecta; order Neuroptera; family Chrysopidae; genus Nineta; species Nineta flava. Next base: position 85,761,355 of record OY986040.1, on the reverse strand, counting down.
AAGTGAAAATGACCTCGAGGGGTGCTAAAGGCTGTTTTCGGTTTATCATCTTCATGCATTTCAATTTGATGAAAGCCGCTAGCAAGATCTAAGGTTGTGAAATTAGACGCGTTCCCTAATTGATCCAAAATTTCTTCAATTTTGGGTAATGGAAAGTTATCGGTGATTGTGACGTCATTTAGTCGGCGGTAATCTGTTACGACACGCCATTTTTGTTTTCCCGACGCATCTTTCTTTTTCGGAACGACCCAGAGAGGCGCTGACCAGGGACTGTCACTATGTTCTATTATTTTTTGTTCAAGCATTTGATCAATTTGTTTTTGAACCTCTTGTTCGTGTATTTTAGGAAAACGATAAGATTTAACTGCTATTGGAGCAGGGTCCGTGACTTTAATTTCATGTTTTATAGTGGGGGTGGAAGTAAGCATGTCTCCATTTAAGAAAAATATGTCATTATATTGCGTACAGATTTCTATTACTGATTCCTTTTCTTCTTGGTTACAATGATCTAATCTGAGATTTGAATGTAAATCTTTTAATCTATGTCCCAAGTTTTTGTTGTTAGATAATTGAAAACAATATGCTTGTTCCACAGGGGCGTTAATTGGTTTAAGTTTTAATGCTTTTAATGGATTTTTATTTATAACGGGGTAACACTGAGTTTGAGGGGTGATTAATATATGGTTAGGTACAGATATATTATCATCCTCAAGATGCTCCGTAATTACCGTATTATTTGTATTCTTTGTAATGAATTGAATGGGTACTTGAGCCATTGAATTTGGAGGTATGTCAATAGTTTTGTGGAAAGTAATTGTATTATCTTTGTAATTAATTTCGGCTTGATTTTTTGTTAAAAAGTCATGCCCGATTATACCATCGTATGGTATGTTTGAATTTTGATTAATTAATTGGAAATCGAAAGTAAAATCGTCATTAGGTTTGAAGAGTTTTACTTTGATTTTACCGAGAGTTTTGATTCCACCATTTATACCTGAGAGCATAGTTTGTTGTGAAGTATCGACTTCATTTAAATTATAAATTAAATTATTTGCTTTAATTATAGATACGTGAGCGCCAGTATCTACAAGAAATTTAAATGTTTTATTTATTGACTGGGGAGAATCAAAACTGAATTTTTTTTCACCCACTCCATTGCATAAGTGGATGTTATGTAATGAATTTGATTGCTTGTACTGGTCGTTGGTTGAGAGTTGTCCACAGAGGCGGCCTCGATCTGGGACTGATAGGAGTTTAAATGATTATTTTCTTGTGTTGCTTGGGCTATTCGGGGATTAGGGTTAATATTTTGGCTAAACTTTTTTTTTCTACATTCGGCCTCCGTATGTCCACGATAGTTACAGAAATTGCATTTTTTTATTTCTGAAGTTGAATTGTTTGTATTATTTAAATTTGAATAATTATTATTTGAATTAGAATTGTTGAATGAATTTTTGCTACGACAATCTCGTGTATTGTGTGTTTTTGTTTTACAATTCCTACAGTATTTTGAGTTATTTTGATTGTTTGTGTTTGTGCTAGGTTTTTTTAATCGTCCTTCGTTTATAAGGTACGCTTCTTCTTCGCATGCTAACGAGAAGGCTTCATTCAGTGTGTTGAATGGTTTGTGGCGGAGAATTTGAGAAATTTCCTGCACTGTGTGATGAGTGAATCGTCTTAAGGCGATCCTTTGGATAACTCGCTTTTCGCTGTCACGAGTGTGACTAGTGGCTTCTTTGTCTGTTGCAAGAAGGCATTTACTAGTTATTTTGTCAAGTCTGACGTAATATTCTTTAATGCTTTCGTTCGGTTTTTGTTTCGTCGTTTCAAGTTGTTCCATAAGATAGTCGTATGATTCGACGGGTGAATAAACTGCTAATAGTTTTTGTCTAAGTTCGGTATATGTAATAATGTCATTCATATTAATTTTTGTTTTAACCTCACTCGAAACTTTTGAGAAAATAAAGAGTTCCAGCGGCCATCTTTGTGATTGTGAAGCTAGACCTAATGCGTTATTAGCATTTTGTAAGAAATTATTTAATTCTTTTGGATCACCACTAAAATCAGTAATCATACGTGATAAGAAATTTAATGGAATATCTAAATCGCGATTGTGATTTGAACCGACTGTTTGTACCGAAGCAGAACCATCTTCGGATAATTCTGGTAAATTATCATGATTATTTTGAATTAATTGTTGACGGTTGACGTCGACATTTTCGACAATTTGTGTATAGATTTTGAATTGACACTGGCCGTGTGCATTAAGTCTCTAGTTGAATATCAACCAAGCGGGGTGTGACAATGGGTCAAACCCAAGCAGACGTATAATTTTTAATTAATTTTATAAATAGTCTGAACACTCCGACTACGTCCATGGGTGTTGATATACTAAAATATTCTAGAAGCCTCCATGCAAAAATATATTGTCATAAACAAAATATTTATTCAAAAACACAATCATATTCTAGAACGACCCATAGCGGGTATATAAACCGTGACCAGTGTCGATTCAAATCAGTTTTAAAATCGTATCTGATGAGTTTTTAAATCGGTCATTGTGCGATTAGTATCAAAGTTTAATATCGACTGTTGTCTGTTAATATCAAAGTTGAAATCAAGTATTGTCTAATTAGTTCAAAATAAATAATTGTTGTTCAATCCAGATCAAAGTATAAGTTGGAATTTGTACAAGTAAATTGATCAAGTAATTCAAAGTTTAACATTGTGTGAAAAAAAAATTAAAATAATTGTTGAAAAAGAAATTGGATAATCGTTTTTTTTTAAGCAATAAAATCAGGTTTTTTTTTGTTTCGTAAATACTTGTCTTTAATTTAATTTTTTTTTTCTTTTTTTCTTTAAACAAAAACGTGCGTGTTGTTTCAATTACAAAATATTTAGTAATATCGCTTACTAATATATTTTTTTTTTGTTTTTGTCGAGTATCGGAATCATTGCAGGTTCGGGCAGCGCTCCTTTGAGGATAAAGAGAGCCAGGATACCACGACAGTACTTATTGAATTATTGGCGTTGCGTCCATAAAATACCACTGTCCCAAATTGAAGATGAATTCTCCGTCCAGTGAATATTATGTCCAATTACAGTTCCAATAATCTGTCCAATGACTTGATTTTGACTTCAATAATAAGATGACTTGATTTTACTTTTATCAAATCAAATGAGAAAGTTCACCTTTTGAAATTATAACAATTTACTTTTTGGTTTTTAGTTAAAAATACTTTTATTAAAATTATTACTATTAAATACAATAAAATATATAAAATTAAATATATTCTCGCAATTAATAATTTAATTAAGTATCGGAACTAATTTAAACTGATCTGAACTAATCTGAACTAATCTGATTTGGCATTGAAGATGCTATTGGTTATATAGTAATTTATTGCTGAATTGCATTATTGGCTATTGACGTCAATCATCCAGGTGGACAAATGCAGATGTTCACGATGCTACAATATACATACATATACCAAATCACTAAATAACAACGGACCAATACAAAGTGTCACATAATCACAACACTACTATGTGTTTCAAAAAAAAAATACAAACAATATTATTATTTATTTAAATATTTACTATTTCTATTCGAATTTCAAAAATAACGATGCTAAACGACGACACGCAAGATCAACTACGTACAATAGTGGAACGTGTTAGCGTTCGAGTTCCATCATTTTGGGCTGCAGATCCAGCAATGTGGTTCGCACAATTAGAAGCACAATTTGAACTATGTAATATTACACAAGACAACACAAAATACAACTACGTTATCGCCAACCTGGAACCACGATACGCTATGGAAATACGCGATCTAATGGCAAATCCTCCAGACACTGAAAAGTATACAAAAGTCAAGAAAGAATTAATCGACCGATTAAACGCATCGCAAGAGGAACAAACACGACGATTACTAGAAGATGATGTAATGGGCGATCGCAAACCTTCATAATTTTTGCACCATCTGAAAAGTTTAGTTGGCGGAGCTGTACCAATAACACTAATTCGCTCATTGTGGTTAAACCGTTTCAACGAACGAACTATACCCCATTGTTATCCCGTTCCACACATAGATTTTGCTCAAACACTCCAAGATTTTGCTCAGACACTAAACAATAAAAATATTTTTACGAAATTGGATCTTGTGAGAGCATACAACCAAATACCCGTAGAACCCAAATACATACCAAAAACGGCTATTACCACTCCCTTCGGATTATTTGCATACCCTTTCATGTCGTATGGCCTACGCAACGCTGCGCAAACCTTTCAACGCTTTATGGATCAAGTCTATGATTGATTGATTTCTGTTACGCCTACATCTAAGATGCTCTAATCGCATCATCTAGAAACGGTTTACAAAAGATTTCTCGAATATGGAATCTTAATCAACAAAAGCAAGTGCATTTTCGGTCCTAACAATGTAGATTTTTTAGGATACAATATCTTATCTCAAGGTACCACGCCCAACAAAATTGAAGCAATCCAAAATTTTTCTGAACCGAAAACAGCTAAAGCAAAAGGGAACCTAGTCGCGGTATATATATATATATATATATATATATATATATATATATATATATATAATGTCTAGTTTCCCTTGGCGTCATTTTGTGTACTATTGTATTAAAATCAATAATTTTGGACCGTGTTTAATCTCACGTTAAAAAAATTAATAATTCGACTTATTATTAATTGCCTTTCACAATGCCATTAAAGTTTGTATTAAGGTGAAAAACTGTGCAAAAATGGTCGATATTATCATTAGATTAGTTTTTATATTATGATATTATGGTCGATGACTATCCAAGCGAGTACCTACTACAATCTTTCACTTCATCGGTCATACCCCAAGTTGGTCGGGTTTGCGTGTTTTTGGGCCCCGCAGATATTGTGGCAAAAACTATATTCATTTTAACACATATATAAGGTGTGTTTTTCATTTTAACATTTCCATTGCTCGGATCCAAGAACCTTGGGCTGTGAACCATAAGATTCTTGGACTAGGAGATACTAGAGGACAAATTATTTACGATAAAACCTCGGAGAGATCCAGAACTTGCATTTATGCAAGAAAGGACATCAATGTATTGCCGCTGAAAATCAAAATAGACAAAAATAAAAATAAAATAAAAATTAAACAAAATAAATTAAAATATAATACACTTTATTAAAATTACTCTTTTTAACATTTCTTTCATTCAAGTTTACTCTTGTTAGTATCACTCTAATTAAAATTACTCTTATATTGTCTCAGGATATGTTATTCGTTGCTAATTTGGTGACAGTTTCACGACGTTGCTTGGTTTTACCTAGCTTATATATGTTTGGTCAGCCAATGTTAACAAGAGTAATTTTAATAAAGTGTATTATATTTTAATTTATTTTGTTTAACTTTTTATTTATTTTTATTTTTGTCTATTGATTTCGATTTTCTATCTATTTCTAATTGTCAAAGAGTAAATTACGACTAGCTAACTTATACTGATGATGACTACTTTGTAGTCGAAATACGTATTTATAATACAAAAACTGATCTAGGTATAGGGGCGAATTTGAAATTTTAAATCAACAGCGATGGAAGACCTGATCCAGTATTGTGAGACAAAAAACCACCAACTAATCAGGGGATGTGATGCAAACGCAAAGTACAAACACAAATACAAGAGGTGAGTGCCTCTTTGATTATATCATAGCTAACAACTTAGATATAATTAATCAAGGCAACAAGCCGACTTTTATTAACAAAATTCGAAAGGAAGTCATTGATGTCAGTGGAAAAATCAAGAACTGGCTAGTATCCGATGAACCATCTGCATTGGATCACAGAACAAATCTATTACAATGTGGAGGTGAGAACGGACCAATGTAATATACACTATCGAGATCCGAGGAGAACAAATTGGGACAAATATAATTCGACAACTAAAGTTCAAACTCGCCACAATCCCGAAAAAAGTTAAAACAGTATTAACTCTTTCCAAGAATACTGCCCGGAGGTCTCAAAAGACATCAGCAAGTCAACTTGTTGGTGGAATGAGGGCCTAAAGAGTCAGAGGCGAAAGGTTCGCCAGCTATTTAACAGAGCAAGGAGTATAGAGAACTGGGATAACTACCATGAAGCCCTTACCGAATACAAAAGGTCTTTGAAGAAAGCCAAAATGGACTCATGTAGGAAGCTCTGTCAGGATGTTGAAAACACATATGAGGGAGCAAAACTTCATCGTATCCTAGCGAAGAATCCCGCTAACACCATCGGGTCACTTCGTTAACCCGATGGTGAGTATACTAGCTCCGCGAAGCATACACTCGAGACACTGATTCGGAATCATTTTCCGGATTTGGTGGCAGTAGACAAATGGGCAATAAACTCATTCGACCCCTACAAAGCACCAAGACCAAATGGGATATACCCAGTGCTTTTACAAAAAGTAGCAGAGCATCTTTTAACTCTCCTTGGTCATATATTTTGGTATAGTACTAGGTTGTCGGAGGTTTATGGCACCAGAAAGCAAGTATTAGCCGAAATCCTTGATAGACCCACGCGCACCAGCCATAATATGTGGGATGAAAGGATGTCGGCTCTGACTCGTGACAACAACGTTTGGAAAATTGCTAAAAACTAGCGTAAGCGTTGTAACAGACTGTCCTCTCTTTTATAGGATACCATCGGGTACCTTTACTCAGATTCCGATAAAGCCCTTCTTTTAGTTTATTCTTCCTCCAAGGCGCACAGTTTAATTGGTGGCGACAAATATTATGATCAGAAAACTGAAAACCAGCTGGCGTGTAAAACCTCCCACGCTATCTTCCACAGAGGGCGGATGTATACCTTAGTTATAAGTTTAAAAGAATTAAGCCTTTCATGAAACCGGGAAAGCAACTTAAGTTGCCTTTAAACTGCCAACTCATCATCTTGCTGCCTTCCCTGAGAAAGGTCATGGAGCAAGCAGCTGTAGTAGTACCTTTTGAACCGGCTACAGTAGTACGAAAATATACAGGCTCCCATCAATTTGGTTTCAACAATAAGTCAGCACTAAAAACATTGCAGGATTTAAAAAAACTTAATTGATAGCACCAAAAAAACAACCGTGCCTTTTTTATTGATCATAAGGTACTTACATTATATTAAATTTTAAGGGTTCTAAACCTTTTTATTACGTAACTTAAAACTGTACGTAAAATATGATTTTAATATTTAATACGATGTAGGTATTCTTGGTAAATTTTTGGGTAGGGACTGCAATTTTTAAGTTTGTAATTTGTATGTGTAACTGAAGACTTTAAATAATTTTAATGATACACATTCATTCAAAATTGTTGTGAGACAGGCACCAAATTAACAATAAGCAATATTTCGTCCTACTAACCTAGGAATTTTTGAAATTTAATTTGAAAAACCTAAAGTTCACTTTCTCTCCTAGGTAAGTCTTTCGTGAAAATTAAAATTTTTAATTTTTTAGATAAATGGTAATAGACACACAAACAACCTCCTACCCTAAACGTATATACCGTCTCCGTCGTAGGTAAAACGTAAATATGTATTGTGCTAAATAGAGATATGGGGTGAATTTTATCAAAACCGGATGGCATTGGTAAACACAATTCCATGCACTTATTAGAGCTTAAATTTCGAAAGCCATCCGATTTAAACAATTTTAACTATTTTTTTTAGATTTTTGTTAAAAAAATTCGAAAAAAAGCTTTTTTGGCGACTTTGAAGGGCTGTGTCTCAGAAACTGCCCATCAGTATCGGATGGTATTGCTTTTACAGCATATAGTGCTACCAATAAATAAGCTCACTAATTTTGGAGTGGTTGTCTCATAACTTTTTTTTCTTCTAATTTCACGAGTGCGGAAACGGCCTGCGTGTTTCGGATGGCAAAAAAATGTTATTATATAAATAGGGTATAGACTTCAAAGCAACCGCATTTTTATCCGGTTGCCTCGTCAAAACATTTTACGTTTTGCCCCCCTCTCTATCTCTGCCCCCGTCCATTTGGAGTCCATTCGGGTGGTACGGGGGAGGGTTCAGTATCACTTCAAGACACAGATTACCATTCGCCATCCGGTTGCCTCTACGACAAAATTTAACGCGCCATTGCTTTAACTATAATGTTAGGACATTCTTTCCTATACCAACTACCCATTACCATATAGGAGTATTACATATATGACTTTTGACTATTATTTACAATGACAATGAATTACAATGTTCTGACAAAATACTTACTATGACGGATACGCCCGTGTAAAACAATAATAGTATCGCTATGAAAGTGGCTATTATGAATCGCGTATTATGCGTTACATGCAACGAGTTCGTCAGTACAGTTTTTTCGATCAAACTATTTTGATTTTTAATGTGATTTCGTAGTACTTGTTGAAATTAATATTGTTTCATTATCTTACTAAGATTCACTTCATAAAATTTATAAAACAACTTATAATTAGAAATCACCCGGATGTAAGTTAAACGTCAATTAGAATTATTAATGAGTTTTTAATGATAAAAAACTAGTCTATAAAGTTAGCACTCAAATTAATCTATTGAATTTTTAATTTTAATAATTAAGAAAAAAAAAACAAAATCCCTTTTAATTACATAATCTTTGTATTTATGTTTCAAAATTCGATGACATGTCTCAAAAACGGCAAAAATCTTATCAGGGACTCTGTCAGTTTATATGCTTCCCGTATACTAAAAATATTATACTAAATATTATACTATTGAACTTTGTCAGGAATGGTGCCAGGATAATAATATTAGGCTCAAAATTTATAATTTTTATATTCAAAAAAAATTAGCTTCGAGAACACGATTACGCAAATCACATATTTTTTTAGAGTGTGTACAAAATCGGAAGTATACCGAGTTCGGAACTAAGCCAAATAAATTAAGTGTGTGATAGAAATATTTCATATGAAGTGACCATAAATAAACTGTGTACAATTAATTTCATAAATAGTTTTATCAAGGCTCCGTAATTTTTCATTTCATGCAGTTAATCTTTAATAATAACATATTTAGTTAAAATGAATTTGTATAATAACATTTTTATGAGCATTCATAACACATTTAACAATATTACAAATATTTTTGATGCAATATGAGGTAGTTTTCCAACTACAGAGCATAATGCGACTTAGTGGTGCACAATGCTAATGCTTAATTGGAACGTGCATTAGTTTTCAAGTGCACCAGCAGAGTGAAGTGTTCAACGAAAAAAAACATTCTTAACCACATTAATGTATAAATAAAGTGGTATACAATAACAATTGGTCGAAAACTGTTTACGATTATATTAAGTAATTTCGATTTTTATTATTTCAGTACCATTTTTTTGTGTTGACTAATAATAATTTTTTTAGATGAGTTCTAAAAAAATTATATACTTTTTAATTGAATCATCTTACCCAGATGATAGTGATGATGAAGATTTATCGACTACTCCAATTTTAAATCAATCAATTAGTTTATCATCAAGTGGTATATTTATTGAAAATATTAAATATTTTCTGCTACCGAGTTGGTATCCATTGCGCGCATCACTCGAAAGCAGTACTTTTCAAAGTACTCGATTGTGCGAAGCATTGCTTTAGTTGAAACATTCAACGTTGAGCATTATGCCGCATAATGCGCTTTATTGCGGTAATTGGAAAACGCATTGAGTGTATTTTCAGCGCTATAAAGCCTTCAGCTATCGAGTGGTGTAATTATACTTTTGATGTAGCTGATTGTTTCGTAGCTGCATCACCAAACTGTATCCCCATTTCGAGGAAAGCTAGGACGATTGTTTTAGTTTCAATCGACAGCTCTTGTCAAGATCTATCGATCCTAGCTTTTCTGGATCAAAAGTTATACTAAACGGAAACCTAGAAAACCTAGGAGGACGATTGTTTTAGTTTCAATCGACAGCTCTTGTATATATATATATATATATATATATATATAAATATATATATATATATAAATATATATATATATATATATATATATATATAAATATATATATATATATATAAATATATATATATATATATATATATATATATATATATAGGTGAGTCGAAGGTGATGGATAATAGCACACACCTCCACTTTCTTTCACAATTCCAACTTTCTTCAACAATATCCAATAGAATACAATACATTATAACAAAATATAGGCCACCCAAAGACATGATATAGTGGGCGGGCTCCTTTCCAAATTCAAAATAATCAAATCCGGGAACGTAAGCACCGGTGAGACAACAAATATACAGTTTGAAAGATTAGGGAAACTTAATACTTGTTAAATTTTTCACGAAGAGCGCATATATACAAATATGATATATTATATATGGTAAATTGTAACTTAAGGAACAATGTTAAATTTTATAACAATTAAAGGAATAAAATAACATAATATTATGGTACAACAACTTAATAATATACTTTATTATTATTATTATTTTTTTATATTTATAATCAAGTCAAAGTCAAGTTTCGTTGTTTTTCTTTAGAAAATCTGTCAGTATTTTGACAATCTGACAATATTTTGCTGAAATAGCCGACTGCCGCTATAAATATTTACAATGAAAATAACATTAAATAAATAATTGACACATTTTCTAAAGAAAAGCAACGAAAACTGGACTTTGACTTGATTATAAAAATAAAGTATATTATAATTTGTTGTACCATAATATTATGTTATTTTATTCTTTTAATTGTTATACATACAACTTACCATATATAATATATCTTATTTGTATATATGCGCCCCCCGTGAAAAACTGTTAGATTCGCCCCTGGAGTATTGGGGAATCATAAAATTTGTAATAAATATATATGATTATTTTTAACAAGTATTATGTTAACAAGTATTTAACAAGTATTATGTTTCTCTAATATTTCAAACTGTATATTTTTTGTCCCACCGGTGCTTACGTTCCCGGATTTGATTATTTTAAATTTGGAAAGGAGCCCGCCCACTTTATTTTTGTTCGCACATTGTTTTAGTGCTTTATTTGTGGCTTATGTCATGTCCTTGGGTTATAATGTATTCGTTTTGTTATAATGTATTGTATTCTCTTGGATGTTGTTGAAGAAAGGGAGAATTTTGTAAGGAAGTGGAGGTGTGTGTTATTATCCACCAGCTTCGACTCTGGATTAAAACTTTTGAAGGTTAAGACTGTTGGTATTTATTTGGAAAAATTGTAATATTATTAAATTCAGTGTTGTGAAGTTAAAGTGATAGTTAATTATAAAGTGATATTTATCAATTAAAAATATTTTAAAACCTTTAATAACTCGAAAGAAAGTTTAGTGCTTTGAAAATAAAACATCGTTGAAAAATAAACTGTTAAAGGTAGGTGTAATCGCAGTGAAGTTGACTTATATTTGCTGCTAATAGCAAGGGCTAATAGCTCAGTCAGTTGCGGCACGGGTTGTTATACTAGAGGTTGTCGGTTCAAAGCTTAGTGAAGAATACAGTATTTTTTAAAATTAGGGTATTGCTACCAGCCCCAGCTGTTTATGATTTTTAACAATTTATATTAAATAATTCTGAAATGGTTCTTAATCAAGAAAATGAAATAATGCTTGATGCTATATTCAAAAAATTCGAAGAAATGGAACAAAAAATGTCAAAAGAATACAATGAGTTAAAGGAAATAAATAGCAAGCTAAACAATAAATATTTGGAGTTAGAAAACAAAGTGGCACAGCAAAATGAAACCATACTACAACTTAGGAAGCAAATGGATGCTAACAACATTATTATTCATGGTATTGACGAAGACGAAAACGAAACAGACACAGAAACTGATCAAGACCAATTCGCGTTCATTTAACGAATTATAAAACGAAACAATTAATTTTCAATGAGCGACTTAAACTAAAAGGCTCAAACATATACATAAATAACGACCTTCCAAAATAACTTCGTATTCGAGAGGCGGAAAGACGGAAGTCCCAAAGAGAGCTATTCATGAAGCGAGCCAACAAGAGACCAATCAACCAGTCATTAGAAGAATATAATGATTCAGACAGAATTACGCAAGAATCAAAGAAATTAAACATGCCCCGATGGCGCCCAATGGGAACGGGCTTGGACTCGTCAGCAAAAAACACAATAAGTGCTATGTTTTGGAATATTGAAGGACTGAGAAATAAAATAGGTAATTGTGAAATTATAAAGTATTTGAAACAATTTCATTTCATTAGTTGAAACATGGGCAAGGATAGATGAGATATTTTATTTGGATGGATATAAATGCATTACAAAGAATTGCGTAAGAATTGCTGAAATAGGAAGGCATCCTGGTGGATTAGCAATCTTTTATAAGTTGGAGCTTCAAAGTTTCGTTCGTGAAGTTAAGAATAAAATTTATGAATTACTATGGGTGTTGTTGACGTATAAAAGTAGGCGAATCTTAATAGGGCTAGTATATTTGCAACCTGAGCTTTTGGTATACACCAATAACCGAAAAATTCCCTACGGCAGAAATTATGATTGTCGGCGATTTTAACGCTAAAAGGGGAAGTGATTGGGACGGGATATAGGGTAATAATAGAAATTTGGGCTGCAACATTGACATCGAAAATGAATTCATTATACCAAGGCAAAGTATGGATGACCTTCAGAATAACTACGGCAAAAAATTTACTAAACTTACTAAACAGAGTTCCAGGTGATGCTAATGGTGAATGGACCTCGTCTCTAAGAATGGAGAAAGTGTCGTCGATTATGTCTGTGTCTCTTTTGATCTGTTCAATTTGGGAGTAGATATGAAAGTGGGTAACATGATTGAATAAAATCATTTTCCATTAGAAGTTGCAATCAATATAACAACGGAATTTGGCACAAAACAAGCTCCAACAAGTAACAGCGAAGCTATTAGATATCGGTGGTGTAGTCACAAAGAAATAAATGTTATTGATAATATAAACAGCATTGAAACTGACCTATACTTGGTGGGCATTGCGCATATGTTAAATACGAACAATATTGAGGAAGCAACTGTAATCTTGCAAAAATGGTTAGATTTTATCAGCAGTAAAATGAAAATTAAGAGCGTGAAAAATTATCAACATGGTAAAAGCTGCGGTTCGATCATACCTGTAAACAGAAGAGATTTGATGTTAATTATAAGCTAAGGAAAATGAAGAGATTTAGGACTGAACAAAATGTGAAAGTGTATTTAGAAGGTAAAAGGGAGTACAAAGTTTTATGCTCAAACAAAAAGCTAACTTATGAATGCGAATATATATCAAGGGTAAATCTTGCACTTGTGAGCAAAGATACCAATCAATTATGGAAATTGATAAATACAAGAAAAAAAAAGAGTGAAGCGATGAATTGTATAAGTGAAATTGAATGGATTAGTCATTACACTCGACTGTATGGTATATTTAATGAATATGAAGGAGAAACTACTGTTGAAACGGAAGAGGTAGTGCTTCCAGAAATAAAAACAGAAGAGGTTCAAAGAACAATATGTTTAGCTCAAAACGGCAAAGCTGGAGGAATTGACGGCATTTTAAACGAGTGCATTAAATTCATAATTAAACACAGTCCACACTTCGTTACACTTTTAACCAAACTGTACAATTTAATGTTAAAAAATAAATCTTTCCCTAAAACTCGGTCAAATGGAGTTATGGTTAATTAATATAAAGGAAAGGGTAAATTTGGCGACCCAAACAACTACCGAGGTTTAACCTTATTGCCTAATGTTAGCAAAATATATACAAAAATACTTGCCGATCATCTACAACTATGGGCCGCAGAAAACAACGTCATTAATGAATTTCAGGCAGGTTTTCGAGTAGGCTATGAAACTGTTGACAACGTGCTGGTTATTAAGACAATAATTGCCAAAGCATTATCCGTAAAAAGTAATAAAATATATATTTGCTTTGTTGATTTCGAAAAGGCTTTCACTATTGATATTCTGAAATCAATTTATCAAAGTACGCCATGTTGCATTCGACTGGGAGATCAGCTGGCACTGTCCATTCTGAGTGAGAGTAACGCCTAGATAATTGAATATATTATAACAAAACGAAGACCACCCAAAGGCATGATATAAGCCACAACTATAGCACTCAAAATAATGTCCGTACAAAAATCAAGTGGACGGGCTCCTTTCCAAATTCAAAATAATCAATGTAACAGTAATATATATATATGTAACAGTTATAGCGAACATATATGGTGTTAAAGTAAATTTAAAAAAAAAATTCAATATCGGCCTAAAATTGTCAAAAAGACAAGTCAAAGCATTTATATCGTATACGGTTGGAAAAAGCTTCTCAAGAGACGTCCAGTGATACCCGTTAAACACCATATGACAGAGTAAATCGGTGCCGAGAGGATCAATGGCGGCGTTAGTACATTATTTAAGAATATTTAAGGTCATTCATTTTACGTAATGTTTGTGTCAATTTGATAAAATAACATGTGTATAGTGTATATTAATACGAATTTATTTAGAATAAAACTTTTTTACAAGATTTTATTTTATTTGCAATGTTTGTTTGTTTAGGTCAAATCATGCAAGCTAAATTAGAACCACTAAGTCTTATCCAAGCATGAATTAAGTAAGCATGACCTGAATTGATAAGGGAAAAGGGGGGTTTAAACGGAGGGGGAAACACAAAATTTGGGATATATTTCTTAATATTGGAAAAATCGAAAAATATATAAGAAGTAAAGTTGTAGAAAATTAATTTTACTATAATTAAGTTTCTTATCATTTTTTCTGTTTCTCTCATATTTACAGAGATATTGATGGTTTAAGATTGATAACTTAAATCCTAAATATCTCTGTGTACGATTGAGTAGAGTGATATGAGAGAAAAAATAATAATAAGGTAAGGATTTGTAGCAAACATGATTTTCTACAACTTAACTTCTTACACATTTTTCAATTTTTCTAATATTAAGTGAGATATTTTATATTTTGTGTTTCTTCTTTCTCCAAGCACCACTTTCCTCTTAACTTTTTACTCCTTCACTTGTTAACTCCCCTTAACTTGTTACTAACTCTTCGTGTTAGCCACTTAATGCGAAGTGATAGTCACTAATCGCGAAGAGACAGTCAATAATCGCGAAACGACAGTAACTTATCATGAAACGATATGTCACACATCGCAAGTGACAGTCACATATCCTATCCAGTCACTATCACCATGTGACAATCACTAATCACGAAGCGACAGTAATTAATCACGAAGTGACAGTCACTTATTGCAAAGCTAGTCACTAATCGCGAAGCGACAGTCACATAGCGCAAAGTGACAGTCACTAATCGCGAGTGACAGTCAAAAATCGGGAAGCGACAATCAGTTATCGCGAGCGATAATCACTACTCGCGAAGCGATAGTAACTTATCACGAAACGATATGTCACTTATCGCGAAGTGATAGTCACATATCACAAATCGACAGTCACATATCGCAAAACGACAGTCACCTATCGCAAGGCGCAGACAGAATAGTCATTAATCGTGTAGCTACAATCATAAATCGCGAAGTGACAGTCACTAATCGCAAAGTGACAATCTCTTATTGCAAAGCGAGTCACTAATCGCGAATATGTCGTCACATATGTCACATATCCCAAAACGACAGTCACATATCGCGAAATATGTCGCATATTTCGCGAAGCGACAGTCACCTATCGCAAAGTGACAGTCACTAATTTGAAGCGACAGCTACTTACGCGAAGCGACAGTTAAAAATCACGAAGTGGCAGTCATTTATCGTGAAGTCACTTATCCCAATTCCATAGCCTCCTATTGCGAAGCGTTAGATTTTTAATGCTACGTAACGCTTCGTATTAACTAACACAAAGCGTTACTAAACACGAAGTATTTGTTTCTTAACGCGAAGTGTTAGCCACTTAACGCGAAACGTTTTTCTATTAGCGTGAACTTGTTAATGTGAAATTGTCGTTTTGTAACGCTGCTTAATATTAAAAAAAACGCCATAATATCTAGAGAACGGTAGTGCGACAGGCCAAGTTTAAGGTGTTTTGTGTCTTCGCGCTTACAGTACTATTACTTATCGTTAAATCAGAGCCGATCTTACCCCGAAATAACTTTTGAACAAAAAGAGCTATAGTACTGATTTTTGGGGAATTATAAGATAACAAGTCGGTTTTCGTTTCGGTTTTCGTCAGGTTTCGGTTTTCGTTAAGAAATAAACGGTTAAAAAGTATTTCGGTTCAAAAACCGTAAAATAGCGGTAACGCCCATAATTTTTGGGAACATAATCATAATTCAAGGGCCTAGACCATAAGTCCTTAAAAGCTGATATTTGGCATACAGTTAGATATAGTGCCCAAACCAAAACGAAAATTATCAAACCACGAAATTTATATCGAGAAATGGAAAATTTTTGCATTTTTTTTTGATAAAACTAACATCTAGAGCACGGTAGTGCGACAGGCCGAGTTTAAGGGGTTTTTTGCATTCGCGCTTACAGTACTATTACTACATGAAATATCGGAGCAGATTTGACCCCGAAATATCTTCTGAACGAAATGAGCAATAGTGCTGATCTTTCGAATATAAGCTATTTAGGGAATTATAAGAGATTGTTTTTTCAATCGCCGTTAAGAAATAAACGGTTAAACAGTTATTTCGGTTCACAAACCGTACAACAGCGGGAACGCCCACAATTTTTGGGAACATAATCATAATTCCAGGGCCTAGATCATAAGTCCTTAAAAGTTGATATTTGGCATACAGTTAGATATAGTGCCAAAACCGAAAGGAAATTTATCAAACCACGAAATTTATATCGGGAAATGGGAAAACTTTCACTTTTTTTTGTTGATAAAATTAACATAGGAAATATTGCTGTTCTATGATTGGTCCATATTTCTATATTTATAGTAAAATGTTAGCACATACCACTTGTGAGAGGTGTGCGCGATTTTTTAAAACTTTGTTGCTCCACTTCCAGAAATGCTAGAAAGATGCGGTGTTTTGCATTCGACGCGAAATTTTTGATACCTTAAATAAGAATCTGAAGGAAAATTTAATTTTCCCAACGGAACATATGGAAAATCAAAAATTAAATTTATGTGTTTAAGATTGAAAATTAAATTCCTTAATATCTCTGTACACATTAGAGCCTGATCAAAAATGATAAAGTAATGAATTGTAGCAAACTTGATTTCCCAGAACTTTGTTCCTTACGTAATATTACATAACTGTAATATTAAGAGAGATATTTTATATTTTGTGTTTGTATATTTCTTATATGAAAACCGATCTTATGTGCAATACAATTGCTGTACGTTGATTGGTTCATATAAAACTAATTATATATATATATATATATATGAAAACCGATCTTACATGAAATACAAATACGTTGAAATACAAGTACGCCGTACGTTGATTGGTTCAGATAATACTAATTGTTAAAAATTTTCAACAAAGAAATTTTTTGAAATTTATCAAAAAAAGATTTGGATCAGTTTTTTTTGCATTCAACCTGTTTTAACTTGAAATCTATAGGAAAAATTGGAAAACTTTTCAAACGAAACTTTTCAACTACGAAAATGGGGAAGAACACAAAAAATTACCTTTTTATTCCCAGTATATGTAAATATACATGGTATATTAAGTTTAGTCCCGACTCTGTACCGTTTGAAAATATTAATCCTTGATATAAATGCTTGTTTATAAATGCTTGTTTATAAAATGGCCCATTTCGGCTATTTCCACATGTCCGTCCGTCTCTCTGTGGACGCAATAACCCAAGAACGAAAACAGATAAACAGCTAATTTGTGTATGTGTGTTCTTGAACAAAAAAGTAATGATAAATTCGTTAATGGGCAATTTTTACTTTTAACCGAATATAAATATCTACATTAGTGTAGGATGTCATCTTAAATCGAATATGGCGGCCGCCGCAAATGGCGATTTAAAATTTCCAAATTCACCCATATGATATGGGTATCAAATAAAAGGGCTTGATGACGTCATTCTAAATCGAATATGGCGGCCGCCGCAAATAGCGATTTTTAATTTCCACATTAACCCCTATGATATGAGTATCAAATAAAAGTACTTTTTTTAGTATGTTTTTAAAATTTTATAATTTAAAATTTTATAACGCGGCAAGTTATAAAATATTTGAAATCAACAGAAAAAATAACTTGCCGCGTTATAAAATTTTAAAAACATACTAAAGAAAACTTACGAAATAAATTACAACCAAATTTTTTTGTTCATTTTACTTTGCACTTATATTCTTGCATTTTAGTTTTAACTATTTACTTTATTAATAGCTCGGCTCTTTAATTGGGATATCATTACTTTTTAAGGAGCGACTATTATATGAAGTATCTCCCCGAAAACTCGGCTCTTTTTTACATTTATGTTTTTGATCGGATAATAAATATATAAGAGATATTGTTGCTCTGTGATTGGTCCATATTTCTACATATATACTTAATATTTAGCAACACACCACTTTTGAGAGTTGTGCACGGTTTTTTAAAACCTTGCTGCTCTATGTTAAAATTTATCCCACTTCCAGAAATGCTAGAAGAGTGTGGTTTTTTGTATTCGACGCAGAATTTTTGAAACCTAAAATAAGAAACCTTGGGAAAATTTAATTTTCCCAACGGAACATACCCAAAAATGGGAAAAACCAAAAATTACATTTAAGTGTTTAAATAAAAGCCACTTATACACATTTTAGAAAGATGCGGCTTTTTGCATTCCCAACGCAGCATCCGATAAAATGAGGAAAAAAAATATGCTCATAATGATTTCTACATGGTAGTTTGATCAGATATAGGAAATCGATTTTGAAAATCGATTACGTTCTTATGTTGATTTAACAATTCGAATAAAAATTGCCATCCATTATTTCTCAATAAGGGGACATTTATTCAAATATTATAAGCTATTATTTAGTTTCACCTGTCCCGGTGTCTATAATGGAATCTTGCAAGTTAAATTTGATCCACTTCCTCTTATCCTACGGAGTTGAATTTTTACTAATGTTGGTTTAGTTCTGATGACAATGGATTTTTATGGTAAGCATGGCCGAAATCAGAAAGGGGAAAGGCGGGTTATTGGGAGGGGGAAACACAAAATTTGGTATATCTGTCTTAATATTGCAAAATCGAAAAACACATAAGAAGTAAAGTTGTAGAAAATTAGTTTTACTATAATTAAGTTTCTTATTATTTTTTTTATTTCTCTAATATTTACAGAGATGTTGACAAAATGGCGATTTATAATTTCCACATTAACCGCTATGATATGGGTATCAGATGAAAGGTCTTGATGACCGAAACACAGTAAGTAAATTGACGTCATTCTAAATCCAATATGGTGGCCGCCGCAGAAAGGTGATTTATATTAACACAGAAAATAAGGGTACATTTATCCAAATAATAACGTTTTGTGCAAAGCCTTTGGCTTTGTATATTTAATCCTTGCAAAAAGTAGTCATATCTGATCGAGAACATAAATGTAAAAAAGGGCCGAGTTTTCCGGGGGATACTTCATATAATAGTTGCTCCTTAAAAAGTGATGATATTCCATTAAAGAACCGAGCTATTTACAAAGCAAACTATTTACCGAGAAAATTAATGAGGGGTAAATTAATTAAATGTAAGAAAAAATTTCTTTGTAAATTTATTTCGCAAGTTTTCCCTTAGTATGTTTTTAAAATTTTATAACGCGGCTAGTTTTAAAAAATTTGAAACAAAAGAAAGAAGAAAGAACTTGCCAAGTTATAAAATTTTAAAAACATACTAAGTGATTTTAAAAACATACAACTCAGTATATACCGAATATTTAAGCAAGTAATGTAACGAGTTAGTTGTTACATTACTTGTGTCACTTATTATCAGAAAATAAAAACGTCTAAAAATTCTTTTTCGGTATAAATGTTCGGTGTAATTTTTCCTCTATCACAAAAACCATTGACTTGAAAAAAAATACAATAGACCATTTTTGTTTGTTTATAATTTAGTGTTCTGTGATATTTACGATAAACATCACAGTTTTCGAGATATTTGAAAAAAACTATTTTACCTAGTTTCCGTTCGATTTGTGCATCTAGATAGAAGCAATCCCACAAAAAACAACTAAGAGGAAATATAGCTATTGGTTCTGTACCGATGTCAAAATATTGCAAATATTTCTTGTTGGCTATAAATATTTCTTTCGTGACGGCTAGAGAGTAATTTATGCATTCTAAAGAAATTCGCTAAGTTGATGCAACTCATGTGTAACGAATTATTTTTTTCTCTTAGTGTACATATAATACTCAAAGAAAATATTACCCGTTACGTACACGTATTCACGTAAAACACACGGCCGTGTCCACGGCACAGCCACTCCCCCCTTTTTATTCACAGTGGCGAGTTTCTTAGTTTCCTTGACAGTGATGGATCTTCATTTTGTGGGGCCCTAGTCTCGATAACAAGTTGAAAAACGTACTTGCTTCTGCGAATTGAAATACGATAGCTCGTTGAGCTCGTTATGACGTCTCGAAAAATGTGGAAAATTTTCAAACCTGCGCATAAACCTGGTTTTTTGTTTTTTGCAAATATCTCAGAAACTATTGCAGATATCTGAAATCGAAAAAAAGATTCTTAAAGAACAGGAAATTTTCTAAAAAAATTCCACCTCCCGGAATTGTACCACTAATATTTATAATTTTAATTGATAGATGAAAATAGGGCTTAAAACAGTTGATTCGGTTTCGCTTGATTTCGACAGTTGAACAAAAAAATTTTACCCAAATTTATCCCTTAACTATGCTTTTGCTAGTTAAAAATTTTCGGATATAAAAAAAGATCGTCGGAAAATTTAAAATAAATTTATTTTCCATTTTTCTATTAACAAACAAAGATACGGAAAATTCAATATATATATATATATATATATATATTGAATTTTCCGTATCTTTGTTTGTTAATAGAAAAATGGAAAATAAATTAATTTATATATATATATATATATATATAATAATAATAATAATAATAATATTTTTTTTATTTCCGTTTGTACATAGTACATAGAAAAAGTCAAAATTTACAATTTACAGTACTTTTCATTCAACAAATTCTCTTAGCGTATAATGGTTTTAGAAATA
Organism: Nineta flava; assembly: GCA_963920215.1. Taxonomy (NCBI): domain Eukaryota; kingdom Metazoa; phylum Arthropoda; class Insecta; order Neuroptera; family Chrysopidae; genus Nineta; species Nineta flava. The sequence goes on along the minus strand of OY986040.1, from coordinate 85,740,206 downwards.
GAAATTTTTTTAATTCGATTTTAAAGCTTTTTAAATGTAAAGCGAGACTTACTTTAACAGTGAAGCAGTGTATTGTTGTGATTATTAAAAATAAAGTGTACACAAATTTATAATTGTTATAAATACGACAAACAAAAATCAAACTTATATAACCATAAATTGTTGAATATTTATCTACTCACCTTGAGTGAGTAGATCAAAAACAATTTGTTATACAATATAATATATAAAAAAAATACAACACCAAACACAAATTAAAATATACATTACATACCAAACCAAAAATACTCAAAATGCTATCGCAAAAAACAACTACATATTCAAACATAGTAAAAACAGATACATTTCCAAGTAAACAACAAGCTATAATAATACCAAAAATCAAAAACATGGATTTCACAGAACATATACTAGGCCTAGGTAAAATAATCGATCTAAAACAAATAACTGATGCATATCCTATGAGCTCTGGAAGGATATGCAATTATCTTAAAACTAAAGAAATGGCAGATGAAATCGTTGAAACACATAAACAACTAACTATAAATGGATATGAAATACCTATCAGAAAATTAGTGAGCACAACAAGAAGAATGATCATAAGCATACCCGCAAACATACCGAATGAAATACTATCACAGCATCTCACAAAAAATAATATTAAAATCTACTATTAAACTAACTAACTATTAATACACATCAACAGTGGCCGTAGACAGACATATTACCAACCGGAGGGCGATGAAGGTGAAACTGACCGTGTTTACATTAGCACCGAAAAATGTGAGAACTGCCATAGGCACGGCCACACTAGGGACAGATGTAGATACGAAAATACTCTAACCCAAGACACTCACAACCAAAACATTCAAACCCAAAACACAACAGATACATGTGAACAAAACAATACAACACTAGTAAAAACACAAATTCAAACCAGGAAACGCACACTTTCCCCAAACTCAAATAATAGCCAAGAATCTGAAAATGAAAATGAAACAGCAAAACATCAAATAAAAAAGACAAATAATGACACATTTGTAAAACATTCATAAGTACTACGAAACATAAACAACAAAATACCAAATACTGACGAAATACAAACAACAATGAGCACACTTAGATCAACGCAATCACAAACACAGATAACAACAACAAACCCACAATAAATATTAACACAAAAAACAGACAATTCAAAAAAACCAGATAGCTCTACTAAGGACCAAGAACCAAAAATTAAAACGGAAACTAAAAGATCTAAATCAGAACCACAGAATTTTGATGACGTGGATAGACTACAAGAAGTATTGGATCCTAACGCAAGTAATTATCCGCTTAATATTCAACAAATAAAAGCGTTCTTAACAGAAACTTACGAAATGGAGGATATACTAAAAATGAGTTTCAAATACACTAACAAAACAGAAGACCTCATAGATATGCTTAAATTTATCCACAAATCAGTGGACCGAGGAATAAAAAAGAAAATAACAAAAATTATTAAAATATTATCTGCCCAACAACAAAATCACTACCTAAACCTATCCTCTAACGATATATCGGAAGAGGAAAACAACTAAAATCTTAATGGCTCTTCTGCAATGGAATTGTAACGAATACTTCCAACACATCGACGAAATTAAACTGTTAACACAAACACTAGACCCAACTATTATATGTATTCAAGAAAGTCACCTCAAACCTATTCAAATTACCAACCTAAAAAACTATAAAATTTATCGCAAAGACTTTGTAGAGGGCCAAAAGGCATCAGGGGGTGTTCTAACTGCAGTCAAAACAAATTACATTTCTGAAGAAATATTTATAGATTCAGAACTACAGGCAGTAATCACAAAAATACGGTCGGACAATGCTAAAACATGGTATATATGCAACATATATATTCCCAGGAACTTTGAAAAAGAATCATTGGAAATTTTAATTGACAACTTACCGACCCTATATATCATATTGGGAGACATGAATGCACATAACCAAATGTGGGGCTCAAACTTCACTGATTCCAAAGGAAGAAAAATTGAAAAAATTTATCTAAAATATAACAACCTAATACTACTAAACAATGGCCAAACCACACATTTATCATTATCATACGGCACACAATCCGCAATTGTTCTAAGTTTTCGTAGCGAGGATATAGCTGCGGATCTTAGTTGGGACGTTTACTATGACTTATGTGGAAGTGACCACTACCCAATTACAATTGAACTAAATTTATCAAAAAGTGTACACAAACTTCCAAAGCGCTGGGTGACTGAAAAAGCAGATTGGACGAAATTTTATGAACTTACTGATATAAAAACTGACCTTCCATCAATTTCAATTAATAGTAACATAAACAACATAATCACTAACTTCAATCATGTAATATTAAATGCCGCCTCTGTGTGTGTTCCTCAAACATCTGGAATAGTCAAAACACCTCCGACCCCTTGGTGGTGTGAAGATATAAAAAACGCTATTAACGATAGAAAAAACGCACTAAAAAAGTATAATAAATCCAAAAGCCTAGAAGATTTCATCCAATTCAAAAAAATGAGAGCAAAAGCTCGGAACATCATTCGTACAAAAAAAAGGAATCATGGGCAGAGTTCGTAAACTCAATTAACATGAACACCACAATACAAAAAGTTTGGGACTCGGTAAAACGTCTAAACAGAAAACCCATCCGATCTATAAATCAAATAATATCGAATGACACATTAATACAAAACCCTATGGAAATAGTACATTGCTTTAACAAACACTATGCGAACATCTCTAGTTCAAATAATTATGACGCAGACTTTGTTCACTTTAAAAATAACATAGAACAAAACTTTACTATTCCAACAAGTAAGAACGAAGAGGAATATAACTGTGATTTATCTTACGCAGAACTTGAAGAAGCAATATCAAAGCAAAAACAAAACTCAACCCCAGGGGCAGATAACATTCATCCATAATTTCTAAAGAAAATGCACGAAATTGCAGAAAAATATTTACTAGATATATTTCAACTAATCTGGAAAGAACATGTATTCCCTGTTGAATGGAAAAAAGCAATTATAATCCCAATACTGAAACAAGGAAAAAGTAGATTTGATATCAGCAGCTACCGTCCCATTTCGTTAACAAGCTGTACAAGTAAAGTATTAGAAAGAATCATAGATCCTCGACTAAAATGGATATTAGAAAAGAAAAATATTATACACGAATCCCAATCGGGCTTCAGAAAAAACCGCTCTACGATAGATAACCTTATTAGACTCGAAACAGAAATATGCACAGCGTTTCAAACTGAAGAATCCGTCCTATCGATCTTCTTCGATATAAATAAGGCCTTCGATATGACGTGGCGTTTAAAAAGTCTAATAGAGCTCAATAACCATGGAATAAAAGGTCACATAATGTTCTTTTTATCAAACTTTTTACAAGGACGTAGAATATCCACTCGAATCAGTGACTGCTTATCATCCTTCATAATACAAGAAAACGGATTACCCCAGGGTACAATCCTTAGCCCTACACTATTTTCATTAGCAATCAATGACATAACAAATCAAATTCCCCAGCCAGTCAAAATTTATATGTATGCAGACGATATAGCAATATCAGTGCGCACAGATTGCTTCAGTTTTGGGAAAGATATTCTTCAAAGAGCACTTCAAAAATTAGAATGTTGGACCCTCAAAATGGACTACGCTTCTCAACGGAGAAATCGAAAGCCGTAATTTTCTCACAAAAAAGAAAAATTCCAACCTTAGAGCTGAAAATCTACAACCATCTACTAACCTTTGTAAAAAATCACAAATTTCTCGGTCTTGTTTTCGACTCACGATTAACCTGGTTACCACACATTAAAGACCTCAAAGCTAACTGTATCAAAACAATAAATCTACTTAGAACAATCAATAATAAAAACTATGGAGCAGATAGAACTAATCTACTCATGATTTACCGCAGCCTAGTGAGATCCAAACTAGATTATGCTAGCATTATACACTCCTCCGGAAAAGAAAATACTCTGAAAATATTAGATACAATCCATAATGAAGGACTTCGAATAGCTACTGGAACACACAGAACCTGTCCAATAACCTGTCGTAGAAGCCAACGAACAATCACTTCAGGACAGAAGAATGTACCTTATGATAAAATATGCGTTAAAAATAGACACAACAAAAAACCACCCTATCAAAAAACTATTTTCCGAAATCCAAATGAACACTTTTACATTAAAGTTATATTATCCAAAACCCTATCCAGCCCGATTAAAAATTACAAAAGTTCAAAAAAAAATCAAAATCTATCCTCACTTTACGACTGAAATGCATTCAATACCTAAATGGAAATACAAAAAAATTAGAATACAATCAGATTTGGAAGAGCTCAACAAGGCAATAACACCTCCACAGATATACAAACATCTGTTTAATCAAATTACCAGTGAATTACATGATTATATCCAAATTTTCACAGACGGTTCAAAAACAGAAAACTTAGTTGGATGTGCCTACAAAATTGGAGAAATTGAAAAGAAATACAAACTACCAAATATAAGCAGTATCTACACTGCTGAGCAAATAGCAATTCTGATAGCATTACTACATTTACAAGAACTACCACCAAATAAATACATTATATGTTCTGACTCACAAAGTGTAATAAAAAGTCTAAACTCCAACAGCAGAAACGAAATCCAAGAATGTATTCAAACTGTAACACAAAAACTACTCGACAAAGGATGTGATATCATTTTTTTTTGGATTCCTGGTCATATTGGTATATATGAAAATGAACTAGTTGACAACCTAGCCAAGAAGGCTCGCACCGACGGTATCCCAGTATATAAGACAGCAATCACTGACATGTTAAATAATAGTAAAAGATCTCTCCGAATAATGTGGCAAAACAGATGGTATCACAGTACAGATAAATTAAGAACCATAAAAACTACAATTACTGAATGGCATACACCTTACAGAACATCAAGAAGAGAAGAAGTGATTCTGGCAAGGTTGAGAACAGGTCACACAAATCTTACCCACAATTACCTTCTTAACCATCAAGAACCCCCCAAATGTGAAAAATGTAATATACAATTAAGTGTTAAACATATCTTAAGTGAAAGTGCTTCCATAAAAGAAAAATTTAAACATAACGGTGAAACAAATTTAAACTTAAACCACCTACTAGGAGATAACGAAATCCAATTAAAAATACTGTTTAAAACACTAAAAGACATAAACCTATACAACCTAATTTAATGAAACAATGAATCACTGAATATAAGATTTTAGAATATTTATGTGCATATATCCTCAGCAGCTGAGCACAATAAATTTAAAAAAAAAAAAAATGTAAAGCTTTTATTGATATTGGAATTCTATTATATATTCTGATACACATATTTAAGACTCCTTTGTCGATATAAGATTTTCTGGTTTGTATCGTTACCAGATTCCCTGCGTTTCTGGTGTCATAGTCATGTTCAGTTTCGAAAACCGTAAATAAATATTGAAAATTATTCTTACGCATCGCTTTTGTATCTTAAGAATTCTTTCAATATCAATAGAGTTGTCCCAAAAGAGATTTCCGTACTTAATATTTGAATGTTGGCATAGTACACTTAAAGAAGTGCATATTCAAAAATATATATGCATGTGCTTACGTATAGTTAACATATAGCTAAGCTTAGAAAGTTTTTTTGACAGATTATCGATATTTACTTTACCAGTTAAATTGCTGTCTATGTAAGTACCCTAAAATTTTGTGGATTTTACCATTTCAATGTTTGCATTTGGGTTGTTCAGACGAATTGTTGATAGATTCTTGTCTCTAAAAGTCAAAGCGCACGTTTTTTCAACATTCATTTTTAGTGTATTCTTTTTTAACCAGCTTTGTAACATAGAAAGCGTACTATTTATGTCTTTGATGAGCAGGTCTTCCTCTTTCTGGTGAAAGAATATTGACGTGTCATCGGCAAATAGTATCATCTTATTTCTAGTAACATTTGATATATCGTTTACATATATTACAAACAAGAGGGGCCCTAGCACTTAACCTTGTGGAACTCCCCGTGAACAATGTTTGAAACTTGATTTCATCTCTACGATTTCATTGTTTATTTGCCAATTAATTTTCAGACATTGCTCAAGCATTGTCAAATACGATCTTATCAATTTCAATGGTAGACCTCTAATTCCATAGAAATCCAATTAGTGAATTAACAAATCCGTGTCTATACAATCAATTGCTTAAGTCTAGAAAAGTTGCTACAGCCAATTCATCATTATTTAGTGCTTGGAAGTCCTCCACAAACGCTTTGAAAACCGCTTGATCAATTGAACGCCTTCGTACAGAATATATGTATATATATATATATATATATATATATATATATATATATATATATATATATATATATATATATTATATATAAAATATATATACATACATATATACATATATATATATATATATATATATATATATATATATATATATATATATATATATATTATATATACACAGGATGTTCATCCAGGAAACTATACTACGGTGTAGAGCTGCAAAAAACGAACAAAAAAGTAATAAAGTTTAATAATAATTCGATTTGACGCGTAGTTTTTGAGATATAATCAATTAAATATTAATACATTCAACCAATCACAAAGCGCATAGTGTAAGGAGACGTGCCCTCAGCAGTTGATTAAATACTCAAAAAATGTGAGTATACGTACACTATGCGCTCTGTGATTGGTTGAATTTATCACTGTTTAATTGATTATATATTAAAAAATAAGCGTCAAATCGAATAACTTTATTAAAGTTTCTTGTTTGTTTTTTTCAGCTCTACACCGTGGTATAGTTTTCTTGAATGAATTTCAAAGCACCCTGTATATATATATATATATATATATATATATATATATATATATATATATATATATATATATATATATATATATATATATATATATATATATATACATATATGCATATTTCTAACTTAAATATAACAATTCATAGGAAATGTTTTTATTCAATGGAAATGACAATCAAAATTGACATTTCAAAAAGGAAACAAAATTTTAATAAAATAATTTTATAGTTATTTTTTAGAATTTCTAAAACGCGATCGCAGTGTTGCCTATCTGATCCAATTGTGAATCTAAACCATTCCCGAATCAAATGGAACACACACAAAATTTCATCAAAATCGGTCCATCCGTTTAGGAGGAGTTCAGTCACATACACACGGACAGAAAAATTATATATATTAAGATATATATACTATTCATGATCATTATCATCCATCGTACAACAGAAATATACCTTGTCTAGTTTGTTCATCATAACTCGAACTTTTATTTTGACGATCACCACTCGACAAGTCCATAATACGGGACTGTTAAGTGATCCCTTTTTTTTATAATGTAACCAAATCAATTAATCAGTCTTTCGTACAATCGAAAAACATATAGAACGATTCATAAATAAGCCCCAAACTATTTGACCATACTCCATATACAAGTTCCATATACAAATGTAAACGGTAATAAATTCAATAATAAAATAGGAAAAGGATTTCGTGTATTTTGTTAAGCGAAAATTAATCTTATCCATTCTTGAATTTTCTCCTTAAGTTTGATCTAATTCGACGATGACGGCGATCGATACTGGAGCGAGGTTGGTAATTATTTAATGCGTGTGGCTAATCTTAAAAATAGAAATACTTAAATACAATATAATTACAATTGTCAATGTCAACAGCGACATCGGAGTTCGAAGCCGTCTCTTGCGTTTATCTGGCCCCGGTGTCCTGTTCCTGTTGTTTAAACGCTGGCCAGATAAACGCAAGAGACGCAAATCAGTCTAACTGTGTTACTCAGAGCTGAACTAAAACATAAGGTTGCTGATAGAAATTATTCTGGCAACCTTATGTTTTAGTTCAGCTCTGAGTAACACAGTGAGACTGATTTGGGTACCGGGTCATAAGCACAGCTAGGCCATTCGACTGTGCTCGGTTGAAACTCAATAGAATTCAGTTGAGAAGGGTGGTGAGGCACTTGTAGGGTCTGTATGGAGGACGATAAAACCTCCATACCATGTTATATGCACTTGCAGGGTGTCAGGTATAGAATGTTTGGGTCCGAAACCTTGAATCCATCAATCCTGGGAGCAATCCTGGCGGAAGTTGTGGGCATTCTGTGCGGAGTCTGGCCTCGCAGAATCCTATAGCTTTATCTGCTTAAAATAGCACCTCTTACCCGGAGACGTCTCGCCTTCAGGTGACCGGTTGTTCTCAAGGAAGGCATAGAGGGCCCCTTGGTCTAGGTGCTAAGGACCCATTTGCGGTACCCCTCTTTCTCTTTGATGAAAATGAAAAAAAACTTAAGTTTGAAATTGACAGCTTGAAAGTAGTGAATGAATAGTTGAGAATTAGATGTGAGGCAGTTTAAAAAAAACTGGAATATCAAAATGAAGTAACACTACAGTTGGAGAAAAAAGTCAACTCTAACAATTTGATAACACATGTTAACCAAAACGATAATGAATCACATTTGGAAGATGACATTGTACAATTGCTGAATACTAAGCTAGATATAAGTATTTCAAAGGATGAAATTCAACAAGCCTATAGAATTGGTAAGACCGTTGAAAATAATAAAAGGCCAGTTAAACTCCTTCTGAGCAGCCATAAAACCAAATCAAAAATTATCAATGGCAGAAAAAAATTGGCTGGTACGCCAATTTATATTAATGAAATCTTCCCAAAACATTACGAATAAGGGAAAGTGAAAGAAGTAGAGAATGCGTAGAGGGACGCTTATGAGGCGTAATAACAAACGACCAGTAACACAATCATCTAGTGAGATTGAAAGATTGAAGAAGTGGAGGAGAATATCTCCCAAGTTTCCAAAAGAATAAATTTTGCTAATAAGAATGATACGGGAAGAAACAAGATGGTGCAGAAAAAAACTCAATATCTCTTGGATACTGATTGGACTGGAATACTGATGGGCTGAAAACGAAGCTTGGCAACAAACATATTTTAGAGTATATTAATAATTTTGATATTTTCGCGTTTGTGGAAACATGGACGGGTCCAAATGGTACCCAAGTTGAATGGATATAAGTAAAAGCAGTATAAGAACCGTGAGGTGGAAAAGGTAGACATCCTGGTGGCCTGGGCGGTCTTCTATCGAAGCAGTCTTAAGGGTATAAATGTTATTGAAAGTAAGTTAAATGAGATGATTTGGCTATCGGTAGTATATGGGCAGAAGCAAATGTTCATGGGGGTGATTTATTTGCAACCCGAAAGTTCTAACTATTCAAATAACCAATTTTTTGATATGTTAGGTGATGAAATAGTGAATTTGATGCAAAAATTTCCGAGAACTGAGTTAATGATTAGCGGGGATCTGAATGCTAGAATAGGTACGGAGATTGATCATATAGATATGGAAGATGACGTGTTAATGGCGGCGTAGCATGGATACATCTATTAATAATTATGGGGGTAAATTTCTTCGTTTGATAAGGCAAACTGGCTTAGTAATCTAGAACGGTAGATCAGCTGGTGATAAAAGGGGTGTTTGGACATACATATCAAAGCTTGGAAGGAGTGTTATTGACTACGTATTTGTTACTAAAGGTCTGTGGAATGAAGGTGTTGATATGAAAGTAGGCGATTTGGTTGAATCCCCACATTTTTCACTTGATATTACAGTGAGAGTTGTTAACAGGAATGATGTAGTTTCTAACAATTATACAAGGCCACTCCGGTATAGATGGGATCCGAACAAGGAGAACGAACTGTTTTGTCGAATAAACAACTCTGAATCTCGTCTATACATGATTGAAGTAAGGCATCTGGTTTCTATTAATATCATTGACGAGGCTGTAACGGTTTTGCAAGATTGGTTAGCCTTTCTTAGCATGGATTTTGAAATAAAATCTTACTCACCTAATTCTATCCGTGGAAAATATAATTGGTATGATGCTGAGTGTATACATAAAAAAAGAGAGTTAAAGAACAAACTCAGATGGTAAGTATCTTACAACGATGGTAAGATACTTTGGAAAATCTTAAATAACAAACACAAGAGTTGTGGTGGGGCTTGCCTTAGTGTATATGAATAGAACGAATATTACCGCCAGCTGATTGGAATATCGTCCGAGAGGGAAGACATAACTTTTGAAGAAGTTATCGCCAGCTGATTGGAATAGCGTCCGAGAGGGAAGAATTAACTTTTGAAGAAGTAGAGCGCAATGGTATAACCAACTATGTCGACTTGGGCATAGACGAGCAAGACATCGAATATGTGATTTACATGGCAAAAAGTAGTATGGCTGCGGGTATAGGCGGAATTATAAACGAGATAATCAAAGTAAGTTATGCTCACTGCGCGGAATTTGGTGCAATTTTGAAATTCCTTTTAAAAAATAATAATAATAATATAACCACCTTTTACCCGAAACTTTGTCCGCGTATGTTTGGGTTATAAACTTTGTTGGATTTTAAACAGGGAAGGTTAAGTTGGTCTCTTTATTTATCTACGACTTTTCTGATTTCGTCAACTCGAATTAACACGACCTTCTTCTTAATTAACTTTTTTTACGGAAATATATTTCTTTGAAGTTATAGTTATGACCCGGCACTTTGTCGCGTGTAATTTAAGACACCGTGAGAGTGTTTATATTTAATTGCATGTTAAGGGTAAGGTTTAAATTTCCTCATAAATGGTATATTTTTGTTTTTTTATTGGGTGGAACCATATTACCAGAATCATGGGCGAACTTACACGTCCACATGCTACATAAACTGACCGTTGGAGATACAATCTTCCTTCAAATTTACGCCAGCGTAATTTAAGGTTTAAAGGGCAAAACGACATTTATTGTCATGGCCAAGTATACTTTGAGGGGAAATTGTAGACTTCAGTAAACTAGAAAACTTGATGATCTTGAAGTGCCATTGATGCCCTATTATTTAAATTTAATACTGACCATCCCGTCCATATTTAAGCTAAAACTATGCAGTGTATGAAAAATTTTTGGAATAAAAATTGTTTGTATTTATGAGATGAACTATCACCCTCCGTTTAAAAAATAGATTTCGTTTAAAAAATAGGCGTGAGCAAACAGATACCAATTTTTGCTAATTTTTTCATACATCTCCTAGTTTTGGTGTAAATACTAATTGGATCGTAAATGTGGCGTAAAAAAAATTCTTATTTGACACTTTAAGCGTTGGACACCAAGTAGATGCAGTTATGACTGATTTTACTAAAGCCCTTGACTCAGTAAACATTTCTATTTTACTGAATAAATTACGCTGTATTGGTATATCTGGGTCCTTTCTTTCTTGGCTTAAGTCCTATTTAACTGGTAGAACGCAAATGGTAAAGTGTAATCTCACTTTACATCTTCGATGTTTGAGATTGTCTCGGGCGTGCCTCAATCATCTTGAAAGACAATTCTAGCATTTCATATTTGCTATACGCTGATCATCTCAAGTTTTCAGTTCTATTACGTCAGCTGATGACTGTGCCATTCTTCAAAACAGCATAAACTCAGTGTTTAATTAGTGCCAAAACAATGAATAACAATCTTAACGTCTCTAAATACCAGACCATTTCGTTTTTCAAAACCAAAAATCCTATCTACTATCCTTACACTTTAAGCAACACTCCTCTGACTAGGGTTTCTGAAGTTTCTGATCTCGGCGTGTGTTGTGTATTATGATTTTATCATCATTCTAGAATGTTCTGTTTATTACAATTATATAAGTAATACTTGTTTTTGTACTAACTATATTAAATAAATTAACGTTGCTTAAACAACACAGACACGAAAACAACATGGCGCAGTCGATTTTTTACACCACGTGTTCGTCTAATTCAGTAAAAATTAATTAAATTTAAAAACTAATAACAGTGCTAAGTGCAATTTAATAAATTTCTTAAGAAATAATAATTGAAATTAAATTAATAAGTAATAAGTAATAAGTGGGAAAATGGAATTCTATTCTCGTCCGAATGAATTAAAATTTGAAGGTAAATTGGCTGAAAATTGGAAAATATTCAGGAGAGATTTAGAAATTTTTATAAAAGCAGCTGATATTTCCGACACCAAAACTTCGAGTGGAAGAAAGACAGTAGTTTTATTAAATTTTATTAGATCTATGGGTAAAGATCTGTATAACACTTTCGAGTTTACTGAAGGTGAAAAAGAGAAATTTGATGTAGTTCTACAAAAGTTTGAAGACTATGTACAACCACAAAAAAATCTTGTGCTTAGTAGATTCCTTTTTAACAGCAGAAATCAAAAAGATGGGGAAAATATTTTGAATCATTTGTCACAGAATTAAAAAATCTTGTTAAGGATTGTGAATATAAAGAATTTGAAGAAAGACTGTTGATGGATAGAATCAGTCAAGGCCTGCGAGGTCTTAGAGAATTATTATTGCGTGAGAAAAAATTTACTTTGGTTAAAGCTATTGAAATTGGCCGTACATCAGTATGAGCAGAGAACAAGCTGAGACGTAATAGTTGTTTATTGATATTAATTATAATTATGTTTTATAAATTTATAAAACACAATTCGGCGCCTGAAGAAATTAATATCAAAAACAAACGATTAGATTAGATTTTGAGATGTTTTAATGGTGAGTAAAGTAATGGTGAGTTTCATACATAATTTATATAAATTAATCATAAATTAATTGTATATTATAGCGTTAAATGATAACATAATAATGACGATTATTTTCGTTTCAAAGCTAGTGCCATGAATGCTCCAAAAATTGTTGATCGCATAAAAAGAACTTCAACTGACGATAACAAGAAGAATAAAAAGGAAATGGCTGCGAAATATAACAAAATGGGGAAGAAAAATAGAAGAGACAATTATGGTAACAGTGCTAAAATAAAAAATAATAGTCATTCGGGAAATTATTTGTGAAAAAAATGTAGTAAAATGCATAAAATAGCAAGATGTATGGACGAATTTGTTGCAAGTGTATGGAAAATATCATTTTGAAATTGGTTGCAGTAGTACTAAACATATTATAGATTGCACGAGCTCTGATGGTAGATTGGTCATTGATGAGGTAGGCACAAAAAATCTTTGGGTGAGCGTCAGTTCACACAACAATTATAATTTAATAATAATAATAATGTAACATTCAAACTAGATACGGGAGCAGAAATTTCTATTATTACATAGACAATGATAAAGATAATCGTAATAAAATTAAGAAACAAACTAATTTGAATTAACAAACTTATAATGGCAGTAAAATAAATACAATGGGCAAAATAAATTTGACTCGTTTACTGAAATCAAAAAAATATAATATAAATTTTGTTGTTGTCGATGACACTTGTAATAAAAAAATAAAACCAATTTTAGGTTTGTTAGATTGTGTAACAATGGGATTAGTAGGGAGTTGTAAACAAAGTTGAAATAAATACAAAATTAACCGATAAGGAAACTTTTATTGATAACAATGTTGATTTGTTTACTGGTTTTGGTACATTTCCTGGTTATTGCAATATTAAAATTGATCCAAGCATAAAACCTACTATAAAACCTCATAAAAGAGTACCTTTAGCCTTAAACGACAAATTAAAATAAAATGAGTTAGAAGCAAGCGGTATTATAGCAAAATGTGAACCCAAGTCATGGGTTAGTAATCTCGTTGTTGTAGAAAAAAAAGATCATAAGCTAAGAGTGTTTAGATCCCCGTGACGTAGGTTTCTATCGAATTCTAAGACTTCCGTTTTCGAGATTTCTAATGCCCTTGAAGAATTTCAGGAGTGTAATGAGGAAAATTATAAAAATATAGACAATGTTATTGTTTATCTTGATGACATATTAATTTATGCGCGAACTGAAGAAGAACATGATAAAATTTTATAACGGGTAGTTAATAGGACAAGAGAAAAAAATATTAAATTTAATAAAAATAAAGTTCAATTTAAATCGAATGAAGTTAAATATTTCGGTCTTAATTTTTCAGATCAAAGTATTAGTCCAGCAAAAGAGTATATTGACTCAATTTTAAAATCTGTATTAAATCTGAGGACTTAAAGGACTTAAAGGACTTAAACAACGCATACACAACGACGACATAAAGTTAGAGTTTTTATTATACAGAACTACTCCAGTATTAGGTAGCAACTGGACCCCAGCTCAATTATTTCACAGTAGACTTATCCGAACTAAACTGCCTGTTACACATGCAAAACTAAAACCTAAAATTGTAACAGGTTACAAAAAATATTTACTTAATAGAAAATTTAAAACTAAAAAATATTATGATAAGAGGACTAAATGTAGACCTAATTTTAATGTAAATGATAATGTGTTATATATATAAATATATAAATAATATATTTATATATTATTTATATTATTACTTTATTATATTATATAAATATAATAAAGATTGGAAACCTACTAAAATCGTTAAACAAAATTTTTGGGCATGATAAATCTAAGAAAATTTATTCCCAATCTTCTTGATCTTTTATCACATTAAATGAACTGTTAAAAAAAATATTAAATAGTGCTGGCTTCCGTTTCATGAAAAAATGTATAATGAGATTAAAAAACTCATAACAAAAATTTCAATTTAAAAAAATTTTGATTCGAAATTACCCATTACATTACAATGTGATGCGAGTCAAGTCGGTTTAGGGTGTTGTCTGATGCAGCATAATAAATCTGTCAGATACAGAAAGAAATTTCGCTCAAATTGAGAGGGAATCATTGTCTTTAATCTTTGGAACGCGTAAATATCATCACTTCATTTACGGTCGTGATGTAGAAATCTTAACAGATCTTAAACCCTTGGTAACGTTATTCGGGAAGCCGATAGCGGCAATACCCTCACCGCGTTTGCAACGAATGCGTTTAAAATTGCTAAAATATCGAATAAAACTAACATATATCCCAGGGAAAAAAATGCATGTGGCTGATGTGCTTTCGCGATTTAGTCCAATAAAAGATGATGAAGACGACGATTTTGTAAATAATGAGTTAGTTCATATTGTTGAAGTAAACACTGATATGGATTAGTTTATTTCAATTGTAGGTTATTAGTTCCTAAAAAACTTAGACCTGACATATTAAACAAACTTCACGAAGGCCATCTCGGTATAGATAAAACAAAAAGGTTAGCAAGAAAACATGTTTATTGGCCAGGTATTTCTAGTGATATTGAAAAATTTGTCTCTAAATGTCGATCTTGCGAAAGATTTAAAAATAACAATATTAAAGAACCATTAATACCATACGAGATTCCCAATATTCCATTCTTTAAAGTGGGTATAGATATATTAGATTTTAAAAACAAGCTGTACCTAGTAGCTTATGATTACTTTTCAAAATGGATATAATTAATGCCTTTAAAATAAGGTACATCCGAAAGTATAATTAAAAAACTAAAATCAATATTTTCACATTTTGGCATACCCAAAATAGTGGTTGCTGATAATAACTCGTTTTCTTCAGTGAGATGTAAAGAATTTGCTCGAAACTGGAATTTTGATTTCATGTACTCAAGCCCCAGATATCCGCAATCGAATGGCATGGCCGAAATGAGCGTTAAAATTGCAAAAAGTATCTTTAAAAAAATGTAGCATAAAACAACGACGACATAAAGTTAGCGTTTTTATTATACAGAACTACTTCAGTATTAGGTAGCAACTGGACCCCAGCTCAATTATTTCAAAGTAGACTTATCCGAACTAAACTGCCTGTTACACATGCAAAACTAAAACCTAAAATTGTAACAGGTTACAAAAAATATTTACTTAATAGAAAATTTAAAACTAAAAAATATTATGATAAGAGGACTAAATGTAGACCTAATTTTAATGTAAATGATAATGTGTTATATAAATATAAAGAATGGAAACCTACTAAAATCGTTAAACAAATTGACAAATGATCTTTTGTCAATGAAAATTTTGAATGAAATCAATAATATATTGCGACGAAACTCACATCATCTAAGAGCGAGTAGCAATGAGTTTAACTTGCCAAGTGATGAGTATCATTTGTCCACTGATGATCACACAGAAAATAAAGTGCCATATTACACCATGAGACCTATCGCGAATAAATTATTACAATAGGGAATATGCATGAAAATTTTTTTTCACATTTATTTTCAGAATATGAAAATACTGTTAATACTGTAATAATATTTAAAAACGAAATTAAACTCCGACAAATATCAAGGAAGCTATAAGCTTTTAAAGATTATTATCTGTCTCTTTCTTGCAAAAATACTAAAAACGGAGTTTTACGTGTATTTTAAATGGTGAAAGTGTAATATGACGTCACATAACATATCAAGAGGGCTATCACCCTCTTTGTCTAATCGGGAATTTCAATCATTCATATCTCGCTTATTTTTCAAGTTATTTAAAAAGTAATTTTACCTTGATATTTGTCAAGTAAACATGCTTCAATTAAAGTGAAAAAAATTTTCATGCATATTCCCTATTATTTGTATTGTTATTTATTATTACAATTATTTGAATACATATATGAAGAAACAATTATTTTTATTTTGATGTTAAAGTAAAATTCTTATAATATTTTGAAAATAGTCTTTTTTTAATAATATTTTAAAATAGATTAATTTAATTTTGAGATAACCAGAAATTAACTTGTTTATCATATTGGAATTGAATGTTATTTATGTTTTGAAAAGGAAGAAGTATTTCTATTTTATGTTCAGTTTTCATGAAAAGTTTAAAAAAAACAAATGTTTTATATATGAATTTAATTATGTTTATAAAAAAAGGGAGATGTTGTGTATTATGATTTTATCATCATTCTCGATGTCCTTTTTATTAAAATTATGTAAGTAATATTTGTTTTTTGTACTAACTATATTATATAAATCACAGTTGCTTAGACAACACAGGCACGAATACAACAGCGAGATTTTTGACTCCTTTCTAACTTTTTCCGCTCATATCTGTTCTTGGGGTCTAAAAAGTATTGCACTTTGACCTTATGGTCCGTTGTGCTCCCCTTTCTACTTCAGTCCGACGAGATTTGCTTCTCCCATATGTTGGCAATAGCCAGGGTCTTCCTGAAGGTTCATATATTCGGGGTGAGATGCACCGAATATCCTGTATCTGCTGTAACCTAAAGGATTGAAGTCAAAGATAATGTGGCTGGAGTTTTTTCCACCTCGCCAAACAATTTACACATAATGGACCCGTTATGGAGTCCCATTGTGTGCAGATTCTTCCGCAGGGGATATTGCCTGGTAATAAATCCGGTAACCCTCCGCAGTTGTATCCTGTTCAGCTTCAATACATCGAGTGATAGCCTTTTGGTTGCACTCTGAAGCAGTATTTTCCCGAGCTCCTGCCGCGGTACTTTTTCCCAATGATCACGGTGTTTAGCATTTGGCCACTCGTTGATCACCTGTTTACATGCAGTCCTAGAAATTTCTAAAATAAGCTCTGGGCCTCCGAAAGGCATTCCGACTCCCTTCTTTGTCTTTTCTCCCAACATTGTTCCGTTTTGCCAGCTCCAGCAGTTCCTCCAGACAATCCAAAACTACCTCTGAGGTGACCTCAGTTCCAGAGAAAGGCTTTTCCTAGACAAGGTCCGAGAGAATACATACGTTCCTGTTTATGTAGCCTCTACGTAGGTTCTCACGGCGCAAGCCTGTATGGCGTAGACTTCTTCTTGAAAGTCCGTGGCATATTTCTCCAAGTTGAGGCTTATGTTTGCCTTAGGTCTCTCTCCGTAGATTCCCGCCCGGTCCCTTCTTCAGTTTTGGATTCGTTTGTATACCAGACGATTTCTTTCTTGAGATAGGGCGGTTCGCCTTCAGTCCACATGTCCTATGACAGACTACAGTGAAAGGTTTTGAGAAGGAGTATATTTTGGGAACCATATCTGTGCCCATTTCAAAAACGAGGTCTGAGATGATTGATGTTCCCACGATGTTCTCACAGTGACAGCCTCTTCAAGAAGGGAAGTTTGTATTCTTCTACCTATCAGCATAGAGTTTATCCACCTGCAAAAGTGTCTTCTACTCCGTGCCGACTTGCAGAATAAACCATGGAATTGTAAGAGGCATTGTCAAATGCCCCCTCTATGTCAAGGAAAACGCACAATGTGGTTTGTTTTCTTTGGAATCTCTCTTCAATTCTGTATATTAAGTTGTGGAGGGCTAATTCACAGGATTTTTCCACCTGATACGCGTGTTGGTTGGCATAGAGCGGATTTCTCGACAATGCCCTCTGACCCAAATGAAATCTTATTAGTCTTTCCATTGTTTTCAGTAGAAACGATGACAGACTAATTGGTCTAAAGTCCTTTCCCGTGGAGTGGTTGAGCCTCCCCGGTTTTGGCAAGAAGGTCACTCTTACTGGCTTCCATACTGTTGGGATAACCCGTAGCTATGCTTGCCCTGAATATATGACCAAGCAGAGTTAAAAGATGCTCTGCTCCTTTTTGTAAAAGCACTGGGTATATCCCATCCGGTCTTATACGGGTTTTATACTTTGTACTGCTT
This sequence comes from Nineta flava, assembly GCA_963920215.1. Taxonomy (NCBI): domain Eukaryota; kingdom Metazoa; phylum Arthropoda; class Insecta; order Neuroptera; family Chrysopidae; genus Nineta; species Nineta flava. The sequence continues at coordinate 85,721,635 of OY986040.1, read as the reverse complement.
TATACGGGTCGAATGAGTTTATTGCCAATTCGATCTTTGAGCGGTTAATGGTAATCGTCGCTCTTTTCCAGTCCTCGCTTGTCGGTAGGAGGCCTTGGTTAAACTTCTCTTGAGTAGGTGCACTGTCCATTGCTACCGAATCCGGAAAATGAGTCCGAAAAGTGTCTCGAGTGTATCCTTCGCGGAGCTAGTATACTCACCATCGGATTTACGTAGTGACCTTTTGCATTTAATTCCTTAGGCCTTCATTCCACCAACAAGATTTGCTTATGTCTTTTGAGACTTCCGGGCAGTTTTCTTTGTCCCATTTTGTGCTCCTTGGATCCCGATAGTGTATATTACATTGGTCCGTTCTTACCTCCACATTTTTATAGATTTTTCTGTAATCCGATGCAGATGGCTCATCGGATACTAGCCATTTCTTGATCTTTCCACTGATTTCATAAGTACTCAGTTTTACATCAAATACTTTCTTCCGAACTTTGTTAATAAAAGTCTACTTGTTGCCTTGATCAACTATATCTAAGTTGTTAGCTATAATATAATCAAACAGGTATTCACCTCTTGTCTTCAAGTTAGTACTCTCCCATGCAGTGTGATGAGCGTTTGCATCGCATCCTATAATCAGTTGGTGGTTTTTTGCTTCACAATACTGGATCAGATCTTTTATCTCTGTTGTTGGTGGTGGAGAAGATGTATCATAGGGTAGGTCGATCGAAGCGTAAGATCTCTCTGACAAAACTCTAACAGCGGCAAGATATTGATGCCTTTTTTTGCATAAATGCAAGTTCTGGGTCTCTCTGGGGTTTTATCGTAAATAATTTGTTATCCAGCATCTCCTAGTCCAAGAATCTTATGGTTCACAGCCCAAGGTTCCTAGACCAGGGCTATGGAAATTCCCCTTTTCAGCACATTTTGACAGAAGACAGCGGAGGCCGTCTTACTGTGCTGGAGGTTTACCTGAAGCACGCGATGAGCTGACTTTTTTTCTCCCTCTGATGTTTACAGTGGTCTAAAGTGAGCTGACTTGACCAAACCCGAGGTTTAATTTGAACCCTCGGTTTTGAATCAACCCCAGATCCGTTGCACTAACTTCCAACACGATGGTGTGTCCCGTATCGGCCTTCGTGTTGTTGATAATTCGCTACTCTTCAGTGCGCAGGTTTGTATTCTGCGCTAATATAGTTTGATTATTTTGTCCGTTTCAACGGGGGATAGATCTGGGGAGCATACAGCAGAACGATCTGTTGATGTGTTCGTCAGGGCTTTTGCATCTCCGACGATAAGTTTCGTTACCTCCCATGGCCTGATGTTCGGGACGTCTCAGTTGAGTGCTACCCTTGCCCAGGTAGCATCACCGATACTTTGAACCCTCAACGAGATTTCGGCTAGTGAGAGTTGGTAGCATCGAGAGTTGCACCCTTTCAGATTATTCGTCAGTCATTTTGACCTCAGGATACCTCCGCAGTGCAATGCACATCTTTGTTGTTGAGGCGGTTTCAGCAAAGGTATTTATAGCACTTGTCTGTTTCCCCTTCTACGTTTTTTTGAGATCTGTTTCGGACTTGGAGTCCCATCTTCAGATCTCGGCCTCTTTTCCACAGGTATCACTGTTTCAGAAAACTGGACAGTAGGGTATTTTGTCCGGATTTACCGCTTTATCGGAGGAATCGGTTTCCCCTCAGCCCTGGCTTTCTCTACTGCTTTTCTCTGGGCTGCACCCGAGAGATTTTTTATTTCCACCTTCAGGAAAGGATTCTGGAGTTTATCGTCCAGATTTTCTGCTAGGCTGGATACACTTGCATCTTTTTTGTCTCAGCGAGATTAGCTTGTGCAGCCTCGGTTGATTTCCACTTTCCACTTTTTGAAGAAATTTGAGCTCCAGAGTTATTATTTTTTTACTATGTTTCACCATTTTGGTCCCACGAGTAAAACGGCCACTTGATTGGGAGGGAATTTATACAGTGGAGTTCGCCAGTTGCTCCAAGTGTATTGTTTATGACAGCATTTGACCCTGCTGCGCTAGCCTTCGGCTAGTTCTCTACGCTCGATGCCTCGCGCCGTAGCTTGGGTTTCCTCCTCTTTTCTCAACCGGGCTTGGGACCGGCTATGGCAGAGTTTCTCTGTACAGCATACTTTCGTATTCAATGGGCATCAAGCCCGTTTATTGTAAATAAATAAATTTTGTATTTACGTCAGAAATATTGGATGCATGAAAAAAAGTTTTAAACAATTGGTTTTTAGCGAATTTACTCCAAAGGCAATGCAGCTATTGTTGTTGGAATTTCGTAAAAATTTCTTCAATTGTCTATCGATCCTACCTATTAGATGTTAAAAATCACTATCACTCGCTAAAATTCATATATATATATATATATATATATATATCTAGAGCACGGTAGTGCGACAAGCCAAGTTTAAGGAGTTTTTTGCCTTCGCGTTTACAGTACTATTACTTATCGAAATATCAGAGCATATTTGACCCCGAAATATCTTCTGAACGAAACGAGCAATAGTGCTGATTTTTCGAATATAAGCTATTTGGGGAATTATAAGAGACTGTTTTTTCAATCACCGTTAAGAAATAAATAATATTGTAGCAGTTTGCCCGGGTTCGTTTATTGAATGAAGTAAATTCTTTTTGACTTTAACAATTTATTGACGATTTAAAATATTATGTGTATAATTTACAAAAGTTATAATTTCAAGAGTATGCTTTTATAATGTTCACCGTTTGCTTGTCTTTCACATACTGTCATATATTTTAATCTGTATTGATAATAAAAACAATATCAACTTTTCGTTTTCCTAGAAACATTACATAATTTGTTCAATTCCACTTCCACAGGTAACTTAGTTTCGTTTCAAAATACTTGGCCAACTGCTAGGTTAATATTCGTTACACTGCCCCCTTCTTAGACTCGGACCTTTCGACTCGGAAGGTTTCTTTATTTTCTTCGTAAGGAGTCAACCGATTGAAATGGATTATACGTGGTTTTCCTTGACCCTTCTTCAAACGATAAATGACATCATTGATCCGTTTCTTAACCTCATATGGTCCTTCCCATTTGTTCTGTAGCTTGGATGAGACTCCTCGTCGGCGTTGTGGGTTGTAGAGCCATACCAAATCTCCAGGTTGATAACCACCTTTCTCAGCCTTTAGGTCGTAGTACTCCTTCATTCGATCGCTAGACTGTTGGATGTTGTGGCGTACCCGTTCGTGGACATCACTCATACGATTACGAAGGGTGCTGACATAGTCTTCTCCGGAGTCGTTGTCTCCTGGTGGACGACCAAACATGAGATCACAGGGTAAACGAAGTTCTCTTCCCATGATGATACAAGCTGGTGTTTTACCAGAACTTTCATGAACCGACGAGCGATAAGCGAATAGGAACAGGTGTAAAAACGTATCCCAGTCTCGTTGATGATCTGAAACCACTTTGGCTAAGTGTCGGTTGATGGTTCAGTTCATTCCTTCCACCATTCCATCCGATTGAGGATGCAAAGCTGTGGTTCTTGTCTTGTGGAACGTTCTGGAATAATTCCGACTCAAAGTTCCTGCCTTGATCTGAATGGAGCTCCATGGGCACTCCGAATCGACATATCCATTCCTTTACTAGAACATCAGCAATGGTTCTAGCCTCCTGATTTTTCACTGCATACGCTTCTACCCATTTACTAAAATAATCCATTACAACCACGATGTATTTAAGTCAGATTCTGGAAAAGGTCCAGCAACATCAACAGCAATCCTTTCAAATGGGTTTCCGACGTTGTATTGGCGCATGGGATACTTAGAACGTTTCTGGGGTCCATTGCTTGCTGCACACACAGTGCATTTACGACACCAATCTTGAACATCAGATTTGTAGTGTACCCAATAGAACCGTTCCCGTACTTTGGCTAGAGTTCTATTGACTCCCAAATGTCCTCCACTGGTCCCGCCATGAATCTCGTTCAGAACTTCGGCAACTCGCTTTTGAGGAACAATAACTTGTCTCTTCCTTACGTCCCCGTTCACATCCTCAACCACGCGGACCAGCATACCATCATCCAATGCCAAGAAGTTCCATTGAGCCCAATAAGCTTTCACATTCACGGAATGTGGAGAAACTGTTACCCAGGGTGGTCTATTGGCGCTTGTCTTCCATGCAATTACCATCCTTAAATCTGGATCTGCTTCCTGGTCCTTCTGGAGTTTCTTAGGCAGCCATCTCTCATCAATTGCCGTTGACCTAAAACCCGAGGACTCATTGGCGCTTGTCTTCCGTGCCATTACCATCTTCACATCTGAGTCGGCTTCCCGTTCTTCTGTTTTACTGCAATGCCTACAATCCTCTGTGCATGGCCTCCTAGACAAGGTGTCAGCATTACGATGCATGGTTTCAGGTCGATGTTGGATAGTAAAATCGAATTCCTGTAGTCTCTCTATCCACCTGGCTACTTGTCCTTCTGGATTCTTGAATTGTAGAAGCCATTTCAGGGCTGCGTGATTCGTTCTCATTAAAAAGTTTCTGCCGTAGAGGTATTTATAAAAATGCTCTATGGATTTAACCACAGCCAGAAGTTCACGTCGAGTCACACAATATTTCTTTCTGGCTTGGACAACGTTTTACTGAAGTAAGATATGACCCTTTCCTGTCCATTCTGGACCTGAGACAACACTCCACCATTCCCGACATTACTTGCGTCTGTGTCCAAGATAAACAATTCGTTGGACAAGGGATAACTCAGAACAGGCGCAGAACACAATGCATATTTCAGAGCTTGAAATGCTCTTTGACATTCTTCATCCCATAGATACTTTCTATCATTTTCAGTTAAACGAGTCAATGGTTTCGCGAGGTTAGCAAAACCAGTGACAAATCGCCGATAGTAAGTGCATAGTCCCAAAAAGCTTCGCAATTCATGCTTGTTTCGTGGCCTTGGCCACTCCTTTATTGATTTTACTTTTCCACTATCTACAGAGACTCCTTCAGGAGAAACGATATGGCCTAGATACTGCACTTGTCTCTGAAGAAGATGACATTTCTTCGGGTTCAGTTTAAGACCAGCTTTACTCAATCGTTGAAACACTTCCTTCAGATTCCTTAAGTGGTCTTCAATTGATTTTCCCACGACAATTATATCGTCCAGGTACACTAGGCATGTTTTCCAGGATAGTCCTGCCAGCACGGTCTCCATTATTCGTTCAAACGTCGCTGGCGCATTGCAGAGTCCGAATGGCATGGCTGTAAATTGCTAAAATCCAGAACAAACTGTGAATGCGGTTTTTTCTCGATCCTTAGGTGCCATGTCGACCTGCCAATAACCACTCTTTAGATCCAATATTGAAAAATACTGTGATCCAACAAGAGTGTCTAGGGTATCGTCAATCCTGGGCAAAGGGTAGCTGTCCTTTTTAGTAATATTATTTAATTGACGATAATCGACGCAGAATCTTGTTGAACCGTCCTTTTTCTTCACCAGCACTACTGGAGAAGAACACGGACTGCTAGATGATTCTATAATGCCCTCTTTCTGCATATCATTGATAATTTTGTGGGCTTCTTCTCTCTTTGCTAATGGTAACCATCGTGCTGCTTGTCGGATAGGTCGTGTGTCGCCAGTGTCAATTTCATGCTTCACAATATCAGTCCTGCCCTTTAATCCATTAATCCTTCCACTTAATCCACTTGTTAGTCGTTAAGATGTCTGGATGATTCCTTAACTAGATTGGCCAATTCTTTTGACATCCCACCAACATTCTTGCCAGTAACATATTGGTCAGCTTTTACTATCGATTAAATTGGCTCACATTCGCCTAAAACGATTCCTTTTTTAAGGGCCACATAGTGATGGTTGAGATTCATCACTCTCACTGGCACAATCCTCCGTATTTGTGACAACGTTCTTTCAATTGCTATACCCTTACCGACCAGCTCTTCGTTAGCTCGGGATCTGAACAACATGACACTTCCCTGACGAGCACCTCCCCCTGTTCGAGCTTCCACGATCATCTCGATTCTCTCCGGAATAATCACGTTCTCTGTCAAAATTATGCGGGCGCTTGCTTTACCATTATGATGCAACATAATTTCTTCACCGCCCATATTCAACGTGTCATTTTTAAAATTTAACTTGGAACCATTTATTAAGTCCATCCCGAGAATTAAACTGTCCTCAATATCAGCTACCAGCACCTTGTGTTTAAAACTTTTACTTCCGATGGTTAGGTTGACATTAAGTTCACCATGAGTAGTGGCTGCCCTCCTGTTGCAGTGCGCAATCTCCATTTTCTAGGAGCTACCCGGCCATTGGTGATGACGTTTGACCTCACTATTGTTTTAGTCACACCTGTATCCAACAGAAAAGAATACGGTCTCCCATCAATCAAGCCATCTACATATACGCTGTTGTCCAATGTTTTACAAGATGCCACATGTGCTATTTTCCATGGGGCTTGTTGGCTACAGGTCGACGTTCGCCCCTTTGCGTCGGCCCTTTTTAGTTTTCCGAAACAGTCGGTGCTGATGCTTCTTTAATTCTTTCCTTACACCATCTTCGGATGTGGCCAAGTTTCCCACAGTTCCAACAACGAATTGGCCCTCGTGGATTGGCCCTCATCATCTCCTCCTGAGTGGTGTCATCTGCAGTTAAGGTACGTACACGTGTTAACCTGGATCCCCTTTGCTTCGCAGCCTCAAACTCCAATGCTTGAGACAAAGCGTCATTCAATTTCTTCGGGCGCGCGAGTGTAAGTGCTTGCCTAGTCTCACTATCCTTAAGCCCATCGATGAAACCATCTATGGCTTAACGTTCTCGAATTTCTTCTGACGCCGTAAGGTATGCTAGTCGAACGAGTCGAGCGACATCACTTTCAAATTCTTGTAACGTTTCATTTGGTTTTTGGATACGATTCTTTAGTTGGGAATGATAAACGTGTTCCAAGTGGGAATCTCCAAACCGGAGTTCCAGACGACAGCTCAACAGTTTGTAATCGTTACGTTCCGTCGGTGACAATGTTTGCAGCACATCTGTAGCGTCCCCTCTCAAGGCCACAGTAAGTTCCACTGCCCTCCGATAATCTGACCACTCGTTACTAGCAGCAGCAGCTTCAAACTGTACAGAGTAGTTAGTCCATGATGTTTTTCCATCAAAGGGTGGTGGTTTTGTGTGTTGTTTCCTTCCGTGTTCACACCTTGAAGCACTGTTATTAACTACCGCTTCTCTCTCATGAATCTCCACTATTTCACTGCTTGCCGTTGCTACGAGTCTAGAGAATTCCATCTTTTTGAATCTATCATCGAAGACTTCTATAGATGTTAAAGCAACATCGATGGAATTTTGAACTGTGTGTAACTCTTCTTTCATGACATTTTGTAAATCGTCTTTCATGGCATTTTGACTTGCTTGTAATTCTTCTTTCATCGCATTTTGTAAATCGCCTTTCATGGCATTTTGACTTGCTTGTAACTCTTCTTTCATGGCATTTTGTAAATCGTCTTTCATGGCCTGTATCGTTTCCATGTTCTTGGCATTTTGGTCTTTCAGAATCCATAATTCTGGGTCCACTCCTTCTTCAACAAGTGCTTCCCGCAACCGTTGAACCAAAGCCCCCTTCTTGCCACCGGTATCAAGATCCCTTTCTTCCAGTTCACTTCTCAACTGAGCGACGGTTAAATTAATTAAAGTTGTCATTTTTTTTTTTTTGATATATATTTTTTTTCAATTTACCCCAAACACCTGACACCAAATGTAGCGGTTTGCCCGGGTTCGTTTATTGAATGAAGTAAATTCTTTTTGACTTTAATAAATTATGTGTATAATTTACAAAAGTTATAATTTCAAGAGTATTCTTTTATAATGTTCACCGTTTGCTTGTCTTTTACATACTGCCATATATTTCAATCTGTATTGATAATAAAAACAATATCAACATTTCGTTGTCCTAGAAACATTACATAATTTGTTCAAATCCACTTCCACAGGTAACTTAGTTTCGTTCCAAAATACGTGGCCAACTGCTAGGTTAATATTCGTTACAATATATATATATATATATATATATATATATATATATATATATATATATATACTTATATATATATATATATTTACAGAGCTTGTATTCAATCGCCAGCATAAGTCGATAGTTGATCGCCGAAAATGCAAACTTAAAATTTATCCAATGGCCCCAAAGGGATATATACCAAAAATGAATCTAATTTAATTTAAAAAACGTTAAAATTTTGAAAAATAAACCTGCGATCAACGGTGACATTTAACAAAATGTAATGAGTATTCTAATGACGTTAATTAATTTAGAAAAGGAAATGGATTTTAATAATTCCAAAATATAACAAAATGTAACTAAATGTAACAAATGTAACAAAATTAACAAAAGTAACAAAATCAATATTTAATTAAACCAAATCAGATTCAGAATATTGATGTACTATAAGTACATAAAATAATCGAGTATATAACCTCGTTGATTGCGGAATGCCGCTTAAAAGAGTGTATTCAGTTAAGAATACCCCTAGAATATTTGAAAATCTTTGATGCGAAACAATCGCTTAAAAAGGTCTATTCAATTAAGAATACCCCTAGAATATTTGAAAATATTTGATGCGAAAAGTCGCTTAAGAGGATGTATTCAATTAAGAATACACCTAAAATATTTTGAAAATATGAAAATTATTATATTTGATGCGAAAAGTCGCTTAAGAGGATGTATTCAATTAAGAATACACCTAAAATATTTTGCAAATATGAAAATTATTATATTGACTTGCTGCTGAGTATCATGACATAATTCAAACTTTAACATGTGGAATAATTTGGTTGCGCAAACAAGGGAGCAAATTAAATAAAAGAGTAAACATGAAACCGTTTGTCGCCAAACGTACAATGCGTAAGCGCTTTTAAGAAATTTGTATAATTTAGAAATTAATCAAGATGTCCGTTGTTTACGAAACCAAAGAATATACATTCATACGAATGTGAAATCAATACTTGAAAGAATCTTTTGAGGGCGATAATTGAAAATAATGATTGTAAATGATGATGATTGAAACTACGCATCGAGGTGGGTTGCAAGAATATTTTAAAACAAATTATTGATAGCGTCGTATTTCGCTATGTAACGAAATTCTTGTAGCAAACCAAATCGTATACCTATTGTAAAGAATTGAAACATGTATAATCAACCGAAGGATCAATTTATTGCGAAACGCGATACCGACTAACCAAATTAAAATGGTATAAATAGCGAACCGACTTGACCCATTTTAAAGAATTGAAACGTGTATATTGAACCAAGGGTTAATTTATTGCTAAACGCGATACAGAGTAACAAAATTAAAATGGTATAAATAAACAAGTGCGAAAGGATAGCTCAATTCGAAACGTGAGAAAAATGAAAAAGAATCATCATTGAAATGAAACCTTCATCGTTGATGCGAAATTTCAATCATTACCCTCAAAGAAATTACTAATAAATTTAAACAAATTAATTAAAATAATACATGACCGTAAAAATGATGAACTCCATAATGAATCAGTTAATTTACCAATTTAGATACATCTTGAAAATAACAAAACAAATCTAGAGCACGGTAGTGCGCAAGGCCGAGTTTAAGGGACACTTTGGACTTCTTTGTTTTTTTATTTAATTTACATTTTGAACTGCCCTACATGTCAGTATATGTCGAAACACAACAGCCAAGTGCTGTCGTATATTTTTAACCCGACTTCAAAAAGGAGGATGGTTCTCAATTCGTCTGTATTTTTAACCCGACTTCAAAAAAGGAGGATGGTTCTCAATTCGTCTGTATTTTTTTTTTTTTTTTTTTTTTTTTTTTTTTTTATGTGTGTCACCTCAGAACTCCAACATTTATGAACCGATTTTGAATTTTTTTTTTTTGTTTTAAAGGGTTTGGTTTCCCATTGGTCCCATTGGCACCAAATCACATTCTGATGAGGGGATCCCCGGAAAATCGAGGAAAATCCTCATTTTATATGTGATAACCGATTTTTGCGAAATTTTTTTTTTTTTTTGAAAGGGTATACTCATTCATAATGGGAAAATAAGAAAATTTTTTTAAAAACCGACTTCAAACTTTTTTTTTACAAAAAAAAAACCGACCCCAAAAAAAAAAATTTTTACAAAAAAAAAACAAAATGCATGTAAATAAAATTGAAAATCTGTTATAAAAAAATGCTCTGAAAATTAAAAAAAAAAAAAAAAAACGGGTAAAAAAAAAAATGGTTTACAAAAAAAAAACCGACCCCAAAAAAAAAAATTTTTACAAAAAAAAAACAAAATGCATGTAAATAAAATTGAAAATCTGTTATAAAAAAATGCTCTGAAAATTAAAAAAAAAAAAAAAAAAACGGGTAAAAAAAAAAATGTTTTACAAAAAAAAAACCGACCCCAAAAAAAAAAATTTTTACAAAAAAAAAAACAAAATGCATGTAAATAAAATTGAAAATCTGTTATAAAAAAATGCTCTTAAAATTAAAAAAAAAAAAAACCGGGTAAAAAAAAATGTGTTATAAAAAAATTCACTAAAAATTAGTCGTTTAAGTAGGTCTACCCATATTTAGATAAATAAAACTAGTTATAGAACTTTAGAGTCACTAAAAAGCGAGAAATAAACTATATTTTGACAAAATGGAAACCCGACTTCAAAAATCAAATATTCTATAACAAAAAATGCACTAAAAAGTAAAAAAATAATTGCATATTCTTGTGCCAATTTTAGTTCACCTAAGCAAAAATTTTTAAATATATATGTACAATTATTGTTATTTTTGGAGGCGGTGTCCAAAAATTATGTGAATTTCTCTATGCTGACACCGCCTCCAAAAATAACAATAATTGTACATATATATTTAAAAATTTTTGCTTAGGTGAACTAAAATTGGCACAAGAATATGCAATTATTTTTTTACTTTTTAGTGCATTTTTTGTTATAGAATATTTGATTTTTGAAGTCGGGTTTCCATTTTGTCAAAATATAGTTTATTTTTTTTTTTTTATATTTATATATACTAATTTACATTTTTTAATTGACCTGTTTGTCACGAACTCCAACAGCTAAGTAAGTTCGTATATATTATCAAATATCTATCCTCACCAGTGTTAGCATTTATGGTGGGGGTTAGATGCTTTCAGGGCCGTAAAATTATCATTTATCACCCAAAATTATCGTGCCCAAAGAAAACCGGATTTATTAATTCTTTTTAAATTTTAAACCGGAACGTAACCCGATTTTTTTTTTAATTTTCCAGATCGATCTCTAGTGCAATTAATGTTTTTTCGTCAGCGGCATATTTTTTTTCTCCTTTAATTTCTAAATTTTGCTCGCCATTTTATTCGACTTTTATTTGATTAAAATACGATTACATCATGAGACAGCTTATTCAAATTTACAGTAATCATAATCAGTATTATTAATAATTTAACCTTTCAGCGAATATAATAATTCAACTTGTTCGCTTGTTAAAAATATAAATCACTGCTATGCACAATAAATATCAATTTTGAAAGTTGATAATAATACGAAAAAATGGCTACTGATTACAAGTTGACACTAAACAAGTAATGTAACAACTAACTGAGTTAATTGTTTGAATACCCAATATATACTGAGTTGTATATTAATGTTTGAATTGTTAATATTTCTGCCTATTCAATGTTTATAAAATATGAATTATTTGTAAATGTTTGTTTTGTGTTAATAATTAATATTGAAACAGTAAAAATGTTCTTGCATTTAAAAAAATGTATATTAATATTCTTGCGAAGCGTTGGCCAATGAGAAGCGTTAGTTATCCAAAGCGAAGCGTCAGTGATTCGCGAAACGTGATTTCATGCGAATCGTCAATCAACGAAAAGCGTGAACCAATGCAAAACGTAAGCAAAAGCGAACCAAAAGTTAGCCAACGAGAAGCGTTAGTAAATCAAGGCATAGCGTTGGTAAACGCAAAGCGTTAACCAACGCGAACCATAAGATTAAGCGAGCCGTAAGTCAGCCAACGCGAAGCGTTGGTTAATGAGAAGCGTTAGTTATTCAAAGCGAAGCGTCGGTGATTTGCGAAGCGTGATTTCACGTGAATCGTTAAACAACGCAAAGCGTTAACCAACGCGAACCGCGAAGCGTGACTTCACGCGAATCGTTAATCAATGCAAAGCGTTAACCAACGCGAACCGTAAGATTAAGCGAGTCGTTAGTCAGCCAACGCGAAGCGTTGGTCAATGAGAAGCGCTAGTCAATAGGAAGCGTTAGGTCAACGCAAAGCGTTAGTTAATCAACGCAAAGCGTTTACAAACGCGAAATGTAAACTAAAACAAACCGTAAGTCAGCCAACGCGAAACGTTGGTTAATGAGAAACGTTAGGTATTCAAAGCGAAGCGTCTGTGATTTGCGAAGCATGATTTCACGCGAATCGTTAAACAACGCAAAGCGTTAACCAACGCGAACCGTAAGCTTAAGAGACCCGTAAGTCAGCCGACGCGAAGCGTTGGTCAATGGGAAGCGTTAGTAGTTAATAGGAAGTGTTGGCTCAACGCGAAGCGTTGGGTAAACGCAAGGCTCATTAACCAACGCTTCTCATTAAGAGAGATATTTTATATTTTGTGTTTGTTTGAGTTAGAGTAAATAAAATATATTTTATTGTAAAAAACTTTTTTTTTAAATTCAACCGACTTCAAAAAACATAAAAAGTCGCTATATTAAAAAGCAATAAATTACAATTTATAGATTTAATCAAAAATTCTTGCCCAAACCTGTTACGTATAATTTAGTATATGTAAATATACAAGGTGTATTTAGTTTGATCACGACTGTAACGCTTAAAAATATTGATCGTAGGCATGAATTTTTGGTGTATGTGTTCATAAAATTTGGCCATTTCCGCATGTCCGTCTGTCTGTCTGTGGACACGATAACCCAAGAACGAAAAGAGGTAACGAGCTGAAATGTGTTCTAGAGCAAAAAAGTAAGGTCAAGTTCGTTAATGGGCAAAATCGGACTATATTTGGGCAAAACCACGGGGGGGGGGGGTATGTTTACATCGTTGAAACCGTAAGAAATAGACAAAAAATTTTTAAACAAAAATCTTCTTTCTAAATTTAAGTTTTTAAAAAAGATTTTCAAAAACTCAATAGTTTTCTCGTAATTTGTGATTATATGTTTCTCGGGCAGAATTGTTAACATTTCGAATACGCAGAATTGTTAACAATTTAATCATTGATATACAACTCAGCGTATACTGGATATTCAAACATTTAAGTCAGTTAGTAGTTACATTACTTAACAGTCGAACATAGAATCTCCTCCTTCTTTTTTTGGAGTTGGTTAAAATTTGTGTTGATTTTGTCATCTCCACAGTAACTCTACTTCTATAAGATAACTATAAAATTGTTTTATTAAAATTTTGTTTTATTTTTGAATTTTGATTGTCGTTTTCATAGTTACTATAAACTATAATCGTTATCTATCGTTCTATTTTGGCTATTAATAAATTTAATTTTTGCAAATACTAAAATCATATCAGATATTATATTTCATTTTGATCACACTAAAATTATGACCGCAAGAGAGTGATTTATGTATTCTAAGGAAGTTGACGCAGCTCCTGCGTAACAAATTTTTGTTTATGAGCTTGATAAATATATGGCTTTAAATAATTTATTTTATTCACTTATTAACAGAAATATCGTTTTTAAAAGTTTTACAATTTTGTAATGTACTCATGTTACAACCACGTTTTTTTATTCTCATGAAAACTTAAACTGTATTGTTCTATATTCAAAAACACTTAACTAAAATAACTAAAAGTCACTAACTAGAAAAATAGAAATGTTTAATTATTCACAGAACTCTTATAAAATATCAAAGACATATAAGCAATTCTTATATGTCTATGTAAAATATTGTTCTTATAAAAAGAACAATTTTTGTTTGAAATGTTTTTTCATTTATCCAATATGCCTGGCGTAAATACAAAATTTATGCCGTATTTATACCAAAACTAGGGGATGTATAAAAAAAGTTTCATATAAAAGTTATTTGTTTTTATGAGATAAACAGATTGTGCATTTAAAGATTTTCGCTACCTTGCACCATTTAAAAGATAAGTTATACCACGCGGACACTGATGCATGGACGAAAAACATAATTATTACGTTATGTTTGAATGTTTCCCCTTTTAAACTGTAAAACTTTTTTTGGAAACATTTTTTTTTAAATGTATATTTAAAAAAATATGTATCTAGATACACCTAGATAAATATAATGATAAATCAAATAAATTTTGTACGCACTTTGGATGTAGCAATCTTTGGTTGTTCGAAATGAAATTTGATATATAACATGCTTTTTGTATTTGGTAGGTCAAGTTATTTATTGGGTTAATAGGTAAATTCGGTCAAGAGGAAGGGGGTGGGTGGTGGTTTAGAGTAATTAGTAAAATGAATAAATTGATCATAGACACTAAACAAGGATACCTAACTCCATGTAAACAAATAATTGGCAAAAATAAGATGTCAGAAATTTTTTTAAATAAATGATAAGTAATTTCAATTTTTCAATAAGGAATTAGTGTTGAAGTGATAGTTAAAATTCGCAAAATAATTACATAAAAATAAAAAAAAACATCAAATAATTAAATAGTAACCTGTAATGTTGGAATTGTAAAAATGAAAAAAAATTATTGAATCAGATATTAAATTAAACTTTTATTTATTAATAATAATGCTTAAAATTAATATTTAATATAAAGTCATACAATTTAATTAATTTTGGAATATTTATACTAGCTTTTGGTACTTTAAAAAGTCCTGGTTTTTTAAACCCAATTGATCCCGTTGCTTATTGTCACAAACACTACAATTTTTACAATTGTCTACTGCACATACTCTTCCCTTTTTAAACAGTTTTTTATTTAATACATTTTTTTAAACAAATTTCATACTTCAAAATAATCACTTCGAAATAAAACTAGTTACTTTTGGCTAATACATTTCTATTTATTATACTATACCGTACGTTTAGTTTACATCTTCGCATAGCAGATCTCCCACGAGTATGAGAGAGTACATGTGTATACCTTAAGACCTCCTTCTCATACACATTGCTTAATGTATACATATGTACTCTCTCATACTCGTGGGAGATCTGCTATGCGAAGATGTTATGTAAACGTGCGGTATTTCACTTCGGTACGGATGAGTTCCTATCAAAAACTAGCGACCCTAGCGGCATAAAAAGTAAATATAACTTCTACCATTTCGTTCCCATATTTTGTCAATTTTCCCGTTTGAGTTAGATCTCCTTTATATAGTCTCCATGAAATTGATCATAAGTAAAGTTGTAGTACATACATTTTACTACAGTTCACTACTTGACCATATTTTTTGTAACTTTAAAATTACAAAAAATTTTAATAATTTTAATGACTATTCGAATTTTATGACTTTTATGTGATATTATCTATAATTCTATACAATAAAAAATTTGTCGGTTTTTTCAGAAATGTTCCCGTTTTATTAACATATTGTATATATTTTCGTATGCACCGCGCCCGTATTTATACCAAAATATTAAATGTATGATAAAATCTTTCAAACTAAAGTTGTTTTTTATCAGATCATCATTATTATATTTGAAGATAGGTTGTGGGCACAATTACCACTTAGCGTGGTAAGATGTACAATGAGCAAAATTCCAATCATCTATTTTTAAAGAAGGAACTTTTGGTCTTTGAAATTTTTCCTCTTACGGTTTCAATGTTAGATATTTCCTCCCTCCATGTGTTGTTAGTACAATACAAGGGGGTTAGTTAGTACAATGAGCGAATTTGCAACTTGTTTATTTTTATAAACAATTGAACATGAACCTTTTTGTCTTTTAATTTTTCTTCTATCTATTACGTTTTAAGATAGAAATTTTCGCACCCCTTAGCGGGAGTGGGGGGTAGGAGACAATGAACGGTTTTGCAAGTTGTTTTTTTAAGGAAATAACTTTTTTGATTTTTTCTTCTATCTCTTACGGTTTCAAGATTAGATATTCACCCCCACCCTTCATGAACGCTTTATATTTCCGAGATTACTCTTTGAGAAGTCCGCTGTCTGCCAATGTCGCGTCAAAATGGGCTTAGCCGTTTCGGAGATTAGCCTGAACAGACAGACAGACAAAAATTCAAAAAACGCGTGTTTGGGTTTTGGTAACGTGCAAATAACCATATGGACTTAAAAAAACATCTTTATTTCGAAATCAGGCACTTCAATTTTATTTATATATATAGGGTGTCCTGAAATTTATTCAAGAAAACTATACCACGGTGTAGAGCTGAAAAAAAAAAAAAAAGTTTAATAAAGTTTTTCGATTTGACACTTAGTTTTTAATTAAACATTAATAATAAATTCAACTAATCACATTTGCATTTTTGGGTTTCGCTACACTATTCAACCAATCACAGAGCGCATAGTGTAAGGAGGTGGGGCCGCAGTAGTGGGGTAGGGTGGCCACAGTAGAGTTCTCAGTACAATCAGAGTTCTCAATAAGTGTAGCGACACCCACAAAATGGTTGAATTTATTAATGTTTAATTAATTATATCTCAGAAACTAAGGGTCAAATCAAAAAACTTTATTAAACTTTTTTGTTTGTTTTTTTCAGCTCTACATCGTGGTATCTAGAGCACGGTAGTGCGACAGGCCGAGTTGAAGGGGCATTTGGCCTTCTCACTTACAGTGCTATTACTTATCGAAAAATCAGATGGTGATTTGACCCCGAAATATATTTTGAACGAAACGAGCAACAGTGCTGATTTTTCGAATATAAGCTATTTGGGGAATTATAAGAAACTGTTTTTTCAATGATCGTTAACGAATTAACCGTTAAAAATTTATTTCACTTCAAAAATGCAAAATTCGTGGTAACGCCATAAAAAACCGTGTATGATCTATCATAATGCTACGCTACTTCTAAATATCCTGTAAAGTTGATATTTGGCATACAGGTAGATCTAGTACCCAAACCGACGGGAAAATTGCGAAAACTGGAAATTTGTATCGGAAAAAAGAAAATTTTTACAATTTTCGTTTTAATTATTTAACATTATAAAGCATATATCGATCTGATATCCATCAGATTCGTTGTTATGTATGCGAGTCCTTTCTGATTGGATGATATTTACTATAAATGTATTTTGCATGTTAAATTGTAATCATTACTTAACAATACTTCAAAGGGATAACACTAATTGTTAAACTTTTCAACAAAGAAATGTTTTCAAATTTATTAAAAAAAAAAGATTTGGATCGGTTTTTTTGCACTCAACCTGTTTTAACTTGAAATTTATAGGAGAAATTGAAACACTTTAATTTTTCAAACGAAACAACTCAGAAAATGGGCAAGAACACCAAAAATTACCTTTTTATTCCCAGTATATGTAAATATATATATGTAAATATACATGGTATATTAAGTTTAGTCCCGACTTTGTAACGTTTGAAGATATTAATCCTTGATATAAATGCTTGTTCATAAAATGGCCCGTTTCGGCTATTTCCGTCGGCTATTTGCATGTCCGTCCATCTGTCTGTCTGCCTGTGGACGCAATAACCTAAGAACGAAAACAGATAACATACTAAGGGAAAACTTACGAAATAAATTTCAACCAAATTTTTTCTTACATTTAATCAATTTACCCCTCATTAATTTTTTTAGTAAATAGTTTACCGAGCTATTTACTTTGTGAATAGCTCGGCTCTTTAATATGATATCATCACTTTTTAAAGAGCAACTATTATATGAAGTCTAGAGCTATTTACAAAGTCCTTACTCTCATATCATCACTTTTTAAGAAGGAACTATTACATTAAGAATTTTCCCGAGCACTCGACCGTTTCTTAAATTTATGTTTTTGATCGGATAGTTTTCTTGAATGAATTTCAGAACATTCTGTATATATGTATACTGTATAGTATAAGTATAAATATGAGTATTGTATAATACCCATTATTATGGATATAACAGCTATGTATCACCATGATTTGACATTCAATATAATTCCTTTCTCTAAAAAATTTGCTTAGTCTGCGCAGCTCCGACGTGACAAATTTATTTAAATGCTTATATTATATTATATTAACCACATTTAGTATATTTTGAAACTGTTTTCCATGTGCACAATCGACCCTGTCTATAGTTTTATTGTAAGTATAGAGTGTAATATTTTATTGTTAAAAAAAAATTTTATTGTTTATAAATGATATAAATGATTTTAAAATTCATGAGTATTTTAAATTTTGACAAGCTTAACAAATAAAGATTGGTATATGATTCTTTTGACTTTTTTTATATTGTTCAGAAGGACACTTTCATGTATAAGTTAATTAGCTGTACACAGCATGTCGCATGCTTCGCGCTTTAAGTAACGCTTCCGCGATTACTAACAGTTCCCGTTTACTAACGCTTCGCGTTAATTTTATGAAAAAAAGTTTCAAACAAAAGTTGTTTTTTTTATAGAAAAGGAATATTTTTGTCTTTAAACTTTTGTTTTATTTTTACCATTTTCGAGAGAGATATTCCCGTCAGGGGTGGGGGTGGGGTTGTGCGCTACTTTTGTGGTCCATAATACATACAAGTTGAACTTCTTTAAGTAGTACACACAGTCGATACATAAACATAACAAGCACTGATAAAGATCTCATTAATTACAGTTTATTTAAACAATTAACTCATTTAGTTGTTACATTTCTTAATTTGAGTAAGAAATTTATTAAGCAAATTAAACAGATAGTTTTTTGGCTAGTATCTCCATTGTATGAAATGTTGAAAAGTGTGATTGTTCTGTGTACGAATTAAATGAATGGATGAGTGTATATATTATTAATTCAAACTTTCACTTTAAAAAATTTGATGACATAAGTTTACAAGATATATATATATATATATATATATATATATATATATATATATATATATATATATATATATATACAAAAACAAACACCTTAAAAACCGTATCTAAGGTCTACTAATATTTCATGCAAAGTGGTAACGATGTAAACAAAGATCTATGATAAAACCAAATTTAGTTAACCCTCCCGTGGTAAGGTGAAGTTTCGTGTCAGGGAAGGTTATGTTGGATCGTGTGCAACCAACAGAAAACCGTATTTTCCCGGCTTGGAATATATTATTTGAAATGGGCACTTATCTCGAAACCCGAGATGGAAAATAAAATTTTTTACAATTAGCATCAAAAATGGTCCATAATTCTCGGAATGGTGCATATTTACTGTTCTCTCCAACGTCTAGCGTGACTCATAAGATACCCGGGCTCCTATATTAATATTTATATATATTGGTGTTACAAATCTAGATCATGTATAGAAATTTTACTTAAATGTATAACAAGTTGTCTATCTAATCAAATGATAAAAAATTCCATATTTTGCTAAATATTCATTTTCAATTTTTTATTTAATTTTGACCTTTTGAATTTGTTTTGCTCAATCGATTGGAAATTGTTTTGAGCCCTGGACATGATGTGAAAACATATCCTAGAGACAATAGCAATGAATATTAATATACAATGTTAAATTTCTATTTAAAACACGAATGTCAATGATACCGACGTTACATAACCGATCGTTACTATGAAAACGTAACATTCTAATCTGAAATTTCTTTTCACTCCCCATTTGAAATCCTACTAGCATAGCCTTGCTATAGATGTTTTCACATCAACAACTTTCATAATTTTTGTGTCTTAATAGTAGTGTTGACCTTATTTAATATTACTTTAATAAATTATTTAAAAAGAAGTATAACTTTTAAGTGTGCCAAAATCGAACTCACTTCTAGAGATGCTTGATGGATGCGATTTTTTGCATTTTACGCAGAATAACTTCAAACTTACAGGAAATATCGGACAACTTCAATTTTTCCAACGGAACTACCCCGAAAACGGAAAAAAAACCTGCAAATACTATCTTTACTTCTATATATGCTAGAAATTGCTGTTTTTTGCATTCGACGTGTGGATACTTTGAAACTTAATGTAAATATTTTCCTGTTATACCCCCCTTGATCTTCTGTAGGACCCACGCTTGACTCTCTCCTCTTTAACCGCCCTTGATTGATTGATTTCTAGTGTTCGTACTTTACCAAATTTACACTACGCAGGGTATGTTTTATTTCAAGAACGCGAAGCCAAGGCCGCAGGCCACACCAAGGGTCAAGCAAGAGCAGAGCGAATTAATTTAAATAAAGTTAAAAGAATTATGATATCCAAAATATTCATATTTCACCAATAGTTTTAAATAAATGAAGTAATCAGATAATTTTTCAGACAAAGAAAAATGCATCATATTAATATCATATTGTTGTGCACAATTGTTTTAATTTGTGGAGTTAATTTGAGTTTAGAAGTAAGTAAAAAACTTTGTTTTTGTATTATTTTTTTAAATCTTACATGAAAGAATTGGATCTTATAAATAAAACGTATGTATACTGTCTTAAAATAAAACGTAGCAATTGCTTTTTATATTGCTTTGTAGTCGTAGGGTTATGATAATGGTAGCAAAAAAATTGCTTTGAATCTGTTTTGTAGCAATTGTTAGATATTATATACAGTGGCGTATCTTAGGAGGGGCGCTAGATACGTTACGCACCGGGCGCCATCCTTTAAGGGGAGGGAGTGACAACTGACCGCGTAAAAAATAAAAACTTTCAAAAATTCCATAAAATGTAATTTCAGCTAAAATTCAACATCATGTCTATGTACTAAGTATTGGATGGCGTTAGAGAAACGCCCCAGAGAAAATGTTGTTTCTCTATGAGCGTGCTTGTCTATAAAATATACGTCAATACTAAAATTGACTGGCTTGATCGGAGATTTCCCAAAAACCTTCTGGTGGCCAAAAATCATTTCTCATTTCTTTCGTGAATTGTGATTGGCGTAAAGTGAATCGTTGTTATTTTGATAGTGTCTTAAAGAGTTGAAAAGATATCTTCTAAAAAACTAAAACCAATTTGGATTTAGCTAACCAAGGTAAGATTGGTTATAGTTCAATAATTTGAAAACACTAAAACATATTTTCATATATGTACGTCAATGTGCCCCCTTGGATCCGCGATTTGTGAGTGAAAAACAAGTTTCCGGTATTGTTGGCTATTGAGACATACGTTTAATCTTATAAACTGCCGATTTACCGAGATTAGATTCTAATCCACCGAAAATGTTTTCCCACAAGGTGTGTACCCTTATAGGAAATTGTTACATAAACGTGTAGTTCATTTATCATGTTATTAAAATAATAATTATATTTTTAAAACATGTGTGAAAAACCTGCTTACGATTCGGGACTGAACATAAGATCGCGCCGACAAAAGATGTAATCTGTTTTAATCTATATATATATATATATATATATATATAGATTAAAACAGATTACATCTTTTTAATTTATAGTGCTTTTTTTTTAATGTAACATAAAACTCTTTTATTTAACTAATATTAACAAATTAGAATTATTATTTTAAATTTATAAAACACGGTTGCTCAGTTATACCTTACATATATTTATATATATAAATATATATATATATATATATATATATATATATATATATATATATATATATATATATATATATATATATATATATATTATATATATATATATATATATATATATATATATATATATATATATATATTATATATATATATATATATATATATATATATAAATATATATTTATATATATAAATATATATTTGTATAATATATATATAAATATAAGGTATAACTGAGCAACCGTGTTTTATAAATTTAAAATAATAATTCTAATTTGTTAATATTAGTTAAATAAAAGAGTTATATATATATATATATATATATATATATATATATATATATATATATATATATATATATATATATATATATATATATATATAAACATATATAAGGTATAACTATATATTTATATATATATAAATATATATATATATAAATATATATAAGGTATAACTGAGCAACCGTGTTTTATAAATTTAAAATAATTCTAATTTGTCAATATTAGTTAAACAAAAGAGTTTTATGTTACATTAAAAAAAAGCACTATAAATTAAAAATCTATTTTTTTAAAATAAATATAATATAATTTAAAAATACAATAATTAAATAAAAACACGGTTGCTCAGTTACACCTTATACACCTCAGTATAAATTAGCTAGTCGTAATTTACTCTTTGACAATTAGAAATAGATAGAAAATCGAAATCAATAGACAAAAATAAAAATAAAATATTAAACAAAATAAATTTTATTGAAATTGCACTTGTTAAAATTTCTTTCATTCAAGTTTACTCTTCTCAACATCACTCTTATTAAACTTTTTAATAAATAGATTATACGCCAGTCAAAATCAACAATAAATTAACAAAACATGATGTATCTCTGATTATTTAGTATATTGTTTGAACCCATTAGGCCTATGTATACTCAAGTTTGCAACTCCCAAAAAGTTGTGGAAAAATTTTTACACACAAAAAACCGCGAAATTTTTGGACTTGTTTTAGATTCTGCTCTATATCTCCTAATCCATGCATTTTTCATCGAAAACTCTACAGATTTTTTAAGAACATTAAATTTGTGACAAATTAAGCCCAACCGGAGCTCTGTATGTCAACGAGGCTTATAGGCTTCGCTTTGCGCTTTATTTATAGCTAATTAAATTACCTACAAGTTATATTCTACTCACAGGAGTTCTAAGTTCTACTCACAGGTCCAATGTTTCGACGCAATTTCGGTCCAAAGAAGATCTAAAACTAAAATTTTCAATTTTTGGAAAAGCTGGCCTATTTTCAAAGTGGCGTAATTTGGTAACGAATTGACCTACAGAGCTCCGGTAGAACTTAATTTGTCACAAATTTAATGTTCTTAAAAAACATATGGAATAGCTTTCGAAGAAAACTGCATCATATATGTCCGAAATATGTCCGTCTCTCTCTTTCTAAAGTTGTCAAAATGTAAAAACCGGTTTACTGCGCAACGCATAACTCAGCACCAATCAGGTGCGATCTTAAAATAGAGTTAAACGTCAGTGAAACATATATAAGCTAGATAAAACGAACAAACGTCGTAAAACTGTCACCAAATTAACAACGAATAACATATCCTAAGACAATATAAGAGTAATTTCAATAAAATTTATTATATTTTAATTTATTTTGTTTAATTTTTTATTTTATTTTTGTCTATTGATTTTGATTTTCTATCTATTTCTAATTGTCAAAGAGTAAATTACGACTAGCTAATTTATACTGATGATGACTACTTTGTAGTCGAAATACGTATTTATAATACAAAAACTGATCTACGTATTGGAGCGAATTTGAAATTTTATGGTGTTATTGTTTTATCATACAAAACAGCACATGTAAATTTTGGTCATATCAATTCATGGGCGTACAACGTGGGGATTTTGATAATTCAACCTCCCTCAATTTCTACGCTCATGGAAACAAGGATTTTATGAATAAGATTTAGACTTTTTATAAAAGTCGATCACTCTTACGGTTTACTCAAAATTTTAATCAATGGCAGCAGCAATTTCGACACAAAGAATAAATTACGACAAAATTATTTATAATATCAAAATTACTCAAATACATAATAAATTAAATAGTTGCTTTAATAAATGGCTTCTGATACAGAAAATATATTATTTTTTTAGAGTCCATTACGATGTAGGTCTCCACCATGCGAAAAGGAACCAAAATGCCCCTTTGCTAATGGAATATTTCCTCATCCACAAGATCTAATGAAATTTTTAAATTGTTGGAATTGGAAAATTCATATTATGGAGTGTCCTCCTGCAACCAGATATCATCCTAAAAAGCATGGATGTGATTTTTAAAATTTAAATTGTATTTAATAAATAAAAATTAAAGTTCAAAAGCCACTAATTATTTCATTATATAAAAAAATTTAATATTTGTTTTTTATTAATTATAATTATTGAAAAAAAATCTTTGAGAAGCTGAATTTTTGTACCTACATATATTGTCAATGAAGCCGAGTGAGAGCTGATATAAATATATTTTACCGATATTTTTAACCCCCGACCAAAAACAGATATTATAAGTTTGAAGTCTTTATCTCTCTGTACACCTGTTTATTCCGGATGGGTTGATTTCAAAGCGAATTTTTAATTTGAAGACTGTGTTAATCGTGATAGTTCTTGAATATTTCTTACGAAATCTGTTTAGCCCTTTATGGCCCAAATAGACGCAGAACATGGTTGCAGCAACATTGAACAGCAACAAGCTAGTTGCTGTTCAATGTTGCTGCAACCATGTTCTGCGTCTATTTGGGCCTTTAAAGATCATAACCTTCTTTACTAGTTGGTGTTGGAATCTACAAGAATTGAAAAAGCATACAAATACTGTAGAAAATTATATTTATAATATACCGTCTCAGCTTCCAACCGTATAATTCTTACGAATGAATTGATTACTATGCTGTTTGTTCTTTTATGATTGATATTTGGTTTACAAAATTTTTGGATTATTTTATTTGATAATAAATCTTTGAAATAGAAATCTATATAAATAAAAATTAAATGCTGTTCATTGGTAAGCGCATCCCTTGAGAACAGCTGGACCAATTTGGATTACTCGAGATTACTTACTAATTTTTTTTAAATGTTTGTACTAGTCCGAATAAGGTTTTTAAGGAATAAAAAGTTGCCTGGAAAATTGGAAAAAAACTGATACTGAACTTCCTTTTTTCCTTTATTAAAATTTGGACATATTTAAGACTTTATGTTCCAAAAGATATTGAATTCGAGAATCGAATAAAAACACTATTCGATGTCTCGATAAGATCTGGCGGAGACCGAAACTCGTTCCTGGAGCAAATTGATCCAGCCCCAAAACAAAAGTACAATGTTGCGTAACATATCAGTCTTGCAGAACTGAATCACTTCATCCCAGAGTTTTCTTGCCGATTACTTGATGTAAGGCGTTTAAGTATAAATTTAGAGCTATATATCCAATGAAAACCCTCAGATATCCTCAAGCGGTAGAATGGCTTAAAAAGGTGGTCAAGAAACTATCCAATTGGATAAAAGTGAGATTGGGTAAGAAGAACTTGATGCAAACAGCGAGTAGAATAACAAAAATTCGTCACGTAAGAGCTTCGTAGAAAGCTAATTTTGTTAGAGAAATAATTATAATGAATATCAAAAAAATACTTTGTAATTTTGTACATGGGAAAGTATTGCCCACACTCACCAGGTAATGGGCCATGGAAAAACTAAGCGGAAATGTGTCTTGGGAAAATTTCAAAAATTCAATGGTTTGAGAGATATTTAAGATTCTAATAACGAAGCCACTAATACAGCGATCATTAAAACAATTAAACATTATTTATAACCTTAAAAACCGTATCTAAGGTCCCGAAAGTTGAAATATTTCGTGCAAAGTGATAACGATATAATGCTTAGTTTAGACTACGGCATAAATTGCGACACAAATGTCAGACATAAATTTCTGTACTGTTCACACTTTAACAGATTTTTTGTGTCTGGGCACTATCCAGACACAAATGTATAAAAATGTACGGAACTTGTGTGTGTGTCCGAGCTGTTCAAACACAAAATAACTTAGAACGAAACAGTTAGAGCTCGGTCATCGTGAATAAGCATCGTGCAGCCGCTATATTGCTGGTTATATTGTAATTAAACAACGATGTAAACGGTATATTTATTACTATATAATATGTATATGGAATGTATGGAGTGTATAAAAAAAGTTCAAACCTGTTTGAAAAGCTGAAGAGACACTTGGACACAAGGTGTTCACACTAATTCGACACTAATTATAGTTTCGCAATAAATGTCACATTTAGAGTCACCCGTGCGCACACATAGACACTCGGTGTATAAACTGAGTGTACGGTGTATAGTGTCGTAGTCTAAACTTAGCTTAAACGCCTTAAACAAGTATCTAAGACACTGACCACTGTTGAGGTCAGTGATCTAAGATAAAACCATATTTAGTTAACCCTCTATGGGTAAGGTACAGTTTCGTGGCAGGAAAGCAGAGATACATCATGTTTTGTTAATTTATTGTTGATTTTGACAGGCCTATTTGACTATGTGTCTAATTTGATTGACTGATTAATTGTTTAAGTTACTATACTTTTGATTACTTATGTTTATTATTTATGTTTATATTAAAATACATTTCAACGTTTTTTAAATGATTACATGCCTTCTTTTTCTTTACCAAACCAAAAAATAAAAGATAGGAAAGCTTATAGAACATTTCTGGAAAAATGCAATTTTACCTTATATGGGTTTTTGAGAGGCATATAGACTTCGCTTTTCGCTTTATTTAAAGCTAATTAAATTGCCTGCAAGTTATATTCTACAAGTTCTACTCGCAGGACCAATGGTTTCGACGCAATTTCGGTCCAAAGAAGATCTAAAACTAAAATTTTCAATTTTTGGAAAAGCTGGCCTATTTTCAAAGTGCCGTAATTCGGTAACGAATTGACCTACGAAGCTCCGATTAAGCTTAATTTGTCAGCAATTTAATCCTCTTAAAAAACGTATAGAATAGCTTTCGAAGAAAAATGCATGGATTAGGAGATATATAACAGAATCTGAAACAAGTTCAAAAATTTCGCGGTTTTTCACGTGTAAAAATTTTTCCACAACTTTTTGAGAGCAAACTTGGATTACATAGATATATATAGCCCTAATGGGTCCAAACAACATACTAAAAATCAGAGATACATCATGTTTTGCGAATTTATTGTTAATTTTGACCGGCGTATAAACACTATCTAATGAATTATTAAGCATGATTGCTTTATAGTCTAAAACACGGTACGGAGATGATTATATATTACAAAAGTAATGGGCACCTTATTCACAATTTCTTGTTTATTTACAACTTGCCCAGGACTAGTTCGGGACAACCAAACAATAACTACCCATTCCGTAAAACCACCAAAAATAATGCATATCCTCAATCAGTGCATTTACTTTGATTTCGGTTGTAAATTTTGTTTATAATTTTAAATCTTCAGTAGAATTTTTATTGTTAATAAATTGCACCAGTTAAAAAAATGGGCGGGGGCACACCTCGCCTGGCTACGGCTCTGCAGAAAGATATGTTGGATCGTACTCAACCAATACAAAACCATATATGTCCAACTTACTTGAAATATCAGTTAGCACGATAGTGTGCCAGATCACGTTAAAGCTTATGTTTTAAATGGGCACTTATTCTGAAACTCGAACTGACAAATAATATTTAACACCTATCTAGCAATTGCCTCGTAAGATACCTTGATAGTGCATGCGAACTACAAATATATATATATATATATATATATATATATATATATATATATATATATATATATATATATATATATATATTTGTAGTTCGCCTTTATATATATATATATATATATATATATATATATATATATTAAATATTAAACATATATAGCAAATTTTTTAAATAAATATACTATTATTACAAATCAAAATCCAATGTAGAAATTTTAATTAAATGTATAACAAGTTGCCTATCTAAGCAAAATGATAAAAATTCTATATTTTGCTAAATATTCGTTTCATTTTCAATTTTTATTTAACTTTTATTTAATTTCATTTTATTTAAAAAATTTGTCTCGCTCAATCGATTGGAAATATAACGAAACTTATAAAGATTTTCAATAAAAAAATTTCGTCCATAACAATTTGTTTTGCAGTTTCATTATTTGACAAACAAAATTTTTAATCCAGGACTGAGATTTGATGTGAAAACCTATCCTCTATACAAGAGCAATGAATATTTATATACAATGTTAAAATCTCATTTTAATCACGAATGTCGATGTTTCTAATCTGAAATTATTAAAATTAATAAATTATTAAAGAAGTATAACTAATATAAACCATATTTTTTTGGAAAATTTTGTTGAGTTTAGATTTAGATAGGTAAGTGTTTAAGCTCGCGTTAATATAGATTTCCTGCCTTATTAACTCCGCCTGTTCTTAGCCGTTACAATCATGGGTACAGAATAGTTTCTCCATATTATCTTTACAACCCATTCCACCTCCTTTTAGAGGTAGTTAAAAAAAACAAATATGCAAACTATAATTATTTGTTATAAACAATATTTCTGCAAAGTTTGAAGCAAATCGGACGACATAATAAGTTTCATACAAAATTCACCCC
Source organism: Nineta flava (assembly GCA_963920215.1). Classification (NCBI taxonomy): domain Eukaryota; kingdom Metazoa; phylum Arthropoda; class Insecta; order Neuroptera; family Chrysopidae; genus Nineta; species Nineta flava. Next base: position 85,693,359 of record OY986040.1, on the reverse strand, counting down.
CACCCCATTTCCCCCCTTAGGATGTGAATTTTCAAAAATCCATTTTTAGCTAACGTTTACTATCTATAAACTATCCACCTCCCAAATTTCAGCTTCATGATGACAATTTCTTCATATTATCTTTACAACCCTATTCCATCCCCGTTTAGTGGTAGTGTTTTTTTTAAAACATGTGCGTGAATACAACGTTGTGTAAAAATTTTAAAACAATCGGTAAAGAACTTTAGTAGATTTGCGATGTTTAACAAACGAGTATTAAATTTTTATATATGTTATGTACCAAGCCCGATATTGTACAGATCGGGATGTGTACAGACAATTTTATACCAAGTACGATCTGTACAGGTAATTTTTTTAAATAAAACCGAAAATGTGAAAATGGGTTAAGCGCATGATAAAATATGCATAAAATTTCACATTTCGAAACACTATTTCGGTTTTTTTTAAAAAAATTGCCTATACAGATCGGACTTGGTACAAAATTGTCTGTACAAAGCCCGATCTGTACATTATCGGGTTTGGTACGTAACATGTATATAGATTTAAAATTTTTGCGTTTTTTAAGCTTTGGGGATTTTTTTCTCGAGTTCTAATAAACCGATTTTGATGTTTTTGTGCTCATTTTTTTTATGTATAGTTTTTAACAATAATTTTTTCCATAGTAAAATTTTCGGTTTTAAGTTATAAACAAATTCAATTTTGACCCTGTTCCAGATCGAGTCGGAACGTCAAAACGCATCGATCAGAAAAAACAATCACGGTTTCCAACAACTTGCCTGAACACCCCTGAATATTTTAAAGCTAATTTGACTCTAGTACACATATATATTAAATGTGCAAGTGCTGTTAAGCGGCCTCTTTACATCAATAATTCATATCCATTTCCATTATACCGTCTCTCAAACTATTATATATCAATTTTGCCAATACATTACCTTCGGAGGGTTAAATAATTTATTAATATTGCATGGTGCAATTTTTAACGAGTATAAACTCGCATTTTGGATTTTCCAAATAATAATAAATTTTCCTCGTGTTTATTACGTATTATCAATATAAATAAAGCCAAAAGAATTATGATATCCATTATACTCTTATTTCACTAAACAATAGTTTTGAACAAAAGAAGTAATCAGATAATTTTTCAAACAAAGAAAAATGCATCATATTAATAATATCATATTATTGTGCACAATTGTTTTAATTTGTGGAGTTAATTTGAGTTTACAAGTAAGTAAAAAACTTTCTTTTTGTATTTTTTTTTTTTTTGTTTATCTTACATGAAAGAGATCTTATAAATAAAACTATGTAACTCGGCCTTACGCACTTCCGTGTTCTAGATATTGTCTTAAAATAAAACGGTTAAATAAAAAGGTTAAGATAATGGTAAAAAAATTGCTTTGAATCTGTTTTGTAGCAATTGTTAGATATTATATACAGCGGCGTATCTAGTGAGTATCCCGTTGGGGGAGGGGTGACAACTGACCGCGTAGATATTAAAAACTTACAAAAGTTCCATAAAATGTAATTTCTTAACTTGTAACTTTTTTTGAACAATTTAATGCCATAAACTATCATAAAACATCAAAATGTCCACAAGGCATGGACTGGAAAGTTTGCCGGCTCTGATGTTTTAGGTAGTTCATTTCATTAAATTTCGGTACACCCTGTAATGCTGAAACATTTTAAATGCCGACGCTAAAATATTTTTTATATTTTGTATAGGAACGCTTAACATAATCAAATCAATTGTGTATGAGAATGTACAAAAAAAAAACAATATGACTAAAAACTTATTAGCCACTTTGAAAGTGGCGAAATATTTCGGCCAGACTGTAAAATTAGAATATTATTGACAATATGATGATTGTCAACATGACGACCATATTATAATCTTACTAGCCAGATTATAATACGGCTGAATTTATCTTGACTACGACATACACACTGCATGGGTAAAACAGTTCTGTTAAAAAATGAATCGTTAATAGGGAATATGCATGAAAATTTTTTTTCACTTGAATTGAAGCATGTTTACTTGACAAATATCAAGGTAAAATTACTTTTTAAATAACTTTAAAAATAAGCGAGATATGAATGATTGAAATTTCCGATTAGACAAAGAGGGTGATAGCCCTCTTGATATGTTATGTGACGTCATTTTACACTTTCACCATTTAAAACACACGTAAAACTCCGTTTTTAGTATTTTTGCAAGAAAGAGACAGATAATAATCTTTAAAAGCTTATACCATCCTTGATATTTGTCGGATTTTAATTTCGTTTTTAAATATTATTACAGTATTAACAGTATTTTCATTTTCTGAAAATAAATGTGAAAAAAAAATTTCATGCATATTCCCTATTGTATTTTTGTAGAATAAGAAAATTTATAACGAACAATTTTAAAATGTTATTCTCATGAAAAATCTAATATTATTCAAATAAAGTTAATAAATAAAATGTAGTTCAAATCTCAAGATTATCAAAATACCCAATAAGAGATAGTAGTATTAGAGTTGTTTTAATAGATAGTAGTATTAGAGTAAAAGGCCGTGATCGCCAAGACCTTCGTTATTTTATAAAAGTCGAAAGTTTTTCTGCGCATGTCCCCCAAAGAGTTCGGAACGATTGGCGACTATGAAGTTTCGATCATCGTGGCTTTAGGAGGTAGCAAAGGTGCATAAAATTGCTACTTACTTTCGTCAAATTATGAAGCGTAATTTTTATCGTTGTTTGGCAAGATGTTAGAACTGACGAAACTGTCTGGCTACTTAGGAACATCTTTGAATATTTACCCAAGTAACATATATATAAATCAGCTTTTATACTATAACGAAAGTAGAATGACATTTTGTTAAAGTTTAAGGGTGTCTGCGGGGGGTTGCCACTATACAAAGTGCCTGGCAATGAATGACGTGATTTCTAATATTATACCGAAGAAAATATAAAAAAATTACGCTTTATAATTTGACGAAAGTAAGTAGTAATTTTATGCACCTTTGCTACCTACTAAAGCCACGATGACCGAAACTTCATAGTCGCCGATCGTTCCTAACTCTGTTGGGGACATGCGCAGAAAAACTTTCAGCTTTTATAAAATAACGAAGGTCTGGCGATCACGGGCTCTTAGACTATATGGCTTGTTATACAGAAAATATAGAGTCCACTAATTAGAGTCGTTATTATTTTTTAGAGTCCACTAAGTTGTATGTTTTCACCATGCCATAGGGAACCAACATGCCCCTATGCTAATGGAATATTTCCTCATCCACAAAATTCAATGAAATTTTTAAATTGTGGTAATTGGAAAGTTGATATTATGGATTGTCCTGTTGGAACCAGATATCATCCTAATAAGCATGGATGTGATTTTTAAAGTTTAAATTGTATTTAATCAATAAATATCTAAATTTCAATAGTCACTAATTATTAACCCGACTTCAAAAAAGGAGGATGGTTCTCAATTCGTCTGTATTTTTTTTTTTTTTTTTTTTTTTTTTTATCTGTGTCACCTCAGAACTCCGACATTTATGAACCGATTTTGAATTTTTTGAATAATGAAATAAACCATATTTTGACAAAATGGAAACCCGACTTCTATAACAAAAAATGCACTAAAAAGTAAAAAAATAATTGCATATTCTTGTGCCAATTTTAGTTCACCTAAGCAAAAATTTTTAAATATATATGTACAATTATTGTTATTTTTGGAGGCGGTGTCCAAAAATTATGTGAATTTCTCTATGCTGACACCGCCTCCAAAAATAACAATAATTGTATATATATATTTAAAAATGTTTGCTTAGGTGAACTAAAATTGGCACAAGAATATGCAATTATTTTTTTACTTTTTAGTGCATTTTTTGTTATAGAAGTCGGGTTTCCATTTTGTCAAAATATGGTTTATTTCATTATTCAAAACGATTTTAATATTCGTAGTTTGTTAGTTATAATTATATTGAAAAAAATCTTGGGTTACAAATTTTAGAAAATATAGACTCCAACGAAGAGCGCATTTCATCTACAAAACATGGAATAAAAAATTATTAGCATGAGAATCAATGTTAAATATTATTTACTATAATAACTGTACACAATATTAATAAAGAAATAATTGAGGAGAAATATTTGCACAATTGTCAACAATTGTCAACAATTGTTTGCCTTAATTGTTGCAAATTTTCAGGCCTATTCCGTGAATAGATCTGTGTTTTGAGAAAACCCCACAAAAAAAGTCGTTAGGAGATAGATCTGGCTGGCCACTTGAAGGTTCCAAAAACACTCATAAGACGTCTCTGGAAATTTTGTTCCAGGAACAGCTATACTATCCTGGTATTGTGTGTAGGGCAACCATCTTGTTGGAACCATACAGATTCAAGGTTTAAATTAGGAAGAGCTCTAACAGTTGGCAATATATTCTTTCGTAACAAACTCAAATATTTTTGAGAATCTAAAGGTCCGTCAATGAGAATGGTCCTATAATGTGGTCACCCAATATTCCACTCCAGACATTCAGTTTCAGTATGTTTGTGTATGTGTGGTTTTATATTAAATATTTTATGTATTTTACTTAACATTGATTCTCTATTAGAAATTTTTTTGAAAACGGTCTGGATATATATACAAACTAGATGACCCGACAGACGTTAGAATATCTGTCTTAACTATGAATATTGAATTCGAATTGGTATAATTAATAATTAATAAAAAATAATAATTATTCCAAAAACATATTGTTTATTATTCTAATGCTTTATGATACACAACATTCTTAGTTTTATTTTCTAACGACTTCATCAATTGTTGGCGCATTAAAACGTCTTGCGTGTTGTCCTGCAGGCGTCTTATCGTCTTTGATGTCAATTTTGTGGTTATCAGATGGCATACGGTCTAATGCCGTCGTGAATAATGCAACGAATTCGTTGTGCTGATGGAAAAACATTTGGAGCTGTTCCACAATTGGTCTTTTCACCGAAGTGTTGTGTGCACAACGCTGATCGACTTGTCTTGCTGAATCGCCCACAAAATAAATCTGCAAAAATTTTAAGGAGAAATTCGCTAAGAAAAGTGTTATTAAGTTTGAAGTCTTTGCCTGTCTGTGTATCTGTTTATACTCTATGGGTCGATTTTGAGGCAATTTTTATTTTAAGGCTGCATTCAAATCTTTTTAGTTCTTCAAAGACCATAAGCTATTTTCCTAGTTGGTGTTGTAATCTATAAGAATTGAAGGAGCTGGTAAAAGTTTTACGTAATTATTAATTACATTATATAATATACCGTCTCAGCTTCCAGCCGTATACTTCCTACGAACGAATCGATTACTATATGCTATTCTTTTAGTTTGAAAGCTGGTTTACTCGAAATGATTCTTAGTTATGTTTGATGATAATCACTTCGTTATGTCAGGAGTTTAAATTGAGTTTGTGAAAAGATATCACATCTTTGAGCATTTTAGGGATTTAAAATTTTTGGATTATTTTATTAAATATGTATAAATTTTCGAAATAGAAATTAATATTAATTTATCGTAAACCACACCCATCCTTCTAAATTTAAAACTTTGTTTCAAAAGATATAGAATTCGAAAATCGAATAAAAACACTATTCGATTTCTTGATAAGATCTGGCGTAGACCTAAACTCGTTCTTGGAACAAATTGATCCAGCCCCAAAACAAAAGTACGATATTGCGTTTCGGGGTTAAGTTTTTGATGCTCTTAAAAAGTTTCTACAGAAATAGTAACATGTCAAACGATTAGAATCTTGCAGAACTGAATAACTCCATTGCAGAGTTTTCATTTCAGAAATTTAGAGCTATAGTTCCAATGTAAATGCTCCTCGGAGACCGACAAGCAGTAGAAAGGCTTAAAAAGGTGGTAAAGAGACTATCCAATTTGATAAAAGTGAGATTGGTTAAGAAAAAGTTGATGCAAACAGCGAGCAGAATAGCAAAAATTCTTCACGTAGGAGCTTTGTAGACTAAGCTAACTTTGTTAGAGAAATAATTATAATGAATATCAAATCAAGTTACCATGGTGTCTGTAAAATATATTACTTAATTTAAGTATTGTTACATCACGGTAACGTACACAGGCAAAAAACCTTTAAACTCGGCCTGTCGCGGAGACGGCTCTCCGGAGTCACGGGGCTCCCCATAAGAAAGTGAGAGTAAGTAAGCAAGGTATGTTTTGAAGTAAGACGGAACGATGTTTCAATATAGGTTGGCCTACCAATGCATCATTATTAATATATAATTTTTTGGCGGACGATGATTCAAATAATTATTTTTAAAAACAGCAATTACGCGATCTCGTTCTGCTGTCCCTATTTCGAATTTTTCAAACTCAGCAAAATGTTTCGGAATATAATGACGTTGGAAATTACTTCTTTTTAAACAAATAAACGTTTTACCACAAAATAGACAAATTACCTCTTTATCAGTTTTGTTAAATATACCAAAACGATGCTCCCACTCGTTGATGCCAAAAAATATCCTCCTTTCCTCGCAGACGCCGCCGCACTTCCAGTGCTGAACTTATCCAAGACTGCTTGCGATGTATTCTCCATTATTAAAATCACTACTTTTTTTTTGAAAAAAGAAATTATGCGAAAATTAATTTTCAATAGCATGAATTGTACTTTTCACTTTTTTAACTCAAAGTAGACTAAATCAAAACAACTCAGTCAGGTTGAGTACGCTATCATAAAATTCCCACTTTATGTAAAATTTAACCATTTAGAAATTAGTAACAAATTAACCCCCACCCACCCAGCTTTATCATTGGCATGTTTATTGTATCCAGTTTCATCAAATTCCCATGAAACTATACCCTCTACTAAGAAAAAATAATTAAATCAGGTAAATAATTGTTTATTAGTTTTCCGATATGAATACTTTTCGCAAATTATTCGGAATTTCCAAAAACCTAATTCTAAAATCTAAACTAAAGCTAAACCATCAAAAAATTTACAAGCGGTTTACAATTGTCAAGCGGTAAACGTAAAAGATCAAAAGATTTATATTTTATTTATACACAAATATATTAAAAAGGTACAATTTATGACCCAAATTCCAGAGTATGTATTCAATGTATTGTATAGTCAATAGTGTATACTTTGTATAATTTAATTTAATAGATAGTGACCATAAAAAAGGGTTGGTATTATAATATTTTTTTCAGAAAATGTTTTAATTAAAAAAAGAAAATAATAATAATTGGTAGGTACCCTGTATTTATTTTATCTCTGTTCCTACCTCTCACTCAGAGCTTGTAAAGTCAAACCCTGCCCATCTATGCTCTAGATAATTGAACAGTAGGGTCTCACTAATCAGGCACTTCAATAGTTCGGCACGTCCAATAATTCGGCACCTTCCACCCGTGCATCCTTCACCGTTCCCTATACCCGCTCCACACATTTATTTATTTTATTTATAATTAATTTTTCTAAAAACGCCAGTAATCCGAACAGTCCAATAATCCGGCACCCTCTAGTTTTTAATGGTGCCGGATTAATGAGACTACTATATATATATATATATATATATATATATAGTCCACTACCATAACATCTCAGGTTGCTCAGCCGTAGAGCATGGGTCTAGAGTGCCAGAAGTCGTGTGTTCGATTCTCCACCCTAGATTTGTTTTTCATATCAAGCACTTGCCAAAGAATGTTATCAACGTAAATAAATTTTTAAATTTATTGCTACCAGCAAATTTGTTATTAATTTTGTACTGATGCAAGAATTTTGGAAAAATTTCATCAAAGGTTCAAACCTAGTAGGTGTCGAAAATGTCATTAAAATTTATATATGTATGTGTCTGAACGCGCTTTAGAGGTCGCAATTTTAAGTTGATTGGAATGAAATTTTGGTATGTGAGTTGCTTTTTGTATTTGAAAGACCAAGTTCGTAATAAGCAAAATATGACAAGGGTAAAGGAGACTTAGAGGGGGGGGGGATATTTCCACAGTAAACCAAATTTTCTGTAATTCAAATATTAGCAACTTAAATACATTACCGATTAAAATAAATATTACAAAAGAATCACCATGGTTACTTGATTTTTATACCAGTCTATATAAAATATACAAGGGTATAAAAACAAGGGCAAGACTACGATTCTTACGACGCTAAGATCTAAAGGCAGATACTTATAGAACTCGACGAAAAGTAAGAATAAAATTTTTCGATATCTCGCATCGTTTTCTAGATATCGATATTTAAAGTTTCAAAAAAAAAATTTCTCCTGTTTTTTGATGTAATTTAATAACTTGAAAAAAACTTATCGAAAATTAAGAGAAACACCCAAACCCGACCAACTAGGGATATGACCGATGAAGTGAAAGATTGTAATACTCGGTTGAAATATTTAATATAATGCTTGTTAACGCATTTTGCTATTTTTTCCTCATATTTTATTTGTGTAAAAAAATTCAAACTTCAACGCAATATGTGAAATATATGAACGCCTTTTAGTGCGGGGGCCTTAAACCACGCAAACCCGACCAACTCAGAATATGACCGATGAAGTGAAAGATTGTAGTACTCGGTTGAAATAGTTAACATAATGCTTGTTAACACATTTTGTTGTTTTTCTTCACATTTTATTTGTGTAAAAAAAATTCAAACTTCAATATCTCGAAAACTAAGCGGGATGTTGAAAAATTTTATTCTTAATTTTCGTCATATCTCTTCGAGTTCTATAATAATCCGCCGTCAGATTGTAACGCCGTATGAATCGTAGTATGCCCAAAGATACATCTTTAAATCTCATAGTTTTTGAGATGTTTGAAAGAAATTAACTTACCCCATTCATTTTATAAGGCAATAGTATATAAAATAACCTTACGGCTACGGTATATATTAAACATGAAAAGAAAATTTCAAGATGGTTATGGAAAAAAAAAACATTTGAAAATAATGTGATCAAAATTTGTATTTTATTCAAAATAAATTATTAATCAAATATAGAAAATACCCAAATGTGTATCCTTTGTTCTATTTTTATTGTTGTATTTTTAATTTCAGCTCTTATAGTGATTCTATACTTTGTTTTATAGAACGTAGAATGATTTGATAGTAATAATTATAGATTTTTTTTTTTTTTTTTGAAAATATTGTAAGAAATTTGGGATCAATACTAATTTCTTCAAAAAGGTAAATAGAAATACATTTTTAATATTAAAATTGCGTTTTTAGCTGGCCAATTCTCAAACTTAATTAAATCATTACGTATATTTAATCAGAAATGACGCAAAATTTTATTTAAATTGTAATGCTAAATACAAAAAATTGTTTTAAAATTTAAGGACAAGTTTCTAACCAAATTGATTTAACTTCGCTCAAAGCTATATGATAAAACAGATCTAAATAAATTTACATATTATTTCCGACAATGAAACTAATATTTCTAATAAAATATTAGAATCTTAAAAAATACTACTTTTGACATAAATTTTATGAACTAAATTCAATAAATTCAAATGTGTTTAGGTAGTGTTGTGATGATTTTTTTACTTATAATATTGGGCCTAACTTTGGCAATCACGTATATTATAAATCCTGAGAAATTGTTTAAAAATAATTAATGGAACAATGGAACACAAAATGCTTAAAGCTTTTGCAAGTCCCCTTATGTCATGATCATAATGGTGTTAGTTTCTTTATGCTTTATTGTTGCATATGAAATGTTAATGATGGGTGATAATAATATTGAAATTTGTTTTTTAGAATCTAGAGCTTCATGAAATTTTTAATACATAATCCCATATTTTTCTGAAAACTATGTAATGGTGCTAAAATCAAAAAGCATTTCTCCATAACACTTTGTCAAGTTAATTACACAACGAAAATCATTGGATGTGTTTTTTTTCAGTTTTTAATCCGAAGTTTATTTCCCGTGATATGGGTCACTAAAAGTGAGTACGGATCGGTCAAATATTTCAAGAAATAGATCTTGGAACAAAAAATTAAAAATAACGTTTTCTTTACAAAAAATTTAAATCTATATGTAAATACAAATTAATTGCTGTTCGTTGGTAAGCGCATCCCTTTAGAACGGCTTGACCGATTTGGTCAATTTTTTTTTAATGTTCGTAATAGTCCGAATAAGGTTTTAGAATTGAAAAATTTGGGAAAAACAAAGTGATTTTTTCTATGGGATTTTTTTACAGGACAACGTCTGTCGGGTCAGCTAGTCTGCAATAAAACACGACGGTCTGCTGAGGGAAGTATAGAAAGGGTAATTTTAGCTCCATTAAATAGTATTTTTTCTACATTATGTTTTAAACATCATCTCAAAATCCAATACTAAAATAATTAACAGATAATTTCTTCACTCGATATTAAGTCAAAAGACTTGGCACCACGAAATAAATGCTTTTAGAAATTTTTAATTATCTTCCCATAATTAATAACAGCTTTATTTCCAGACCCCAAAAACGAAAAATGCACATTTAATTCAAGACAGTATGAAGATACGAAGTTCGACATCAAAATATTGAAACAAAATTAGGTCATAATTCCATCAAATTTCATTTTGACTTCTTTGTGTCAATCATGGAAAATAATGGTTGTCACTAATTTTAAATTGATGTGTTTACATTAAAAATAAATTAAGTTTTAATTTTTATTTACAAATTAAAGACATCGGTTTGTCCATGATTGACAAGCATTAATGGGCTTATTTAGCGAATACGACGCGGTGTGAAACGATCAAGAAACCATTGGTATAAAGCGATGCGAGTATTCCAAGTAATGGCTGGACCAAAAATAAAACTCAATACGCGTCGTATCTGCAAAATAATATTTCAGCATTTTACTCATATATACGCTGTTTCAAATTTCGTATCACAATGGTTTCTTGACGATTACAACCTGTAGAATATATACAAGGGTATATTAAGTTTAGTCTTGACATTGTAACGGTTGAAAATATTGATGGCAGAAAAACATTTTTGGTATAGGTGTTCATAAAACGACCTAATTAGTTCATTTTCGATATCCATCCGACGTTTGTCTATCAATATAACTCGAAAACGAAAAGAGACATCATGCTGCAATTTTGCGAGTTTCTTAGATCTAAAAAATAATGTAAAATTCGTGAATGAGCAAAATTGGTCTGTGCATGTCCCTGACAGGGGGGAAATACATCATTGAAACCGTAAGAAATATAGAGAACCGTAAGAGATAATAAAAAATTTAAGGACAAAAATGTTCCTTTTTAAACCCAAACAACTTTTAATTGAAACTTTTTTCCATAGATTGAAATTGTTTCGTCACAATTTCAGCTCAAACATCAGTAATAACACTTGATTATAAAACCATATTTTGTATTTTTATACATTTGTGCGTGTGTAAAAAGTAAAATAAACAACTGACGCATTGATAATGAACTCAGTAAATATCGTGTATATATATATATAATACTTATTTTCATTGGTTTATAATTAATATCTTGCTTATTTGAATATAATGATTTGAGAAAACCAATATTCAGTAGGTATGCCGTTAAGACATAAGCGACTTTCTGAGCCTGTAGTAGAGCTAGAAACCTGATAACCTATTTTTATAAGCTAAATAAATACGGAGATATTTTAAATTTAGAATAAAAATTTTTATTTAGAATTTTAGAAGATTTTTCGACGCCACTATTTATTAAATACATCGAATGATTTCGATGTAGTAAAAATATAAAATTAGATTTTCTTTTAGGACCTGAAAATATAAAATGTATCAAGAAATCAGTAATCGACGTTTTGAAAGATAAAAATATCCCAATACTGGACCAAGAGGAGAATGCATACAGTTATTCAAACTATCACTTAGCAAGGTCAATGACAATTTTTATTAAAATATGTTTATAAAAAAATTAATAGCATTGTTTATAGGCACATAAAATGCTATTTCAAAAAATTCTTACAATTAAATATCTTTATTAATAAAATTTTAGTACTCTGCTATTGTTTCCAGTAGCGTAACGTAGTGGGCGCGGCCCACCTCGGGCGGCACCTTTAGGGGGCGGCAAAATTTCACAATAAATAATAATATCTTGTAAATATTTGAACCATTTCATATTTTGATAGTGCAATAAGACTTTGCTCTTAAAAAAAGTAAACGAATAAAGTTTTAGTTAAAGACAGAAGTTTTGTTTTTAATTCTAACAAGTATATTATTTTTCAATAAAAATATAAATATTAACAGTATCTTTCTAGTTCTAATTGAAAGTCGATTTGCGTTTTATATTCAATTCGCTAATAACTTAATCTTGTTGATCGTCAAGGTATAATCATAAGTGTTCTAAGTGTTTTAAGATGGTGATGGTGATTTAGCAATAGCTACATTTTTGCAAAAATTCGTTAGTAAACATATTTTCCGTATAATAAAATGAATCTTATGAAGTTGGAAAGTATGTAAATGAGTTAATTTTAATACTTTGGCCGTTCGTTATTTATTCTTCAGCAACTGTAATACCGGCAGTATAATATATCAACGTAAGTGGCATACGTGTAAGAATTTTTGTAATAAATGTGATTATTATATTGTAAAACATGACTTTTATTATGACTTTTTTATTTGAAACCTGTACAATACACAATAATGATAACTGTTCTTACCGAAAAGTTCTTTAAAATTAATGTATATTAGTCTTTTAAATTGAAATACCTAAATAAGGTGGCGGCAAAATTTTCTTCCGCCCCGGGCGGCTGACGCCTACGCTACGCCACTGATTCTTAGATAAATTTTGCGTTTCAACTTCTTTTTGATAGTTGAAGCGTATTGTTATAAGCTTTCATTTTCCAGATTTTTAGGGCAATGAGGTTGCACTTTATAGAACCAAAAATGACAGAAACTATACCGGTACATAATTATGCAATATGCAACCATTGTACACAACATTTTTGCAATCATCAAAGTGCACTTTTGTACTTACCAAAGCAAAATAACAGATAATAGGGATTGGTTTGGTGTCAGTTGATTTGTCTTGATTAATTTAACGCTTTATTTTAATGGCTGCAATTGAAAATTTTAATGGCTGCCAGTAATTTTTTGTTTTCTTCCAAAAGCAAACTTTTGAACGGGTACTATATTATATATAGAGAAGATCGTACTCACCATAAAAAGTAACGTTACACGTTTACGGGTTTGCGGGAACCCGTAAACGTTCTAATACGGCAGTTGTATAGGTCATAAACTTTTTTATTATAACTCAAAGATTATACTAAATTTAGACTTTTTAACTAAAAAAACATGACAACATTTTCCTTGAATTTCAATGGAAAATGCATCGTTAAATAATCAAGATAAATACTTTCCTTGTTATGGTGGTATATCGGCTTCATATTACAAAAGTAAACTAATTGTATGACAAAAGCGAACTTTGATGATGTTATGTCCACATGGCCATAAAATTATCGGTCATCAAAATAATTTAATTGATTTGTTTCTATAAATTCAACAATAAAATTTTGGAAAATGAGCACTTTCATTGCTCATAGTGCAAATTAACTAAAAATTTTTGAAAAATATCCAATACTTTTGTGGCCTACAGTACATTACAGTAGTTTGTTAATTTTTGGAACACTGAAAGTTTATAACAATAAGCTTCAACCATAAACAAGGCTCAAGTTGAAACGATCTATTATAATCTTAAAAAATTATATTTTTACAAAATAAACAACAAAAACATAATAAATATCACATATCTTAAATAAGTTATTATATAAATTCTAAAATTTAAGCCTGAATAAGCGCATATACAAAAACAAATAATTTTCCAACATAGATACTTTTATTCCAAGGGTTATCACAATTTTAAAACAAAATAATCGAACTAATCAATATAACTGTTTACTAAATTAATATAAAATTAAATAAATATTGATGAATTATATACATGGATATACATATAATATACTTGTTTTACACTGAACAATTTCTTGTACAATGTTTTGTTTTTTAAGCTTGATATGTAATAAATTTAATGTTAGTACATAGAACTTGTTCTATTCCTTTTTTGACACAATTTGTGTTTGAGAAAGTAAATTGTTTAAAAAATTTGCACAATTTATTGAACAAAAACTAAATTACGCCACGCAAAACCCCAGAAAATGTCTTGTAAAATAAAATGTTCAGTCTAAAGTTGTCACGATCAAATTTTATTTAGTTTTTTGAAAAAATTTTTCGAAAAAAAAAGTTGTTCCTTATGAAAATTCTAACAACTTTGATTCTAAAATATTTTTCGAAAACAATTTACAGAAAAAGGCTGCACCAATTTTAACAATGTACAACACTTTTGATCGCGACCGCGTATTTCTCCACAATAAAACTAAACAAGCAGATATAAAAAAATATATAAAATTTCTGAAAATTCAATAAAAACTCTTTAAAAAATAAATTAAATTTCAAAATACATATCATCGTACAGTTGTTTCAATTTTATTGTGGAATTCTGTATGTATTTTACTACAAATCATTATTGTTTAATCAAAAGAATATTTATATTCTAACAGAAAGATCATAATTTTACTCTTTTTAAGTCAAAGTTAACTAAATTTTAGTAAAGAAAAATGTATACAAAAATTAATGCTATATTTATATTAAGATTAAACTCATAACTTATATTTATTAAAATCATCACTTATAATTAAATAATAGTTACCACCATTTATAATTAATTAATAGTTATAATTAAAATAATAGTTACTAGGCTCGTTCTAGAATATATGTTGCACGGATGTGCAGTTGTTTATGGGCAAATTTCCATACAGTGTTGACACTTAATACTTCGATAAGACGATTGATTACGTCAAAATAAGGTTTTTGGTTGTAAATCTAATAGCTGTACCACACTGGACAATTTCGTTTACAATTTAAATTTAAAAAAAACAATAAACTGTTCAATTCTGTCAGGTGTAAAATATACAGTGTTTTCTTAAGGTAGAGAAGAAAGATGTAAAGAAATATTTTCAACTATGTAAGTTGCTCGTTATAATAATATTAACAACTTTTCACGAATAAATTCGATGGTTAGACAAAATGTTTTGATCAATTTTGTAATTTGAAATATTACTCTACCTCTTACCGTTTTCGGAAAAAAATACACTCGTTAAGGGAGGGTTGGCATCATCAAATGCAAAACTATTTTGTAGTTGGTCTTTGATAACTTCAAGGGTTCTTAGCTCTAAGAAAATATTGTATGTTTTAGGTCTATCAGTTCTTAGATTATAAATTGTTTAATGCATAATTATGTTTCGAGTATTAGAACTGAGATAAAAAACAATTAAAAATAGCTGCAAGTATTACGGAAATAAAACACAAACAGAGACAATGATTGCTTGTTCGGACATAAGTTTTTCATTGAGAAACTAACACCTGACATATGACGCATTGAAAACGAGCCTTAAAAAATGAATGATGGTAAAAAAAAAGCTATTAACATAATCAATAGTAAAACTATTAATATAATTAATTAATTGTAAACTATAATTATACGACAATTTCGGTAACACTTTGAAAAAAAAAAATAAAAATAAACTTTAGAAAAAAATTCATGAATTAGTTTTTAAGTTTGATTTTGAGTTAATAAAATAGATAGAAAAATGATCAGTTGTGAAAAATCACTCCAATTTTAGGGATATGACTAATTTTATATGTGTTATTCTCAAAATTAACCAATCCGATAAATGATGAATTTATTTTGTTTGCATTTCTGAATTGAACCTGCTCTATTATCACATTGCACGTCTAGAAATACATCAATTCAATAAATTGGTGAGTTGAACATTTCAATTCTACATGAGGTCTCCGACATGGAACTGATTAAATGGTTCTGATTCATTTATAACTAATTCTATAATTACATTTAAACTTACTATCACTTTAACGCTAGTCACGCTTAATAAATCACGTTCGTAAAGCATATTAAGTATTTCATATTAAAACGCTCATGTATAAAATACTATAAATTAATATTTTATTTACACATTATTTCATTCGTGTAATTTTGTAAATCCTTAACTAATGCTGGATTGGTAGCAAATAATTTTTCTAACATTATAGGAACATCTTGGAATTTTATCAAATTAATAAATGGATTTTGTGGAGAACAACCTGGAACTTTGTGCCTGTTAAAATTAAAAAATATCTAATTAATGAACATTTTCAGACTAACAAGTTCAAAACGTTTCTTGAAAAGTATTGGGAAATATTTCCGTTAAATGGAATCGCGATAAGCAAATGTCGCCTCATTAGTTAACATGCCTTAACACAAGAATCACTACTGTTGCAAAGTGGTTCGGGCATGATTTAGCTAGATATAATTAATTACTGCAGCGAATATATTTGTGTTCTGTTTCTGTTCTAAATTTTATTTGCATAAAGAATCTTTTCCAATAAAATGAAATTAATTGTATTATAATTAATGTAAAATATTTAAAGAAAAAAATTGAGAAAAAAAATGATAAAAAGGGTAATACGGGAAATGAAAACAGAATTTAAAAAATTGTTTGGGCATCGATTGGTAAAATTTTTTCTTTACTATTTAAAATTAAAGAGGTACTATGGACCACACACACGAGTTGATGTCATTTTTTTTTAATTTTATAATTGATTTGTGTTTTATTGATTTGGTCTTAGAAAAAATTCTTCGGATAAAAGTTGTTCAAGAGAAATATAATAACTTTTATTCGAAAATTTTGTACAGTTTTCATGAAATGATTACACAATGAACTAATTTAGCAGGTCGTAGCGCTGTTACTCCATACGTAGCAATGCGAATTTTCCGATTACTGGTTAAACAAACAAAATTCAAGGCGCTGCAACGTATTGTATTTGCTGGATAAGGTCAATGTTTCTTTTAATAAATAGATTCTATTAAAAACATAAAAAATGAATTTCCACAAACTAAAGTATCTACAAGAAATGGTTACATAAAGGTTTATTTTGTGATACACACCAACCCCCAACCAACCCAGAAAGCACTACGGGCAGCACAATGGGGTAAGGTCTGGCGGGCTTTTTTCATTCCATTTTTTCTTTTTGCTTTTTTAACCGTTTTTTCCAAATACTTTGAAAACGAAAAATAATTAGCTTACACGAAAAGGTTGGAAAATGTCCTCCTTGTCAAGCTCTACAACTTTTGTTTGAACGTTTTTTCGATAGAGATCCCCGTTCAAAAGTCAACCGCACTTTTTATAGTTTTAACCTGGATCCGCCTCTGTTTTTGCATTTTTGGCAATTTTTTTCCGAGTGTTTGTAAACCTTCTGCATCGAATGGAAAAACTCGCAGCCTGATTGGACAACGGGAAGTGCCTCATAATTAGCATTGCAAGTGAGTCAGTCCGGGAACTAGAGAGTATAGCATATAGATTAAAAATGGTTTTACCTTAAAAATTTAAATATAGTAACAAAAATATTATAATATAATAAGGAATAATAGAAAATAAAATTTTAGAACAATACGGTGCAATTAAGGCATGACGAATTGTTTATTTAAATCACCAAATATTAGAGACGTGAATATTAGATGCTATATAAAATGTTCAGATATGTAAAACCATAAGATTTTGTATACCCATTTTCACCCTATAAAAAGTTTGATTAACCAAACGAACCACTATGCATCGTATCAGAAACTCAGTTAAAATAAACGGATCAAAAAATTCGATTTTCATGGTGTAATACTTCCACGAAACTTCAAAAAATGAGTAAATACTTACTTAATCAATTTCTTATAAGAATGCTTCGCATGTATTTCCATATTAAATTCTATAGAAGGAAAATCTATTTTAAGATCAAGAAAAATTGATTTTACTCTATCAACATTAGGAAATTTTGTGTATGTTAACATAAATTCGAGTGTACTGAAATAACATTCTCCATTAACCTTGATTACGTGAATTTTTTTTTGAGCAAATTCTGAAAAAAAAAATTAGAATTAAGTATTGTATGTGTTAATTCACGTGAACTTTTACTTCAAATATATTTCTGCCAGAAATATATTTCTTCCAAGTATCACTTACTTTTTTACTACATCAATCAGTAAAATAGAAATAGATATTTTTTTATACCCAATATACACTCCCGTTCATAAAGATTGAACCAGTAAGTCACATTCTAAGCGTATATATTACTAAATATATTTATAATATTACCTACATACAGTAACACTTAGAATGTTTCAACTGGTTCAATTTTTATGAACGGGAGTGTACATGTCGACTCATTGTGGAATCTTAATTTTCACGAAGATCTCGTGCGCTTCATGAAAAGCCCATCTTATTTCGACGGATTGTGTCTAACATAATCTTCCGTCGTTTAAATGAAGCGTAAGTTCCTAAGTGAAAAAATTCGTTACGCAGGAGCTGCTTCAACTTAGCGAATTTCCTTAAAATAGATAAATAACTTAGCGGTCACAATTTTAGTCTGATCAAAATGAAATGTCGTATGTGATTTTAGTATATGCAAGGCCAATTTTATTAACAAATGTCATACATAAAGGGGAAATGGGGGCATAAAGAAAGAAGAAAACACAAAATACAAAATATCTCTTTTAATATTAGAACAATCAAAAAATGCGTAAGGAATAAAGTTGTAGAAAATCATGTTTGCTACAATTCATCACCTTATCATTTTTGCTCAAACTCTAATGTGTACAGAGATAGTGAGGAATTTAGTTTTGAATCTTAAACCGTCAATATTTCTGTAAATATTAGTGTAACAGAAAAAATGATAAGAAACAAAACTACAGTAAAATTTAATATCTAAAACTTTACTTCTTATAAATTTTTCGATTATTCGAATATTAAGGGAGATATGTCAAATTTTGTGTTTCCCCCGCCCTCTAAACCCCCCTTTCCCTTCGTCCGATTTTACCCATTAACGAACTTGACCTTTTGAATATAAAAAGCGCCTCAAATACCAAATTTCATTCTGATAAAATGAAAACTGTGACCGCTAGAGTGATTACAGACACATATATATATATATGTATATATATATATATATATATATATATATATATATATATATATATATATATATATATATATATGTCCATAGATATATATATATAAATTTTACAGATGGTGATTTTTGACATCTACTTGGTAGGATCGATGGACATTTGAAGAAATTTTTGCTAAATTTTGACTTCGGTACGGGACCAATAGCTCTATTTCCTTTCAGGAAATTCGCTAAAACGCAATTTAAGTTACATGAAATGGCAAAGAAAAGAAGGCGCATTGTATATTAGTTTAAAATAAAAAATTATAATCAAAATTAAATTTCACAATTCAATACATGTTTATTATATTAAATATCAACATAAAATAAATGTTTCCTTTCATAAAGAAAACTGTCACTTCAGTATTCAAAAATTAAATATAATATTCCAAAACCGGAATATTTACCAATTATTTGCGTAAGAAAAGGTTTGCCAATTTCTAATCAATGGAGGTTATAACTTCTGAGGAGTTAAATAAGTAACTATTCAATCAGTCATACCACGAGTTGCTCGGGTTTGCGTGTTTTGGTCTCCGCCCTTAAAGACGTTTTATATGCATTTACAGAGAATTGGACAAATGAAAATAAGTTATTTTAGCCGGATAAATAAAATTTTCCGATTACCGAAGGAATATTATTTGACCTAATTTCATAAAATTCATTATAATGAGGAATAAATAAGTTTTGGGCTTCAGCTTCCAAATTATAAGAACGTGTAATTTTATATATGGAAACAATACGCCAGTTTTTCATAAAGTGCCTAGTATCTTCGTGAAAAAATGATTTCACAAAGAGACTAAGGTAAAAATGAGGCAGATTATGTTAGAACACAGTAAGTGGCTTTATTTAATGTAATTGCATTTAATTTAATTATTCTAGAGGTGGCGCTGGGGCATCCTAACTAGATACTTTAAAGAAAAATTTGACTACGCCACAGCTTTTTTCTAAATGTCATATTATTTTTTGATTGAGAAATTAAAAATTAAATTTATTCTTTCTTGCATTTTCTGTCTATCTTGCTTACTTTTTGAGAAAAAATAAAATTTCCTGGAAAACTAAATTTAATTTTATTAATAAAATGAAATTTTTATAAATAAAAAGTAAACAATTTTATTAAAATAAATTACAATAATTGCTCGAATCGATCTAACATCAACACATTTCCAACCTGTAAACGACGCTTGAAGACATCCAGGTTCATATGAACTTATCTTATTATTTTTAGAAGATCTATCGCCTACTCAATTTTTCGGATTAAAATTGAGACACCCTGTATAATATATACCAGGGGATATTAGGTTTAGACCAGCATGTTCGTCTGTCTATTTGTCTGTAGACACGATAACTCAAAAACGAAAGATAGAAAAAAAGTATAAATACAAAAAATATTTCTTTTTTTTTTAATAGCAACTTTGCTTTGCTTGAATTTTTTTCGTAAACTGAATAGTTTTGCTACAAATTCAGCTCAAAAACTAAAATAAACCGTTCACGCATTGATAATATATACTCAGTATTTACCGGATATTAAAGCAATTCACTCAGTTATTTGTTATTTTTACTGTTTTTGTGCGGATGTATAAGAATTATGAATTTTATAATTTGGCTGTGAATTCTGGACAACGACTCATCTAGTATTCTATAGTTCTTGGGTTTCAATGTATTGTTTGAGGCAACCAGATGTTTGCCTACTCGTAAATTTCTCGGGAGATTTTCATTTGTTGAATTATTTTAATGGACATGCTTCTTTATATATTTCAATTTAAACGATATTGCAATATACGAATTCAACTTTATGAAATCAAATTTATGCAATATACGAATAGGATTTTAATAAAATCTCAATTCGGTATGTTTTTTCAAATAGTTTGGTGACTCCTGGAGTAGAGGTATAAGATAAGACTGAGATCTGAATAATATTATAAATGTGAATGTTTGTCTTCGCACCACGTTAAAACGGCTTAACCAATTTTGATGCGATTTAGAATTCTACAGAATTACATATAGGATCTATAAATTTTTGTTCCATGTATTCGCGGCCCGCGTGTTATAACCTATCTTTAAAAAAAATTATGTCACAAAAACAAACAACTTTTATTTGAAATTTTTTTCACACATTCAATAGTTTTGGTGTAAATACTTGACTTAAATTTTGTATTTATGGCAGAAATATAGAATGCACGAAAAAAAGTTGCAAACTGAAGTTATTTGTTTCTATAAGATAAACATTTTTGTATTTAAAGATTTTCCCTATCTTGAACCATTTAAAAGATAGGTTATACCACGCGGCACGAATGCATAGCAACATTCATATTGTAAATTTGACTATTTGTGAAGATGTTTGCCTTCTCACCACGTTAAAACGGTTTTACCAGCTTTGATGCGTTTTCACCAAACGGTCCAGAATTTTACAGAATAACAATAGGCTATATATTTTTTGTCTCATGCATTGGTATAACCTAACTTTTAAACGGTGCGAGATAAAGAACATTTTTAAATTTAAAAAAATTATATAATAAAAACAAACAAATTTTAACTACAGGGTGTAAATTTATATACCGTCTGTTTAGTTTACATCTTCGTATCATAGATCCCACGAGTATGAGAGAGTACATATGTACATATACATTAAGCAATGTGTATGAGAAGGAGGTCTTATAGGTTTGATAAATAAGCATATTTTTCAAAATAGTGAATAATATTCATAACGAGTATGAGAGAGTACATATGTATACATTAAGCAATGTGTATGAGAAGGAGGTCTTATAGGTTTGAGTGGGTTGGTGACCACTCGAACAGTTATGAAAAATATGCTTGTTTATCAAACCTATAAGACGTCCTTCTCATACACATTGCTTAATGTATATGTACACATATGTACTCTCTCATACTCGTGGGATCTATGATACGAAGATGTAAATTAAACATAGTGTATATATATATATATATATATATATATGCCAGAAATATTGCATGCATGAAAAAAAGTTTGAAACAAAATATGTTTGGTTTAATGACATAAACATTTTTTGTATTTCAAAATTTTCCAAATCTCGCACCGATTAAATAATAGATAAAATCATTCGGGCACGAATTCATGGAACAAAAAAATTTAATAGTATATGTCGCATCAAAATCGACTAAGTCGTTTTAACGTTATTTAATAACAAATTTTGTTCTTATTTTTAAAACTATATCGTATTATATATATGTATGTACATATGCACACACAATGGCCGTGTTCGGCCGAACTAAGTTTTTAGTAAACTCAGTAAGTTAATCAGAGTAAATAAAATTTTGTTCTGCGCATTTGAGCGCAGCGATTTTCGGCCTGGACACACTATCTTTTGCTACTTAATAGTATCATAACAAGTGTTGCCAGACCCGATTTCTTAAAAAGCGATAGATCCACCAAAATAAAGCGGTAGATTCAAAAAGTGAAAATTACAATTTAAATAGTTTGAAATAAATACTTTTATTCAGAATAATTAAAATTATATTACATTAGTATTTAATATATTGTAGAATTTTTTTTTCTTCAAATATTAAATATTAATTCTTTGTATTTATCATATATTGCATTACTTATTGTTTAAAATCCCTTTGTAAAATAATGCCTTAAGTAATTACAGAACCATATTCCATTATTTCAAATAATAGAATATGATCTGTAATGACTGATTTTGTATTTGTACGACTGGGGAGTTTTAAATTAATAATTATTATAAAAAATTGAGAAAATGACACAAATTCAAAATTTTTTTTTATTTTTAAAATAGATAAATTAAGAAAAAAGCGGTAGAACGGTAGAAATACTAAAAGAGCGGTAGATCTACCATTAAACGGGAGATCTGGCAACACTGCCTGTGACATACTAAGTAAAATGGCGGCATAAGAAAAGTTTCTTAGTATCTATAAAGTGTCCCGGCTTAGCTCAGTACTCTGACTAACTTACTTATGTATGGAGAAGAACGAAGTAACCGGCTATGCTTGAGAAGGTTTTCTGCAGTTTCCTTCACGAACTCCAGATGAATATCGGCATTGTTCCTATCATAGTCGGCTGCAGCCGCATATCCTACCAATTCCTAGTCTACTCACAAATTCCTTCCACTCCACTCACATCCTCACATCCTAAGGCATCACAATGGACCTTATGGTCGAAGGGTAGCCCGTCAAGGGCAGTCTTTACAATCTACCTCTCTAGGTATTGGTATTCTACTATTACTTTAAAACGCCAAATTAACAAAATAATTAACATATGGGTTAAATAAATTTATTGTTCCATGTATCCGTTCCGCGTGGTATAACCTGTCTTTTAAACTGTACGAGATAGGAAACATCAAAAGGAAGTACAAAAACATTTAATTATAAAACTATAGAAGTCTTGTCTGTTGTTGAAAACATTTGCAAAAAAAATGAATTGGGGAGAATAAGAATAGATGATAGAACGTGATATCTTATACCTCGGGTCAATATTTGATAACTTTTTTCTCGATATAACTATATTAAGGAGGTGCCCATCACATGTGAAAGAGAGGTAATTGAGAAGAGCTTTTCTTAAATAAACAAGAACTGTGTGAATAAACCATCTACCTTTCCCAATACTTAAAGCATAATTAAAGTGCACTCTATAAGAACTTTTTGAAGGCTGGGCAACGCCGGGTATTTCAGCTAGTATAGTTATATTATTTACTTACCTCTTAATTCAACAACACATTTAGGTTCAATTTTTGTACATAAATTATCCTTTGAAATTGATTTTTGTTTTGAGATATTTAATCCTTCGATCACTTTTTCACTACAAGTTTTTGCTTTTTCATTACACGTTGTATCGCCAACTATGTTATCTTTTAGAATAGATTTATCCTTCGATACGTATTTACTCACGTTAAATAATTTTTCACATTCAATATTTTTAATTTTTTCCACATCACAATTATAGTTTGTGGGTTCTATTGGAACTGTTTCGATTGTTTCATTATTTAATTTATTTATTTCATAATTTATATCTACTTGTTTCGAGACATCTGTCAGTTTTTCTCGAATACCAGCTTCATTATTTTTTACCATTTGTTCTGAAGTATTTCCAAATTGTCCTCGATTTTGTTGATTAACACCCAAATTAAATGTATTTTGTTGTTTCTCTAGTAAAACTTTAGAGATTTGTGATTTAATTAACTTAATAAGATTATCAGCTAAACTTGTGACAACATTTTCAGTAACAATATTTCGAATAATTTCATTTATTTGGTCCTCTAACAAACTAATTTCTTGTGTATTATTATTTTCTTTAATTTGAAGTAATGTTCTTAAATCATCGTTTAAATCGTTTACAATAGTTTGAATTTTTACAGATGTTTTTTCATTATTTTGTAATTTCGAATTTTCATCGTTAGTAGATAACGATAAATGATCCGTTTGTTTTGTAACCGTATTTAATGTATTCGATGAGAATGGGATATTTAATACATTTTTTAACGATTGATTTTTAGTAACAATATTGTTTATACTTGATGTGGAAGTAGGAACATTTCTGAAATCTGGAACTACTTCTGCGGTATTTGTTGCTTTTGGAAAATTAGGCACACTGTATTGATTTGAGTACATATTCTGATAAAATTGAGCTTGTGATGACAAATAAATTTGAGCAGCAGCAGCTGTAGCTCCATAATACATCATTGTTTGCATTAGTTGAGCTGAATGTGGAGATAATGGGGCGGGAAATAGGGAATATGGAGGATAGTATGGAGTATGAATAGCATATGGATCTATTTGTGGTGGCATTACAGGCTTTGGTAATTGGAATCCAGGTGGTGGTCGTATCGTAAAATTTATGGCACTGCAATCACGCTCAATATTTGTTGTGATATTTAAACTCTCTGCTGATTTTGATGCTGTATTAATCACTTCTTCAACTCTTTCATTATTCATTTCTATATTTGTTAGTTCGTCAATCTTTTCGAGTTCCTCTCTTATAGGTGGTTGCATATTTGATGTTGATGGGAAGATAGTTTTAGATTGTGATACATCAATCTCTTTGGGCTTCTCTTGTGTGGGGGATTGCATGGTTGGCAGTTTAAGGTGTGGCAACTCATCTTGTAGGCTGCCAACAGTTATTATAGAACGTTCATCACTATCGCATTCAGTTTCAGGAAATATCCCATCAGTTTCAAGACAACTACTACGTTCATCACTATCGTATTCAGTTTCTGGAAGTATTTCATCAACTTCAAGACAACTATCATCCTCTTCATTTTCAATTACATCATTATTTTTTGATACATAAAAATCCATTTGATGCAATTTTCTATTAATTGGTAGAGTTTTTAAATTAAAACTATACTTTTGATTACGTTCAATTGAATTAATATATGGTTTGAAAATCATATCCATCGATACACCATTTGTTGTCATTATAATTACTTCGTCAATGGATGGAACAACTGCACGTTCGATATCTTTATGATTTGGATATAAAAAATAATGCTTCTCTTTTATTGAACCATTTCTGTTATGTGTATTAATCTAAAGCAAAGCATAAAATTTGTCATTTCTAAGTAATTTTGATCATTTAAATTTGAAAATTAGTTTATAATTAACCAAAATTTGAGAAAAGTGTGCACACGATCTTCTGACTACTTAGATGATAAATGTTATGCTTTTCAATTTTGAATGAAACGCTTAAAATTTTCAATATATTTTATTCAACAAATAATCAAAATAAAACATAATTTAACATAGCACATTTTTTCTCGAATTATGGTTCTTTCACACATACAAATTATATTAATTCCATTAACATGCAATCAGACGAATTATATATGAAATGATACACAATATCGCTTTCGACGCAGTCGCAAGAATTAATAGCTCTCAATCTTTTGTAATTTTTAATTATCATCGATAGTAGTTAACGATAAGTGATTAAATAATACTACTTAACCAGTAATACTACTTAATTATATTCGATTAGAATGTATACTTTAAAGTTTAAATTAAAGTATAATGGCTATAATATATTCTCACTACAGTAGGTAAGAACGTAGGTAAGGTGTGTTACAGACCTTGACTAACGGTCATAGTACATTTACGTCATAAGATAAAAGCTGAAATTAACATATGTTATTTAAGGATGTACAAGCACTGAAGCTTCAAAAAGATTAAGGCTTGATTTTTTGTTTACATGTAGTTGATTGAAGTGCATATAAATCAATAATAAAAGTTTCAGGGGGGGGGGGGGGTTACGGGGATCTTGAATTAATTATTTAATGTTAAAGTTTGAAGTATGGAGAAACCCATATTTTTACATATATTTTGATAATTTTCACTTGGAATAAAATAAGACGAATAAAAAAAAACTACGCAATTTAAAATAGAAATATTAATTAAGAGATTGATCTAATAAAATTCCTGTATGACGGGCCTAAAACAAGATATTTAAGAAAAAAACTGAGATTTCGGGTAAATTTAATTTTTGTCGGCGGTAGCTTAAGGATGTTCCAGCATACCACCACTTTTCGACAGATTTTGCTCATTTTTTTGTACACAGGCTAAAAATAACGTTATCTAATAAATCCCGAAGCTTCAGAATTTTTGACCGTTTAGAACGCGAGATAATTAATATCAAAGTTATCATTCCCTCTCACTCACTCTCATTAGAAGCATGTGAAACTTCATACCCGCCCAACTATTATCTGTTGTATTAGAAAAAATACTCGAAAGAATTTAAAAAAAAAACTAGGAGAGTAAAGCTATATATTTATTACATAAATTTTAAAAAAATATCGTGTTACCGTTTTGTTTTCGAAATATAAAAGTTTAAAATTATTCCTTTTCTTCAACATAAAATTATTTTGTATATGTGAACAGTGTTTTTGTCTATGTGTTGTATATGTGTGTTTATGCATTGGTGCTATAATAAAATCAAACCGGTTTGTTGTACTGATTGCATAACACAGTGCTGGACGTCCTTAATTACCCGAAATCTCAGGTTTTTTCTTAGATATCGTTTTTGTTAGGCCCGGTCTGGCGAAAAAAATAATAAACATTATTGTGAACTTTTATGAATGTACTATATAGGATTTTAAAGAATTTTATAAATGGACTATATATCAGCGCTCGTGCATCCTTAAAGAGCTATTTTATGACAGTATTTATAAAGCCAGGCTCATTCGAAAAAGTACCCCCCCCCCCACCGGCGCAGTTTAAGGTTGATTGCAAGGTTTGTGAGAATATAAACTTTAGAAATTATATATACAGGTGTTCCTAAATATCATGTCACTATTGAAGAAAGTAACTCTTTGGCTTCTTCTGAGTAAAAGTTTATATAAATATGAGTCCTAAATAGATTTCCGTTATGCATGGAACAAAAATATAATTATTGTATTATGTTTCCCACTTTTAACTGTGCATTTTAAATAATATTTAAGCGGTAACTTTATATATATATATATATATATATATATATATATATATATATATATATATATATATATATATCAACTTTGACGATAATGAAACTCGATAAGCTACCTACAACATTTGAAGTCAAAGTATACTAGTCTGGTTAGTCGCTTATAAAGATTATTAAAATAATCGAAGAGAACTCTAGGTTTTATTGAAATTATATTTCAAATTTTGCCCCTATTCCTAGAACATTTGTTTGTATTTTATAAATACGTATTTCGACTACAATGTAGTCATCATCAGTATGAATTAGCTACTCGTAACTATCTCTGGGATATGGATTCAGAGATATGTTGCTTGTTGCTAATTTGGTGACACACGCACCAAATTGGTGTAGCTATTTACCAAAATAAGAACGATCATTTATCTTTCGTTCTATAATGTCTTGTATTTCAATATACAGAAATCATAGCAAAATTTGAAATATAATTTTATAGTCGCTTACTCAATATATGTATAGATTTTATTATTTCTAGATTCCACTAATAATATTCTTTTACATTGTCTGGGGAGATGTTAGAACCGTCGAATGGATTTTATATTACGGCGTGACTGAACCTAATTACAATTGTGCACATTTACTACCTGATAGCCTTTACCACGAAGACTATATAAAAGGAGACCGATCGGGATACAGGTTCTGCTGTTTTCGCGTACTAAAAAAAGTGTACAGATTATAGTATATTAATGTCCAAAAGACGGCAGTGGTGTTGCAGAGATCCCCTTTTGCTCCTTACTGCGCATGACAATTTCAAATCCTTATAAATAAATATTTATTATAGAGGTTATAATAAAATGTATAATAAAAATTAATTTATTAACTTATTTATTTTTAATTTATAATATTTTTAATAAAAAACATTTTTTAAACAATATTAAGTGGTTTATGAATTCTTACTGAGTTATTTAACAACAAAAAATGGTGATGTTGTGCAGTTATAGGTTGTAAGAGTGGTAGAAAATCAGAACGAAAAAATATTAATAATTAATGAAATAAAGACCAATTGTTATGTGATGTACACTCTCGTCCATAAAAATTGAACCACCAATAAGTCACATTCTAAGCGTATATATTTCTAAATATATGTATATTATATTCAATAACTCTTAAAATGTTTCAACTGGTTCATTCTCATGAACGGGAGTGTATGTTTACAATCATAAAATATCTACTTAATGTTTTATTTACATTTTTGAATTCTAGGAGACCTCCGCGACAATGACGCCGCCTACAGTCTGTATCCAGTTTTAATTCCACGAGTTTAACATAACGATCGTTCTCCTTTTATATAGTCTTTGTGGCTTTTACATCACTGTTAGTCAAGTGTGTATTCCGTAATGGTAGCATCAATAAATTGTAAATTGGCATCACTTAAAAATGAGGGGTAGGGATGGATGGAGCTCTGTTCCACCATCATAAACATCGTCAATCATAAATCTTCTACAGTAAGAATCATGCATGACTGAGAAACAAAAAAAATAAATTAAATTGAATAAAAACAAAAAATTATATTTTAATAAAATATAGCGATTGATTTAATAAGATTTTGTTTAATAACAGATACGCTTTAACTAAGAATAATTTATAAATAAATAATAAAAATGATTCCTCTATCATTACAATAGCATACGTCATACGACTTTTGATGATGCTTATGATGGTGGAACTCAGCTCCATCCACTCTACCTCTCCTTTTTAAGTAATGCCTTAAAACTTATTGATGCTATCATTACGGAATACACTACAAGATCTGTAACACGTAAACGTTTCTTATCTACTGAAATATAAATATACACAACAAATTTTAACCATTATACTTTAACGTATGTGTAGCACACGCTGGCTCTCACTCTAATAGATTTATTGAACAACCATATGATTTATGTTCAATATCTTGTATGGAACCTTAAGTTTTGACCCCACTTAAATTGCTAGACGCTGCGTCCAGCAACGGACTTGGCCGAACATTCGTTACGCAGGAGCTGTGTCAACGTAGCGAATTTCTTTAGAATACAAAAAACCTATCTAGCGGTCACATGTCTGATCTTTATGTGTGTTTAATTTTAGTCTGATTAAAATGGAATGTCGTATCTGATATGATTTTGGTATTTGCATGTTCAATTTTTTAAATAAATGACATAGGCCAAAGGGGAAGCGGGACATAGAGAAAGAAGAAAACAAAATATAAAATATCTCTCCTAATATTAAAAAAAATCGAAAAATGAATAGGTAGTAGAGTTGTAGCAAATCATGTTTGCTACAATTCATTACCTGATTATTTTTTCTCAAACTCTAATGTGTACAGAGATATTTAGGAATTTAACTTTCAATTTTAAATCGTAAATATTTCTGTCAATATTAGGGTTACAGAAAAAATTATAAAAACCAAAATTATAGTAAAATTAATTATCTATAGCTTGACTTCTTAGACATTTTTCGATTTTTTCCAACACAAGAAAGATATTCAAAATTTTGTGATCCCCACTCTCTATAAACCCCCCTTTTACCTTGTCCGATTTTGCTTATTAACGAACTCGACCGTTCAAATACTTAAAAGCACTTTATATACCCAATTTTATTCCAATCGGTTTAAAACTGTGACTGCTAGAGCGATTACAGACACACATATATATATATATATATATATATATATATATATATATATATATATATATATATATATATATATATATTATATATATATATATATATATATATATATATATATTTATATATATATATATATATAAATTTTAGAGACGATGATTTTCGACATCTACTAAGTAGGATCGATGGACATTTGAAGAAATTTTTGCGAAATTTTGACTTCGGTACGAGACCAATAGCTCTCTCTATTTCCTTTAAGGAAATTCGCTAAAAAGCTAAACATTGTTTAGTTATTTTTAATTGGACGCTCGTTATTCTTAAAATTCGCTAGCGTCAAAACAGAAAAACTAAACAATGTTCAGTTATTTATATTTAGTGTTTGACGCTGGAATAAATTAAGAAATATGTTAATAGAGCTAACCAAAAAATGTATTCGTATTTATATATATATATATATATATATATATATATATATATATATATATATATATATATATATATATATATATATATATGTATATATATATATATCCGCGGGGTGATAAATATCATGATTTAAATAAAGTAGGTTTAATGTACATATATCGATGTCAATTTTCTATATTGACGCTGGAAATTGGGATTTCAACTTAGAGGACGCTGTAATTTATTATATGGGCGCTAAATTTTATCAAGTGGCGGCAGTTTTAAAAATGCACCACGTGACGTTTTTAAGTGAATTCTGGAAGGTGACACAGGTGAATTCTGGAAGCTGCGATTTTGTTTCTACATTTTTTCGGCAAAGATAGCTCTGTTCGGCCAAGCCCGTTGCTGGACGCAGCGTCCAACAATTTAAGTGGGGTCGCAGCTTTATACAAAGCTGTACTTTAAAAAACATGCGCATATGTATTGAAATAAAATATTATCAAATAATGTAATTCTACATGAGATTAGAAATTTTGGAATTTTTGTACTTTTATTTCTTTTGATCTAGTACATAAATATTAGATTATCAAATGATAATTAATGAGAACTCTAGGTTTTTGAAATAAAATTTCAAATTCGCCCCTATACCTATATCAGTTTTTGTATTATAAATACGTATTTCGACTACAAAGTAGTCATTATCAGTAAAAATTAGTTGTAATTTACTAGTTACAACTTATAAAACTAGTCGTAATTTACTCTTTGACAATTAGATATAGATAGAAAATCGAAATCAATTGACAAAATTGACCTTCAGATAACCTTGAATGCGAAAGTGACGGTCATCATCCCTTCCGAACACAATAATTTTTATTCGGGTCTTTTTTCCCAAATCGCTTCCTTTTAGAAATAAACAGATGGATTTTTTTAAAATAAGCTCCTGTATATTGCATTTATACAGAATAATCTGTATTTGAAAGATAGTATGAAACAGCATGCTTGTATATTTAACCAACAAATGGTTTAACGCCACGTAATTGGATTTTGTTTATGCTTTGGTCATGTACTTTCAAATTTAATAAATTTGAATTATTAATTACTTATTAATTAATGATACAATCTTTAAAATTTGGCTAATATATATTGGGATATATTGGGAAATTAACAAAAATATAATAAATATAATGTGTGTAAGCTTGGCCAAGCACTTTTCGAAATTAATATTTTCAAAAGTTGTGTTGGATTGTAGTCAATTTGTGCTAACTTGTGCCGTAAATCTCTATCTCTAATAAATATTATCCAATAATTAAAAATAAATCTCACTATTGAGTGTACCTAATTATAAAAAAACTCAGATGAAATTCACAATTTGCTTCTTCATCTATTATTTGCTTATTAGCTTATACTTTTACTTTTTCAGGTATTGAATTCTAAATTTTTATAATATTTCAAACCATTTATACGATATATTTTCTCTTAATATCGAATTACTTAAGGTATCATATAGGATGTGCAAAAATTCTCCATGAAAATAAATTTTTTTCTAATATTCTTTTTTCCCAGTATACTATTCAAATAGATCTTTGGAAATTTTTATATCATACCCATAAAATATTAAATAATTAATTTTGTTAATCTAATATTTATTATCCTGTAAATATTATAAAATGATATTTTCAAGTGAAGAAATTTTATTTCGATTGGTATATTTTAATTCATCGACGAATTTTGAGAACAAATAGAAATTAATTATAATATAAATAAAAATTATTCAAAATTTAATAGTGGAAAATTAAAATCACAATTTATTCATAACTAACTTAAAGATGCACCTTTTGAAAACTAATAGCCTAGTTTTAAATGTAAAAAATAAATTATATGTACATAATGTGTGTGAACTTGGCCAAACACTTTTTGAAATTAATATTTTCAAAATTGTAGTCAATTTGTGCTAACTTGTGCCGTAAATCTCAATCTCTTAACCCCAATGGTTTTCCGGGAATTTTGGAAAAACCAAATTACAACTAGCCCAGCATTTTTGGACTATCAACATTTTTCAAATTGTGCTCAATTTATGCCGTATACAATTTCAAAAAAAGAAAATCGCAAAAAAGAAAAATTTTTAATCCAAAAATAGAGTCTATCGCTTGGGCTGAGTTTTGCTAGGCAAATGCTCAAACTGTTTCTCATGACAAAACTTATTCCGAAGTAATGATCAACATTTAAAAAATCTTAATAACTTTTAAAAATTTGAAAATTTGCTACTTGTGCCGAATTGTGGTCTTCTTAACAACTTCTTCTTGAAACAATTGAAAAGAAGTTTTTTTAATCCAAAGAATCTAATCTATTATTTACGCTGGTCAAGGGTTCAAACTTTTCTTCATACAAGGGTAAAGGTAGACTAGAACAAGTTTTGTCAGCGGGAAAAGTTTGAGCCTTTGTCCAGCACAACTCAGCACAATAGATTCAATTTTTTTAATAAAAAAAATTATTTTTTTACATTTTTTACTTGAATATGACACAAATTAACACAAGATGAGCACAACTTTAAAATTTTTAATAATTATTGAGATTTTTGAAATATTGATCAGTGCTTGGGAGTTATAAATTGTTACAACGGAAGGGTAGGTCGGAGTAAGTTTTTTCATCGGAAAAGTTTGAGCCTTTGTCTAGCGCAACTCAACACAGTGGAAAACTGAATAAGGTACAAATTGAGCACAATTCGAAAAATGTTGATATTCCAAAAGTCTGACCTAGTTGTAATTTGCTTTTTCCGAAATTCCCGGAAAACCGTTGGAGTTAAGAGATTGTGATTTACGATACAAGTTAGCACAAATTGAGAACAATTCAGCACAACTTTTGAAAATATAAATTTCGAAAAGTGATGGACCAAGTTCACACACATATTTACATATCCATATTTTGCATTAAGAAAAACAACAAAACAATTTCTTACATTTGATCTATTTTTAAATAATATGTTGCTTCTACTAGAAATTATTACTATGTCTAAAATTTTTGAAAGATTTTACAAAAAACTAACAATTTATATGGCACTTGATTTCTACATGATTCAATAAGAGTAAAGTTGCCTATTTTTTATTCAGACTTGAAAAATATTATAATTCTAATAATACAAGTTTGATAACTCTTATAATTCGATCACAACATATATCCCCGTCGCATTAAGAAAGTGTGATAAAATTGAAGTTTTACAGAAAAATTCCGATGAAAAAAATTGTTTATTAAAAAGTTTTTATACAAAAAGAATATTTGAACGTCACAAAAAAAAAAACAGTATTAAGACATGAATACCAGCACTTTGGGATTTTAAAAATTATCTTTATTATTTCTAATTATGTACAAACCTCAGCCCCTTCGCTTCACAATATTAATAACAAGGGCGTAGAAGTATACGGTAACGCTATTGGAATTTTGCAAATTAGCATCTAATAAGTTAGTAGTTCAATAAATTTGGAAGGCAAAATATTAGTATAGTTATTGCAACTGTCTGGTACAAGTAGTTCACGTAGGCACATAGCGTTTTAACTTATGCGTATGTGAAAGTTATTGGATCACGTGGTTGTGGTTCAAAAATCATAACATGAAAATTTAGTCAAATAACAGACGTTCCAATCATTTAAACTGGTGGCATAGTATTTTTTTAACATTTAATATATGAACAATTTTATCGCCCAAATAATAAATATGACGGTTAGAATGTTTTTTCTATAATTAAATTTAAAAAATTTCGTTACGCAGGAGCTGCGTCAACTTAGCGAATTTTCTCAGAATAAATATACCACTTCAGGAAACAGATCTTAATTAACTTTTATCTCATTAATGTTCATGGCGATCCGTGACCGCTAGAGTGGCTACAGACACATAAATATATATGTTTTCGTATCTGATATGATTTAGGTATTTTAAAGACCAAGTTCGTTAATGAATCTAATCGATCAAGGGTATTTAGAGAAAGAAGAAAACACAAAATATGGATTAGCCCTCTGATTTTAAAATTTGATTCATTTAGGTATTCCATGACTAATATACAGTCCCGTTCAATAAAATTGAACCAATCTGAACCGAAAATGTATCCCATAATCTTGGTCATATGTAGTAGTTGTAGTAAATTTAGTAGACAAATAATAAAATATTTGTTAATTTTTCTACTTAAGAGTTAGAGTAATAAGTTTACATATATTTTTAAAGGCTTTTTCAACAACTACAAGTAAACAAAATGTGTTTCAAATAATCATACTTATAATAAACATACTTAAAACTTTATATACACAATTATTTTCTGTATACAAAGTTTTATTTATCTATCTATTTATGAATCGTGTTAAATAGAATATGTGTATTAAAATATTATTAACAAATATAAGTAAATATAATATATTTTATTTTAATTGTTTTTCACTTTAATAATTTTTATTTATGCACGGAGTAATAATTTCATTTAATAATAACATTTCATATCACTAAATGCCCAGTTCCCTGACTGGCTCACTTTCAATGATAATCTTTGGTTTTCCATGCAATGCGGAAAGTTCACAAACATTTGGAAAAATTGTCAAAAATGCAAAAACAGCCGCGGCTCCTCTTTTCTCGTTTTCGAAATATTTGGAAAAACGGTCGCAAAAAAACACATTCAACACAAATATCATTAAAACGGGATCCCAAAGGCTTCCTGGGATGTGGGGGTCAGAACCCCCAGCGAGACATAATTAAATCTGTAGTTTTTAAACACGCTTTCATTAGTTTACTAAACAGGCTTTTAATAATTTTTATATGATACTTGGAAATTCTAATTAAATACTTGATAATTGTATAAATAAAATGCCTTGTAGTATATTTGTGATAAGACTTTAAAACGTATAAAAATTTTAATTTCTGCGTATGTTGTATGGCGACATAACAAATTATCTGTCATCTTACATTTCAATTTCTACCAATAAAAACTAGAAATTTCGATCCATGCATCTTCCTTATTGTATAAATAAAATAAATCAATGATATTTGTGATACTTCAGAACGCTTGATTTCTACTGCACTTTTCAATTGTTAATTAATTCTGTGATACTTAAGCGCGCAATATTTTTAGCATATTGCAATTAATATGAAAAAATTATTATTTTTATTTATAAATCAATATTTGTGGTACTTTTAAATAATTTCATTCGAATAGGGAAGATTCAAAAATTTTGTGTGTGCATGTGCATGCATGATCTTATGAAAAATCATCTTCAATATTTTATTTGCATAAATTATCTAGTACAATAAAACTTATTTTGACAAAATGGAAACCCGACTTAACAAAAGAAGCACTAAAAAGTAAAAAAATAATTGCATATTCTTGTGCCAATTTTAGTTCACCAAAGCAAAAATTTTTAAATATATATGTACAATTATTGTTATTTTTGGAGGCGGTGTCAACATAGATAAATTCACATAACTTTTGGACACCGCCTCCAAAAATAACAATAATTGTACATATATATTTAAAATTTTTTGCTTTGGTGAACTAAAATTCGCACAAGAATATGCAATTATTTTTTTACTTTTTAGTGCTTCTTTTGTTAAGTCGGGTTTCCATTTTGTCAAAATAAGTTTTATTTCTCGCTTTTTAGTGACTTTGAAGTTCTATAACTGATTTTATTTGTCTAAATATGGGTAGACCTACTAAACGACCAACTAATTTTTAGTGAATTTTTTTATAACATATTTTTTTTACCCGTTTTTTTTTTTTTTGTAATTTTTAGTGCATTTTTTTATAACAGATTTTCAATTTTTTTTACAAGCATTTTGTTTTTTTTTTTGTAAAAATTTTTTTTTTTGGGGTCGGTTTTTTTTTTGTAAAAAATTTTTTTGAAGTCGGTTTTAAAAAAAATTTTTTTATTTTCCCATTATGAATGAGTATACCCTTTCAAAAAAAAAAAAAAAAATTCGCAGAAATCGGTTATCACATATAAAATGAAGATTTTCCTCAATTTCCCGGAGATCTCCTCATCAGAATGCGATTTGGTGACAATGGGACCAATCGGGAATCAAACCCTTTAAAACAAAAAAAAAAAATTCAAAATCGGTTCATAAATGACGGAGTTCTGAGGTAACAAACATAAAAAAAAAAAAAAAAAAAATACAGACGAATTGAGAACCATCCTCCTTTTTTGCAGTCGGGTTAAAAACAAAAACGCGGACCAAAAATCATTAAATTTATTTATGCTGTAAAAAAAGAGAATAAATATATAGCTAAGAAATTGAATTAATGAATGAAACAAACAATATATATACCTATATTGTGAATATATAAGAATGTTTTTTTAAATATATAAACTTCGTAATAGACTAGGAGAAACCGGCAGTATAAAAATTATTTTTACGCGATTTTTTTGTTGAATTTTTACTTTATGTTGTACTGATATAACTGTAGAAATGCAGTTTTTGAACCGACGAATTTGGTCCCATTTATAACCAAATACAAATTAAAAAGCCATATGACAGATGTGTAATAAAGTCTGAAAATTAATATTTTAAAATATATGAATTTTTAAATTTAAAAAAAAATTATGAGTTTGACCATTTTTGAATAATTAAAAATTCATCAAAATATACGTATCAATATTAAAACGATGGGTTTTCAGATTCTAGATTATATAGTTACAATAAAATCCATGATAGCGAATACAAAAATTTTTTTCTTAATAACCATTTTTAAACTGATAAGAACCATAAAATAACCAAATAATCATTTAAAAATAGTTATTAACAAAAAAAAAATTCGTGATTATGGGTTAAAATCTGTATAATATAGAATCTGAAAGTCCGCCGTTGTACTATTGAATTTTGATGGATTTTTAATGTGTAGAAAAGATCAAATTTGTGATATTTTTAAACTTAAAAATTTGTATCTTCTAAAATATCAATTTTATTTTTAAAAGTCATAATACCCTTTAAATTGGAATGTAACCACAATATGAAAAGAGTTTATTCCGTTCGAAAACAACATTTTGAATTCATTAAAACAATTTCGTAAAAATATTGGGTCCAAATTTCCACATGAGAAAATTCATTTCTACAAGTGCAACATATAAAAAAGATTCATGAAAAAAATCGACAGAATAGATTTTGATATTCAGGCGCCGATTATCCCAGGCTACACCACATTTTTTTAAAGATAAAATTAATGAAGGATAATATATGTATATAGATTTCAATATAATAAACAGACAGAGTAGACCATTATTTAATATTTTTGGGTTCAAATATATTTGGTGAATATAATAATAATATTAAACTTTCTACATACACCAACAAAAATGTGGACATCTATGAAATTTAAAAAATATTGACAATTCGAATTGGTTCAATTTTTTTGAACGTGAATGTACTACATAAAAAACTTAAATAACTTATTATTGATTACTCATCATGATATTTAAATTAAATAAATTGTAATTATTAATAAATTAATAACTGTATTTCCTTAAAATATTATAAGTATCGTGTATTAGTAATAACGATGTAACAATTATAATTAAATTTTTGATTACATCTCACTAGAGCGTAAACCAAATTGGAATAAACAATTTAAATTGTTTTCATATTGAAGAAAAAACTATATTTGTATGCGGCTGAATCACAACAGATTTTCATAGAAATTCAATCTTAAATTTGAGATTAAACTTATTTAAATCACCGACAAGGTAGTTAATTTATAAAAAAAAAATATTTTTGCCACTAGTTTTATGTGGTTATAACATCTGGAAAGTCTGTAAGTAGTTTTCATATTCAGATAGTAAGTAGCAGTAGCGAAGCCTGGCAAGTAGACCTTTTTACCAACTCCTAAAGGATAAAGAATTTGTATGTAGACTAGGAATTAATAGGTTGTGCGACTGCAGCCGACTTTGATAGAAACTATGCCGATATTCATCCGGAGTTTGTGAAAGGACACTGTAGAAAACCTTCACAAGCATAGCTTTTGTTGTCCAAACTCCGACAGTTTAGTCAATTAACCGGCCCATTAATTTTGTTTTTTATTATATTAATTTAATTGATAAACTTCCAGTTTTGGGAATCGAACCAGCGACATATTCAAATACTCAAGCATGCATTTCTGGCGTTTTCATAAACATAAATAATTTGTTGTTTAAAATAATAATTTCATAGCACAAGGGCGTTGCAAATGCTTTTGTTTTCACGCTAAGCGCGATCCATCAGCTATCGGTAAAGTAAATACCATGTGCCTGCGAGAACTACTTATTCCAGACCAGGTTGCAATATCATAACTATTTTTTTACACATGCCAAATTACAAAACTCCAAAAAATGCATATTTAAAAAATTGTTGTTTGAATTTTGGATATATTAATTACAATTCAATTCGAGGTGAATAAAATTTCATATTTTACCAAGCATTCTACAAATTACTTGCAATTTATGGTTTAAGTGGTTTTATTTAGTGATTTGTTACGTAAATGTTGGCGATACAAACGTAATGCTTTTGATACACTAGACGTTGACTTATCATTTTTTTCTAATGCAACTTCAGAAAGCCTGCTATCGTTATAATTATTATTATTAGGGTTCGTACTGTCAATTGAACTACTATTAATAGTTAATTTTGAGAGATTATTTACTATTTTAGTAGATTCAATATCAGAAACATGCGCATCATCGTCAATATTATGATCATTTTCATCGTCATTACATGAGATTTCAGATGATAAATTTATGGATATTTCATCAAATAATTCTTGGTCCGTTTCAGTAAAATCATAGTTTACCTTACAAAGTTCAGTCATTAATTCAGCAAAGCCTTGTTTTTTCAATTCATCGTTGATATGAACATCTTTATTTGGATCATTCGTATCGGTTAAAATGAGATGTAACGTATGGTACTGAAAATGAATGTATTATAAAATTACAATAAATGTAAATAGACTTGTAAAATTTTATTTCATATTGATTAAATGACAAGAACGTCGCACGATTTAAAAGGAAGCAATAGTATCCTCGTGAGTATTTTGTCCATCTTTTTGGTAGATATTATAACGAGTTATGGCTCAACAAAGCAGTTTTCTGACAAAAAATAAGTCTTAAAAAGATTTCAATATTTATTATAAATTAAAGAATTTTGATAGTAAATTTAATGATCTACAAAAATATCATTTTATTTTTTTCAATAGATTAGTAGAATCAAATTAGCATTTTTCAGGCAGGTTGCTTGGAACCCCAATTTTCAAATTTCCCAAGTTTAAAAAACGCAAAAATTTTAAATTAAAGTAAAAAATCTAAAAATTATTTCATTTTTCTTTTAACAATGGCAAAGTATGCCTTTTATATGTTAAAAATAATGTGCCCAATTTTAGCCCTTAAAAAATTAGGTCTCCGACAATTAATGAAATACCATGTCACCTATTTTTATAAATAAAAAGGGTGCATTTGATCCGAGACGAATAAATCTGTTTTTAAATGAAAGGTCTATAAAAATATCTATAAAATGAAGAAAAAAATTATTTTTTTAACTGTATTTTTACCTATTATTTTTCAATTTGTTTATAACGCGCTATAAAAAAATTTAAATAATTTGTTAGATATATTGAAGACCTTTCATTTAAAAAAAGATTTATTCGTCTTGGGTCAAATGCACCCTTTTTATTTATAAAAATAGGTGACATGGGATTTTATTAATTATCAGGGATCTAATTTTTTTAAGGGCTAAAATTGGGCACATTTTTTTTAACATATAAAAGGCATACTTTGCCATTGTTAAAAGAAAAATGAAATAATTTTTAGATTTTTTTGTTTTAATTTAAATTTTTGCGTTTTTCAAACTTTGGGAATTTTTTCCTCGAATTCGAATAAACCGATTATAATGTTCATAGGCTCGTTTGTTTTCTTTTTTTATATAGAATTGAATAATATTCTATGTCATTTTTAAAATTTTTAATTTTAAAAAAGATATTAAGAAAAAACACGTTTTTGTTATAAACAAATTCAATTTTGACCCTGTTCCGTCACGAGTCGGACTGTAAAAATTTAGGGTCATATTAAGTACGTCAAGATGAATCGATTTTTGAAAAAATTACGATTCCGAGCAGCCTGCCTGAAACCTCCTTTTTGAAGCTAATTTGACTGTACTAGATTCAATAGTTGCAATATTAAAAAAAAAACTAATTTTCATACATCTTGAACTTTGAACTCAAATATCATTTGAATGCCTAAGTTTATAAAAGTGTTAGATATCTCTTGTATATACCATATAGCGTTAATTCTCTATAAAGATATGTCATGGACTTGTCTGTAAAAATTTTATTCACATGTTATTTAAATGGGAAGTAGAAATTCGCGATAAGGCTTCTTAATATTAATATTAAGAGCTCAAATTTTAATAGGCTTCTTATTTTACCTTCCTGCAATTGTACAAATTTGTAAGTTGAAAAAAAATGGCACACCTAAGAATTTATATATATATATATATATAATTTAGGGTGTCATTTTTGGTGCCAAATTTGAACTCTTAATATTAATAAGCCTTATCGCGAATTTCTATTTCCCATTTAAATAACATGTGAATCGAATTTATATGTTTGCAATACCTCGGTAATGGATATATATATATATATATATACATATATTTATATATATATACCTCGGCGGCCACCCTATATATATATATATATATATATATATATATATATATATATATATATATATATATATATATGGTGGCCGCCGAGATATCCGAGAGTACATGAATTCTATGACTAATTTTAAGCAAAAATCGTTCTATTCCTATTTCCCGAATTCCTAGCGGTTCTTGAAATATCGGGGTTTGAAGTTGACAGGTCGTATGGTATAGATAGATGCTAAAAAGTTAATAACATTGCTGCAAATAGTGGGCTAGGTAATTCAAGAGTTATTGATTGTCAGTTCATTCATTGTTATCATTGACAGTTGGTTATTTTTTACAATTTGCGTCAGTTGGGTTAAAATAATCATGCCTGTAATTTATTCATATGAAGAATACGCGGACATGACTTTCGTGTATGAATATAGTAACGGCAGTGCCACCGCCTCAGTTAGAGAATATCAACGACGATACCCAAACCTCCGACTTCCAGACAAGCAAACGTTATATATATATATGTATATATATATATATATATATATATATATATATATTTATATATATATATATATATATTTATATATATATATATATATATATATATATGATATTTGCTTAAGTCATAGAATTCATGTACCTCGGCGGCACCCTATATATATATATATATATATATATATATATATATATATTATATATTAGGGTGGGTCAAACAAATCTTTTTTTTTTACTTCCGAGATCGAAAAATTGGTTTCTGGGCACCTCAAACGAAGCGCCTCTAAATAGGAGCTCTTATTATACATAATATTAATTTAAGGTCCTCCCCATCGCAGTTTTTCATTTCCACTTCAGTCACATGAAAAAAATTTTAGATATCGCTAAATAAACATTCTTTAAATCCCCATATATGTTTTTGTAGGGAATTAAACACTCTACAAAAAAGTTATCTTACACTTTTTTTAATTAACCCAACCATTCAAATAATATTAGAGGTCAAAGTTTGGAAAATTAAAAAAATTATTTTTTTGCTACTAATATTTAATAACTCGCTTATTGGTAAACATTAGAAAATGAGCAATACATATCTTCATAGCAAATTAACTGATCTACAAAAAAGTTCAATTCATAAAAATTTTAATATTTTTTTGATAACTACCTAACAAAATATTAATTTATTGATTTTTGAAATATTTTTATAAATTTGAATTCCTATTGATAAAAAGAAACTACAAGGCTATTCTTTAATATTATGTTTATATGTTGGCAATAGATTTTTTTTTAAATATACAAATTAAAAGTTACCTGAATTTCTACTGAATTTAAAACTTCAGCAACCAATATACGATTATTAACCATATTTAATAATAATTTAGTTGCACTCTGTGACCACATGATAGCTGGATAGTTAGGTTTAATATTAGCTAAACGAGCTCGTATTGCTTGACGTGGTAAAGTACTAAACTTTTTATGTAAATATTTTAATGAATTTCTTAATGATTTTCCTATTGATCCATAATCTAAATAAAATATCTGAAAATTTCAAAAAGGATAAATACATTCATTACTCCTGAAAATCAATATAAAAACACATTTATTACCTTAACATATGGATCCTCTATTTTTACAACAATTCCGCGATGCCATTCATTATAAATTAATGAAACACAATATAACCCGACTTGAACATCGGATGTAGGAATGTTGTAAATATCATTCAAAACATAGAAAATTCTGCAAAAAATTATTGTTTATGTTTAAATATAGAAACAAGGTGGTTTTATTTTATGTAAAACTCGTTAACAATAAATAATCTATGGTCATAATTTAGATCTGTACAGCTAGGGGAAAGATACTATATTGACCCAGCTTCCTAGTTTAATCCAAACATTGTTAACCTAAAGAACCTATTCTCAATATCCTTCAAAAGCATCCCCGAAAGTCAGGAAGAGTCCATAAACCTTTTAAATACAATTTTTTAATTGTAGGTTGAAGAATTTTTTCTCTAACAATGCATATTAAAGTTTTTTGCATATTTTCATACACAAAATTGTTGTCAAAATACATGTTGTCGGTGGAAGGGTTCTTTTAGTACGGATTACTAAAAAATAAAAATTTTCAAATTCGAAAAAATCATTATTATCCCATTACCGTGCCGGGCTTAAAAGTTGCATAATGAGTGACAGTATTTTTAGAAAAATTTGAAGAAAATCGATCGCTACGTGATTTTCAAAAATCAACATTTAATATTTAGAACTTGAAAATCTTATGGAAATACGGTTTTGATGATTTTGTACCATTTTTTTTCTAAAAGTGCGTCTAAAAACGAAAATTTAAAAAAAAAAAACATCCCAATCGGATCATTATTCGCAAAGTTATGAGCATTAAAAAAAAAGTATATAATAAT
Source organism: Nineta flava (assembly GCA_963920215.1). Classification (NCBI taxonomy): domain Eukaryota; kingdom Metazoa; phylum Arthropoda; class Insecta; order Neuroptera; family Chrysopidae; genus Nineta; species Nineta flava. The sequence continues at coordinate 85,649,840 of OY986040.1, read as the reverse complement.
AATAATAATTTATTATAATATATACAAGGAAATTATAAGTTTAGTCCCGACTTTGTAACGGCTGAAAAGATTAATCGAAGAAAAAAATTGAAATAAATGTCCAATAACTAATTAGTCCATCCTTTTCCGCATGTCCGTTCGTTCGACTTAGCGTGGACATGATAACTCTAAAAAACCCTTGTATTTACCCCTCCAGAGCAGGTAACATTTTTTGTATTGAATTTTTTCGCTTTAAGAAAATGCGAACAAATTTCACTATGCAAAAATTGAATTTTTACAATCAGTACAAGAAACATATAGAAAAAATTCAATAACAAAAATCGTATCAGAATAGTTTTTGATACAATCTGTCAAAAACTCTCAGTATTATCCTAGACTATAACTTATCACATTAAATATTGAAAAACCTCTATTAACAAAAATAAGTATATATCTTTTATTTCATTTGGTACTGTTGTATTAAATTTAATAACTTTTGTTTACTATTATTAATATTTGTTCATCAATCACTGATGCGTATACTAACGCAATTTGGCATAACAATTGGTGATGATATTTTTTTTAATATTTCGTCAAAATTTAAAGATTCTAAAATTTTTTTATTTTCAATTTTTAACGGGAATACTTGTAGGGTATCGTTTTAAAGAACTACTTTCAAGGACTCGAAACATTTTTTAATTTTAATTTTTGATAAATAGATTTTAGAGTTTTTGGACAAAATTATCCGAATAAAAGTTGTTTTGTTCTTAGAGGGATATATTATAGTGATCTTATTTTTCACCCTGACCATGACCTTCCAGATTATTTAAAAAAAAAATCGATTTGATTGACTACCAATATAACCTCAAAAAATGTAATCTTAGCGAATATAGACATCATTACCCAGTTTTAATGTTCTCTTTTCGTCAGCTATCCGATTTTATAAAAAAAGGGTTCTGCTTTGAAAAGCACAAGTTGATCTTCAAATAACCTTGAAGGTTATGGTTAAGTTGCAAATCAAGATCACCATAAGATGAGCCTCTCCGTAAAAAATAGTTTTCATTCAGATCATTTTTTCCAAAAACGATATCAAAATTTCCTTGAAAAATATTTAGGTACCTTGTTTAAAATGAACATTCTGTATAAATCTCAAAATGTGAAATGAATATGAAATATATAAATTAAAATATCGATGTTGTCCAGTTATAAGTAATGATTGCTATACAATATTAATTTAGTTATTTTTGTGTGTGCAAATATTCTAACAAAGACGTATAGTTTAAAATTGTGTAAAAAGAAATGAATTTATAAAATTGTATTTATTTTGTTTTAGAACATACATTTTATATCTGTGTGAGTGATAAACGAAGTGCCTTTAAAAATATATGTAAAGTGTCTATCTTCTTCTTACATATAAAAATTAAGAAATATGTTACATCTGTAAACTACATTTACTACAGATTGCAACAAAATTGTGGGATACTAATTTGGTTCAGATTATTTCAATTTTTTTAACGGGAGTGTACACTCCCGTTCAATGCACCAAGCCCTACGCTAGCATTCGACGCACGTATCCTGAAAATCCTGTCCAAGAGAACAACTGGACGGTCGACAACCGCAAAGGCAATACAGCTCAATTCAGGTAATGCAGCTATGCCCAGGTAGACTCAAGAGCCACAAAGGACTCCAAGAACACCCACAGGAAGACAAAGTGGAAGAAAACTCGATCAGAAACCAGCAGAACGGCGAACATACGCGGACCTCCTGAAGGGGATCAAAGCCAAAGTGAACCCCAAGGTAGCCAGCACCGACATAAAATCTATAAGACAAACAAAAGCGGGTGGCCTACTACTAGAGATCGGCCACAAGACGGAAGACAGCATACCTTCACCGAAGCTGTCAGGTCTGCTATCGGGGATAATGGTACGATCAGGGAACTTACACCGATGACGGCGATCGAAATCCACGACGTTGACGGAGTGGCCACTGAAGACGACGTCCTTGTGACACTTTTGAGCGACTTAAAAAGCGGCGTGAAAATAAGGCGCATAAATCTGACGAAGATCACTCCAAAGAGGTCAAAAAGCCCTTGAAAAGGTTCACATCAAGATTGGCTGGGTAAACTGCCGCATCCCACCGGTCGCTAGGGTAGTCAGATGTTTTAAATGTCTTGGATACGGGCACTACTCACGCTCCTGCAAAGGCCCAGATAGAGGCAACTGGTGCTACAAATGCGGCGCTGTAGATTGCAAAGCTTTAAGCTGCGACAAACCTCCAGAATGCTTTTTATGCACTTCACAAGAGTACACAAAAGTATATCTGGCTCGGGCACCTGTAAAATATTTCAGGGTGCGCTCGCAGGCGCTACAAAGGCACAGAATTGATCCGCATACTACAATGCAACCTTAACAGGTGCACGCTGGCGCAAAATCTACTCCATCAACGTGTCTTTGAGCAAAAATTTTGTTTGTATTATACACGTCAGCGATCTGGGTATCAAGCCCGAACAGGATAATCATCGTCAGCAGATGACACGGAGCAGGATACGTCTAGATAAAAACTCAGCGATCCACATCATGAGCATCTACCTCTCACCGAACGAGGGCGTCAGTATATTCGTCAAAAGCTTGTCGGTTTCGAAAGCACCATCAATGGTCTCAGTGGTGAAATTTTTTTGGCGGGCGACTTTAACACCAAATCCCCTGAATGAGGCTCAGGATTTCGGACCTCCCAGCAACATTTTATTTCACGGTTCTAAATATCGGATATACTTCGACATTTAGAAGACCCGGGTACCGCGAGTCAATACTTGACATCTCACAGGGGACCCCAAGAATCGCTGGCAGGATCCAGAACTGGAAGATCTCTGAGGAACACAGCGGCAGCGACCACCAGCACATCACGTACTCGATAAAAGAAACCTTCAGCCCTGCACTGCACCAAAGCTCAGAAGGACACAGATGGAACGTCAAAAAGCTTGACCTATAAGCCCTACGGAAGTCCCTCTTGCAAGGTTGGATGATACTCAGAGCCTGCGCGACTCTTACCACCAGCAGTAAGACAGAACAGCTAGTCCTGAAAACGATGAAGGTCATCGCCGCCGAATGCAACGCCCCAATGTCGCAACGTAAAAATTGTGGCATATGCAGGCCATCATATTGGTGGACAACAGAAATAGCCGAGTGCAGAAAAAGATGTCTCGAACTCCGACGCCGAGTAACAAGAGCCGTTAAACACACCCCTGCAAACGCTGACCTACACTCAAACGAGTACAAGGCTAAAAAATAGCTGAATAAAGCCATCAAGGAAAGCAAAGCTACGCTATGGACGGGATTTTGCAACGACCTCGAAAACGACGTCTGGTGCAAAGCCTATGAAATAGTGGCCTAAAGACTCGGAAGGGCTACACCTGAAGCACTAAGAGATTCATGTATGATGAACAGCATTGTAAGCGAGCCTGTTCCCTAATCACTCACCGCAAGACAAAAAGGACTACAGGGACGACAATGAAGTGTCATTCTTCACAGTCAAAGAACTGCAAGACGCAGATAGGACTCTCAAGCGCGGAAAATCTCTTGGCCCTGACAGCATCCCAACACCCGTCATCAAAACGATCGCTCAGGAGTATCCACACATGTTGCTGAATGCATACAATGCATACCTTGTCGTTATGACGCCTTCAACAGCGCTAAGTGGGACAGCATACTGAACGCTCTGGAACACAAGTTCAATGTGAAAAAAGAAAACCTGGCCATAGTCGATAGCTGTCTTGACGGCAAAGTACTAATCGTCAAGACCACAGAGGGCACCCAAGAATTTGAGAATTTGACCGCCGGCGTACCACAGAAATGCGTACTACGACGATCTACTTGAGATATCCTTACCTAAACAGGTGCACATAGCTGACAGAGACACCGTTGCCAACTGGCTTGTGAAGAAGAACGCTTGTGAAAACTAGTCAAACAAAAAACGGAAATGGTCGTGATGACGCGCCAGAGGTGGTTCCCCAAACCTTTCAGTGTGTGCATTGAAAGGTTGGAAAATCGAAAAAATACCCCCCAGAATTACGTTTTTCTGTTCTATACACGCTAGAAAGATGGGATTTTCACCAATCGACCCGAAATAAAGTCAAATTAACAGAATACTTTGAAAAATTTCATAACCTAAATCGCACCCCCCTCTTTCACTTATATTCATGTTAGAAAGATCGGTTTTCCATTCGACATGGAACAGGTTCAATATGACAGAACTATTTAAAAAACGTAAATTTTTTCATCGCAACTCTGCGCAAATGGGAAAAACATCCCCTTTTCTTCTATTCATGCTAGAAAGATGCGGTTTTTTACATTCAAAAACTTAATTTTTTTCATCGCTACCCCTCGAAAATAGTAACGTGAGACCTATCTATTCGCAGTGCCCCAAGCCCCCCCCCCCTTACCCATCTCCCCACAAAATTCACACTTAAACCCTCCAATTCCTCCTCCCCTAAAAATTATCCCAAACATATAACCCTCTAAAAATTCTCCCCTCCCCTCCAAGTATTTTTTAAAACTTTTTTTACAATTCATGTAATGTTATTTTCTGTGACGCGGAGCCAAGGGGCGAACCCCCTTGCGTGCCAGCAGAGCGAGTATGTAGGGGTAAAATAAACTTGGTATACATACATTTTCGATTACTGCCACTGCCTTCACATTTATTAAATGATTGCTCTTAAATAAGAAAATTAAAAGAAATAAAATATACTTACTGCATTTCATTCATCAAATTGTCTAATGCTACCGAACAATCTTCACTATAAAGTTGAAACCAAAATTTACTCGGATCATAAACTTCAGTAACACGAACAGTTATATATCCATCATCGGGTATTCGAAGCCATTGTCGTAATATTTTTTCACCAAATTGTAAAATTTCACTAGGCATTACTTCAATATTCTGATTAGAAAACTAAAAAAAAATATATTGTTAAAACAAAGCATTCGAATAGCTAATTGTGTGTAATATAAAAAAAGTAAATAGTATTAAGAAATATTAATTGTGATTCAAATTAGATCATATGGGAGAATAAATGTACTGCAGAGTGTCCAAAAAAAAAGTAAATGACTAAAAAAGTAAATTTCCAGGTCTATAAATACGTGTCACCGGGTGATATTCGTGTATAACAAAGAAAATATCTTTCAACTCCTTTTAATCATCGGCGAACTTTTCTCTTGAATTGAATTGATGAATCATAAACCATTTTTTCGATTTTGGTAACCAAATTCAAAAGACCAATTTTTGGATTATCACAGCAAGATTGTAATACAGTCAAATAAGGATTTTTCAGGCAGGTTGCTCGGAACCGAAATTTTTTTTTAATCGATTCATCTTGACGTCCTGAATATTACCCAAAATTTTTACTGTCCGACTCGTGACGGAACAGGGTCAAAATTTAATTTGTTTATATATTTGTTTACAAATTGAAAAATAATGGGTAAAAATACAGTTAAAAAAATTATTTTCTTATTCATTTTATAGATATTTTTAAAACCTTTCATTTAAAAAAAAATTTATTTGTCAAAAATGGAATGCACCTTTTTTATTTATAAAAATCGGTGACTCGGTATTTAATTAATCGGTCGGTGGCCTAATTCTTTTTAAGGGCTAAAATTGGGCACATTATTTTTAACATATAAAAGGCATACTTTTGCCATTGTTCCAAAAATTCAGGGTCATATTCAGGACGTCAAGATGAATCGATTAAAAAAAAATTGCGGTTTCGAGCAACCTGCCTGAAAAATCCTTATTTGACTGTATTACAATCTTGCTGTGATAATCCAAAAATTGGCCTTTTGAATCAGGTTACCAAAATCGAAAAAATGGTTCAATTCAATTCAAGAGAAAAAAAATTAAATAACTTTTAGATTTTTTATTTTAAATTAAAATTTTTGCGTTTTTTGAACTTTGAGAATTTTTTCCTCGAATTCTAATAAACCGATTTTAAAACTAAAAATTTTAAAAATGACATAGAATATTACTCAATTCTATATAAAAAAAGAAAACAAATGAGCCCATAAACATTAAAATCGGTTTATTAGAATTCGAGGTAGTTTCAGAACTTAGTTATGTATTAACTAAAATTAAGAGAAATATCTTAAATTCATATATGGGCACAATAACAGAGTCAAATTAGGTTCAAATAGCCGGTCTCTCGGTTCCTCGAATTCTAATAAACCAATTTTAATGTTCAGGGGCTCGTTTGTTTTCTTTTTTTATATATAATTGAATAATATTATATGTCATTTGTAAAATTTTTAGTTTTAAAAAAGACATTAAGAAAAAACGCTTTTTTGTTATAAACAAATTAAACTTTGACCCTGTTCCGTCACGAGTCGGGCCGTAATAATTTAGGGTCATATTCAGGACGTCAAGATAAATCGATTAAAAAAAAATTGCGGTTCCGAGCAACCTGCCTGAAACTGGCTATTTGAACCTAATTTGACTCTGTTATTGTGTCCATATATGAATTTAAGATATTTGTCTTAATTTTAGTTAATACATAACTAAGTTCTGAAACTACGTTTATTTGATTAAATTAGCATTACCATGATCATGATCAGGGTACTACTTTTCCAGAAAGTAGTACCCTGTACTGTCAAATTTCAACATCTACCTGACTGCTTTCAGTAATGAATATATCGATATATAACGCTTGTCCTGAACCGATTTGTTTTACAATTTTTTCGATAAGTCTATTCATATGTATTATTTAATATCGACTGCTTTCAAATTCGATTGTTTGAACAGCGTTTCAGACTAAATGTCTTGTAAATGTATATGTTTTGACTACCCGAAGTGAAGTTATAGACGTAGATAATACTTGTAAGAGGTTGATATGATTTACTACTTACGTGTAAGATATCAGTTAAATCTAATTCTGGCAAAGCAGTATCTTTATTTCCGACCGTAAATGATTCATCAGTAGAAGAATAGTTATTACAACTATCATCCTCAACATTTGGAATTGGACGTTGAGCATCATAAATTTTCCAATCACCTTTACTTGGTTTGATACAATGAAAAATATCTGAATGTGATGTACAAAAATGTATAACACTACAATAACCTTTCTCTGGTACATTTAAATTTTCATTAAAATGTTTTTTATAAAATTGTGGTAATTCTGAACACCAAATACCATTTGGATATTTTGATATCAATTCACGTAATTTAGCTTTAAATGGATCAATGTACTTCCTTGAAATTGTTGATGCTACAAATTCATTGTTACTATTGTTTGTCGCACGTACTCTTGATTTTGTCTCGTTTTGAATGTTTGGTGTTGAATAATTCTCGCTCGTTGTTGGCATCATGTCATTGAATTTACTCTGTGATTCATCACTACTAATATCATTCCAATTATAATGTTTCTCTTCAATTAGTTCTGTAGGTAAAATATTTGGTTTGCTAAATGAATTTTGCTCGACTTTAAAGTCTTCTGTGTACGACGATGCACCACATCTATCATTTTTTGTTTCTATTCGAATAGCTCTAGGTCGTTGAATAACTCGACGACTGTCATTTCTATAAAAATAATAATAATAAATTTCTCGCATTTCTCATAATTACATAAAATTGTAAAAAAATTTAAATTAACTTATTACTTTATAATAACTTATCTTACTTTATAATAGGTAATTATATTTTCTAGAGCACGGTAGTGCGACAGGCCGAGTTTAAGGGGTCTTTTGCCTTCGCGCTTACAGTACTATTACTACACGAAATATCAGACCAGATTTGACCTCAAAATATCTTCTGAACAAAAAGAGCTACAGTGCTGGTTTTTCGAATACAAGCTATTTAGGGAATTATAAGAGAACAAGTTTTTGCTTCTCGTTAAGATATAAACGGTTAAAGAGTTATTTCGGTTCAAAAACCGTAAAATAGCGGGTACGCCCACAATTTTCATTAGACAGAATAAAAACGTTGGGCCTACACCAGATATCCTTTAAAGATGATATTTGGCATATAATTAGGTCTAGTACCCAAGGCAAAGGGAAAATTATGAAATCACGAAATTTATATCGGGAAATGGGAAACCTTTTGCTTTTTTGTTTTGATAAAATTAACATAGGAAATATTGCTGCTCTATGATTGGTTCATATTTCTATATTTATACTAAAATGTTAGCACATACCTCTAGTGAGAAGAGTGTGCGATTTTTAAAAAATTTGTTGCTCCACTTCCAGAAATGCTAGAAGGGTACGGTTTTTTGCATTCGACGCGAAATTTTTGATAGTTTAAATTAGAATCTTTGGGAAAATTTAATTTTCCCAACGAAACATATGGAAAATCAAAAATTAAATTTATGTGTTTAAGGTTGAAAATTAAAATTCCTTAATATCTCTGTACACATTAGAGCTAGAGCAAAAATGATAAGGTGATGAATTGTAGCAAACTTGATTTCCTACAACTGTATTCCTTACGTATTTTTCGATTGTTCTAATATTAAGAGAGATATTTTATATTTTGTGATTGTATATTTTTTATATGATTTTTTATAAGATATATGAATGCTGTCTGCTCATTGGTCTATGACATTTCTATACTACCATTGGTTAATATCTAACATATGATAAATAATAAATATTATAAATTAATTGAATAATCTTAACATTTTAACATTGTTGTACGAGATGCTGTACAATAAACCTACAAGTGTTACAGATTTATCGCGTTACAGGAAAGACTCAAAATAAAGTATTTTCGCATACTCGCATTTTTATGTAAAAATATATCCGATCAAAAACATAAATGTAAAAAAGGGCCGAGTTTTCGGGGAGATACTTCATATAATAGTTGCTCCTTAAAAAGTAATGATATCCAAATTAAAAAGCCGAGCTATTAGTAAAGTAAATAGTTAAAACTAAAATGTAAGAATATAAGTGCAAAGTAAAATGAAAAAAAAAATTTGGTTGAAATTTATTTCGTAAGTTTTTTTTAGTATGTTTTTAAAATTTTATAATTTAAAATTAAAATTAAATTAAAAAAATTATCAAGAATATTCCCTGATTTATAATATTACTAATACTCGATTATATTAACAGAAATTAATACCAGGAAATATGTATAATACAATTATTATATTTTTGTTCCATGCATACGTGTGATCATTTGAAAAGTTACCACTTAAATATTTTTTTAAATATACATTTTTGAAAAAAATATTTACAAAAAAAAGTTACACAGTCTGAAGGGGAAAACAAAATGCTTCCGTGCCGCGTGGTATAAGTTATTTTTTTAAATATGCAAGAAAAGTAAAGATATTAAAATTAAGAACGGATGAAACTAAAATATAATTATTGCATTATGTTTCCCCTGTGCAATATATATATATATATATATATATATATATATATATATATATATATATATATATATATATATATATATATATATATTAAACCTCGATAACTTAAAAACCTATATATATATATATATATATATATATAAGTATAATACAATTCGAGGTTTAAGATATAAAGATATATGTATATATATATATATATATATATATTATTAAACCTCGATAACTTAAAAACCTCTATTAAACCTCTTTTACTTAAAATATGAAGCCTCTATAACTTAAACGAATAATTTGGGTATTGGACCTCTGTAGCCAATAAAAAAGCATGGAAAAACCTCAATAAGTAAAATTATGGACCATTAAAACCCCTCTAACTCAAACCCTTAGTTAGATAAAAACTCGATAACTCAAATTATTTAACATTTCCTCTGGTCTTTAAGTTATCGAGATTCTACTGTATATATATAATGTAAGATAATTTGTTACCTCCATCTAGATTTTGATCTTGATTGCGTTGGTTTCCTCTGTTTTTGTATCATTTCTTCTAAATGTGCTGTTTTTTCATCAGTGACGGGAATTACTAAAGCTGACATTCCAGATCCAGCCATCTAAACGAGAAAATAATGTAAAATATGATTTTTTTTAAAGGTAAATAGTTAAACTCAAGAATATATCGGCTTAACTTCGGCATATTGGTTGTCCCAAATCATTATGGTCAAATAAGCATGATATTAATTGTAAATAATTTGCTCTTGACTAAACATAAATTTTCGATTCATTCAAAATTTTCGAAAAACGAGGAGTAACATACTTAAACCCTGTATGAAGTAAGGGATTTGACAAAAATGTTCAAAATTCAGTTTTAATTGGAAAAAATTCCCAGTTTTTTAATGAATATTTGATGTTTATCTCGTATTCTCATGAGCCCTTCAAAACTCTAGAATAATTTCCGGTCGCTAAACATACTGAGTACGAATTATAATCTATTGCACAACTGTTTACAAATGGCCATGGTACAAAATTCAATTTATAACAAATGAAATGTAACAACTAACTAAATTAATAATTATAATCTATTGCACAACTGTTTACAAATGGCCGTGGTAAAAAATTCAGCCACGTCGGTCCTTGGTAGGATAGTGTGCAATGGATGCAGAGATCGGAATCTGCATTGCTTCGGGCGAGTTCCAGTCCGTCCGCGTATTCCGGGACTGGTAAAGTGGAGGTCGGGCCCCAGAGTGCTGGGGTAGGGCTATTAAAGTCCGAGGGTATACCCGTTCTCGGCTATTCCAGCCCGCCCCTTTGCAGACGATGGCTGATTTAAAAATTGTTTATGGAAAATTCAAAATCCCAAAACAAAACGGAAATGCCACCTTCCGTAAAAGGAGGCCCGGGCGGCGTCCCGGTTATAACCGAAACGTCGAGGGGACCAAACCCTCCTAAAGATAAAAGGAAGAATCGCGGAAACCTGGCATTGCTTCCAGGTTTCCAAAGGCAGGTTATAGTTAAGTATTTTTTGAAAAGGAGGAAGGGTGACTCAAGCGACTTTAAGTCCCTTTTTAATTGCGAAAAAATTATACGAGGTTGTGGGGCGTCTTAAAGACGTCAAAAAAGTACACAACGGGTTGTTGGTCGAAACTTTCGGCGACAAGATCACAAATGACCGATTACTATCTCTAAAGATGTTGGCATTCACAAGAAGATCCCCGTGCGTCCGTACATTCCAGCACCGATGCGATGCTATCGGTGTCAATTATAGGAGTAATCACTCGGCAAAGTCGAGGAACTGCCCCAAACACAAGGAAGAGATGGCTATCCAGAAAATGAGAGTTCTGGATAAGTTCACATATCCTGAGGCACACAGAAGGGTGATGGGCTACAGCCCTCGCACTCAACCTGCTACTCCCGCCCCTTCAGCTGACGCTTCTACACTCGCAAAAGAGCTCGCTCCGCTGATGATGAAAATCATCAGCGAGTTTTTAAAAAAAAAAAGCGATGGCCAAGCGTCAGCAAGGCCAGCTAAAATTTTAAAAACAACGCAGGAGGGACCCGTTCAGGCCCCTCTTAAAACTACTGTTAAGAGAAAGAGGGAGACCCTTAAAACGAATGCGATAGCTACGGAGGTGGCAAAATCAATGGAGGTGGATCGTGAAAAGACTCCACCTCCATCTTTATCACGGGGTGAGCCGGCTCTGCAGGTGGAGCTGAGCTCACCGAAGCCGGAGATGTCCAGGCCTCAACATCTCCGGGAGGCAGCCCAGCGCACAAGCTGCGCTCGAGTAGCCTCCAGGATCGTGAAAAAAGGGTCGCCGTCTCCTATAGGGTGACGTCGGAGACGGATTCTGATTCCGTCACTTTCTCCGACAAGGAGACGACCAGAAGGGATAAACGAGGCTGACTGAAGGGGAAACCCAGAAAGTGATCCCACAACTTCCTGGGGCAACCCATCCTAGCCAATAGAAATGGTAAATATATTACAGTGGAATTGCAATGGTATTAAACAACGCTACTGTGAGCTAAACATGCTTCTGGCAGAGCATACACCTATGTGTGTATGTATACAAGAAACACATCTTAGACCGGCGGAAACATATACTCTGATGGGTTATACCGTCCGCCGGCGAGATGTTCTGCCAGATGTTCGAGCAAGGGGAGGTGTCGCAATATTGGTCGTGGTCGGCCGAACTAAGAAGTTAGTAATCATAGTAAGATTATCTTACTTAGTCGTCGGCCGGGACACTTTATGCTTACTAAGAAACTTTTCTTATGCCGCCTTTTTACTTAGTATCTACGTCACGGGCAGTGTTGCTAGATATCCCGTTTAACGGTAGATCTACCGCTTTTTTAGTATTTCTACCGTTCTACCGTTTTTTTGAGTAAATAAAAAAATTTATGAATTTGTGTCATTTTTTTCAATTTTTTATAATAATAATTAATTTAAAACTCCTGAAACTCCTCAGTCGTACAAATACAAAATCAGTCATCGTGTGTTGACAATTTGTTATTATTGTTATAAGTGAGATAAAAAATAATAAAATGGATAATTTTATAAGGAGTATTTTAATGGAGGAACTTCTATATGACCCAGCCGATTTCTTAAAAAGCGGAAGATTGAAAAAAAAGCGGTAGATTTAAAAAGTGAAAATTCCAATTTAAATAGTTTGAAATAAATACTTTTATTCAGAATAATTAAAATTATATTACATTAGTATTGAATATATTATAGAATTTTTTTCTTCAAATATTAAATATTATTTTTTTGTATTTATCATATATTGCTTTACTTATTGTTTAATATTAATATTTCAAATAATGGAATATGGTCTGTAATGACTGATTATGTATTTGTACGACTGAGAAGTTTCAGGAGTTTTAAATTAATTATTATTATAAAATATAGAAAAAAATGACACAAATTCAGAAAATTTTTTATTTATTCAAAAAAAAAGGTAGATATACTAACAAAGCAGTAGATCTACTGAAACGAGTGATCTGGCAACACTGATTAAGAAGAAAAGAAAGTGTGTCCAGGCCAAAACTAGCTGACTCAGATGCTCAGAACAAAATTTTATTTATTCTGACTATCTTACTAAGATTTCTTACTTCTTAGTTCGGCCGTTAATTCAACCATTAATAAAGCAGGGCCTATCTTACCAGGCCCTTCGCCTTGACACCCCCCTACAAGCTATAGCCGTTAGAATATACGGATCGCTCGAACTCACAGTATGCACAATCTATCTGCCGGACTTCGATTGGAGTATCGAAGATCTGGCACGTTTAACCTTGCAACTTCCACAACCATTTCTAATGCTAGGTGATTTTAACGCTCACAGTCAATTGTGGGGCTGTGAGCATAGAGACGCACGTGGAAGACGCATCGAAAGTTTTTTGGATGAGTCAAACACGTTTTTTTTAAATACCGGTGAGAAAACACGATTAAACGCCAGAACTGGTGAGATGTCAGCAATTGATCTGACACTATGCTCACCGGCTCTGGCTCATCGACTGGAATGGATGGTACTCCCTGATCCTTGTGGGAGTGACCATCTACCTATCAAAATTTCTCATAACTCACCGATGTGTCCACATCCTACTTCGCCGAGCCAGCTGGGACACTTTCATGGAAAGTTTTCAAGTTCCCACGTTGGGGGGAGACGTAGAAGAGGATGTGTGCAAAATAACCTCCAAAGTCATTGAAGCAGCTTCACACGCTATAAGTAAGTCTTCCGGCATTCCACCTAAGAGAAAAGTTCCCTGATAGGGCGTTTAACAAATTGAAAAGACGCCCCACGCGGGAAAATTTGATAGCCTTTAAAAGAAAACGATCTATAGCAATAAGAACTATTCGAGATCAGAAAAGGCTATCTTGAGAGCAATATGTTTCGGCCATCAATACCTCCACACCATCTTCGGAGGTATGGAGGAGGGTGAAGGCAATTTCGGGGAAATTTTCTTCATCACCGGCGCCTGCTCTCCGCAATTTGAATGATGATCTTGATTTTTTCTCAGATGAATCCTTCCAGTATAACAACGATTTTACAATGCAAGAACTACTGGAGGCGCTAAAGGGGTCAAAAGATACATCACCTGGCCCCGATACAATACATTATGTCATGATCCAGAATATTCCTTATCCTGGTAAGTGCGGATTACTGGATCTATACAACAATATTTTTCGGCAGAGCGTTTACCTTCAGCAATGGCGGGAAGCCATTATTATCCCGCTGCTTAAAAAGGGTAAAGATTCATCGCAACCATCAAGCTACCGTCCAATATCTTTGACTTGCTGCTTCAACAAGATATTGGAAAAAATGGTGAACAGACTGGTGGCTGGAAACTAATCATCTGATAAGTAAATATCAGACAGGTTTCCGCCAATACCATTCGACGACGGATCAACTTGTTCGCCTTGAGGATGCCATTCACGACAACTTTCTCCGGGGCTATCACTTTGTGGGAGTGTTCTTCGACCTGGAGAAAGCATATGATATGACTTGGAGGTATGGTATTCTCAGGAAGCTGCATGACTGGGGTCTAAGAGGATCTCTGCCTCAGTTCATTCAAAGTTTTATGTGTGACCGCAAATTTCGTGTCCGGTTGGGTGGCACTGACTCTGGGATCCATTCCCAGGAGAATGGTGTTCCCCAGGGCTCGACGCTTAGTGTCACCCTTTTTGCTATAGCGGTCAATCACATCGCAGCTTCAGCCTCGATTCGTCAATGTTTCTGTATGTTGATGACCTTGCAATTTTCTATGGAGCTCCATCAATGGATACAATTGAAACGAGACTTGTAGCGGCCAGCAGACCAGCAGGGCATCAACGAAGTGGTGCATTCTGCAGAAAGTGTTTGTTTTCGGCTCTCCACAATTAAAACTAAAGTGGTCCATTTCTGTAGAAAACGCAAGGCACATCCTGATCCGATCCTTTACTTAAAGGGTACCCGACTTGGATGTGCCGACTCTATTAGGTTTCTGGGACTTGTCTTTGACAAGAAATTGACGTGGCGTCCACACCTCCAATCACTGGCAGCGAGTTGTCGCAAGGCAATGAATGTGCTTAAGGGATTGGCTGGTACATCGTGGGGTGCGGACCGGGAGATGCTACTGCGGCTCTATTCAACGCTGGTTCTGTCCAGGATGGATTATGGCTGTGTAGTATTCTCCTCCGCCCGGACGTCATCGCTCAAAATCCTAGATCCTATTCACCACGCAGGCATTAGACTTGTTACAGGAGCTACAGGGTCTATGTGTAGAGTCGGGATTGCCCCCATTGAGGTTGAGGCGTGAGCGCCTGTTCCTCAATTATGTCGCGGGGGTATGAGCTAAACCCAATCATGTCAACTTCCCGGCTCTCTTCAGAAAATCCAGATTTCTGAGGAGACTCTATGAGAGACGTGCCACGGTCACCAGACCTCTGGCCGTTCAAACGCAGGAGCTTTTAGAGAGTCTTAATCTAGAATTCGCTCAGGTACTTCCCTATAGTTTTCATGAAGTACCTCCTTGGCTGATCCCAAAGGTAAGGTGCCGCTTTGACCAGGCTGGTCTCCGTAAAGATGAGACCAGTTCCCAGTACTATCGGACCTCTGTTTGCAGGACAGAGCAAATCATGATGCATATTGTTGAGGAATGTGTAGTCTTTGAATCCTTAAGGGAAAGACTACGGCTTCGAAAAAATGTAGCACGTGCATATAATGCGAGCTCCGTGAAGAGGATGTTTACATTTTTAAATGAATCTCACCTTCTACGGAGACTCTAGGGGAAACATCTCTTGTTTTTAAAAAGTCGTCTCTTTTATTTGTTTTTATTTACAGCCTCGTAGGATTTTATTTTTTTTTTAAATGTTTTGTGCTTTTAAATTATTTATTGATTTTATCTGTGATATTGTGGGCCCTTTACACCCACAATATCACATTTTATTACACATAGTTTTTAGGTTTTATTGTTTTTATTGTAATAGTGTGGGCTCTTTACACCCACACTATTACACGTTGTTATATTTTTTAGGTTTTAAAAGTTTTTATTGTTATCTACTTTTTAAGTTTTAAATTTGTTTTTATTGTTATCTAGTTTTTAAGTATTTTTATTTGTTGCAGTGAAGGCCTTTTACACCTTCACTGCAACGTTGTTATTTGTTGTTGTTGTTTTTGTTGTTTATATTTTGTATATATTTTATTTTTGGTTATTTTTTATCCTAGCTAGTCAATTCATTTGACTAGGTAGTGTTGTGATATTTTGTTATTTGTTAAGTTTTGTTTTTGTTATTTTTACCCTGCGGGGGCTAATGAGCAGGTTCTAGAAGCCCCAAAAAGGGGGGTGGGTTTTAGTGGGTAGTCTGGCTGGCCAGGAGTCCCACACTCTGTGCGTCAATGCATTTCCCACCTCCCTGCCGTAAATAATAAATAAATAAATAAATATATATATATATATATATATATATATATATATATATATATATATATATATATATATATATATATATATATATAGAAAATTAATTTTACCACAATTTAGTTTCTTACCATTTTTTCCGTTTCTCTATATTTACAGAAATATTTATATTATATTATCAAATGATAAATAATGAGAATTCAAAATTTTTGAAATAAAATTTCAAATTCTACCAATTTCAAATTTCAAAATACCTAAAATATACTAAAATTTCAAATACCTAGATCAGTTTTTGTATTATAAAAACGTATTTTGACTACAAAGTAATCATCATCAGTATAAATTAGCTAGTCGTAATTTACTCTTTGACAATTAGAAATAGATAGAAAATTGAAATCAATAGACAAAAAAAGCTGTTACGCAGGAGCTACGTCAACTTTCTTTCTTTCGCAGGAGCTGCGAATTTCCTTAGAATATATAAATTACTCTCTAGTGGCCACGATTATAGTTTAATCACCCCAAGAGCAGTCGTGCTCAACTTCAAAAAAAAATTCCATTATGTAAACTACTATCTATTGTAGTTTACATAATGGAATTTTTTTAAGTTGCGCACTTAAACAATATTTATAAGATAACTAATACCGCTTGTTTTTGTAGAAAGATAATTGTTATATCTTCACTTATTCTCAGTTTTTTAAAAGATTCGTAAGAAAATTAGTATTGATATTTAATAAAACGTGTGTGACAACATTAATCGGGGTAAGTTTTATATGATAAACATACAAATTTTAACTGTCAATATTTACAAATTTAGTACCGTAAGGACCATCAAAAATTCTACGTGTGAAAGATACTTTTAACAGGGTGTCTAGTAATATTTTGGCAAAAAATTCCCTGACTTTTCCAGGTTTTCCAGACTTTAATTCGAATTTTTCTAGACCATTTTTTCATATTATATTTTGTTCTTGATAAGAAAATTAAGAAAAGTATACATTTGCTCATTTATATTCATTTTTTATGGATTAGATCATAAAACCTACACATTGTTTTTCATGAGTAACATACATAAAATTTTTTCAAAAACCTCAAAACAGATAATTATTAGTAATAGTTTTTTAGAAATAAGTTATTTTAAATACGATTATGCGAAATTCCATGAAATTACTTTAAATTTTACGAAATTCCCTGACAATTCCATGACTTTTCCAGAAACTCAAAATTCCCTGACATTTCCAGGTTTTCCAGATTTTCCAAACAACTAGCTAGACACCCTGTTTAACTACATATATTCAAAATTACAGAAGAATCGTAAGAAAACTGATTTTCTTAGGAACGTTCTTAAGTATTTTCAAAGACAATTTTATTACTAAAGAAAACACAAAATATAAAATAGAATAAAGTTGTAGAAAAGCAAGTTTGCTGCAATTCATCACCTTATCATTTTTGCTCAAACTCTAATGTGTACAGAGATATTAAGGAATTTAATTTTCAATCTCAAACCGTCAATATTTCTGTAAATATTAGTGTAACAGAAAAATGATAAGAAACAAAATTACAGTAAAACTTTGTACCTACAACTTAACTCCTGATAAATTTTTCGATTTTTCAAATATTAAGGGAGATATACCAAATTTTGTATTTCCCCCTACCTCTAAACCCCCCTTTTCCCTTGCCCGATTTTACCCATTAACGAATTTGACCTTTTGAATATCAAAAGCGCCTCCAATACCAAATTTCATTCCAATCGGGATAAAACTGTGTTCACTAGAGAGTCCCCAACACATAAACTTATAGATGCTTTTATATATATATATTTATATTTATATATATATATATATATATATATATATATATATATATATATATATATATATATATATAAAACCAGTCCAAGTAGCCGAGCGGTCTAAGGCGTTATGTCTGCGCATTACGCATACTTGGAAACTGGGAGGTAATAGGTTCAAATCCCGACATCGGCAGTTTGTCAATTATAAATAAAAAGGGCGGTTAATTGACTAAACTATCGGCGTATGGACAAGAACGAAATAACCGGCTATGCTTGAGAATGTTTTCTGCAGTTTCCCTTCACGAACTTCAGATTAATATCAGAATAGCTCCTATCAGGGTCGGCTGCAGCCGCATATCCTACCAGTTCCTAGTCTACTCACAAATTCCTTCCACTCCACTCACATCCTTAGGCATCACAATTTACCTTATGGTCGAAATGTAGCTCGTCCAGGGCAGCCTCTACAATTTATATATATATATATATATATATATATATATATATATATATATATATATATATATATATATATATATATATATATATATATATATATATATATATATATATGAGTGGAGTGGAAGGAATTTGTGAGTAGTTGATAGTTGACATACTAAGCATTTCAAATACCAAAAGCATATCAGATACGATATTTCATTTTGATCGGACTAAAATTTTGACGGGTAGAGAGTATACAAACACATGGAAAATATATTTACTGATATACACTTAGAAGCATAAAATTTGCATATACACTTTGAATGTGATTTACTGTTTCAAATATATTTCATTCGAATAAACGTATATGTGCCTGTAGCCACTCTAGCGATCAGGTCACTATGAACATTAATAAAATAATAGTTAATTAAGATCTAGTACCAAAAGAGAAGTAATGTATTTATACTGAGGAAATGCGTAAAGTAGACACAGCTCCAGCGTAACGAATTTTTAATTATTATAAATATGAAAGTTTCAAAAGATGTTTGTATGAACGAATGAACTAATTTTGATGCGGTATTCACCAGATGATTGTGAATTTTACTGTCTAAAAAACAGACTAACTTAAATTAGGGCCTCTGGATCAACAAGAGCCGGGGTAGAGCTACATTTTTAATTGTTTAAATATTAAAAAAATGAAAAACTGTGCAAAAAAAGTCGATATTATTATTGCATTTTTTATATTATGATATTATGGTCGATGATTATTCCAACCGTGTACTACAATCTTTCACTTCATCGTTCTATATATTTCAGATATTGTGGCAAGAACTATTGAAATTCAATAAGGTATGCATTTCAATCGAGTTTTTTGCCACAATATCTGAAATATATTGAACGCCATTTAGTGTGGGGGCCCAAAAAATACGCAAACCGGACCAATTCGGTATATGATCGATGAAGTGAAAGATTGTAGTACTCGGTTGGAATAGTCAGCGACCAGAATATAATAGTATGAAAAATAATATAATTATAATATCGAAATGTTTTACAGTTTTTCACCTTTTAAATAAATAAACAATTGAAAAAGTCACTCTCCCTCCGGTTTTTATTGATCTAGAGGCCCAAATATACCCTTTCTGTAACAATTTTTTTAGCTCTGAAATTGGCAAAAAGCCCTAAACTGCAATGCGTCCAATGTTTTCATTTGAGTCTGATCAAAGATCCAGATAGATCCATTATATTATTTTCTAGCTTTTAGTAGTAAAAAATATGTTTACTTAATTTATTTATTTATAATGAATTGCCTAGCCTGAGAAACATAACCTCATATCAAAATTTTTGTGGATATACTTACTCTTAATGTATCAGGTATGCTATTCAGAAATCCTATAAGATCTGAATAACCCATTTTCTGAAATGGTATTGAACATCCAACAATTTCTCGATAGTCCCGACACAAATTTGATACTGTGATTCCTTTTGCTGATGAAAGCGTTAAGCTTTTCAATATACTCTTTACTTCTTTTTCTATACTCATTTTTAATTTTAATCGTCTAAAATTATAAAAATAATCGAATTTAGAATCTGACTTTTGTCATTTTATACATAGTTGATTTACCTTATAACTATATCACAAATTTATTGTTTTTGTTTAAACTAAACCACTTCGAACATTTGAAAATACATAAATTATATGTAATCACAAGTCTAGAATTTAAAACAAAATACTTTTCTTTTTTTAAAACTGATTTGCAAGAAAGATAATCGAACCCCTGGTATAAAGTACAATAAGAGTTCTGTTGTTGGGATTAGAAAGTTTTAAAAATCTTCTTCAAATATTGTACAATTTGAAATTTATTTGATTTTTGAATATTTTGACAGCACGTGTAATTAATTTTTGGGCATTGTAGATAAATATAATCATAGAGATAATATATACGATTTAGAGTACGTTCCACTAAATGCCCGCAACGATTGTAACACCTCTGTATCGTTCCACCTAAGGCCGGTGGTCGTCGCGAGCGATCGCTCGACGTCATAGATGACGTCACTGTTCGTGACCTCGTCGCGCCTACTTCACCCATATTAGTGGGTCAGAGTGGGATTTCACCAAAACGTGACGGGAATTTAAAAAATTACAATCCTGAAACAGACATTGTGTGTGTTCGGCCGAACTAAGAAATCTTAGTAAGATAGAATAAATATAATTTTGTTCTGAGCATCCGAGTCAGCTAGTTTCGGCCTGGACACACTTTCTTTTGCTTCTTAATCAGTGTTGCCAGATATCTCGTTTAACAGTAGATCTTTGTAGAGCTTTGTTAGTATATCTACCTTTTTTTTTTTGAAAAAATAAAAAAATTTTTGAATTTGTGTCATTGTTTTCAATTTTTTATAATAATAATAAATTTAAAACTCCAAAGTCGTACAAATACAAAATCAGTCATTACAAACCATATTACATTATTTGAAATAATAGAATATGGTTCTGTAATTACGTTAAGGTATTATTTTATAATGGGATTTTAAACAATAAGTAATGATAAATATGACAATATGACAAATATGACAAATAAAAAGAATTAATATTATTTAATATTTGAAGAAAAAAATTCTATAATATATTAAATACTAATATAATATAATTTTAATTATTTTGAATAAAAGTATTTATTTCAAACTATTTAAATTGGAATTTTCACTTTTTGAATCTACCGCTGTATTTTGGTGGATCTACCGCTTTTTAAGAAATCGGACTGGCGACACTGATCATAACCTATTTGTTTATGTATCAAATTCAGAACATTTCTCAAGTGTTGACAATTTGTTATTATTGTAATAAGTGAGTTAAAAATTTAATAAAATGGATAATTTTATAAGGAGTATTTTAATGGAGAATATGACCCAGCCGATTTCTTAAAAAGCGGAAGATTAAAAAAAAAAGCGGTAGATTCAAAGAGTGAAAATTCCAATTTAAATAGTTTGAAATAAATACTTTTATTCAGAATAATTAAAATTATATTACATTAGTATTTAATATATTCTAGAATTTTTTTTCTTCAAATATTAAATAATAATAATTCTTTGTATTTATTATATATTGCATTACTAATTGTTTAAAATCCCATTATAAAATAACACCTTAAAGTAATTACAGAACCATATTCCATTATTTCAAATAATGGAATATGGTCTGTAATGACTGCTTTTGTATTTGTACGACTGGGGAGTTTTAAATTAATTATTATTATAAAAAATTGAAGAAAATGACACAAATTCAAAAATTTTTTTATTTACTCAAAAAATTTCAATAAAACGGTAGAACGGTAGAAATACTAAAATAGCGGTAGATCTACTGTTAAACGGGATGTCTGGCAACACTGCCCGTGACGTAGATACTAAGTAAAATGGCGGCATAAGAAAAGTTTCTTAGTAAGCATAAAGTGTCGGCCGACGACTAAGTAAGATAATCTGACTATCTTACTAAGATTACTAACTTCTTAGTTCGGCCGACCATGACCAATTAACTGACATATATTAGATAAAGAAAGAAGATGAAAAAACCGGTAATTACAGACCATATGCCTTTCGTAAATGCAGACACGCATTCCTAACCTTAAACAACCTTTCACTCACAGATATATAAGAGTATATCTATGCTTTCATGCTTTCACTGTACAACATCGTCCCATTTTTTCACATTTATAAAATTAAACAATTTTTATACTTACAATTTTTATTTGTAAGATGTGATTACCGTTGATTTTAATATGTAATAATAATAATAATTCCGTACGGGTAGATTCGCACTGCCACTAGTGGCGAAAATAATAACTTTGATCTCTACACGTTTTTGAGGACGCAAAAACAGACGAATTACCTATGTCGTTCGATCTCCTATTATCTATTCTGATGGCCTGAGTGAGCCATGGAGACTATATAAAGGAGATCGAACTTAAACGGGAAAATTGACAAAATATGGCAACGAAATGGTAGAAGTTATATTTACTTTTTATGCCGCTAGGGTCACTAGTTGTAGATCGGTACTGGTCCGTACCGAAGTGAATATAGTGGAATATAGTATAATAAATAGAAGTGAAGTAGCCAAAAGTAACTAGTTTTATTTCGAAGTGATTATTTTGACGTATAAAATTTGTTAAAAAAAATTTATTAAATAAGAAACTGTTTAAAAAACATTTAAAATGGGAAGAGTAAGTGCAGTAGACAATTGTAAAAGTGGTAGTGGTTGTGACAATAAGCAACGGGATCAATTACGTTTAAAAAACCAGGACTTTTTTAAGTACCAAAAGCGAGCATAAATTTTCCAAAATATTTACTTAATTAAATTATATGACATTATATTAAACATTAATTTTCAGCATTATTATTAATAAATAAAAGTTTGATTTAATATCTGATTCAATAATTTATTTTCATTTTTACAATTCCAACTTTACAGGTTACTATTTAATTATTAGATGTTTTTTTAATGTAATTATTTTGCGAATTTTTAACTATCACCAATCAACTTCAACTAATTCCTTATTGAAAAATTGAAATTACTTATCATTTAATAAAAAAAAGTATTTTATTGGAAAAATACTTTGGCTGGAAATAATTTTTATAATACTATAAATGCGTAATGTTTTTCAATTAAAACTCGCGCCTTATGTTCTGTTCTGTTTCCGATGCAGAAGGAACAGTGGCGTAGCGTGCCTTGGTGGGGCCCCGTATAAAAATTTGTTTGGGGGCCCTTATGAAGGGTAAAGATTTCCCACAAAAGAAAAAATAATGTTTGCATAAAATTAAAAGAAATATTTATTCATCATAATTATCTGTCACTTTTACCAAAATTTTTACAAACAATTCAAATTAAATATACACTCTCAATTTTTGCTTACGCACGTCGGGGGCCCCGTATAATTGATACGGCGGTAGCTACGCCCCTGAGAAGGAACACTACTGACAACTTATTTTTGCCAATTATTTGTTTACATGGAGTTAGGTATCCTTGTTTAGTATCTATGGCCTGAGCGCTCAAAGCGTGTGAACGTTCAAGATGAATGCACCCTTAGTTTATAGAGGTCAGTGGCGCTCACACGTGTAAATTGTAGATACGTTCTAAAATATTAGGAATCTAAACTAACCTAAAATATTAGGAATCTTAAACGATTGTTTATTCACGATTTATATAGTCTTTGTGGTTTATTGAACTTGAACATTTGAAATAGAGTAAACTCAAAAGTGATTTATAATAGAGTGAACATATGCGATAATTTCGATTTTATATGTTATTTAAAAACATTTAATTAAAAATGTTAGCCAAAGAAACAACAGGAATTGTAAATTCAAATAATAATGTAATCAAAGTGAACGATTATATTATCATACAACGCCAGAATTATAAAAAACTTCATCAATTAAAAAAATTTGATTGTGTGCGGTTAGGTAAACGATTCATGTTTATTGAATTAGAGAATATAATATCCGAAGAATACAATTCAATATTTAAATTAGAATCGAAAGGTAAAAATAATTATTATTTGACGAAAGTAGAGAATGCAACAAATATTCAACTACCTGATGCTCGAGAATGTGGTGATGATAATCGCGATATTCATGATGACGGTAAATCTCAAAAATTATCAACAAAAGACATATCCGAACTCCAAAAACAAGCAGTCGGTGCACAAAATATTATCGGAAAAATCATTACTAACTCATCAACATTTGCCGCAAAAACGGAATTTAGTCAAGAAAAGTATGTGAAAAAGAAGGAAAAAAAGTATTATGAATATGTACAAATATTGAAACCAAGTATACTGCATTTAATGGAAATTTATTATCGATTAAGTCCAGTCAAGGTTCTTGGACTGCGTATCGACGATTTATCACAAATTTTATATTATTCGAATGTTCATTCTAATGGTAGTTATTTAATTTATGAGAGTGGAACGTGTGGTGTACCAGTAGCGGCTATGTTGGAACGTATTGGAAATTATACGCCTGGTAAATTAATTCATGTACATCCTGGTAACGAACCACAAACTCAAGCTATTCGTGCTATGCAATTTTCTGATGATTTAATGACCAAACGATATTTAAATGTGAACATTTATTCAGTTTTACGACATTATTATCAAACATTTAAACATTCAACCAAAAAACGTAAATCGGACGAAAGAAAGGACGAAGAAAATCCATCGAAAAAACCGAATTTAAACACTGATGAAGAGGTAACACAAAATTTAGTATCTATTGAAGCTTTAAAACCAAGTAAGGATGAGATGGTTACTGATAAGAAATGGGTGCAAGAAAATAATTACGCATGTACAATTTTGGAAGAAAAAGTAGATGCGCTAGTTATAATTGCAAAAGAACATCCGGCTCCGATTTTGGATGCATTTATTGATTTTGTAAATTTAAGTCGACCAATTGTTGTATTTTCTGATTGTATACAAATTTTAACAGATGTTTATATGCACTTAAAAAAATCAAAAAAAGTTACGTTTTTAAGATTAAGTAATACATTTATGCGAAATATTCAAGTATTACCGGGACGTAGTCATCCTGATGTTAATCGAAATTTTGGAGGCTATATGCTTTATGGATATACTGTTAATGTTAATAAAACTGATTTATAACATATTTTCGTCAACGTTTTGTTCTTTGTATTACAGATTGGCTAATTTTCGGTTTTATTATTGTTTTTTAACTTCTTTCTGAAGATCCAATATATTCGCTTATTTCAAGAAGTCGCTGTACTATAAACAGTATTATAAACAATTTTTTATGCCATTATTGTGTTAACTTGTTGGTAGGTTTCTTTTTTAGCAACTTTTTGAATATAACTAATTTTAATTATAGTTTTATACATTGATTTTTATATTTTTGCTTTCGGATACATTAAATGTTGGCCATATGAATGGCAGTTTTACGATTTCCGCAATCTGACCACGGATTCTTTAGAACTCGCCAAATAATACGAAAATAAAGAATAAAATGTTAAGGGTGAATATTCTTTTTATACCGAGTAGTATGTAAATATACAAGGTATATTAAGTTTAGTCCCGATTTTATAACGCTTGAAAATATTAATCCTTGACATAAATGCTTGGTATAGGTGTTTATATAATTACCTAATTCGGTAATTTCCGCATGCCCGTCTGTAAACACGATAACTCAAGAACGAAAAGAGATAACGAGCTGAAATTTTTATGTGTGTTCTAGAGCAAAAAAGTAAGGTCAAGTTCGATAATGGGAAAAATCGGAACGTGTTTCCCCCGCCAGAGGGGAAAATATACATCTTTGAAACCGTAAGAATTAAAAAAAAAATTTAATAACAAAAAATCTTTTTAAAATAATATTTTTTGTTTGAAAAATTTTTTTATAAACTCAATAGTTTTTTTGTGATTAAATGTTGCTCGGAAAGCGAATTGTTAACAATTCAATCTTTGATATACAACCCAGTATATACTGGGTATTCAAACAATTAATTCAGTTAGTTGTTACATTACTTGTTTCATTCTGAAAATAATTTTTATCATCATTCTTGGCAAAAATCTACAAAACAAAGCGAAATATTGAAAAATTTTATTTTATTCTTTTATTTTCGTCTTAGACGACTTCTATAAGACGAATAAATACTAATAATATTAAGTTCATATAGACGCTAAATGTTGCGGAATACCGGATTTCGCGACTCTGTATTATTTCTTTGTTTTAATGTGTAAGATTTAAAGGAGCGGTTACTAACACGAAAAAATACGTAACTACGCAAGGGACAACTTTCCCGTTTAAACAGTTTTTTTTTAATTGCTAATATTTTTGTATTCAAAATATAGAAAATTTATAAAGTTTAGCTTCTATTTATTTTGACCAAAAAATGGAAAACAGGGAAGGTACTCGTGAAAAATCAAACCTACTCATTGCTCAAAGGAAATGCAGCTATCGTTTTTGTACCGAAGATGGAATTTCGTAAAAATTTCTTCAAATATCCATCGATCCTACCTACTAGATGTTAAAAATGACCATCGTTAAAATTTATTCGCGAATTTCCTCCAAAGGAAATGCAGCTATTGTTTTTGTACCAATGTTGGAATTTCGTAAAAATTTTCCAAATGTCCATCGATCCTACTTACTAATTAGTTTACTATAGCAGTTTATAGTTTATTATTTATTGACGATAAAAAATCGACAAGAGAAGTTGTTGAAGAATTGGCCCTAAGCAACTTTACAGTTACAAACATTTGGAAGCGGAAAAATTTTAAATGTTTTAAATATGGAAAAACCCAAGAGATATTGGCTGAGGACCCTTATCGCAGGATGGAGTTTTGTGAAGCTGTGATGGGAAAGGCGAATCGAGAAGATAATTTCATGAATCATCTTTTCCATTACATGGAAAACATAATCCATCTGTCATGCGATATTGGTCTCAGACAAATCAGCATCGATATATCAGTACCCGAACTCAGTTTCCACAGAAACTGAATGTCTGGACGAATTCATTGACGGATCTGTAGATTCTAAAAAATATTTGAGTTTGTTACGAAAGAATATATTGTCAACTGTTAAAGCTCTTCCTAATTTATACCTGGAATCTGTATGGTTCCAATAAGATAGTTGCCCTGCACATAATGCCAGGATAGTAAGGCTGTTCGTGGAACAAACTTTCCAGGAACGTCTTATGAGTGGTTTTGGAACCTTCAAGTGGCCAGCCAGATTGCCAGATCTATCTCCTAACGACTTTTTTGTGTGGTTTTCTCAGTTAGAGGGAAGGGAAACATAAAATTTGGCATATCTCCCTTAATATTAGAAAAATTTATAAGAAGTAGAGTTGTAGGTAATTTGTTTTTTACTATTATTTTTTTCTGTTACACTAATATTTACAATTAAATATTGAAAGTTAAAATTGTAAATATCTCAGTACACATTAGTGTTTGAGAAAAATGATAAGGTAATGAGTTGTAGCAAACATGATTTTCCACAACTTTGTTTCTTATACATTTTTCGATTGTTCTAATATTAAGAGAGATATTTTGTGTTTTCTTCTTTCTCTATGCCCTCTTTTTCCTTGACCTTTTATTTATAAAATTGCCCTTGCATACCAAAATCATATCAGATACGACATTTCATTTTGATCAGACTAAAATTGTGACCGTTAGTGTGTTATTTATATGTGTACTAAAGAAATTCGCTAAGTTGATGCAGCTCCTGCGTAACGAATTTTCTTTTGTAGAGAGACAAATCTGGGTAAAACATTTTTTGATGTAAATTAAATTTAGAGAACCTAGATATTTTCTTTAGAATAATTGGGCTGTAAAAAAATACAAAACTCAAAATTAAATCAATTGATAATTTTCAATATTTGGTTTTTATAATAAACAATAAAATAAAATATCAAAATTAATGCAATAATTTTATAATAAATTGTAACAATTCAAATATAGGGAACTTCTTTAAAATTATTGGGCTGTAAAAAATACAAAAGTCAAAATTAAACCAATTGATTTTTTTAATTTGATTTTTATAATAAACAATAAAATGATCAAAATTAATACAATAATTTTATAATAAATTGTGATAATTCAAATTCCTCCTTCATTAAATTTTCCATAATAGTGTAATGATCACAATTCTTAAATTGTATTATTTGAACATCGTAATCAGCATTTTTTAATCGATCATGATACATTTCATTTTGTTTAACAAATGCAGGACTCTCATATTCTGGTACAATCAGAAACATTTTAAGTTTTTCGTTGAAATTAATTAAACATGGTGTTAATTCTACAGCTTCTTTTAATGTTAATTGGATCACTTTATTTATGTAGGTATCAATAAGAGGTGTAATATCATATAAACCACCGATTAAAATTAAACCTTGAATTAAACTTTTTTGTTTTTGTGTAAATAAAGACAAATTTTTTAATAAATATGCGGTGTTGAACGCTCCAGCTGAATGGCCAGCAATTACGACTTTACTGAAAACAATTATATTCACAAAACATTAATTTTTATATAAATTTTGCGGGTAATTAATCAAATTTTTGCGGTTAATTACTCAAATTATCCCTGGAAATTACTCAAGAGAAATGACCACACGATAAATTTAAAATGGCTGACGAAATTATCATTGTATAAATAGGAAATTTCGTGTGAAGCTAAGCTCAGATACAGACAGTAGCTATGCATTAGTCTTGGGTAGTTCGCGAATGACCTAGGTGACATCGTGTTGTACAGCGTGAGATAGGCAGTTGTCATTCTGGTCTATCAAGTATCCATGTCACTGACTTCTATATAACTGGACAGATTATACTAATGGGCATAGAGACTAGAAATATAAGGAGCAGTTGCACTCTCTGTGTGACAAAAAATGTCCCCCAAATAGCCTTAAATAAAGATGACGTTGCTGTACCAGATAGATAGATAGATTGTAGCGGCTGCCCTGGATGGGCTACACTTCGACTATAAGGTCCATTGTGATGCCTAACGATGTGAGTGGAGTGGAAAGAATTTTGTGTGTAGACTGGAAATTGGTAGGATATGCGGCTGCAGCCGACTATGATAGGAACCATGCCGATATTCATCTGGAGTTCGTGAAGGAAACTGCAGAAAACCTTCTCAAGCATAGCCGGTTACTTCGTATAAGTATGTAGAATCTCCCGTTCAATAAAATTGAACCGATCTGAATTTTTAATTTGGTTACATTTTGTAAAAGTCTACAATTGTTTTGGCGAGTGTACAAAGTTTATTATTTTGAAATAATATACATGTATCCTATTTCAAATTTTATTTTTGAAAAAAATGTGTGTAGTGTAGGTAGACGAGAAATAATTGGCACATGATTGTGCAAATTTGATCTCAATTTTTTATAGCGTTTAAATAATTCCAAAACATTGTTGTTTTAGAACGGAATAAACTCTTTTCATATTGTTTGGCTACATTTAAATTTAAAAGATATTATGAATTTTTAAAATAAAATTGATGATATAAATTTTTTTGTTTAAAAAATCCCTAATTTGACCATTTTCTACCCATTAAAAATCTATCAAAATTTGATACTCAAACGAAGGACTTTTAGATTCTATATTATATAGATCAACCCATAGTCACGAATATTTTTAATGTTAAAATTTACAAGCGGTTTACAATAGTCAAGCGGTAAACGTAAAAGATCAAAGGATTTATATTTTATAATATATATAACATTTATAGTTTATACACAAATATATTAAAAAGGTACATTTTATGCCCAAAATTCCAGACTATGTATTCAATGTATTGTATATTTTGTATAATAGTGACCATAAAAAAGAGTTGGTATTATTATATTTTTTTCAGAAAATATTTTAATAAAAAAAAGAAAATAATTGGTGCCCTGTATTTACTCTATCTCTCTTCCTACCTCTCACTCAGAGCTGAGTGAAGTTAAAGTTTGCCCACCTATGTTCTAGTCCCAACTAGCAATATATGAGTATTACATATATGAGTGCCCCACATCCATGCCACATAGCCGCGCTGACAAATATAGTACCTTGGCTAATTGAGGAACTTCAATTCGGGTAATGGCGTAACATGGAATAATCTGTTCAGTTATAAAGAGAATCCACTAGTAATATCACTGACTTCTATAATATAATATATAGAGAAATATAATCATATATGTAATACTCCTATATTGCTAGTGCCCGTAAGTGGAAGCGTGGCCTATGAAGTGAGTCAGCAAATGTCTATTTCTGCCTCATTCTTTTTCTTTGAACCGTTGTGCGCAAACGTATAAGAGTATGTAGAAAATTAGAAATATTATATATACAATAAAAATTGTGTTTGTATGTTCGTTTAAATAATACCAGTTTTGTGTATTTTTGTCTGATAAAAACATCCTTTTCACACATTTTTTTGCTTCGTAATGTGTATTTAAATATAACTCGATGACATATTTACAAAGTTGCGTTCGATGATTATCCAAAATATGCACAAAACTACTCGTAGGCACTTATTATTCAAATTTTATATCAAATATTTGTATAAACCACTGTATGAACACATAATTAAAATCAGTTTGTGGTTAAGAAAACTATCATGCGGATAAGTTTCAGCAGATAATAAGTGAGGCAGACGCATATATTTCTGCACCGTAATGATTAAGTCTCTTTCCCTATACCGACTAGCAATATAGAAGTATTACATATATGAATATAATACATATTTAAAAACATGCCCAATGTAAATAAATTGCAGTCAATTGCATCAGCATTAGAGATCGGACTTTAAGCAGTAAGAAACAGTGCACTTATCATGAAAATCTGTCAAATTGTGCGCATTTGCATGCAATATTTTTGTTGTATAAAATGAATATAAATGAGATTAGGAATAATTGATTTGTACAATTATATCTCCACGTATTCTGTGATAGAACCGTATCGGTGGAACTATTTCGTCAAATTAGACAGTGATACACCCATGAAAATAAATAACAGGAGAATAGATTGCAATAGCGGCAATGGGACTCATCAAGTATCTAAGTCTAGGGATGATTAGGTAGGTAAAGGGGTCAGAAAAATCAAATTTTATAAATATTTTAATTGAAATATAAGTAATTAATTTTTATTAGTTTTATTATTGAGTTAAGAATAACGTTATTGAATATTATAGATTACAATTTAATAAAAGGCTAATTTTTATCGACGATTTGAGCAAAATAATACCATCAAAACATTTTCAGATTCATATTATGGATATTTTATAATATAACTAGTTGAACTCAAGGACCGTACAGTGGATTCGCTTAAATCGTAGGTAAGATGGCGGCCATAATTTTTATTATCATAATCATGGAGACTAGACAATCATAATAATAAAAGAGGTAAGTACACATTCAAATTTAAAACAGTAATCGAATGAGAATTTTATGGCCACAGAGCAATAAACCAGAAAGGTGTGGCCATATTTCCAATAATCAATAATATACCTTACTGGTTTATTGCTCTGTGGTCATAAAATTATCTTAAAATTACTATTTTAAATTTGAATATGTACCAACCTCTTTTATTATCATGATAATAGAAATTCTGGCCGCCATCTTATCTACGATTTAAGGGAATCCACTGTACATTGATTATTGGAAAGAGGAAGTTTTTGCATTGTCGCCATTTTTTATCCAAAAGTCTATTATAGGTTTATTTCTAACTACAGTTTATATTTATTTCGCGTAATATTTATGTAAAATAACACTAGTATTTAATTAACAGTATTTAATTAAAAATCCACTGACATTGGTCTATAAAGTATACACTAGTCTTCTACAGTTTGTATTACGTAATCGAAATGGAATTTGCACAAACATCGTATTGTTGACGCTTAAGTATACACAAATAAATATATATGAATAATAACCTAGACAGAAGTAATACTGTCAAAATAAAAAATAAGAATGATATGAAAAAGTTGGCTGTTACGTCAGAGTCGTCTTTGGTGTAACGGTAAGCACGCTGGACTAGATATCCAGAGGCCCGAGGTTCGATCCTGGTTGACGAGTTAATTTTTTCATATCAGTATTTAATTAACACTAGTTTATTATCTGAAAAATTTAGTAATGTCTGAAAATTTGGAGCGTTAATTTTCAAAAATTCTCAAGTCCGTATATTTTGTTACCTGGAACTGGAACCTTGAACCTCGTTACGTTTTAAGTTTAATATAAGTATAATTAGACAGGTAAATGTTATTTTACGAAAACCAAGGATAAATATGAAATATATGATTTCCCTGTGTTATATTTCACTTAAACCTAGCACTATGTATGGAACCGCTCACTATTGTGAGTATTGCTGGGTGAAGAAAAATAGTTACATCAGTTTGTGGAAGTTCGTATAACATTACGCTCGATCTCCTATTATCTATTTCATGTATGTATTAAAATATAAGATCCTGTGATAAGGATTTAAAAAATTAAGGTTAATTGAATATCTTTTGTAACTCAGGTATCAACAAAACTTCCGATTATGTTTGATTATGAAAAAGGAATTAAAATTTATTCAATGAAATCATTAATTATTTCAAGCAAAGTCATAGTGAAATATGTGCGACATCTTATATTTTAAGATTACAAAACGGACGGTGACGTTCCAAATACAAAGTATTCAAAAAATCACTTGACCGAGAAAGGTTCTCTTACAAAAAAAAGGAGAAGAGGCTTCAGTAACATTAGCGGATTTTTTATATCTTTTCGGATATGTAAATATTTTATAGTTCTGAACAAATATCTTCATTAATAAATCTTCTGAAAACAAACACTTTTCCGCTTTTATCGACGGATACAAATATTTGTAGCGACAAAATTGTTAATTTTCAGACATTCTGCAAATATGTTCAGAATGGGCAGATCTACAACAGCAGCCAATTTGACTGAAACCACTTTTCCACTTTTATGAGGGGTGATATGTATTGTAAAATTTTCTTAAGTGAGTTAATTTAGCGAATACGCATTGGAGCTCTTCGACGTCCATGAGTTTTTTTTTCTAGTCAATACTCGGAAGAGAGTAACAACGCGTCCTATTCGGTAAATATGACTAATGATAAATGATATGTTACATACACTGAAATCGCTTTTCCAGTTTAGTGCTGGATCTAATGTCGTCTTTTTAATTTTTCTATTTTATGGCATCTAAATATGTACGGAAAAAAAAATTCTTACGATAATACTACTTACGATGTGTTCCATTTTTCGGCTAATTCTAGACTTTTTTTAACACCTTTGGTAACATCATTTAATTGTTGATTTAATGTAACATACGGACATTTATAATAGCCAATCACAATTGTTTTTATTTTGTTCATGTACAACATTTTTGCCATAAAACATGATTCATTTTTGCTAAAAGTTTGCCAATAACCACCGTGAATAAAAATAAAAATAGGTGAATCTAAAATAAAATATAAAGATTGATTACCAAAGTTAATTATAAATTAATCGCTGATAGGGAAATGTTGTAAGAAAAGTTGTATTAGAATCATTTTAAACAAAATATTAGAAATTTAAAAAAATTCGTTACGCAGGAGCTGCGTCAACTTAGTGAATTTCCTTAGAATACATAAATTACTCTCTAGTCACAATTGTGTCTGATCAATATGAAATGTCGTATCTGATATCATTTTAGTATTTTCAAGGCCAATTTTATTAATAAATGGCATACGTCAAGGGGAAAGGGGGGCATAAAGATAGAAGAAAACACAAAATATAAAATATCTCACTTAATATTGGAACAATCGAAAAATGTATACCGCGTAAAGTTGTATTAAGGGAGTTATACCAAATTTTGTGTTTCCCCCTCCCTCTAAACCCCCCTTTCCCCTCGTCCGATTTTAGCCATTAACGAACTTGGCCTTTAGAATACCAAAAGCGCCTCAAATACCAAATTTCATTCCAATCAGAATAAAACTGTGACCGCTAGAGAGTCCACAGACGCATAAAACTACATAATATATATATATATAAATTTTAGCGATAGTGATTTTTAACATCTAATAGGTAGGATCGATGGACATTTGAAGAAATTTTTACGAAATTCCAACATTGGTGCAAAAACAATAGTTTTCCTTTGGGGCAAATTCGCTAAAAACGCTAAGGAAAACAAAACAAACTTACCTTTTGGCAAATCAATACCAAATATATCTAGTCTTTGGTGAATTTCTGGTCCATATGCCACATTTAGTTTACATGGTATTGTATTTCTTACAACTTCACTACCTAATAAATGACAAGAATATTTCCGTTAAAACTAATATTTTCAAAGACCTAAATTCGCAATTTTACGGAAAACTAGGAATCAATTTTAAATTTTAGTAGTTATTCAAATTTTGCCGCTCTAAGCCTGAGTCTTGCTGAACTAAGCCTAAATTCGTCATTGACTAATATCATATGACTAATATGATATACGTACTTTTATTTCTTAAGTGTTTCAAAATTTACTGCGGACGACAAATTCAATATGTCACTAACATATTGAAAAATTGTGATTACCATATACCATCAAAAACAAAATGTGAAAGGGGCCCAAGTTTTCGCATACAAAAAGTATTGATACCCCAGAAAAAGACAAAAAGACTTTATTTTCCAGAACTTTTATTTATGCAAATCGTTTAAGAGGGTTTGAGAAAAACGAAAAAACGTTTGAGAGTTATTATTTTTTACGTAAAAACGATTTTCATTTCGAGTGTTAACTTAGCCCCCCCGTCTTTTTATCTCCTTAAATAATAGACTTGGACACTTAATTTTTTTTCTAATCGTTTGAGAATCGTTAGAGAGTGTTTGAGAGAAATGAAAAAACGTTTGAGAGTTATTATTTTTTACGTAAAAACGATTTCAATTTTTTATGTAAAGTTAGTCCCCAACTACAAATCTCAAAACTTTACATAAAAAATTGAAATGGTTAACTTTACATAAAAAATTGAAATCGTTTTTACGTAAAAAATAATAACTCTCAAACGTTTTTTCTTGTCTCTCAAACCCTCTCTAACGATTCTCATACGATTAGAAAAAAATTAAGAGTAAAAATTATTTGAAAGTTAATATTTTTCACGAAAAACGATTTCAATTTTTATATTCAGTTAGCACCCCCCCCCCCCCCCAATATAGAAAATTGGATAACATTGCTTGTGTTCGGCCGAACTAAGAAGCAAGAAATCTTAGTAAGATAGTCAGAATAAATAAAATTTTGTTCTGAGCATCTGAGTCAGCGAGTTTCGGCCTGGACACACTTTCTTTTGCTTCTTAATCAGTGTTGCCAGATCTCCCGTTTAACAGTAGATCTACTGCTTTTTTAGTATATCTACCTTTTTTTTTGAATAACTAAAAAAAATTTTGAATTTGTGTCATTTTTTTCAATTTTTTATAATAATAATTAATTTAAAACTCCCCAGCCGTACAAATACAAAATCAGTCATTACAGACCATATTCCATTATTTCAAATAATAATGTTCTATGGTTCTATGTAATATGGTTCTGTAATTACTTTAAGGTATTATTTTAGAATGGGATTTTAAACAATAAGTAATGACAAATAAATTTGTCAATATATGACAAATAAAAAGAATTAATATTATTTAATATTTGAAGAAAAAAAATTCTATAATATATTAAATACTAATGTAATATAATTTTAATTATTCTGAATAAAAGTATTTATTTCAAACTATTTAAATTGGAATTTTCACTTTTTGAATCTACCGCTTTTTTAAGAAATCGGATCTGGCGACACTGATCATAACCTATTTGTTTATATATCAGATTCAGAACATTTCTCGTGTGTTGACAATTTGTTATTATTGTAATAAGTGAGATAAAAATTTAATAAAATGGATAATTTTATAAGGAGTATTTTAATGGAGGAATTTCTATATGACCCAGCCGATGATATCAATGGTAGTTTTCCAACTACAGAGCATAATGCGACTCAGTGGCACACAATGCCGAAGTGTGCTAATGTTTAATTGGAACGTGCATTAGTTTTCAAGTGCACCAGCAGAGTGCACTAGGTTCAGTGTTGAAAGAAAAAAAACATTCATGGACTTAACCTCATACCTCATTAATGTATAAATAAAGTGGTATACAATAACAATTGGTCGAAAATTTTTACGGTTATTTTAAGTAATTTCGATTTTTATTATTTCAGTACCATTTTTTTATGTTGACTGATAATAATTTTTTTAGATGAGTTCTAAAAAACTTACTACTTTTTAATTGAACCATCTTATCCAGATGATAGTGATGATCTTATTTAGATAATTTATCGAGTACTCCAAGTTTAAATCAGTCAATTAGTTCATCGTCAAGTGATAAACTTATTGGAAATATTAAATATTTTCTGCTACTGAATTGGTATGCATTGACCGCATCACGCGAAAGCAGTACTTTTCAAAGTGCTCCATTGTGCGAAGCGTTGCTGTAGTTGCAACATTCAACCATGAAGAATAGATAAATAGGAGATCGAACGACATAGGCAATTCGTCTGTTTTTTCGTCCTCAAAAACGTGTAGAGATCATAGTTATTATTTTCGCCACTAGCGGCAATGCGAATCTACCCGTACGGAATTATTATTATTATTACATATTAAAATCAACGGTTATCACATCTTACAAATAAAAATTGTAAGTATAAAAATTGTTTAATTTTATAAATGTGAAAAAATGGGACGATGTTGTACAGGGAAAGCATAGATATACCGTTATATATCTATGAGTGAAAGGTTGTTTAAGGTTAGGAATGCGTGTCTGCATTTACGAAAGGAATATGGTCTGTAATTACCGGTTTTGTCATCTTCTTTCTTTATCTAATATATGTCAGTTATTGTAAACATATATTGTATATTATTATTATTATTATTAATTGCGAAATTATCACTAGGATTCTTCATCTTTTTATTTATTGCAGATTATTAAGAATTCTCTATTATTAATATTTATTTAATTATTACTTGATAATCGAAAACAATTTTTTATTATATATAAAACTATGATTTCTTATAAACTGAATGTGAAAGTGATTTCTTGGCGCCTACATTTAAACATTTAAATTCCGTACGGCACTGAGACCAGTGACCCCTACTGATAAAAGATAATTACACCAATTCGTGGCCGTTTATTTAACATTACGTTCGATCTCCTAATATATCTATTCTTCATGAAGTGTATAAAAGTGGGCTACGATAATTATTTTAGTATAGCATTTTCTTCTATACAAATATTTATTTTAGTAAACAGGTTATGTTTTTTGATAATAATCATTTTGTTTATGAACTGATCTTTGAATGCCATCTGTAATCGACTTTAAGAATTAAACGACATTCCATTATCGCTTTTTACTCAGGCATAGTGAGCTTAGCAGTGTGCGCACGAAGTGCACTCTGTGCCTCGTTGTGCTTTGTAATTGGAAAGCCCATTATAACTCTCAAACGTTTTTTCGTTTCTCTCAAACCTTCTCTAACCATTCTCAAACGATTAGAAAAAAAATTAAGCGTCCAAGTCTATTATTTGAGATAAAAAGACGGAGGGCCAAGTTAATACTCGAAATTAAAATCGTTTTTACGTAAAAATAATAACTCAAACGTTTTTTCGTTTGTCTCAAACCCTCTCAAACAATTTGCATAAAGAAAAGTTCTAGAAAATGAAGTCGGGTGGCTAACTTTACGGAAGTGATGGATGGAGCTGTATTCCACCATCAATCATACATCTTCTACTATATGAATCATGATTGAAACAAAAAATTAAATTAAATTGAATAAAAACAAAAAATTATATTTTAATAAAATAAAGCGATTGATTTAATAAGATTTTGTTTAATAACAGATAAGCTTTAAGTATAATTTATTATATAAATAGTAAAAATGATTCCTCTATCATTACAATAGCATACGTCCTACGACTTTTTATGATGTTTATGATGGTGGAACACAGCTCCATCCATATCCCTACCTCTCATTTTTAAGTAATGCCAACTTAAAACTTATTGATGCTATCATTACGGGATACACTCCATGTTTCTCAGGTGCAGTGTATTTTATAGTTTACTTCGGTCGTACCGTCAGATGGTGGCTCTATCACACTACGTTTTAAGCTATCAGTTCAGCTATTTTACAAGCAATATAACGTTTGTTTGAGTGACTTCAAAAGCGTCTAAAACCAAACCAAAACACCCTAAAGTGACAATTTGAAAAAGTATATCGGTTTTTTTCTAATAAGATTTTGTATTTTGTGTTTTTTTTTATTCAGAAAAAAGTGATGTCCACTATTCCCCTCCCCCCGATTTAAAAAAACACTATATTTTAAATTTTCCATGTTTTCAAGGAACCTTTAGAAAATAATTCCTGCGTTTGCAAGATACCGTGATTACCATGAATTTTAACTACTATATCATCGCTTGGTAAGGCACAGAACTCACAGAAGTTACATTTTATATTTTAGAATGACACATTTAGGGTTGCCACCTCTCCAGATTTCAAAGGTAAATCTCCCGACTTCCCGAGTTCAGAGGAAAAACATTTTGCCAGCTAAAATTAATATATTTTGTAAAAACAATTCTACATATGAATCTAAATCCAAAAAATAATATTGTTATTATAATTAATATTAACCTTAAACTCGGTCTTGCGCGCTACCGTGCCCCGGACCTCAGTATATCGCGCCCAGCGCGCTAACGCACCACGCTTGATTAGCTTGTAAATTACTAACTTATTCTTGTGTATACTAAAACGTCGAATAACAAACTTCTTCGCTTAATGCCAACTGTTATTAATTAGAACTAATAACTAGAAGATTGAATTATACAAACTTCTTCGTTTGACGCCGATCGTTATTAGTTAGAATTGATTTATTGTAAATTTGCGATCTTCGTCCCATATTGGTACTTAGTAATCTTTATATAGTTATATTATATCATTTTTTTTTCGATATATAATTGACACAAAAAGAGAATATTATAAACAAATAAATGTCATTTTCAATGATTCGAGAATGTATCAGGCTTAAATATGCTTTCAAAAGAAAAATTATATTTTTGATCACCCAAGTAGCGGTATATATAGTGTAAACGATCAAAATTTTCCCTCTACCTACCCGGTAAATCCTTCACTGCCCAGTTTACTAAATAATAGATGGACCTCACGATCTCCAAACAAGATCGACATAATATATTGATCGACAGACACATTGTTTAAGTGGTAAAAAAAAACTCGTTTGATCTTATTTGGGATTTCTCTTATTATTACCGAACTCAAAAAGTATTACCAAACTGTGAAAGATTTAGGGAGCTACGACATATATTTACAATTTTCATTCTTCTGCAATGAAGTGCCATACATATAAATCTCTTTTTGTCACGTAATTCATAACTTTCACCGACTGCTCATTATAAAATTGATGATATTCTTAGTAAACATATAAATTAGATATGAAGAAATACATTTGATTGTCAAAAAATTAAAAATTTTTGAATATTATTTATTATAAATTTAAAATGGTCTTTCAATTTGTGTATGTTCATATTAAAATAAACATTATTTTGTTTTAACTAAAAATAATTAAGTACTATGACTCATAATTCATGAATTTATACTTGATTTACTATCAAAGCAATAAATAACAAATACTTAATGTACTTACCTTTTGTTACTCTTTGAGTAAAAAATTTAAGTGTTCCTTCTGAATTAAACCGCTTAGACCACTTACTTGGTGTGTATAAATCGTCTAAATTGTTTATCATATCCATTTTTTTTCTTTAATTAAATCACCTCAAACATTAATTTTATTACAATTGAAATTGATAGTGTGTATTTTTTATTACATTAATTTCCTTCAATCGACTTTATCCGATCGAATACGATTTTTTATCAAACAAATTGTTTACTTTTTTTTATAATAATAATTTGATAACTATCAAATTATCTACTGTTATCATAGAATTGTTTAAATTTTATACAATTTATTATGAGTTTAACTTTTAAGCAAAGAATACAATATACATGTATTCTTTGGTTAAGTCATAATATATGTGAAGTATTACATATATGGTTTTAGTACGCAAATAGTTCAGTAATAAATAACAGTTTATCAAACACGCCGGTCAAAATCAACACAAAAAATCGCTAAATTTGCAAAACTTGATGCATCTCCGATTTTTTACTATGTTGTTGGACCCATTTGGGCTATGTATATCCAAGTTTGAAACTCTCAAAAAGTTGTGGAAAAATTTGTACACGCGAAAAACCGCGAAATTTTTGGACTTGTTTCAGATTCTGCTATATATCTCCTAATCCATGCATTTTTCTTCGAAAGCTATTCTATACATTTTTTAAGAACATTAAATTTGTGAGCATTAAGTGACAAATTAAGCTCAATCGGAGCTCTGTAGGTCAATTCGTTACCGAATTACGGCACTTTGAAAATAGGCCAGTTTTTCCAAAAATTGAAAATTTTAGTTTTAGACCTTCTTTGGACCGAAATTGTGTCGAAACCATTGACTTGTTTCAGAATCTAGATAGGAAAAGTTATAGAACATTTCTGGAAAAATGCGATTTTACCTTATATGGGTTTTTGAGATAATTACGAGGCTTATAGATTTCGCTTTGCACTTAATTTAAAGCTAATTAAATTGCCTACAAGTTATATTCTGCAAGTTTTACTCGCAAGACCAATGGTTTCGACGCAATTTCGGTCCAAAGAAGGTCTAAAACTAAAATTTTCAATTTTTGGAAAAACTGGCCTATTCAAAGTGCCGCAATTCGGTAACGAATTGACTTACAGAGCTCCGGTTGAACCTAATTTGTCACTTAATGCTCTTAAAAAACGTATAGAATAGCTTTCGATGAGAAATGCATGGATTAGGAGATATACAGCAGAATCTGAAACAAGTCTAAAAATTTTGTAGTTTTTCGTGTGTAAAAATTTGTCCACAACTTTTTGAGAGTTGCAAACTTGGGTATACATAGCCCTAATGGGTCCAAACAACATACTCAAAAATCAGAGATCACATGTTTTGTTAATTTATTGTTGATTTTGACAGGCGTAACAGTTTGTCTAATGTCAATGACAAATTTAATTTGTGATTATATAATACATAATCACATCATAATAGCATATGTTGACTAATCTTTTATAATTATTTTAACAACTCTACCACTGTCTGCTCACAACAATTGGTTCCCCAAAATGTCGGGAAAACCAACTATTCTTTATTTCCGACACGGCCATTCTGACGATCACACGTCCTTGGATGTATCTACAACATTTTATTTAACATAGCATAAGTTTTTATCCTTGATCATCATTTACAAGCGTAAACATAAAAATTTTTACTTATATTCCTTTGATCAGAATTCAAATTCAATAACAGAAACTTTCGATAGTGTTAGATAGATAGATACATCTTGGGGTCTAAAAAGTTTGAACTTCGACCTTATGGTCCATTGTGGTCCCTCTTCCACTTCAGTCCGACGAGTCTTGCTTATCAGGTCTTCCTGAAGGTACATATATTCGGGGTGAGATGCACCGAATATCCTGTATTAGCTGTAACCTAGAGGTTCGCAGTCAAAGATAATGTGGCTGGATGTTTCTTCCTCCTGACCACACAATCTGCACATAATGGACCTGTTATGGAGTCCCATTGTGTGTAGGTGCTTTCGCAGGGGATAATGCCCGGTAATGAATCCGGTAACCCTCCGCAGTTGCATCCTGTTCAGCTTCAGTGTATTGAGAGATAGTTTATCCCAGTGATCACGGTGTTTATCATTTGACCACTCGTTGATCACCTGTTTACATGCAGTCTTTGGAATTCCTTAAATAGGCTCTGTGCCTATGAAGGGCATTCCGAATCCCTTCTTTGCTTAGGCATCTGCTCTTTCGTTTCTTTCGAAACCACTGTGACCCGGCACTCAGATCAATTTAACATTGTTCCGTTTTGCCAGCTCCAGCAGTTCCTCCAGACAATCCTTGACTACCCCTGAAGTGACCTCAGTCCCAGACAAGGCTTTAAGAGTAGCTTGACTGTCCGATAGAATACATACGTTCTGGTTTATGTAGCCTCAACGTAGGTTCTCACGGACGCAAGCCACTATGTCTGTTTAAAAGACCGTGGCATATTTCCAAGTTAAGGGAAATACAATAAGGGAAACCATGTTAAGGCTTATGTTTGCTTTGTTTGTTTTAGGTACCAGGCGATTCCTTTTTTGAGATAGAGTGGTTCTCCTTCCGTCCACATGTCCCTACCACAGACTACAGTGAAAGGTTTTGAGAATTAGTATATTTTATATTATAATTAGTATATCTGTGCCCATTTCAAAAACGGGGTCGGAGATTATTGTTGTTCCCACGATCCTTGCATGTCGAACCTTATTTTTTTAATCCATGGAAAGACAGTCTGTAGGCGCTGGATCTCGCTTTAGCTATTATTACAATACTCAGCGGAATCAGCCCTAGTATGTCTTCTACGACAGCTGTGGGTGTACTGCTCATGGTTCCAGTGATGCACAATAGGATAGCTTTTTACAAGCTGTAATCTGGTTAACTTTGGCCACCACACTAGAGCAGCATGGGTTATAATGGGCCTAACTACTGTTGTGTAATGCTAGTGGATCATTTTGGGATTTAGACCCCAGACTTTTCCATATGCTCTCTTACAAAGCATGAGAGAATATTTGCTCTTATTTGTTATGTATTCCAGATGTGGGTTCCATGTTAGTGTAGAGTCCAACATTACTCCTAAGAACTTAACTTCCCTTGTTACCTGTAGTCTTTAACCGAAGAGGATGGTGGTTTTATTTTATCCACCTTCCTTTTCTGTGTGAATGGAATTAGTGCGATCTTACCAGGTTTTTTTTTCCAATTCCTGGTTGATACACCATTCCTGTGCGAATCTTAGAGCGTTTTGCATAAGCTCTGAGATTGTGCTTCCACAGGGTCCTTGGATTGCAATTACAATGTCTTCCGCATATCCCTGTGTGTAATATCCTTTTTGGTTGAGGTTCGTCAGTAAGCTGTTCACTGTCAGACTCCACAGGAGTGGGGACAAGACTTCACCCTGCGGACATCCCTTTGTGGCTTTCACAGTGACAGACTCTCCAAGAAGGGAAGTTTATATTCTTCTACCTATCAGCATAGTTTATCCACCTGCAAAAGGTGTCTTCTACCCCGTACCGACTTGCAGAAATAACCATGGAATTGTAAGAGACGTTGTCAAATGCCCCCTCTATGTCAAGAAAAACGCACAAGGTGGTTTGTTTCCTTGCGAATTCCTCCTCAATCCTGTATATTAGGTTGTGGAGGGCTGATTCACAGGATTTTCCTACCTGATACGCGTGCTGGTTGGCATGAAGCGGATTTCTTGACAATGCCTCTTGGGCCAAATGAAATCCTTTTAGTCGTTCCATTATTTTCAGTAGAAACGATGACAGACTAATTGGTCTAATGTCCTTTGCCATGGAGTGGTTGAGCCTCCCCGGTTTTGGCAAGAAGGCCACTCTTACTGGCTTCCACTGTTGGGATATAAGCTAGGCTTATATCCCGTAGCTAGGCTTGCCCTGAATGTATGACCAAGTAGAGTTAAAAGATGCTCTGCTCTTTTTTTTGTAAAAGCACTGGGTATATCTCATCTGGTCTCGGTGCTTTATAGGGGTCGAATGAGTTTATTGCCCATTCGATCTTTGAGCGGTTAATCGTAATCG
Organism: Nineta flava; assembly: GCA_963920215.1. NCBI lineage: Eukaryota > Metazoa > Arthropoda > Insecta > Neuroptera > Chrysopidae > Nineta > Nineta flava. Next base: position 85,606,190 of record OY986040.1, on the reverse strand, counting down.
CTGCTCTTCTCCAATCTTCACTTGTCGGTCGGAGGTCTTGGTTAAACTGCTCTTGCCACCGAATCTGGAAAATGAGTCAGGATCATAGTCTCGAATGTATCCTTCGCGGAGCTAGTATACTCACCATCGGGTTTACGTAGTGACCCGATGGTGTCAGTGGGTTTCTTTGCCAGGATACGATGGAGTCTTGCTCTCTTAGATGTGTTTTCAACATCTTGATAGAGTATCCTACATGAGTCCTTTTTGGCTTTATTCAGAGACCTTTTGTATTCAGTAAGGGCTTCATGGTAGTTGTCCCAGTTCCCTATCCTTTTTGCTCTGTTAAATAGTTGGTGAACCTTTTATCTTTGATTTCTTAGGCCTTCATTTCACCAACAAGTTGACTTGCTGATGTCTTTTGAGACCTCCGTGCAATTTTCTTGGAAGGAGGTAATTATTGCAGTAAGCTCAATGTCCATTACTGTTTTAACTTTTTTCGGAATTGTGGTGAGTTTGAACTTTAGTGTCGAATTATATTCATCCCAATTTGTTCTCCTCGGATCCCGATAGTGTATATTACATTGGCCCGTTCTCACCTCCACATTGTAATAGATTTGTCTATGATCCGATGCAGATGGTTCATCGGATACTAGCCATTTCTTGATCTTTCCACGATTTTATAAGTACTCAGTGTTACATCAATAACTACCTTTCGAACTTTGTTAATAAAAGTCGGCTTGTTGCCTTGATTATATCTAAGTTGTTAGCTATAATATAATCAAAGAGGTACTCATCTCTTGTATTTGTGTTAGTACTCCCCAATGCAGTGTGATGAGCGTTTGCATCGGATCCCATGACCACTTGGTGGTTTTTTGGAGTAGATGTATCATAGGGTAGTAAAGATTATTAAAATAATCAAAGAGAACTCTAGGTTTTTTTGAAATTATATTTCAAATTTTTGCCCCTATTCCTAGAACATTTGTGTGTATTTTATAAATACGTATTTCGACTACAATGTAGTCATCATAAGTATGAATTAGCTAATCGTAACTATCTCTGGGATATGGATTCAGAGACAACGATATTAAAAAATTTCTGTCCTTTTATACGATTTAACGGAGGGTATAATCTGACTTGTGGATTATTTGAGTTATTAGGTTTGTAGGATTAGGTGTGTGGAAAGCCCCACCTATTTATTGGCGGTATTCTTTGGTGAGTATGCGGCGTTTGTTTTGTTACTAAAGTGAGTGTATCTACGTTAACCTTGACATTCAGGTATTGGATTTTTATTTTTATTTTTGAAATGGTTTAATTTTATTAAATCAGAATTTGGAATTGGGCCATTGTCTAAATTCATTATCTGTTTTCTCAATTTGTATATGTAGATACTTTCGTATGCATCTAATTCTGTGGGGTTTTGTACCGATTTAAGTAGTTTTAGATTCGATTTATCAATTTTGTGGTTGTTCTCAATAACGTTCGCCGCTATACACGATTTTTCGGTTCTCCCAAATTTCACATGAGCCAGATGTTCTTTGATTCGAATACCGATTTGGCAACCACTTTGACCAACATAAATTTTCGAACAGTTTTGACAATTGACACCATATATGCCCGATTGTTTTTCATTACTAATTTTATCCTTAGGGGTGCCCAGTAAGTGTTTGATTTTATTTTTACTAACAAGCGCTGTTTTTAAGTTGTGGTCCCTTAATTCTCTAGTGATTTTATTTGTGCATGGGCGGAAGTATGTTAGTTTGCACCATTTAGTTTGTTTAACGTTGCCAATTTCTGGTGTTAGTGCAGTGGAATTGTTTCGTGCAATTTTAAATTTAGTTCTGCGGACCATATTATTTATTATGTTAGAGTCGAAGCCATTAAAGATTGCAACTTGTTTAATATGGTTTATTTCTCTAAAGTAATTTTTATTGGACAATGGGACTTTCAGTAGCCTGTTTACCAAAAAATTGAAAACAGCCATTTTGTGTTGAGGTGGGCTGTTCGAATCGGCTGTAATGTATCGTTCAGTGTGTGTAGGTTTTCTGTAGATCGAATTCTAATTTATTAGTGTCGTTATTTTTCATAATTTTTATATCTAAAAACGGAATCGAGCCTCCTTGTTCTATTTCGGTTGTAAATTCTATCGATGGGTACATTTTATTTAAGTTTTCTAAAAATGTTTGGGGATTTTCTTTGTTCGTATCAAAAATAGTAAAGATATCATCGACGTATCTGTACCATACAGTTGGAAAATAATTGAAATCTTTTTTGGCTTTTTCTTCAAGATCTGTCATGAAGATATTACTTAGGAACGGAGACAATGGATTACCCATACTTGTTCCAAATGTTTGCTTGTAGTATTTACCTTCGAAAGTAAACACAAAATGCCTCATGCAAAGCTGTGTTAGTTTCAGATATTCACTTATTTCATCTGCGGGTATTCCTTTATTTGTTAGCCATTTTTCTAGTATTTTTATTGCGTCTGGTATTGGGACGTTTGGGTATAATGCTTTTACATCGAAAGACATTAAAAGTGAATCTGGTTGTAAATTAATATCTTTGATTTTTTCAATTAATTCGATACTATTCTTGACTGAAAATGAATTGAATTGATTTAGTGATTGAAATTGGGTTACTAGCTATTTTGAAATTTTGTAGGTTGGAGAATTTGTACCTGATGCTATTGGTCGCATTGATCCGTCTTTTTGTGAATTTTTGGTAGGCAATATAGTCGCGGTATTGTAGGATTTGAACATTGTTATTGAAATTTCAGTTGTTTTGAAATTAACTTTGGGCATGAGTTGAGGGTATCTTTTACGTCATTTATAAATGTAGACGTTGGATCAGTTCTTTGGATTCGATATGAACCTTCGTCGAGCATTTTGTTGACTTTATCCGAGTAATCTTGTTTACTCATTATTACAATTGCGTTGCCTTTGTCCGCTTTTAGATAGTGTACCTGTCTTTGTTGTTGATAATTTGCCACTTCCCAGTGTGCAGGTTTGTATTCTGCGCTTCTAAAGTTTTGATTATTTTGTCCGTTTCAACGGAGTTATGGATCTGGAGAGCCTACAGCAGAACTTTTGATGTGTTCATCAGAGCTTTTGCATCCCTGACGATAAGTTTCGCTCCCTCCTGTGGTCTGATGTTCGGGACGTTCTCCATTAGCCAGTTTATGGCTGTTGGCCTATGCACTGTACAACGAGGGGGGTTTCCAGGTAGCAACCCCGATACTGTGCGCCCTCAACGAGCTCTGACTAGATAGGGTTAGTAGCATCGAGAGTTGCACCTTTTAGGATTGTTCTTGAGTCATTTTATATATTTATTTATAGCCCTTGCCTGCCCCCTCTACGTTTTTTCGAAATCTGTTTCGAGCTTGGAGTCCTGTCTTCAAATTTCGACTTATTTTCCTCTGGGCTTTCTAAGGATTGATTCCCTGATTCGGGCCCCGCAGGTATCACTGTTCCTGAGAAAAATAGGGCTGTTTTTTGTCCGGATTTTCCTCTTTATTGGAGAAATCGGTTTCTCCACAGCCCTGGCTTTCTCTACTGCTGCTTTTCTCCGGGCTGCATCCGAGAGATTTTTTCTCTCCACCTTCAGGAAAGGATTCTAGAGTTTATCGTCCAGATTTTCTGCTGGGCTGGATGCACCTGCAGTTTTTTTGTGTCTCGTCGAGGTTAGCTTGTGCAGCCTCAGTTGATTCATTTTTTGAGGGGATTTGAGCTATTTTTATTTTTACTTTGCTTCACCATTTTGGTCCCACGAGTAAATCGGACCGTGTACTGCCCAACAGTCACTTAATGGGGAGGGAATTTATATAGTGGAGTTCGCCAGTTACTCCAAGGTGATTGTTTATGATAGCATTTGACTCTGCAGTTTTGTAGGAACAATGCCTCGTACCGTAGCTTAGGTTTTCTCGTGACCTTTTTAGTAAGGGAGTCTCTGTCAGTAGATAGTGTTATACTATCTTAGCTGGCTTAGCTCCCAAAATCATTACAATACTCAAGCCTGACCGGTACGACAAACCGCCCACGAGATGATCAGATTCGATAGTGTTATTCTACTTTACAGTATTTACAATATATTTTCTTAAAAATGTCCTTCATAATTCACACCAGTTATCTATATCATTGCATGAATATGTCTACTAATTTCTCTACCTCAGGTATAGATCCTCAGTACTCTGTATCCTCTGACACTGTATGCAAAGTCGGGTACCTCCCTAAATATAAAAATACGTACACTTCACATCAAGCCCCCACCACAATACCAACTATCAGTATGACATATGTAATGCGGATTCAAACCAGGCCCCCGCCACTTCACCAGCTACACATCGCGCACCGATCAAACCACTCCGGGTTTTCAGTTACGACTACAGTTTGGCAGAAGTAATGCGGCCGCCGACTTGATCTCAAGTTCCCGTCACTTCACCTACTGCCCATCACAACCTGATCAAACCACTCCCGATTTACAGTTACGACTACAGTCTGGCACAAGTAATGCGATCCCCAACTTTATCTTAGGTTTCCGGTACTTCACCTACTGCCCATCGGATCCTGATAAAACCACTCCCGGTTTACAGTTACGACTGTTCCTGGTGGCTTAAAACTCTGCCCCAGAGCCTCTCTCAACAGACTCTAGTTTTTCAGTAACCCTTTATTCCTCTCCTAGATATGGTAGGACTCTGTAGTTGGTGGAGAGGCTTAAGTGCATCGATGAGGGCTACGCTACGCCGTTGGTAACTATGTTACTGGCAGGAATACCCACGCCGGAGAGGATAGCCTTGAGAAGCACGACCAAAAAACCATGGGAACCCCAAACTACGGTGCATTATTCAATTTCACATCCTGTTATTAATATATAAAAATCCAAAGAATATTCTAGAAGGAAAATTATTGATTATTAGACAGTTTTATTATGAACATTTGTTTTAAGTATTATTTTGAAATAATAATTTTAATCAAATAATATTTATAAATTAAATAATATTACTGAAAAAAATATATTTAATTTTAATTATAATTCTAATATGGAAGAATGTAATTCCTCCACCGTTAAATGGGCGATGAATGACCAATTGAGTTTAAATTTGGACTCGGTTGTCGGAGCTACAGGAGCGGCAATTTCTATTGTTTTATCCAGTTGATATTTCTTGATTACAATTTTAACAAATCCATACAGAATGACCATAAAAAGTACTGTAATAGTACCAAACAACAAGTAGTCTCTCTGATGTGCGTTTGTTTGTAGTAAATCGATAGCTTGATAATTTTCCATATGATAGTCAGTAAGTTTTTCCAAATTGATTGATTGAAGGATTTTGGTTGCATTAATTTCGGAGAATGCCACTGGTAGAAGATATATCGAATCCCAATATTGGTTCCATTTATTTGTATATTGTATTCCATTTATTGTGATCGAACAGTTTTCATAATGTAGCATTAATGTACCCTGTATAATTTTATTTTTGAACCCACAGGTAGTTTGAATATTAGTTTCGGGAATGTTAACCAGTAGTATGTAATTTTCTTCTGGTTGTGATACTGTTTGAACCTTTGATTGTTCTGTTAGTGTACAATGAGCCATTTCACCTATCAATATATTTCCAATAAAACTTGAATCATTTGTATTTTCTTGATTATCAGTTTTCGTACAGATAAATTGCTGTTCAATATTTTTACATTTTTCAGTCAGATAATAAATTTGTTGCTTGTTGTAAAGAATATAAGGATATGGGTTGTCTATGAATTTTGTATTGTTAACAGGAATGAGTAGCGAATGGATGAATTCAAATGAGCTATTATCGAACCTTGGTATTTTGACATTGAATATGATTTTGTTATCAATATAAAAAGCCTCGAGTTCTAATAATTCGTAGATCTGTTCTCTGGTTTTAATATGAAAACATTGATTTTGGAGTATTGAATGAATAGATTCTAATTCGGAGGGGTGCAAGATTTGTTTGGAGATTACATTTAATTTGGCTAATGTGATTGATTCTAATATGTCATTTAAATGGTTAGTTAGCATATCTATGTTATAATTTACTTGATAAATATACTGCATGTATCTAAAATTTTCTTCCTCTCTTTGAATTTTATTTGTGAGGATTTTACTATTGAGTTTTAAATTTTCGCTAATTGTGTTTTGTTGATTGTCTATGAAATTTGTAATATTTTTAAATCGATCTATCATTTGTTTGTTTAGTGTGATCTGCGAATTAAATTGTTTATTTAAATCGTGTTCATTAAATTTTGTATTTTCTATAAAATTTTGAATATTTTTCGCGTCTGTGGCATCCATGTTTCCTGTTATGTCCTTGATAATTGATCCAAGTCCGTCAACTAATCCTCGTTTATTCCTTATATGAGGATATAACATGTTAAATTTATTAGATAATTCTTTGAATTTTAAGTTAGTTCCTTTATGCTACCTAAATTGTCATTGTTAGTTGCTATTTTTAAAGAATTTTGTATATTATCTAAAGTTACTTTATAAGCATCTAAATCTACGATGTGTATAAGTTTTGTATAGTCCTTAATTAATTTTGCTTGGCCCAGCTTCATCGGGACCATGCCTTGGGTGTTTATCAGGTCTATGATTTCTATCTTCTGGCAAGATATTTTCGTCAGGAGGACGAGTAACTGTATAAATGAACGTTTCTTATTAATTTTAGCTTTGTGTATTTTGGTGTTGTTTGATAATTTGAGAGTTATTTTTTTGTTTTCGGTTACTAATGATTTTCGAAATTTAGGGTTAGGGTCAATATTTGGTGGGTCTGTCCTATTTGCATTTAGTTTATTAATGCGTTTTTCTTTAAGTTGTACTTCTTTCTGTTCTTGTTTTTTGAATAATTCTTTTTGGTGTTTATTATAAGTTTTAAGATATTCATGGTAATTATTAGGTGTAATTGTCAAAATTATATGTTCTACCAGTGAATAATTCAAATGGTTTGAATTTTGTAGTAGAGTGGATTGAATTATTGTAATGAAGTATACTTTCGTCTAATAAATCTTGGGGTAGTCTATTTTTGTCCTGATTATAAAGGATTCTATAGTGTTCTGCTAATGTTAAATGAAATCTTTCGATAGGTGAATTGCCCGTGCTGTTACCCGTGGGTGTATGGTGTAATTCTATTTTAAATTGATTTAGAAAATCCATGAATATCATTGAACTGAATTCAAGTCCTGGATCGCATATTACTTTTCTTGGTATACCGTGTATACTAAAAAATTTGCGTAAAGATTTGATGACATCGATTGAATTTTTTGATTCGAGTACAAATGCGTTAGCGTACTTAGAAAACTTGTCAATAATGGTTAAAATGTTTTGATTTTGGATATGAAAAATATCAGTGTGGATTATATCTAATGGTTTTTTTGCAGTTTCAGTTAGTTCGAATTTTGGTTTAATTGGTTGTCTGTCATATTTTTGAGTTAGACAAATTTCGCAATTATTGATATATTTAATAATTTTTTCTTTCAAATGTGGGAAGTAGCTATTGCGTTTTATTTCTAAGTTAACTTCATTTATACCGCGATGGTTATTATTATTATGCTGTTCCTTGATTATATAATCTTGAAGGTCCTCATTTTCAATATCGTCCAATAAAATTTTACATCTAATTAATTTAAATGCTTTCCTATTACTAAAGTATTGAGTGTATATTTCCTCGATCAATTTTAATGTTTCATCACTACAGTGAATACCTATTGTCTTTTTGGGTGAAAAATATTGTTTAAATATGTCTATTAAATTTTGTTTTGTATAAGTTTTGCACGAGAATGTTTGTCTATGTTTTGTTTTGAATAAAACTTTTAATATTCGTTTTGGTGAGTCATGTTTGTCGTCAATTTTAAAAATAATTTGTTCAGTGAATTCATTAAGTGATTTTTCGGAAATAGGAATAAGATTAGAATTATCTTCATCAGCGCTATGTTGTGTTTGATTTGAATCACTACTTTCGCTTACATGAATTTCGGGGATACGTGATAGTGCGTCAGCCACAACATTAGTTTTACCTTTTATGTATATTGGGGTAAATTCATAACCGTCTATAATATCTTTCATTCTCATTAATTTGTTGTTTGTGTTTTTCATTTTATAAATATTTTGTAGGGGTTGATGATCAGTGAGTAAACTGAATTTTCTTCCATACAAGTATGGCCTAAAATATTGCATTGATCAAACAATTGATAATAATTCTTTTTCTGTGGTGCTATAGTTCTGCTCGGTTTTGTTTAAAGTGCGTGAGGCGTAACAAACTGGTTTGTCGCTACCTATAGTACCTTGAGACAGTACTGCTCCAATTCATAGTTTGATGCATCAGTTGTTAAATTAAAAGTTTTGGAAAAATCGGGATATTGTAATATCGGATCGTTCATTAACAGTTGTTTACATTTTTCGAATGCTTGAACGAAATCGGGTTGAAAATCTATGACTTTTAATTTGGCTGTGAGAGGTTTAGTAATTTTTGCTAGATTATGAATAAATTTACGATAATATCCTATCAAACCAAGAAAGCCTTTTATTTCTTTCGTTGTTTTTGGTAAAGGATAATTTTTTATTGCCGAAATTTTGTTAGGGTTAGGTTTGATACCTTCACTAGAGACTATGTGCCCTAAAAATTCTATTTCTTTAGCCATGAAGTGTGACTTATCTAATTGTATTTTTAGATTGGCTTGTCGAAGTTTACTAAACACTCGAGCTAATTTTTCCAGGTGTTCTTGTAGGGATACACTGTACACAACTATATCGTCAATATAAACTCAACAGTCTTTTCCAATTAAATCACGCAAAACGTTATCCATTACTCGTTGAAATGTAGACGGAGCATTTTTTAATCCAAATGGCATTCGAATGTATTCGTAATGTCCATTGTCTACGCTAAATGCTGTTTTTTGGATATCTTTGGGGTCTACTTCTATCTGGTGGAAGACACTAGCGAGATCTAATGAAGTAATATACATACATCTGCCAAGTTTGTCTAGAATTTCAGAAATATTAGGCAATGGGTATTTATCATCTATAGTTTGTTCGTTGAGCTTCCGGTAATCGATTACCAGACGCCATTTTTGCTTACCCGATGCATCTAGTTTCTTTGGAACTATCCAAATAGGTGAGTTCCAAGGAGAAAAGTTTGGCTTAATAATACCCTGTTCTAACATTTTTGAAATTTGGTCTTGTACTTGTTTGTGAATATATGGATATATATAGTTTTTTGTATACACTGGTATGTCATTTTTTGTATGAATTGAATGTTTTAATTCGTTAGTGAAAGTCAAGTTCTGACCTTCTTTGAAAAACAAATCATCATATTCTGAACAAAGTTGTAAAAGTGATGTTTTTTCATTGGGGTTTAAGTGGTCCGTTCTAATAAGGTTTTCAATATTCTGGTCGGTTTGTATTGATTCAATATTACCTATTTGCATATTAAATTCAACATAATTTTCTAATGATTCAACTTTTAGTGGTTGATCAATAAAAATTGTTGGTTGAACATTTGAAATATTATCTACGGGTAATATTGCATGCCAATTGTTTGCTGAATATAAACCTTCTGGTATGATTAAAAAGTCATACAAGTGTGTTTCTGTTAAACAAATATCACTTGATTCTTTGTCTACAGGTAGTTTGTGAAATATTCGAGTGTGTGGATCAATTAATGTTTTGTTTGACATGTAACACGGTTTTTCAAGTATAGGGAGTTCTGCGTATTTTGTTATAAATTTTTTATGAGCTTTTGCTGTGAGGGGCATTGCTTCTAATTTGTCTATTAAATCATTACCTATTGCACCGTCAAAATAGTTATGAAATTTCCTAACAAAAAATGGGAATGTTTCTATCTCGTTAAATTCTTCAAAAAGTGGTATTTCAATTTTCAAATTTGTATCAAATATACCTAATGCTGTTTTTATTAGTACCTTTTTTATAATTTAGCAATAATCCTTTTTTACGTGTTTTGGGTCTATAAAACAATTACTTGAACCTGTATCTATAAGAAATTTTAATGTTTCGGGTCCAAATGATTTAATTTCTATGTAAGGTAGAAAGTGTCCCTGAATATTAAATTCTAGCCTTTCGTTCGGTTCTGATAAAGTGATTGAAAATTTACATCGTCTATTTCTGGAGTTGTATCATTGTCGTTTTCGGTTGAATTTTCGGGATACGTGTCATCGTATTCAAGATTTGTATTATAATTATATTCGTCATTATAATCGTCAAATGGTAGTTCGTATTGTTCGGTATTATGTAATTCTTTACTGGTAAAATTTGGGGGACCGGTTGATTTAAAGAATGGTTGATTTGAATTTAGTGGTTTATTAAATTGTCTTGTCTGTACACTTATGTCCATTGGTGTTGGATTCGGTAGGTTTGGTTTGGTTTGTTGAATTTGGTTTGTTGAATTGATGTGTCTTTGTTGATGCATTAAATGCATAGGTGAATTATTATAATACGAATTTGTGATGTCACAGGTCTATTTTGTTGTGGATGGTAGGAAGTAGTCATTTGTGTACGTGGTTTGTTCAAGTGTCTATGATTTGAGGCTACTCTATTTCTATCCCTTGATGAATTTTGCATACTAATTTCGTTTAATGCAATATCGTATGCTTCTTTCATATTTGTGGGTCTATTTGAACGTACAATATATCCTAGTTCACTGTTTAAACCAGCTATAAAAGATTTTAAAACTATTCCTAAATATACTTCTATTTGTCCGTTTTTATAATCTGGACTTTTACTAGTATCAATTGAATTTAATAATGCCGTTTGTAAATCGGATATTTCAGCATAATACTGTTCTAAACTTTTACCTAATTGACATACTGTATTTAATTTATTTAAAATAGTTTCTTGTGTTCGTCTATCTGAGAATTGTGTAATTAAATGTGATTTGATAGTAGTCCAGTCGCTTGGATCTTCTACTGATACCAAAATTTCATCTGCTTTTCCTACTATTTTTCCTCTAATTAAATCAGTAAATAATTCAACAGTATCTTGATTTTTATTTATTGAATTAATTATTCTATCTATACTTCTAATAAAACGGTTAACTGTACCTGGTTTGCCGTCAAAAGTGGGCATTATTTTTATCAAGTCCATAACATTAATTTCTGCCATTTTAAAATTATTTTTTTCTTCAATATTTATATTTTTGATAGATTGATTTAAAAATTCTATATCGTGTTCAATATTATTATTAACTAATTGACAAGGATCTTTCGAACTTAAATCTAACTCAGTTTCCCTATATTCCCTAGAAATTCTGAGGAGAGGTTGGTCAGTTTGATGTATAAATATTCTTTTGGTTTTTGGCATGGAAATACAATAAGCAAACAAATATAATTATTTGGACTTACATGTAATATTTCAGCATTATATCAACGTTGTAGATTCTGGATCAGTGAAACCAAAGAATTTAATTCACCAATAGAACGATGTGCCCTCGATTGTTGTGTTTCAGCGAACGGTGTGTTATTACTGCGTGCTCGATATGCCCTCGAGTTGTTGGACTGGATTCCAATATCCACTTGAAATTTTTACCAACCTATAACACAAAAAGTCTGAATTTTGACCCAAATATTCGCCTGGATCCTACCCGACTGCGCCAATTAGATTTTAACGTCGAAATAATTTATTAAAAAAAACTATTGATGTAACACTGAGCACTTATGAAATCAGTGGAAAAATAAAGAAAAGACTAGTATCCGACGAACCATCTGCATCGGATCACAGACAAATCTATTCCAAGGTAGAGGTGAGAACGGGCCAATGTAATAGACACATCGGGATCCGGAAGAACAAATTGGGACGAATATAATTCGACACTTAAGTTCAAACTATATATATATGTATAATATATATATATATATATATATATATATATATATATATTATACATATATTATATGTATATATTATACATATATATATATATATATATATATATATATATATATATATATATATATATATATATATATATATACTTATAAACCTAAACGACTGTCGGAAGGAATTAGAGATGGTGAGTGTGTAAGGATGCGTGAGAAGAAAAAGAAGAAAGATGTGGATACGATCTTAATTACCCCACAAGATGGTTCATCGTATGCAGACATCCTAAAAGCAAGTAGATCCACAAGAATGTGGATTAGAAGTACATAGAGTACTCCTAATAATATAAAGTACATAATATAATATAAAGTACAAAAAAAGACGAAGTTTGCATCAAGATAACAGAGAGGAAAATATTGAGAAGACCGCAAAGATGGAACTCCAAACAAACTAGAGACAGTGGTGATAATAGATATCGATGAGCTCGTAACGGAAGATGATTTGAGAGCCGGAATTGAAGAGCACCTAGATATCAACTCACCATATAAACTAAATATTATTAAGAGGAAACCTGGGGCAGTTTATACGCATGCATTCCTTCTTATGCCAGCCAATGCAGCAGGAAAATTATTACTAAGGAGATTAATTATTAAAACTAAGGAGAGTACGAACTGTGTGGACAAACTGTAGAATTGAGAAAAAAATTTCACCCACACGATGCTTCAACTGCTGCAGGTATGGACACAGAGCAAAAAATGTAAAAACGAAAAAAGAATAAATGCATGCTTGAAATGCGGAAAGAAGACTTTGTGATCTTCTTGCGACCTGCAAATGAGGAGAGATGCTGCGAATGTAATACTAGAGGTCATAGATCGGATAGTTTTAAGTGTCCCGTCTATCGTAATTTGGTGGAGCGAATCAGGAAGTAAAACATACACTAGAAGATTATGATCCTACAATGCAACGTAGACAGGCGGAGGGCGCCTATGACACTCCTATATGATGCAGTCGTTAGACTTGGGATAGACCTATGAATTGTTTCCGAACCCAACATTAACATGAGCAAATCTGATCAATGGTATATGACAAAAAATAAAATGTTAGTATTATATCATAACACCGAAGCCAAAAGTAGTGGAAATCAACGGTGAACATGAAGGGTTCACAATAGTGGAAACTCAGAAATTGATCCTTTACGGCTGATACATTTCACCAAATTGCAGCAAGCAGGAGTTCACCGACTACCTAGGCAATCTTGTGAGCCTAGGAAATCTTGAGTGTCTTATTGGAGGGGACTTCAACTCAAAGGCAGAACTGTGGGGGAGCAAATTCAGGGATAAGAGAGGGAAAATTTTAATAGATTGAGTTGCTTCCCTAAATCTGTAGTAAACAACAAAGGTATGAAGAAAATATCTGTTACTAGAGCCAACAAAGTGCGCCACATCACACAGGATATCAAGGAGAAGTTGAGGGCACAATATGCGGAAACAAGATTTCAAAACAGCCATATTGAAAGCTAGAAAAGAGGCTTTGAAAAAACGTGCATGGAAGTGGACAATGATATATGGGTAGCTGGGTACAAAATAGTTATGAGGAAGGTCTGTCAGCCTGCAAAATACTTAGACCAAGACACAGTTATGAAGATTGCACTAGAACTGTTTCCCCTGGTCCAAGCCAAGGACATCAGGATCTTCAAATGGCGGATAACTTTTTGGATTACACAAAGAAAGAACTGCCCAGCGCTGTTCACAAGATTCAGAGTGGAAAGACACCAGGTCCAGACCCTCTGCCCACAAAGGTAGTGAAGGATACTGCTCTGGCATACCTTGATCTTCTTCTGAACATCTACAACAATTTGCTAAACAATAGCACCTTTCCCATTGTATGGAAGCGCGCGAAGCTCGTACTGGTAGTTAAGCCAGTTATGGGTATGGATCAACCTAAGTATTGACCACTGTCCATGTTGGATGTATTTGGGAAGATATATGGACATCTTATTGCTGAAAGACTAGCTGAGTATTTGTAATGGAACTATAAACTCAGTAAACATCAGTGTAGTTTTAGAAGAAATCGCTCCACAGTCAAAGCCTTGGACCAAGTGACGTCGGTGGTAGAAAATATCAAAAGGAAAGCACTTAACAATCGGTAACTTGTAACCTTCCGACTTGTAACCAATTCTGTCTACTTGTAACCTTGGACATCAGAAATGCTTTTGGCACATTGTCATGGCCGACGGTTATGGATAAACTTCGAAGAAAACGAGTACCGGCGTACTTAATTAAATATGACTACCTAGTTCTATACCAAGTTCTATATGACTACCTAAGAAACAGAACTCTGCTAGTAGGAACAAATTACATGAACATAACCTCAGGGGTGCCACAGGGATCCGTGCTTCGCCCCATCCTTTGGAACGTAGCCTATGACAGCGTCCATGATACAGATGTGCCGAAAGGGGTTAAAATCATTGGCTATGCAGATGACACGGCAATAATCATTACAGCCAAAGGTCAAGAGCAATTGATAGGGAATGCAAATACTGCCATAACGCAGGATGTACGAGCAATTAAATGGAAAGGTCTATTCGTAGCTCCAAAAAAAGCGAGGCGGTGATTCTAAATGGGAACCGTAGATTTCACAGTGTCAAATTAACAATTGAAAGTATGGAAATAGAAAGTAAGAACGAAATAAAGTATTTGGGTATCATATTTGACAAAGGTTGCCATATGATAGAGCAAATTGGTATATGCGCATTGAAAGCTGAAAGAGCCTCTATGACATTGACTAGAAGAGTCATTGCTTCAATTGCGCACTCCATTATACTATATATGCGTGTCCGATCTGGGATAAGGTACTTACAATCGATACTTACAATGCGGTTTTCGCACCCTCTCGATAGATGCATCCCTCGTCATTGCCGGAATTCCACCAATCGACCTTATGGTTGGCGAAAGATCAGCGTGGTTTAGGGGAAATATGGAGGAAATTGGAGATATGAAAACTAAATGGCAAGAAAGATGGGAAAGTAAAACTGGGAAAGCAGCGTGGACTAAGCGTCTAAGTGAAATTTCACTTGGGTGAAATTGTCACCAAATTAGCGACGAGTAACATATTATGAGACAATATAAGAGTAATTTTAATAAGAGTAAAGTTAACAGGAATAAATGTGAATGAAGGAAATTTTAACAAGAGTAATTTTAATATTATTTAAAATTTATTATATTTTAAATCTAGTATATTTTAATTTAGTTAATTTTCTATCCGATCAAAAACATAAATGTAAAAAAGGGCCGAGTTTTCGGGGAGATACTTTATATAATGGTTGCTCCTTAAAAAGTGATGATATCCCAATTAAAGAGCCGAGCTATTTATAAATTAAATAGTTAAAACTAAAATGTAAGAATATACGTGCAAAGTAAAATGAAAAAAAAAATTTGGTTGAAATAATTTATTTCGTTAGTTTTCTCTTAGTATAAGAGAGATATTTTATATTTTGTGTTTGTATTATGTGAAATACAATTGATGTAATTTGATTGGTTCAGATAAAACTAATTTATCTCAACCAATCAAATTACAGCAATTGTATTTCACATAAGATGCCCACATAACATCGGTTTTCATATAAAAAATATACAAACACAAAATATAAAATATCTCTCTTAATATTACAGTTATGTAATATTACGTAAGGAATACAGTTGTAGGAAATCAAGTTTGCTACAATTCATCACCTTATCATTTTTGCTCAAGCTCTAATGTGTACAGAGATATTAAGGAATTTAATTTTCAATCTTTAACACATAAATTCAACTTTTGATTTTCCATATGTTCCGTTGGGACATTCGTATTTAAAGTATCAAAAAACCGTACCCTTCTAGCATTTCTGGAAGTGGAGCAACAAAGTTTTAAAAAATCGCACACACCTCTCACTAGTGGTATGTGCTAACATTTTACTATAAATATAGAAATATGGACCAATCATAGAGCAGCAATATTTCCTATGTTAATTTTATCAAAACAAAAATGCGAAAGTTTTCCCATTGCCCGATATAAATTTCTTGATTTGATAATTTTCCTTTCGGTTTGGTCACTATATCTAACTGTATGGCAAATATCAACTTTTAAGGACTTATGGTCTAGGCCCTGGAATTATGATTATGTATGGCCAAGATTTGTGGTCGTTCCCACTTTTTAACGACTTTTGAATGCGAATAACTGTTTAACCGTTTATTTCTTAACGAAAAGCAAACACTTGTTCTCTTATAATTCCGTAAATAGCTTATATTCGAAAAACCAGCACTTTAGCTCTTTTCGTTCAGAAGATATTTCGGGGTCAAATCTGCTCTGATATTTCATGTAGTAATTAGTACTGTAAACGCGAAGGCAAAAAACCCCTTAAACTCGGCCTGTCACACTACCGTGCTCTAGACCTATTTTTATTTTTATCTATTGATCTCGACTTTCTATCTATTTCTAATTGTCAAAGAGTAAATTACGACTAGCTAATTTATACTGATGATGACTACATTGTAGTCGAAATACGTATTTATAATACAAAAAAACTGATCTAGGCAAAGGGGGCGAATTTGAAATTTTATTTCAAAAACCTACAGTTCTCACTAATTATCATTCGATAATATAATGTTTACCCTAGAGGTGTCAATGCAGGATTTCCACCTCTCACAAAAAAAAAAAAAAAATTAAGTAAAAATAATAGCAATTAGTATAAATAGGCTAATGCTTTTTTATTTTTTATATGGGCTAATGTATTTATGTCGGACACCGTGTGAGAATAAAAATTGTTGGTATTTCTCGGCACGAAAAGCAGGACCATTGTCGGAGATACTTGATGAGGGAAACCATAACGATAGAAGACAGATGATAATAATTTGATAGCCACAGCAGACGCACAACGTTTAGTTGGAAAAGCCTGTGCCCATGAGCAACCATCCAAAACTGCATATATGTAACGGTATGAATTAGAAGACGACGAAATGATAGGACCGACGAAATAAATGTAAATTTTGCCCCATGTATTTGTATTATATGGCATTAAAACACTAATGTATTATAAAATGTCTTTTAATTATATATCAATCAATACATTCTCAAAGATATTATTTAATATGTTAATTCAGATTGTATTCATTAGAAACGTTTATATCCCCTACATTTCATGAACCTCCAGTGCTACCAACTGTCATATCATACACGCTTCCTCTTAAGGCACAAAATCCTCATATCTCCGAGGCTTCTTTACTGTACGACCTGACTTAGTCATAGTGCTTGGGGAGGTAAAACATGGAGCATCAACAACACTTTCTACTTCCGACTGGTCCAACACATTTTCCACATCATCAATGTCTTCCTGTACCCTATTGTCTGTCTTTTCACTGGTACCACTACTAGCACTGGATATAGTAAACCGTCATCAATCTCCTCGGTCTTATGTGGTGGAAGATGAAAATGAGCAAATGTTGCGTCGAAATCGGGTATATTTAAAATCTTCAGCAAATGAGTTCAGGTGCAAAATGAGTGATTATGATGAGTTGATGAGCTTGTAGCGGTATCGCTTCTTCATTAAATTATTATAATTTTGTTCATCATTTTTATTTGTTGCATAACAACTATAACTTCCCCCTATTATCACGGTTGCTTTGAATGTTTATAACCTTGGTAATAAGCCAAGTAGCCGCGCTTGTTAAGACGCTGTTTCTACTTGGACCTGGGAGGTTATGGGTTCGAATCCCGACACCGGCAGTTTGTCAATTTAAAAAAAAAAAAATTAATGGGGCGGTTGATTGACTAAACTGTCGGCGTATGGACAAGAACGAAGTAACCGGCTATGCTTGTGAAGGTTTTCTGCAGTTTCCCTTCACGAATTCCAGAAGAATATCGGCATAGTTCCTATCAAAGTCAGCTGCAGCCGCACACCTTCCAATTCCTAATCTGCATACGAATTCCCGATCCTCCACTCACATCATAAAAATGTAATGTAAAAATTAATAAATAAAGGATGAAAAATAATGATGTGGGTGGCCTCTGTTATAGACCGTGTCGTGTCTCGGAAACGGAGGTTAAACCCCATTATTATTATTATTATTATTATTACTGTAAAATATCTCATTTTGTTAAAATCGAAACATATGTCTTCTAAGGTTGGAATCAAAAAATGCTATCTCTTAATAGCTTCATTCAGATACTTTGGATCTAAGCACAAACGTAGATTTCCATTTTTTTTTCTACAATTACAAGTGAACTGAGCCATTCTAAAGGCTTATCAATTTATTTTTAGTATACCTTGTTCAACTAAAGAATCTAATTTCTCACGATGTCTCTCTCTTAATCCATACGGAACTCGCCTAATTCCTTGAATGTGCGGTCTCGCATCAGCTTTCAGCTCTATGTGATAAGTCGTGGGGAATTTTCCTAGTCCTTCAAACACATTACCATAAAATCTTAACATATCATCAAAATTCTTGAGCTCTATCTCTTGACTCTTAATATCATGAATTCTAGCAATTAAACATAATTCTTTACAAGCATTCAACCCTAACAATGGAACTTGCGACTCCACATCTACTACAACAAAATCTATACAACATTTTTGATCCTTAGTTTCACAAAGCAATGTTGTTAATCCTAAAACTTTAATTCTAAACGAGTCACTTCCATAAGCACTCAGATTAATTTTTGTGTTATGAATAATCGGTTGAATGCACAATTGATCTAAAATAAACTTAGGTATTACACTTATTTCTTCTCCTGTGTCCAATTTGAATTCAAGCTCTTGCCCTTCTACACGGATTATTTGTGACCACATCTTTTCTTCACGCTTATATGGTACTTCTCTAACGCTACTAATTACTCTGACACTATCCATACACAACTGTTTTTCTTCTTCCTCATTTTCATTCACTATTAGCTCACGCACCCGCCTTTGATTCTGAGACACCCCTCGGTTGGTGTTTTTATTACCCCCCTTACACACTCTTGCGAAATGATTTCTGCCCTGGCATTTAGCACAAATTTTATTAAATGCAGGACATTTTCCCCAAATATGCTCTAGTCCACAAAATGGGCATGGCTTTACTGATCTGTTAACTTTGCGTTCATAACCAACACCGCTCCTTGATGTCAGCGCCTCCACTTTTGCATTTGACACACTCAAGGCAGTTATCGCTTGTAATTCTGTTTTGCTGCTTTCATTAACTCTTGCCAGTTCAATGGCTCGCAATAATGTTAACTTTGGTTCCCTAAGTAATCTTTCCTGTAAACTCTTATCTCGAATTCCTAATACAACTCTATCTCGCAACAAATCATCCCCCATATCTCCATACTCACAAAACTTCGCTGCTTTTTTGAGCTCCGTTATGAAACTATCAACATTTTGACCTTCTTTCTGACAAATACAATTAAATACAAATCGTTGAAATACCACATTTTTTCTAGGTGCACATAAACTATCAAATTTATCTAATATAACGTCCAAATTCTTTTTATCTGCTTCATCGGTGAATTCAAACGTGTTATACAAATCCAGGCCATGATCACCAATTGCACTTAAAAATATAGCCACCTTTTTTGCATTACTAGTTTCTTCTGACGACACCGCCTCAATGAAAAGCAAAACTTTTTGCTTAAATCTAATCCAATTTTTCCGCCAAGTTCTCATCTACTCGTAAATTATCAGGCAACTTAAATAGATGTTCCATGTTTCTAATGTCAAAATTCCGTAAATAACAAAATTCAAAATTCCATAAATATAATTTGTTTAAATCAAAATTTCTTGCAAAAATGCACATAATACCAAAATTCAAAAATACAAATATCATCACTAATAAATTCTATGCCACTTTAATATCTTGAGTCAAAATTACTAAATGTTCAACCATTCTGTTTAACTTCAAACTTCACTATGCCCACGTGTTTGTAAACTTTTCAGTTTTTACACCTGACACCATGTATTATATGGCATTAAAACACTAATGAATTATAAAATGTCTTTTAATTATATATCAATCAATACATTCTCAAAGATATTATTTATTATGTTAATTCTGATTGTATTCATTAGAAACGTTTATATCCCCTACATTCCATGAACCTCCAGTGCTACCAACTGTCATATCATACAGTATTTTCAGGTGGTACTGCTGCAGATTGCACAGCACTCGGTTGATTGTTTGGTTTAACACGCGCTCAAACATCACATGAATTTACAAAATTTTTAAGAAGATTTTAAATTCTAATGACCCACAAATCTCATTAACAAACCGTTTGAGATTGTCAAACTATTATCATTTAAGCCGGATCTCAATTGAGAGTAAATGGAGTTACAATCTTCGGAAGCTTCTGAGCTTGTTTAATAGACAAATATCCCTGCGGGGAATGAGATAGAGAATTTAACATTTCGAGTGGATCTTCGGAAATATGGAAAACGTGAGATTGAGGAATCTTACCAGGATGTTGAAAAAATCGAGAGAGCAATCTGCAGAAAAATTAGTGACAACTTTTACATGAACTGGTACAAAGTTAAAGCGAGAAAGAGTAAGAATCCATCTACTTAATTTATTGAAACGGGTAGGAGAATTTAGAAGCCAGACGATCGCGTTCGAATCAGTCTCAAGTGTAAACTGTCGATCAAGGAGATAATCTTTGAAATGGTTCAAAGAGCAGATGGCAGCCAGTAGTTCTAATTGATAAGCGTCGTATCGTGTTTCAGCGGGTCGTAACCTTCTCGAAAAATATTCGACGGGATATTGGGATGTCTTTATCGAATACTTGCATTAGAATGCCAGCAATGCCCTGTGAAAAAAATCTGATAAAAACTCATAAATATTTAAGTTTCTCTGAGATCCTATAAGTTCTCATACATGTCTATGAGAGTGAAAAACATTCTCATACAGGTTTTATAAGAATTTATCAGATTTTGGTTCATCTCATAAATTTATGAGATTTTATAAGATAAATGTCACTCAGAATTTATGAGAATTTATTAAGGTTGCATGAAAATATTTTTATAAGTTTGTATGAGTTTATTCAACTGTGTTTTTTATAAGATTCCATAAGATTTTTATAAGAAAAATAGGGTTAATAATTTTTGAAAATACTTATACAATCTCATAAAGTCTACTTTTAAAATTTTACTAATAAAAGTTAGTAGAATTTATAAGTTTGAATGAGAATTATCATGAATTGAACTTTCTTATTCAATCTTATAAAATAGTTATCAGTTTTTATGAGAAAATTCAATTTATTCAATTCTATGAGATTGAGTGAGAAATTTCAGTGGACAAATGCACTAGAAAGTTCAATTAAAATATATTGTAACGAATATTAACCTGGCAGCTGGACCAAGTATTGACCTGGCAGCTGGACACGTATTTTGTAATGAAACTGAGTTGCCTGTGGTTTTTGCGAGGTGGTTGAATTGAACAAAATTATGTCATGTCTCAGGGACAACGGAATATTGATATTGTTATTATTATCACAACAGATCGAGGAATGTATCAGAGTAACTCTTGTTACAGTGGAACTCTTGTAAATTGTGTACATAATATTTGGAATCATAAATAAATAAATTTTTAAAGTTGAAAAGAATTTTATTCATTGAATTAACGTACTCGGGCAAACCGTTACAATATCTTATACATTCTTATAAAATCAAACATTTTTATGAGAAAATGGTCCGCATTTGTGTCCACTGTAATTTCTCATTCAATCTTATAGAATTTGCTAAAATGAATTTTCTCATAAAAACTGATAACTATATACTTTTCATTACATAAACTCGAAGTTTAAGACTGGTATTATAAACAGATCAAATTTGTTTGTTTGTTCCGGGTAATCTCTGGAACTACTGAACCGACTCTAAAAATTATTTCCATGATAGAAAGCTACATTATTCCTGAGTAACATAGGCTATAAAAAATTATTGTTTTATGCATCCGTGTCCACGTGCTGTAATCAATAAAGAAATACACGTTTCAACGTTTTTCGAAAATCAACCCTTAGGGAATAAAATAGGGAGTCAGAGTTTCGATTTTTTTGAAGTTAGAGATTTAAAAATTTCGATTTCAAACATACGTCATAAAATACGTGTTTCCGATTTTTTGGGAATTGGGCCCTTAAGGGGGTGGAACACGGAGTGAGTTTTTGTATGAAAGTTCAATATTTTAAAATTAGAAACATGAAAATTGATATTTAGCCTATAAATTATAAATAAACAATTAAATACCTGTAACAACGTTTTAAGACAATCAGTCTTAGACGAGGAGAAATATGATGTTACTCAGTTATAATATCTCTACACAATTTTTGCGGGAAAATCCGCAAGGGGTAATGCTATTATGTATTTTGGTATTATATAACTTTGGTTGCAACTCTTATTTACACCATAGGTGGGCGAAGGTTGACTGCGTTCAGCTCTGAGCGACCTACCAATTATTATTTTTTTCTTTTTTTAATTAAATCATTTTCTGAAAAAAATATAATAATACCAACCCTTTTTTATGGTCATACATAAAGAAGGGTTACATACAATACATTGAACATATACTCTGGAAATTCTGGGCTGGTAATTTGGGGCATAAAATGTACCTTTTTAATATATTTGTGTATGAATAAAATAAAAATGTTATATAAATCTTTTGAACCTTTACCGATTGACCGTTAAAATAAAAGAAGTAAATTTTTGCTAAGAATTTAAATAGCATTGAAAAATAGTTTAAACTTTTAGAGAAGTTTTTTTGATGGTTTAGACTTTTGGAAATTCCGAATAATTTTCCTAAACTATTACACATAGGAGAACTAATTAACAATTAATTACCTGATTTAATTATTTTTTCTTCGTAAGGAGTATAGTGTCATCGGAATTTGATGACACTAGCTACAAGAAACACGCCAGTGATAAGCCTGGGGGGAGAGGGATAATTTGTTACTGATGGTTAAGTTTTACATAAAGTGTGAATTTTATGTTAGCATACTCAACCTGACTGTGCTTCTTCGAGTCTGCTTTGAATTAAAAAAATGAAAAGTACTATTCGTGCTAGTGAAAATTATTTTTCGCATAATTTCTTTTTTCAAAAAAATTAAAAGTAGTGATTTTAGTGAAACGGTAATTTTAAAATTTAATAATCGATTTAAAGATTTTGAAAATATAAATGTAATGAGTGATTTTTAGTGGTCCCTTTTAATAGAAAATTTAAAATTCCCGCTTTAATAAAAATTTGTCTCAAATTTTTTCCGGATAGTGCGACAGGCATAGTGCAAATAGGTTTTGAGATATTTCGATACGTCGAATGCAAACAATCGCATCCTTATCAAATGTCTGGAAGTGACTTAAACTTAAACACATAAATTTAATTTTTGATTCTCCATACGTTCCGTTGGGAAAACTAAATTTTCCCCAAGATTCTTATTTAAGGTTTTAAAAATTCCGCGTCGAATACAAAAAACCGCATCCTTCTAGCATTTCTGGAAGTGGAGCAACAAAGTTTTAAATAATCGTGCACAAATCTCACAAGTGGTGTGTGCTAAATTTTTAGTATAAATATAGGAATATGGACCAATCATAGAGCAGCAATGTTTCCTATGTTAATTTTATCAAAACTAAAAACGTAAAAATTTTCCATTTCCCGATATAAATTTCGTGGTTTGATAATTTTCCTTTCGGTTTGGTCACTGTATCTAACTGTATGCCAAATATCAACTTTTAAGGATTTATGGTCTAGGCCCTGGAATTATGATTATGTATGGCCAAGATTTGTAGGTGTTCCCGCTTTTTATCGACTTTTGAATGCGAATAACTGTTTAACCGTTTATTTCTTACCGAAAAGCAAAAACTTGTTCTCTTTTAATTCCCCAAATAGCTTATATTCGAGAAATCAGCACTGTAGCTCTTTTCGTTCAGAAGATATTTCGGGGTCAAATCGGCTCTGATTTTTCGTTATTAATAGTACTGTAAACGCGATGGCAAAAAAACCATTAAACTCGGCCTGTCGCACTACCGTGCTCTAGATATATATTATTATAGTAAATAGTTGATCAGTTAACAAGTTCGGCGTAAGCATGGTTAGAATAAAAATTGTATTTTATTCAAAACTGTCCCATCACTAATTACCAGTATTACGCTAACGAACGTACATCTCTCTACTTGGGGTTCACTGATGTCAAAGTTTCAAACTATTGCATCTATTGGATCTTATTATTTATATTTTTCTTATTTTAATTTTAATAAGTATAATTAATAAGTAAATATTTAATTGGTTGACTGATTTTCTGATCGAAAGGGTAATGATTACGTAATATGGTGATCTACGATTGTACAAGTAGTTATTGTGATACAAATCATTGAATTGTTCTCACATTAATGTTGGGGTGCACTAAAATTAGTTAATTAAACATAATTTACATAATAATTATAATCATCATAATAAAAGATTAAAATCATAAAAGTAAATTAAAAGTTCGTCAATCCACTATTAAAACCGTTTTATTAACTGAATTAATCTTGTAAATATTTTTTAAACTCTTAAATACGTTTTATTGTCCTACTAAAACTACCTACTATTGTCCTAATAAAATCGTATATAAATAATTTCCGTATAAATACTTATCTGATCAAAAACATAAATGTAAAAAAGGACCGACTTTTCGGGGAGATACTTCATATAATAGTCGCTCCTTAAAAAGTGATGATATCACATTAAAGAGCCGAGCTATTTAAAAAGTAAATAGCACAGCAAACTATTTACCAAGAAAATTAATGAAGGGTAAATTGATTAAATGAAAGTAGAGCAGCAATATCTCTTATGTATTTATTATGTTAGTTTTATAAAAACAATATTTGCAAAAATTTTCGGTTTCCCGATATAAATTTCAGTGTTTGATAATTTTCCTTTCGGTTTGGGCACTATATCTAACTGTATGCCAAATATAAACTTTTAAGGGCTTATGGTCTAGGCCCTGGAATTATGATTATGTCTCCATGAATTTCGGGTGTGTCCATGTTTTTTGGGTTTTTGATCCGAAATAACTTTTTAACCGTTTATTTCATAACGAAAACCGAAAACTTGTTATCTTGTTATTCCCTTAAGTTGAAAGTCCTTAAAAGCTGATATTAAGAGTACATTTATTCAAATATATTATAAGCTTTTATTTAGTTTCACCTGTCCGGTGTCTGTAATGGAATCTTGCAAGTTAAATGTGACCTATTTCCTCGTATCTTACGGAGTTGAATTTTTACATGTTGGTTCAGTTCTGATGACAATGCATTTTTATGGTAAGCATGACCGGAATTGGAAAGAAGAAACGGGGTTATAGGGAGGAGAAAACAGAAAATTTGGAATATCTATCTTAATATAGAAAAAATCGAAAAACACATAAGGAGTAAAGTTGTAAAAATTAGTTTTACTATAATTAAGTTTCTTATCATTTTTCGGCCACCGCAAAATGGCGATTTATAATTTAACTCTCGGCTCTGATTTAACGTGTATTAATAGTACTGTAAGCGCGAAGGCACAAAACCTCTTAAACTCGGCCCGTCGCACTACCGTGCTCTAGATAAGGAGAATTATTATAAAAACAGAAGAATAGAAAACTGAAGAATACTGCTTGAAATATCTGATTCATTCTCATAAAAACTGATGTTTGATTGTCTTGACTCTTGAACTTCGCTTATAAAAACTCATAGGAATTGCAAGGCAAATGTTTTATGAGAATCATAAAAACTCATAACTTCAAATTTTATCTTCAACTTCTTATAGATTCTGATAAAGATTCTTTTCCTCGTTCTTTTTATGAGAAAATAGTTTTATGAGATTTTATAAGTTTTTTCAAGGGACAAAAGCAGTGCGATTTCTCGTAGCTTCTATTTCTCATATTTTCTATTTTCTCAGAGTTTTTATCAGATTTTTTCCACAGGGTGTCGACAGCAGAAGAATCTGTGCATAAAATAGTCGGTATAGTTACGTCAAAGAAACGTAAAACGGGTGGGTTACACAAAGCATTTTTTAAAGTTTGGAAGGCTTCGACTTGTTTGTCACCAAAAACAAACTTTTTCGTTTTAAGCCATTCAACGGTGATGAAATAATTCCAAAATTTGGGATAAATTTAGCATAGAAAGCGGCCATTCCCAAAAAGTTTGTACTTGTTTAATATTTTTATGCACCGGTAATTGTTTAATGGCTAAAACTTTTACAGGATCTGGTTGACGACCAGAAGGAGTAACAAGATGACATAGAATAGATAATCTAGGGGCGAGAATATTTCTCTTTACCAACTCTTGGATATGCTCTTGCAATAATATGGTTTTATCCTTGGGTAAATACTACGGATGTTGACGAACAGGTTCGTTATCCGTTAACATTATTCGAAATTTTTAACATCGGAAATAAAACTTTACGACAACTCTTTAAAATATCATCCAATTTTTGCTGTTGTTTATCTGACAAAATAGCTTTAATTTCAGATAACAAAGAAATACTAAAATTTTATTAGCATTATTACAACAAAACGAAATTTTAAAATTAGGATGAAACCAAAGAATTATCGAAGTCAATAACAATAGGGCATGCATTAAGCGAAGGAGTACCAAGAATAATGTCAAAAGGTAACTAGGGAGCGAAACAGTAACCAAAGTAGACACGGTAATAATAGTTTTCGAAAAAATACGATCACGTTTGATACGATTAAACGCAGAACGAGAAAGGACATTGATTGATGCACCATAATCAAGTAATGTAGAATAAGAAGCATTATTAATAGAGATATTAGGGGGCGGAATGGTCATGCATGTGAAGTAAATAAACCTCTGCATGGCAAACAGTCTGGCCTCGAACCTTCAAGTGTCCCTTCAAGTGAACCTTCAAAGGACACCTTCAGGTGTCCCTGTTTAAAACTAATCGAGGCTATGGCGTCCGAACTGACTGAAAACCTTTATCACGCCGCAACCTCTTGGCATTACAGCAGCCATGTTTTGCGGATGTTCAAGAGGATCGGGGTGCTTGGCATAACCGCCTGGCACGCGAGGATGGAGGCCTCCATAAAAAAACCTCCCGTAATCCTATGGTCTGGTATTGTGCCTATGGGCTGCATGACTAAGGGAAGTTAGTATTAAGCGATCCCCGCCCTGACACCGGGCCGCCTCAGGATGTGTATAAGGTCAATCATATATAAAATTTTTGTACTCGTGGGATCAAGAATGATAGACAACCCAAAAATCTCAAGTTGGAAGGAACTAGAAACAGTACACCTCCATCTATTGAAACGGATGACCCGCAGGGACGCCGCAAGACCAACTAGCAGGGGAAGGTGAAGTTTCACCGATGAACCTAGGGTTCACATTAGTGGACCCAGGTTTCCAAACAGACACCGAAATCTCGGTGAATCTACAGGCGCTATTGCTGACAGCTAAACGCCCTGGAGGCGCAAAGTGAAAGTGGTTGGCCCATCAGAGAGCGATGGCTCCACAAGCAGCTGCAGGAAGGGATGAAGTTCAAAGCTCACCCCAAACTGCAGCTGGCAAGAGTATGGTGGAGTCGACCCCTGCCCGTCCGCAGTAACGTGGTAGGATAGTAGGGGACACACCACCATCTGTCACACAGGCACAGAAACGGAGCAGTATGGCTGATCATACCTTCGCATCGGTTGCGAGGAACCTACCTCGTGCCGACATCCCTACCGGTTCTAGGGATGTTCCGTGGTGGAATAGAAATCTTGATAGACTACGCCATGACTCTAGAGCATCCTTCAACAAAGCGAAAATGACCGGTCTGTGCTCGGACTGGCTAATCTTTAGGGAGAAGCAGCGAAAGTATAGAAGGTCAGTGAAAAATTAGAAAAAAGACTCCTGGAGAGAGCTTTGTGGCAACATTAACATGTTGCCCGCTATCTTTAGAGTGCAAAAGGTAATATCCAAGGATAATACTGCAAAGTTGGGTTGCCTCGAACTAGCAGGTCAATCACTTACAGTGTCTGAGACCATGGCGCATCTACTGTCCACGCATTTCCCTGGCTTTACCATGGAAGAACCGGACGATCAGCGGCGTGATGGTGGAAGGGCAAACTGGGTGGATTGGGCCACAGCAAAACTCATCGTAAGCATTACAAAAGTGAGATGGGCTGTGGCTAGATTTGCTCCTTACAAGTCTCCGGGCACCGACGGCATCTTCCCGGTCATTCTTGCTCAAAACTCTTGAGCGGCTAATCGACAGGCATATTCGAGATTCGAGTCGTGTAGAGAGACCGCTATCAGAGTGCCAGTTTGCTTACCAAGCCGGCCTTTCTGTGGATGCTGCACTTCACCGACTAGTAGGGTCGATAGAAGGTGCGCTCTCAGAAAAGGCAATGGCCTTAGGGGTTTTCCTTGATATCGAGGGAGCCCTCAATATTACAACGGTTGGGGTGATTCGCACAGCACTAATTGAGCGCGGGGTAGAAGACATCTTGGTAAAATGGATCTGCAACCTGCTCGAAGTGAGAAGCATTACCACAACTTTAGGGGGACAATCGGTTAGATTCTTTGTGGGTAGAGGGTGTCCGCAGGGTGGAGTTCTTTCGCGATTACTGTGGTGCCTCGTCGTGGATAGCTTACTAACCGGTCTCAAGGAATTAGGGATATTTGCTCAAGGTTACGCTAATGGCATATCCATACTTATCACAGGCAGAGACGAGGGCACTATCTATGATCTGATGCAACAAGCGCTCTCGTACGTGGAGCACTCTGTCAAACCGGAAAAAACGGGCTGTGTACTGTTTACAAGGAGACAAAGAGTTGCTCAACGGATGATCAGCATATCTGGCATTCAAATTACACAAACCGGAACGGTTAAGCATCTGGGAGTCATCCTGGATGCAAAACTGAACTGGAGTGATCATTTGGATTGGAGACTAACCAAGGCAAATCGTGTCTTCTGGATGTGCAGGAGAGCATTTGGACAGTCTTGGGTACTCCAACCTCACATGGTGCACTGGTTATTTACAATGATCTTAAGGCCATGCTCACATTTGGCTGTGTAGTATGGTGGACAAGATCCTCTCTGGCTGTAGCCAGGAAGGAATTGGATCACCCGCTCAGAGTCGTATGCCTTAGTGTCACTGGAGCCATGCGAACAACTCCTACTGCTGCGCTGAGCGCGCTTCTAGGTATTCCGCCGATTCATTTGATGATTGAGGCGGAGGTCATGACCGCAGCCTATCGACTTAGGGGTTGCAGACAGTGGCACTGTAGGACAAACACAGGTCATGCGAGTATAATGAACAGGTTGGAGACTCCACTTGTGGAAATGGCACAGGATTCCATTGTTCCGATTCATCGTTTTGACTGCAAATTTCGGGCAATCGTTCCCGCCCGTGAGGAATGGGATTGAGATGTACCTAACTTTTCACCCCCTCCAAGGGCCGGAGATTGATCTTGTGCAGGAGTTTATGGACCTAGGATAAAGGAATCGATTCCTCTGGGTCAACATGCGACGGTTTTTCAATCGGAAATCTTCGCTATGCTGAGAGGTGCCCATATTTGACACAAAAGGTTACAATGGGGCACAAATCAGCATCTTCTCAAATAGCCAGGCAGCACTTCGGGCCCTTGAGGCGTCAAGATTCCAATCGAGGATAGTCTATGAATGCTTCGAGGAGCTGAACCACCTGGCACTGAGTAACACAGTCAGGCTAATCTGGGTACCGAGTCACTCTGGCGTTATGGGGAATGAAGTAGCGGACTCGTTGGCACGAGAGGGGTCATCTCAAGCGCCCCTTTCACCTGAGCCTATCATTCCCATAGCAAGATGCTACGCAATTTACCGAATCAAGTGGTGGCTGAAACAAGCTCACCTCGATTACTGGGACTTTGCGCAGGGCATGCGACAGGCCAAGTTGTCCATAAACACAGCTGGGCCATTCGACTGTGCTCGATTGAAACTCAATAGAATGCAGTTGAGAAGGGTTGTGCGGCTTTTGACAGGACACTGTCGATTGAACTACCACCTTCATAACTTGGGGATCTCTGATGATCCCACTTGCAGGGTCTGTATGGAGGAAGATGAACCCTCCATACATGTTATATGCACCTGCAGAAGCCTGCGGGGTGTCAGATATAGAATGTTTGGGTCCGAAACTTTGGATCCATCAATCCTGGGAGCAATCCCGGCGGAAAATTTGTGGGCCTTTTGTGTGGCGTCTGGCTTTAACAGAATCCTATAGCTTCATCTGCTTGAAATGGCACCTCTTGCCCGGAGGAGTCTCGCCTTCGGATGACAGGTTGTTCTCAGGGAGGGTACAGAGGACCCCTTGGTCTAGGTGCTAGGGATCCGTATGCGGTAACCCTCTTTCTTATTATTATTATTATTATAGAGATATTAATAATTGGTAACAAATAATTTTTATAAAAATTTGTGCGCTTGCAAATTAGTTTTTTTAATTATAAACAAAGAGGTTACGATTAGAATTTGAATTCGAAAACTCTAACGTGAGATTAGTAGGAGGGCATCGAAATAAATTTTCGGAAAAATTTTGCATGGGCAACTGTTGTGCAGGGTTGTTGGGGGAGATATGGTTTACGGTATCCGTAGGAGAGCATCGAAATAAATTTTTAGAAAACTGTTGCATGGGCAACTGTTGAGAAGGGGATTGAGGGGGGGGGTCTGGTTCACAACTATAGAGTTAGCAGAAATATTTTTGTTTTTAGCTTGTAAAGTTTTACATTGCTTCATGAAATGGCCTGACTTTTTACAGTAAGCACAACAACAATTTCGAATTACTAGATTTCGAAGAGAAAGAAGTATTCGAATGTAAAGAAAGATTATCTTTATGGGAAGCATATCTGTGCCCATTTCAAAAACGGTGTCTGAGATAATTGATGTTCTCAGCTATTATTGCAAGACAGTCTATAGGCGCTGGATCTCACTTTAGCTATTAATACAATGCTTAGCGGAGGCAGCCCCAGTATGACTTCCATGGCAGCTGTTGGCAGTCTTTGGATCCTGTATAGCTTTTTGCATGCTGTTACCTGGTTACCTTTTGGCCACCACACTAGATCAGCATGGGTTGTAATGGGCCTAACTACTGTTGTGTAAAGCTAGTGGATCATTTTGGGTTTTAGACCCCAGACTTTTCCACATGCTCTCTTGCAAAGCATGAGAGAAGATTTGCTCTTATTTGTTATGTATTCCAGATGAGGGTTCCATGTTAGTTTAGAGTTCAACATTACTCCTAAGAACTTGGCTTCCCTTGTGATCTGTAATCTATCACCGAAGAGGATGGGTGGTTTTATGTTAACCACCTTCCTTTTACGTGTGAATGGAATTAGTGCGGTCTTACCAAGGTTTATTTTCAATCCCTGATTGCCATTTTCACACCATTCCTGTGCGATTCTTAGAGCGTTTTGCATTAGCTTCGGGATTGTGCCTTCACAGGGACCCTGGATTGCAATTACAATGTCGTCCGCATATCCCTGTGTGTAGTATCCTTTTTGGTTAAGGTTCGTCAGTAAGCTGTTGACTGTCAGGCTCCACAGGAGTGGGGATAAGACATCACCCTGCGGACATTTCTTTGTGGCTCTCACAGGAACATACTCTCCAAGAATGAAAGTTTGTATTCTTCTACCTATCAGCATTGAGTTTATCCACCTGCAAAAGGTGTCTTCTACTCCGTGCCGACTTGCAGAATCAACCATGGAATTGTAAGAGACGTTGTCAAATGCCCACTCTATGTCAAGAAAAACGCACAAGTTGGTTTTTTTTCCTTGCTAATCTCTCCGCAATCTTGTATATTAGGTTGTGGAGGGCTGATTCACAGGATTTTCCCACCTGATCCGCGTGCTTGTTGGCATGAAGCGGATTTCACGACAATGCCCCTGAGCCAAATTAAATCCTATTTGTCTTTCCATTGTTTTCAGTAGAAACGATGACAGACTAACTGGTCTTAAGTCCTTTCCCGTGGAGTGATTAAGCCTCCCCGGTTTTGGCAAGAAGGTCACTCTTACTGGCTTCCATACTGTTGGGATATAACCCTTACCTAGGCTTGCCCTGAATATATGACCAAGCAGAGTTAAAAGATACTTGTAAAAGCATTGGGTATATCCCATCTGGGCCCGGTGCTTTATATAGTTTATTGCCCATTCGATCTTTGAGCGGTTAATTGTAATCGCCGCTCTTCTCCAGTCCTCGCTTGTCAGTAGAAGGCCTTGGTTAAACTGCTCTTAAGAAGGATTTTCACCGAATCCGGAAAATGAATCCGGATCCGTGTCTTGAGTGTATCTTTCGCGGAGCTAGTATACTCACCATCGGGTTTACGCAGTGATCCGATGGTGTCAGTGGGTTTCGTCGCTAGGATACGATGAAGTCTTGCTACCGCAGATGTGTTTTCAACATCTTAACAGAGCTTTCACCATGAGTTTATTTTGGTTTTCTTCAGAGATCTTTTGTATAAGTAGGGCTTCACGGTAGTTATTCCAGTTCCCTATTCTTCGGGCTCTGTTAAATAGTTGGCGAACCTTTTGCCTTCGATTCCTTAGGCCTTCATTCCACCAACAATTTGACTTGCTGATGTCATTTAAGACCTCCGGACAATTTTCTTGGACGGAGTTACTTCCCAGCAAACATACAAGTCAGTTATTATCGTAAACTTGTATTACTTCATACGGACCTTTATATGTCGGGTCGAGTTTCTTATTAAAATGACTCAAGTTTATTGAATCAAATAGTAGACAAAGGTCACCTATATTTATTTTGTTTTCTTTTGCTCGTCTGTCGTAATATTTTTTACTAATTGTTTTGGAATGTACCAAATTTTCTGTGGCGCTTTTTCGAATAACTTTCGCTTTGTCTATAATGTCTTTTGTTAAATTTTGATAAGTTGGTAGCTCATTCGGTTTTTCTAGACTATGTGGAATTTTGGGTTCTCGGCCAAAGACTAACGTATAAGGACGTTCTTTGGTAGATCTGTTTTCATGGGTGTTATAACTATGACAGGCCAAATAAACAAATTCATCCCAATTCCTGGTACTATTGTCTACATAAGATTTAATAAAAGTCTTTATGCTGGCATGAGATCTTTCAAGTGATCCATTACTTTGTGGATGATACGGAGAAGTTATTTTGTGTTTTATTTGTAGTATTTTGTTAATTTCCTTAAAGAGATTACTGAGGAAGTTTGTGCCCTGATCCGTAAGGATTGTGTTCGGAATACCGAATATTGTGCAATATTTTAGTAAATGGACTGCACAAGTTTCAGCACTGATTTCCTGAATTGGGTGGGCTTGAATGAATTTAGTTAATTCATCTTGAATCGTTAGTATGTAGCGATTGTTACTATCTGTAATGGGGTAAGGAGCCATTATGTCCATTGCGATAGCATCACCAAAGTCCTGAGCAGTACTGGTGATAACCATTGGTGTTTTGATTGTTGATTTCTTAACTCATTGGCAAGTTTCACAGGCTCGAATGTTTTTTTCAATATCTTGTTTCATGTCTTTCCAAAAGTTTTTTTTTTTTGATTTCCTGACATGTCCTATTTACGCCAGGATGTCCGGATAGAACATCGTCGTGATATTCTTTCAGGATTTGTTTTCGTTGTTCTTTACGAGGATGTATCAAATCTCCAGTTATAATATTTATTTTTATATTATTTTTATTTAAATATTGCAACATTGACTCAAAAGTGTCTTGTTTAATTTTGTTACATAATTGAGTGACGTTTATAATATTTATCTCAGCTTCATTATTCAATGTCAGTAATAAAAATAAATTTGATAGAGCCTTGTAAAAATTTTCATATGTGATATCGTGTCTAGCTTTTTCTTTAAAAAATAGTAAATATAAATTTTGATTAGATATTGTGGTGATTAATTTAGCAATCTCGCTAATTTTATTAATCTTCAATTTTGTTAAATCACATTGCGTATTAACATAAAAGGAATGAGAATTATTCATTGATAGATCTGTAGAGTAGGGAATGATCAATGTTTTTAAATCCTGAAAAGGTTGATTGATTTTATTAAAGGTTTGATTATTTAGATTTTGTTGATGAAATAATTTGAAATTTTCGTACGACAATTTATCAACTGGGTCTTGATTTTGTGTAATGTTCATTACGGGTCTAGAGAGTGCGTCGGCATTAGAATTTGCTTTACCGGATTTATAAATAATTTTGTATTGGTATTCCGATAATTTCAAACGCCATCTGACTAAACGACTAGAAGGATCCTTGCAATTCATTAGCCATTGTAGTGGCTTGTGATCCGTGATTATTGTAAACTCTTTACCATATAGATGCGGTCGGAAGTGTTTACAACTTTTGACTATACTCAGAAGCTCTTTTTCTGTCGTACTATAATTTCTTTCTGCTGCATTCAGTGTAGCAGAATAATAGGCTAATGGTAAGTCCTTGTTGACTTCACCTTGAGAAAGAATTGAACCAATGGCATCATCTGATGCGTCTGCGGTTAGAATAAATGGTTTGCTGAAATCTGGGTATTTTAATACGGGCTCGGAAGTCAGTATTGATTTAAATGTTTCAATTAAAGACTCTTGGCATTTTTTTATCAAAATTAAATTTTATATCTTTTTTTAACAGAGATGTTAATGGCTTAGCTAATTGTGAGTAATTTGGTATAAATTTTCTATAGTAACCAGTAAGCCCAAGAAATGATTTAATTTCTTTAATGTTCCTTGGTGCTTTTCGTTCCATTATAGCTGAATTTTTATCTGGGTTAGGCTGTACGCCTTTGTCCGAAATGACGTGTCCTAAATATCCTACTTCTTTTTAGAAACTCACACTTGTCAGGCTGTATATTTCAGGTTATGTCTGCGTAAAAAATTAAATACTCGATTGAGCTTAAGATTGTGTTCTTTCAAACTTGATGCGAATATTACTACGTCATCCAGGTATACACAGCAATCTTGACCTAAATTATTTATTAGGGCTGTATTCACTAGCCGCTGATAGGTAGCCGGTGCATTCTTCAATCCGAAAGGCATACGGTTAAATTTGTAATGCCCTCTTGGTGTACTGAATGCAGTTTTTGGATTATCGTTTTCATTCATTTCTACTTGCCTAAAACCGTTTGCAAGGTCTAATATACTAAAGTAGATAGCATTGCCCAACTGGTCCAATATTTCCTCAATGTTAGGTAGTGGAAAATTATCTGAAATTGTAACATCATTGAGTTTTCGAAAATCTGTTACAATTCTCCATTTTTGGACACCAGATGCATCCTTCTTTTTGAGTACGACCCAAAGAGGAGCTGAGCATGGGCTTTCCCTTGGTCCTATAATGTTTTGATCTAATATTTGTGTGATTTGCTTTTGTACTTCTTCCTCGTGTACTTTTGGGTACCTATAAGACTTCACAGCTATAGGAGAGGGGTTGTTGACCCTAATTTCGTGTTTCAACGTAGGTGTGTACAAATTTCTTCAATAGATTCACTTTCCTCACGATTACAATGATTGAGTCGAAGATTTGATTTGAGTTCAAAAAATCTTTCGCGTAAATTTTTATTTTGTGAGACGTGAAGAGAAGTAGCATTTTGTACCGGAGCATTTACAGGTTTTAATTTAAGAATTTTTGTCGGATGTTTGTTCATAACGGGATAATATTTTGTTTCTGGAGTAATTAAAATATTGTTTGGTATTTTAATGTTAGCATCTTCAAGGATGTCGGTAATCACTGTATTATTAACGTCAGCTGTAATAAATTGAATTGGCACGTTTTGTATGCTATTGGGTTGTATTTCAATAATTTTATGAAATGTGATGGTGCTATTTTTATAATTTATTTCTGACTGACGCTTAGTAAAGAAATCCTGACCTAGGATACCGTCTTATGGTATATTGAAATCATGATTTATCAGTTGAAATTCAAAAGGGAAGTGATCGTTCGGCTTGTGAAGATTTATTAAAATTTTCCCTAGCGTTTTTATTCCTCCGTTTATTCCAGAGAGGTGTATTTGTTTGCTACCATCTACTCCATTTTGAGAATAAATCAAGTTTTTCGTTTTTATTATTGAAGTAGTGGCACCCGTATCAATCAAAAATTTGAATTGATTGATTTTAGACTGGGGTGAATTAAATAGTTTTTTGTCAGTTATTCCATTGCATAACATGATGTTATTTGGTAAACTTGACGGCTGGTCGACGGTTGAGGTTTGTCTACAGGTGCGACCTTTATCTGAGACAAGTTGGAGTTTACATTTATGTTATGAAATTCGTCTGTCAATTGTTCAAATGGGAGAGCTTGTGCTATTCGCGGGTTAGGATTAATATTCTGACTGTGTTTTTTCTTTCTACATTCAGATTCGATATGTCCACGATAGTGACAATAGTTACAAATTTTATTATTGGAACCATTATTATAAATTGTATTGTTATTATTACTGGGATAATTATTGTTTGCATTAGAATTTGTACGATTTGATCGACAATCCTTTGTATTGTGCGTTTTTAATATTTTGCCCTCATTTATTAAATATGCTTCTTCCTCACAGGCTAAGGAGAAGGCGTCATTCATGTGAATAAATTTTGTATGTCAATGCGTTGAATTACACGTTTCTCACTTTCTAAAGTGTGAGATTCGGCGTCTTTTTCAGTCGCCGTTAAACATTTGCTTGTAATTTTATCTAACCGAACATAAAATTCTCAAACACTTTCATTATATTTTTGTTTTGTTGTCTCCAATTGTTCCATGACATAGTCATAAGATTCAATTGGAGAGTATACGGCTTTAAGTTTATCTCTAATTATACATATGTTTTAATACAACCCATATTAATTTTTGCTTTAACATCACTAGAAATTTTTGAAAATATAACCATTTCTAGAGGTAATTTTTGAGTTTTACTGGCTAAACCGATCGCATTGTTCGCGTTTTGTAGAGAGTTGTGAAGTTCTTTAGAATCTCCACTAAAAGGGGTTATCATATTCGATAAAAAACTTAATGGGATATAGTTTTCATTTCCATTATGTAATGAACTTAACTCGCTGTCAGTATCATCATCAGTAACGTCGATAGGTACGTTATTATCATTGTTCTGTACGTTTAAATGTTGCTCGTCAGCGAAGCTTTGACTGCCCGATAGGGTTCGTTTTGTATGTTTTGTCCGTTTTGTTATATTTGTAGTACTCATTGTGAAAGTGTTTTTAAATGGTAAAAGGTAAAAGGAAAATTGAAATTAAAAATCGATCAATACAGTAGCGTACTTACGGTTTTCGGCTGTGTGGATTCGGAATACTCTTGAAGTACGAAGTACACCAGTATCTACACCAACTACTTAATCAAGTTCTGCAGCTTGTTTTCTCGTAGTACTAAATAGATGCTGTAGCAGTATCCCACCGCTGTCACCAAAAATGTTGTATCCCAAATTAGATACCACTTGTGAAGGCGGTTTGAATTCGGCTATTCGCTGTCATCAGGGTAGTTGATGAGTTCAACTCCATAAACTAATTGAATTTACAGTTGTTCTAAATGATGTCGTCCAACGTTTGTTTTCCAATTGACTTCATTCAACAGATTAGTAAATTTAAGTTACTAAAGATTGTCCCAAAGAAGTCGTCCAAATGTAGTTTGTCCAAATTGACTTCGTGCAAAAGAAGTCGTCCAAACGTAGTTTGTCCAAATTGTCTTCGTCCAATACTTTAAGAAAATTTAATGTAGCGCACAGTTTGAAATTATAATACTTTATTTAATTTTAAATTGTAAGTTATTTATTTAAAAAAATTAATAATAAAATATATTTTAAAATACAAAGTTTTGACAATAATTATGCTGATTCGAAATAATATTGTATATTCAACTGTTACTAAAAAAATTCTGATTTGATTTGATTTAACATAGACTTTTTATATTAATTAATTGCGGGATCAGCAATAAGTACCATCCTGTCACGTTGTAGTCGATATCCATAAATCTCGTGGTCCCCACAATATATGCGCCCCCCGTGTAAAATTTCTAGATTCGCCCCTGGATAATAAAAATCTATTATTGTTTTTAACAAGTATTATGTTAACAAGTATTTAACAAGTATTATGTTTTCTTAATCTTTCAAACTAAATATTTTTTGCCCACCCGTTGCTTACGTTCCCGGAATTGATTATTTTGGTGGCTTATATCATTCTATTGGAATGATATTGTATGCTTATTGTATTCTATTGGATGTTGTAGAAAAATGGGTGAATCGTGGGAGAAAGTTTAGGTGTGTGCTATTATCCACCTGCTTCGACTCATCCTATATACTCTGCGCATTTCGTTCGTTAATATATAGTCGATTTCATTGTGAGTATTGCTATATGATCAAAGAACAACATTCGTTAAATCCCTAAATATATATATATATATATATATATATATATTATATACAATATATACAATACTAACAACCTTTGTTCTACACATTTCTTCGAAAACTGAATGGTTTCAACGTAAAATAACGAACAACTTGAACGCCACGCCACTTTAGGAATCGATAGTAAGTACAATAATATATATTAAATGAATTATCATTTAGCAGATTATTGTTACATATAGACAGTCGACAAAAATTCTTCTTTCGCACTAAATTATTGATAAACAAAAATTCAATGAAAAAAAATTTTGAATTTTTGTATTTAAGTTATATAATTTTAAGAACTGTTATATGACATGGACAAAAATTTGGTTTGTACTTCCACATCAGCTCGATATATATATAATCTGGAACAACTGAAAAATTATTTGAGTAAAGTAACATTTCTCTTGGGATTTTTCAAGGTTCGAAAACCAACCAGACCAAAGGACGATGGTTGCGTATATACATGTAGCTACCCAAACTTTTTCTTGGATATAGATTGTTATAGTTGATGATGTTATGAATATGTCTGATTTTGTAGTTCGGTATAGTTATAAAGAATATAATATATGTTATAGTTATTAAGTTATTATAGTTATATTTATTATTTTTATAGCTACGTATGGTTATAAAAAAGGGAGCAGCTATCATTTCTTCCTATATGCCTAAATATTTAAGACGTATATTCATCCATACTTCGTTCAGTGGTTGCCCTTAAATCGTAAGTTAGATGGCAGCCAGAATTTTTATTATCATGATGATAAAAGAGGATGATACATTTTCAAATTTAAAATGGTAATCGAATGAGTTTTATGGTCACAGAGAAATAAACCAGTAAGGTGTATTATTGATTATTGGAAATGTGACCACACCATTCTGGTTTATTGTTTATTGGCTATAAAATTCTCATTCGATTATTTTTAATATGAATATGAACCAATCTCTTTTATAATCGTGATAATAAAAATTCTGGCCCCATCTTATCTGCGATTTAAGATAAGTCTACTGTACATGTATGAAAAAACCCTCAGGATTATTTTACACATGTGACAAGTAAACAATTACATTTTTAAAAGTGATTTATGTTTAAAATAATCACGATTTAAGTTTTATTTGGTTTCGAATATTGTAGTCTAAATTTTATTATTTAAATAACTATGTCTGAACTCCAAGTCAACAAAAATTCATTTTATTACGCTCTATCCTTACTAATGTTTTTGGGATTTAACGAATGTTGTTCTTTGATCATAGCAATACTCACAATGAAATCGACTATATATTAACGATCGAAATGCGCAGAGTCTTAGATACAGGCGTAGTCACCAGCTTTCGATTTCACTCTGACCATAGATTATTAAGATGCAGAATCAAAACAAATTCAAGCCATAAAAAGAGTAAAAATAGAAAACATATCTGCCAAAGACCTTTACACATCTCCACAACAGAGAAAACTATTTCGGCATACCAACAAAAATTAAAAGAGCATTTTCAATCCCTCCCTTTAAGTCATATTCAGGCAGAGGTTCAGTTAACATATAACAAAATCGAAAATATTATCTTGCATTCAGCCCCATTAACCTTGAACGCAACTCAAAATTACAGCAGCGATCATAAAACCCTTGAGCCGGATACTCTCGCACTGATAGATCAAAGAAAACAACTGGCAAATAAGATCAACAAAACATCAAAAGAAAACTCGAACTAGCTGAAATTAACAAGGTAGTCAAAAAGAAAATTCGCCAAAACATTCGAAATAACAATACAAATACTATCAAATCAGTGAACAATAACAACTACAGAACAATATCTCCACCAAAAAGGTAAACCATAAAATCTATCCTGCCGATTTCTGGATGCCAGCAATTGATGATCAACACGGAATAACACAAGTTAATAGAAATAAAATATTAACAACAGCAACATTATTTTTTCAAAGACTGTACAAAAACAACATGCCAGAAGAAGAACAGACTGTAAACATATCCAAATCTATGAGTGAAGAACCGTCAATAATCCTAAGTGGAGTATGTGCTTAAAAAGTTTAAATCCGGAAAAAGTGTGGGTGCTGACTCAATAAGAAATGAGTTTCTTAAATTTGGTGGTGATGAATTAAATAAAGTGATTGTGATTTTGTTCAACTTAATACTATCAAGTGAAAATATTCCCAACCAATGGCTATCATCAACTATTGTGCTTATCCATAAAAAAGGTGATATAGCAAATATAGATAACTATAGACCTATCAGTTTAACAACCAATCTGTATAAAGTGTTTTCAAAAATAATTCTTAAACGAATAGAGACGATTTTAGACTGAATTCAACCAATAGAACAAGCAGGTTTAAGACATGCGTTCTCAACGCAAGACCACCTTCAAGCTATCTGTCAAATTTTTGAAAAATGTCAAGAATATCAAAAAACCCTATTTGTAGTCTTTGTGGATTTCACTAAAGTTTTCGACAGTTTGGAACAATGTTTTATCTGGCAATCCCTTGAATTGTTTGGTGTACCTTCAAAGTACATCAGCATTATCAAGAAACTTTACCATGGTAACTCAGGTCGAATTAGGTTGGAAAGTCTGGATCCAAAATTTCCTATAAACAAAGGAGTAAAGCAAGGTAACCCTCTTTCGCCTGAACTATTTAATACAGTGTTAGAATATAAATTCTCCGAGATTCAATGGGAAGGCCTGGGTGTTGAAATTGATGGTATTAGACTCTCCAACTTGCGATTTGCAGACGATATTGTTTTACTTGCGGAAAACGCTGAGAAATTATGCTCGATGATATGAGCATGTAGTGACTGTTCCAAATATGCAATATTAA
This sequence comes from Nineta flava, assembly GCA_963920215.1. NCBI lineage: Eukaryota > Metazoa > Arthropoda > Insecta > Neuroptera > Chrysopidae > Nineta > Nineta flava. The sequence goes on along the minus strand of OY986040.1, from coordinate 85,565,229 downwards.
AACGGAATGATCACTACCGAATAAGGAACACACTGACAAGCAACGGTGCTAAAATGATACACGCGACGATCGTCCAGAAAGGCCGCCATTATTAATGTCGACAAATAAAAATTATTATTTCAATAATATTAAATGATAAACGATTCATACATAATAAAACGATACTGTGCACAGTAAATTAAATCGATATAATTGTTATTATTTTGTTAATTTGTGAGAAAATCAAATCAATGTAATTGTTATTTGTGAATTTGCGAATAAAGTAAATAACCTTTCGTGAGTAAAAAGATTTTGTTATTTACATTGGTGGTTCCATCCAGGAATATAAAATTTAAGAATATAACATTTTTTTTTTCTCAATTTTATATCAAATTCATTTTTTTCAATATTCGATTTCATATATATCAAAAAATTCAATATTCAATAAATTATTTTTTTTCAATATTGTTTTCAAACACACGTATTGTATTCGCATGCTATTTTTGTTTCTTTTTTTCTAATAATATTTTTTATATTTTTTCTAATATTATTTTATCGCTAATAATATTTACGTTAATTAAAACATCATGCCCGGTGACGAAAACCAGGCAACACCATCAGTCGATAGGGTGAGCGTCAAACTACCCCCGTTCTGGAAAACCCGTCCACAGTATTGGTTCGCGCAAGCCGAAGCAAATTTTCAGCTAGCAAACATAACGTCAGACAGTTCAAAATACAATTACGTGATTAGCGTTTTAGATGAATCTGTGTTTGACCATGTGGGGAATATTTTAACAAGCCCACCCGAGACGCAACGATACGAAACTTTAAAAAATCAACTACTTAGCGCATTTACAGATAATGAACGCATGCGAATTCGAAAATTGCTCACAGATTTATCCCTCGGCGATCGCAAACCGACGCATCTTTTACAAGAAATGAGGCAATTGGCCGGTGATCATCTCGACGATGATTTTTTAAAATCTTTATGGCTACAAAGGCTGCCCCACCACACGCAAACTATTTTAGCCGCCAGTAACGAGGCCTTGCCACAACTGGCAAAAATGGCCGACAGTATAATGGAGGTTCAACCCGCACACGGACACACTGTAAACGCCGTAAATATTCCCAAAACAGCAACGCAAAACAGACAAACGACTATGGACGAAATAATAAAAAAACTCGAAAACATTGAAACTAGGGTAACGCGTATGGAACGACGCAGTCGCAGCGCGTCACGTAATAGAGAACCAAAATCTCAAAGATCTACTTCGCCAGTAGATCCTTCGGTATGCTGGTATCATACAACGTATGCCGACAAAGCAACCAGATGTCGACAGCCGTGCAAATACGTCAAACAACACAGAGAACTATCCCCAAACTAGCGCCCGGTTCACACTTGGCGGAGTGTGAACGGGGGGTTTCGAATCGCCTTACTATTATCGACCGCATAAACAAAATACATTACCTTATAGATTCTGGTGCTGACGTTTCAGTGATACCTGCATCCCCGGAGGATAAACAAAGAGGGCCAGACAAACTTACACTTACGACTGCGACCGGAGCACCCATCAACACCTATGGACAGCGACTCGTAGAACTGAATTTTGGTCTTCGTCGTTGTTTTCGTTGGCCATTCATTGTAGCTGCTGTAAACAAACCAATTATAGGGGCAGATTTCTTAACACATTTCGACTTATTGGTTGATTTGAAACGCAAACGCCTACAAGATGGTACGACACTTTGTCGCGTCCCATTATCTTCAGCCCCCGGACAAACTTGCACCATGCTAAGCATCACCAAAGACGATCAATATTACGACTTATTGAATAAATTTCCCTCTTTGCTGCGACCTTCCGTAAAGCCCGTTGAATCAAAGCACGCCGTTAAGCACTTTATTGAAACTAACGGACCTCCAGTTTTTTCACGTCCACGAAGGCTCAACCCCGAAAAACTCGCCATCGCAAAAAACGAATTTGCATTCATGATGCAGAACGGGCTATGCCGTCCATCTCGCAGTCCTTGGGCAAGCCCCCTTCACCTCGTTCCCAAAAAAAACGGTGATTGGAGACCGTGCGGGGACTACCGTCGACTTAACGCAGTTACGATACCAGATCGCTACCCAGTACCTTTTCTACAAGATGTATCGCACATGCTTCACAACAAAACAATATTTTCTACTTTGGATATTTTACGGGCGTATCAACAAATACCGGTTAACGAGGATGACATCCCGAAAACCGCTATTAGTACGCCTTTCGGTTCATTTGAATTTCCATTTATGGTCTTCGGGTTACGAAATGCAGCCCAGACTTTCCAAAGATTTCTCGACGAGGTGCTGCAAGGTTTGGATTTTTGTTTCGGGTATATAGACGATATTTTAATCGCTTCCACCTCCGCGGTGGAACATCGCCAACATCTTGAAATAATTTTTCAACGTTTAGTTTCCGCGGGAATCGCCTTGAACTTTTCGAAATGCGTTCTAGGACAAAATTACGTCGAGTTTTTGGGTTTCAAGATAACGCCACAAGGCCTAGAACCCCTGACAAATAAACTTGAAACAATAAAAAATTATACACAACCCAACACCGTTAAAGGAATTCGCAGATTCCTCGGGATGGTTAATTTTTACCATCGCTTCATAAAAAACGCAGCCGAGTTACAAATCCCATTACTAGACGCTATTTCGGGAAAGAAAAAAAGTAACGACGATCCTATAGAATGGAACAATTCGATGGAAAGGGCTTTCCAACAAATTAAGGAAGCACTTTGCCAAAAATTACGACTGGCGCATCCCGCAATCGACGCCAAACTCTCACTACATACTGACGCTTCAGATGTAAGTTTAGGTGCGGTTTTGCAGCAAGAAATTAATGGACAAGTACATCCATTAGGGTTTTTTTCACGTCGATTAACGCCAACACAAACGCGATACAGCACCTACGATCGCGAATTATACGCAATATACGCGGCTATAAAACATTTTCGATACATGCTCGAAGCGAGAACTTTCGCGGTTTACACAGACCACCGCCCGCTAATTTTTGCTTTCCAACAGCGCATGGATAAGGCATCGCCACGACAAACACGATATCTTATCACCATCTCCGAATTTACGACCGACATTAGACACATCCCTGGCGAGAAAAACGTCGTGGCAGACGCATTTTCGCGACTAGAAGTTATAAATGTTCCGTCAATCATCGATTTCAAGGAGCTCGCCGTTTCTCAAAACGATGAACAATTACAAGAATGTCTAAATAACTCAAATTACAATTTAAAAAAAACGCAAGTGTTGCAACCCGACGCTAAAATTTATTGTGAAATGTCCACATCATCCGCTCGTCCGTATGTGCCACAAAAAATGCGAAAAGATGTGTTCCACGTCCTACATGGCCTATCACACCCTGGTATCCGCGCTTCTCAAAAGCTCGTAACTAGCAAATATTTTTGGCCAAACATGAGAAAAGAGATCCGAGAATGGTCTCGTTCTTGTTTAGAATGTCAAAAATCAAAAATCCACCGACACACTCGTTCTCCACTAACACATTTCGAACCAACTACCGCGAGATTCAATCACATACATGTCGACTTTGTGGGTCCGTTGCCCATTTGCCGGGCTAACAGATATCTTTTAACAATAGTGGATCGATTTACCCGATGGCCGGAAGCTTACCCAACTCCAGATCAAACGGCAGAAACCGCGGCACGAACAATTATAAACGAATGGATTGCTAGATTTGGCGTTCCACAAACAATCACGACGGATTGTGGTAGGCAATTTGAGAGTGAACTATTCACTAATCTAAAAACGCGTCTTGGCATAAAATCCGCGAACACAACAGCCTACCACCCCCAAAGTAACGGAATGGTGGAACGTTTTCACCGGGTCCTTAAAGCGGCACTAAAATGCCATGCATTAAAAAACAAGGAGTGGGTTGACGCCCTACCTATCGTATTGTTGGGAATCCGAACAGCAGTCAAAGAAGATCTACAAGCTTCTGCAGCCGAATTAGTTTATGGATCGACACTGCGCGTACCCGGTGATTTTTTCAACCAAACAGCTATCGAAGAATTAAATCCATCAACAGATTTTGTCAATCAAATCAAACAACATATGCAACAACTGGTACCCAAACAACCTAAACATCACAACAATAATACCAGCATTTACATACCCGCCGATTTACAACATTGTAAACATGTTTTTGTGAGGGTGGATCATATTCAACCACCACTCCAACCACCATATGAAGGACCGTTCCTAGTAAAAAAGCGAAATCCAAAGCATTACGACGTGTTAGTAAAAAACACTGTTCGAAAAATTTCAATCGATAGATTGAAACCAGCGTACATTCACAACGATTTACAATATCACCAAAACGAACGAAAATCACCTGGTACATCTGCGCAAAATCTACCCCAAACGTCAGGAAGTACTGAATCAACACATGGTACATCTGCATCAAGTCAACTTGAAACGTCAAAAAACAACGAACCAATCGCTCAGCTTGTTACACGTTCAGGGCGCCGAGTGCATTTCCCAGCTCGTTTCGAGGACTAACGTCGAAACTAGAGGGGGTGTGCTGTAGTGACTGTTCCAAATATGCAATATTAAAACGGAATGATCACTACCGAATAAGGAACACACTGACAAGCAACGGTGCTAAAATGATACACGCGACGATCGTCCAGAAAGGCCGCCATTATTAATGTCGACAAATAAAAATTATTATTTCAATAATATTAAATGATAAACGATTCATACATAATAAAACGATACTGTGCACAGTAAATTAAATCGATATAATTGTTATTATTTTGTTAATTTGTGAGAAAATCAAATCAATGTAATTGTTATTTGTGAATTTGCGAATAAAGTAAATAACCTTTCGTGAGTAAAAAGATTTTGTTATTTACATGCACAACTTTTTAGGAAGTTAAAAGTTGTTAATTAATTTTTTTTTATTACTGTTTAATAATAAATCGTAGCAAAACACAGGTTATGTCAAACTCCCAACAGTTACCTATTCTCTTAAATGGTGTCGCTATCGAGTATGTTAACGAATAAAAATACCTTGGAAAAATTGTATCTATGCAGAATAGTTCAAACGAATTAAAAGCTAGAATGGCAAATTCATGGAAAAAGTTTTGGTCCTTAAAACACATACTCAAGAGCGATTTCCAATAAATCTGAAGAGGAAGGAGGTGGATGTCTGTGTACTACCAGTGCTAGCGTATGGATCTCAAGTTTCGGCACTAACTAAAAAAGACTACAAAAGACTTCGTTCATGCCCGCGTGCGCAAGAACGGTGCATGCTTAATATCAAAAGAGCTCAAAAAATTCCCTCTTTGAATATAAGAGTTTGAGCAAAATAAAAGACGTAGTAGAGACTTGGGGTATGCGCTGGACCTCAAAAACTACAACTTGGACACCCTATAATTGCAAAAGAGAGAGGACGCCAGATAAGACGGTGAAGGGACGAACTTGTCGAATTTTCAGGTGTTCAGTGAATGCGCAAGGCAAAAAATAGGGAAAATTGGAAGCAATTAAGGAAGGCCTTTGCCCAGCCAGTGGGCTGATTTAGGCTATTATTATTATTTATTATTATAGTTCTTTGATCAAGAATACTTATTTATTCTTGGAAACGTAATTTTGACTAATCCTAATATGGAAATATGAGTTTCTGAAAACGACTCAAAAATTGGCATTTTCAAAATTTCAAGAAAATCCACACCCGCCGAATTTGAACGGATGAAGCTCATATTGTGGAAATCGTATATATATACTCGGCTTACCATCAGCTGAGTTATAAAATTTAGAAGCAAAAAGAATTTTTTTTTATTCTTCAAATTTTGACCTCCAATATCATTTTAATGATTAGATACATGAAAAAAGTTTGAGGGACCCTTTTATGTAGAGCTTTTAATTCCCCACAAAAATATGTGTTGGGATATTCTATTTGTTTAGGTATCAGCGAGTCATAAAATTTTTCTCATGTGACGGAAGTGAAAATAGAAAACTGCGATGAGGAGGATCTCAATATTAATATTATAAGAGTTCCAATTTTTCTACCATAAAAAATGAATAAATAAATTTTTTGGGAAGTACCACATGGTAGTTTAATTGTTTATTCATTACCATTAAAAGCATTTAATACAAAAATTCAAGAAACTAATTTAAAAAAAAAAGAAATTAAAATTTAAGTATATTAAAAAATTGTAAAATGTGTCATAATTTATTGTTCAGCTGCCCTGATTGCTCTTTGACTGTAAATTTTATCGAGTAATATTAATTCTTCAATAAATTTAATATTAATTGAGACATATCATACGTATCATGAACTAAATCTTCCATAATTGTAAAATGATCATGATTTTTATACTTGATTAATTCCACGTTAAAATCTAATTTCTTTAATTTTTCATAATATTTTTCAGATTGTTCAATAAATGCTGGGCTTTCAAATTCAGCAACTAGGACATATATTTTTATATTATTTCGTTCAATTTCTTTGTACATGGGACTTATTTGTCTAGCAGTATCTTTTGTTAAATTTAAAAGATCATTAGCGTAAGTATCCACTATCGGAACAATATCATATATTCCAGCTACTAGGAGTAATCCAACAATTAGTTTTCTTTGACTTTCGGTATATTGATTTAAACGTTCTAATAAACAAGCAACCACATGAGCTCCAGATGAGTGACCGGCAATTACCACTTTCCTATAAATAAATTTAACGTAAAAAATACTTTCGACTACAACATATACAGGATGTCAAAAAAGTATGGACACGGCATAATAAATCTTATAAGGTGGTTCTCAAAAATTGTATACATACTATTATTTGAAACGTTACTACTTAAATATTTCTCTTGATTATTATAATAATAAAACGGTTTTGGCTTTTAGCTACAGCCAATACAATGTAAACTGGCTTATCAAACTTACAGCAAAAATTAATCTCGAATTTTCCTAATAATGTATACAGAAATGGGTTATAAAAATTTACGTACTTGGCACCCCATTCTTCTGCTAATTGCAAACTTTTCTGAACACCTTGAGTAACTTCTTTCACTTGACCTGCAACCGTAACATGTGGACAAAGATTAAAACCAACAATAATAGTTTTTATTCCATTTTCGTAAAACATTTGAGCCATATAACAAGATTCGTCTTTGCTGCTTTCTTGCCAATATCCACCATGAACAAATACAAAAATTGGTGCATCTAGAAACATTAATCTTTATTTAAATAATTCCCCTTTCGCTTGATGTAAATCTTATAGTCATAATTAATTACCATTAGGTAAGTCAAATCCAAAAATATCAATTTTTTCATGATATTCTTCACCATATGACAAATTTAATTGACAAGGAATTTTTGTTCGTACATTATTACTTACTGAAACAAAAAAAACAAAAAAGATATATGAAAATATATTGGTTAAAATAGTGCGAATAAGCGAATTCTTTTCTGCCTTTTGCCTTTTCAGTTTATACTTATTCAGTTTTCACAGATGTGGTTCATTGAGAAACAAAAAGCACCGGTTTTATAAATAATTTTATGGCTAAATTATTTATAGGCAAGCTAATTCTAAATAGGAATAGTGTTTTTTCAAAATTTCAATATTTTTTAATGCAAGTTTTTATTGACGATTAACTCGATATTTTGAAACATATATAATACCTGAGATATTTTCGTTTAAATTTCAAAATACGAATATATATAATATATATATATATATATATATATATATATATATATATATATATATATATATATATATATATATATATATATAAATAAATATATATATATATATATATATTTATATATATATATATATGTATATATATATATATATATATATATATATATACATAGCAGAGTTTTGAAAAATTTTGGATTATTCCGAAAAATCTAATTAACTGAATTATTCAATTTTTATTAGATTTTTTGGGATGAAATTTCAATAAGAAATGGTGGGGACCACTACCGTAGAGAAAAAATTAATAAATTAAAAATTGATAAACATTTATTTATTGAAATTTCATCCCAAAAAATCTAATAAAAATTGAATAATTCAGTTAATTAGATTTTTCGGAATAATCCAAAATTTTTCAAAACTCTGCTATAAAAACTCTACCAGATTTGATAAAATTGACTCGCTCTACGGTAGTGGTGAGGAGAGCTCACTCCCCTCGTGTATCTCTGCTGCCGCTGCGTTCATTCCCCGCCATTTCTTATTAAGTTAACGCAGTTCTACAATTGGTGACTTAATTAATATCTAATTTAATGGATATTAAACTAACGGTGGGTCAGGTGCAAAAATGATCATTGACTTTTCATCTCACTATACACCTCTCAATAGTGGTATGTTGCTAAATTTTAAGTATATAATATAGAAAAATTTTTTGTTTTTTCCCATATTTTCGGATGTTGCTTTGGAAAAATTGAATTTTTTCGATCTACAAATAGTTTTTGAGATATTTCGCGTCGAATGCAAACAACCGCATCCTTATCAAATGTCTAGAAGTGGCTTAAACTTATACACATAAATTTAATTTTTGATTTTCCATATGTTCCCAAAGATTCTTATTTAAGGTTTCAAAAATTCCACGTCGAATGCAAAAAACCGCATCCTTCTAGCATTTCTGGAAGAGGAGCAACAAAGTTTTAAAAAATCGTGCACAAATCTCACAAGTGGTGTGTGCTAAATTTTTAGTATAAATATAGAAATATGGATCAATCATAGAGCAGCAATATTTCCTATGTTAATTTTATCAAAACAAAAATGCAAAAGTTTTCCCATTTCCCGATATAAATTTCGTGATTTCATAATTTTCCCTGTGCCTTGGGTACTGGACCTAACTATATGCCAAATATTATCTTTAAAGGATATCTGGTGTAGGCCCTACGTTTTTATTATGTCTAATGAAAATTATGGGCGTACCTGCTATTTTACGGTTTTTGAACCGAAATAACTTTTTAACCGTTTATTTCTTAACGAAAAGCAAAAACTTTTTCTCTTATAATTCCCTAAATAGATTATATTCGAAAAACCAGCACTGTAGCTCTTTTCGTTCAGAAGATATTTCGGGGTCAAATGAGCTCTGATTTTTCGTGTAGTAATAGTATACTGTAAGCGCGAAGGCAAAAAACCCCTTAAACTCGGTCTGTCGCACTACCGTGCTCTAGATGTATTCACTTTTATGTAGCCAACTCTAGACCATTAGCTCAAGCAAGAATTGTTGTTTTTATGTATGGAACATTTATTTAAAAAAGTAACAATAATGTATTCTTTTTCTTTAATGCTTAACTCTCCATACCACTTTAATTATTTATTACGTATTGACAAGAAATAATTGTAGATGTCAGGTTTCCGTTATTGAAAAATATCAAGTAACAAATATATATATATATATATATATATATATATATATATATATATATATATTTGTTACTTGATATTTTTCAATAACGGAAACCTGACATCTACAATTATTTCTTGTCAATACGTAATAAATATTCTAATAATTTTGTAATTTAATACAATTTGTAGGTTTAAGTAGTTCATCAAATTTAATAATGAAGATATTTTCAGTAATTAGATATTCAGTTTTAAATTACAAGAAATCCAATTATAGACGAAATCAATAATTTTAAAAGGCCTACTACGATGACTATGGACGGGCGGGCGAGTAGACATACATGCCAAAATGAACTCATTAGATCATTTTATGAATACCGATATAGAAATATTTGTCTGTAATATACATTTTTAACCGTTGCAAAGTCGGGAATTAACTTATAATACGCTTATATATATACTATAGCTGACCTGACAGACGTTGTCCTGTCTTACTATGAATATTGAATTTGAATTGGTATAATTAATAAAAAATAATTATTATTCCAAAAACATATTGTTTATTGTTCTAATGTTTTATGATACACAATATTCTTAGTTTTATTTTCTAGCGACTTCATCAATTGTTGGCGCGTTGAAACGTCTTGCGTGTTGTCCTGCAGGCGTCTTATCGGCTTTGATGGCATGCGGTCTAATGCGGTCATGAATAATGCAACCAATTCGTTGTGCTGATGAAAAAATATTTGGAGTTGTTCCACAATTGGTCTTTTAACCGAAGTGTTGTGTGCACAACGCTGATCGACTTGTCTTGCTGAATCGCCCATAAAATAAATTTGCAAAAATTTGTAGTCACTATCCCGCGTTCGCAATAAGGAACCTGTTAGATGATATATTTGACCCTGAATATGAAAAGGTAAACAGATATTAAATAGATGTAATATAGGATATTGTATAGCGAATTGCTTGTACCACCATGTGTCTCTCCCAAGTTGATCTCGAAATACTTTCTCAGCACTCCCATTCCCCATCAACTATTTTAAACACACTCACTTCTTTCTGCTTTTGGCAATTTACCGAGCTACAAATGTACTTTAAGCCATTTCAATTGATACACCATTTTAATTGAAAGCTGCCAACGTATTTTGCATCAGGCACGTGTGGGTAAAAGTTTATTGTTTTTCAATATACTTACCTTGAAACATGGCTTAAATATTTCTCGAATAACTTTTGTTGCGCCAAATGACGTCATTTGAAACCAATTATTTTATTGTTCGATATGAGTCAAAAAATGTTTAGAATCTGGCCCGTTTCCCGTAACCAATGAATGTAGTGGCTCTTCTGGCGGTACTAATCGCGCCAGTTTGACTTGACCGCTCGCACAATACAATTCAGGGGCTTCATTTTTAAACTTAAATGCCTTTCAATATTGACACACAACGTTCATTGGTCGAATAGCAACGATTTGCAGTGAACTGCAATCGATTTCCACATTATAATTAAATGCAGCTCGATAGGGGTTAAACGCAACATTTCTATGTTGTTGATTTCGATTCCATCGATTCCGACTTCATTTCAACTTCATTTCGCGTTGCTCGTCAGTTTGGTTTGCTCTTGTATATCTTTAACTTTTAGCTTTTCGAGTTCTGCGACGTAAGTTTGTACGTCTAATTGCTGGCATTTTTTAAAACAAAAATTCATTTTTTTTTAAAATCGTTACTCAGGAGCTGCTTTAACTTAGCAAATTTCCTAAGAATACATAAATCACTCTTTAGCGATCATAATTTTAGTGTGATCAAATTGAAATATACTATCTGATATGATTTTAGTATTTGTAAAAATTAAATTTATTAATAGCCAAAATAGAACGATATATAACGATTATTGTTTATAGTTACTATGGAAACGATAATCAAAATTGATATTTCAAAATTAAAACAAAATTTTAATAAAATAATTTTATCCGATCGAAAGCATAAATGTAACAAAATTCGTTACGCAGGAGCTGCTTCAACTTAGCGAATTTCCTTAGAATACAAAAATCACTCTCTAGTGGTCACAATTTTAGTCTGATCAAAATGAAATGTCGTATATGATTTTAGTATTTGCCAGTCCAATTTTATTAATAAATGACATACGTCGAGGGGAATGGCGGGGGGGGGGTATCATAAAGAAAGAAGAAAACACAAAATATAAAATATCTCTCTTAATATTAGAACAATCGAAAAACGCGTAAGGAATAAAGTTGTAGAAAATCAAATTTGTTACAATTCATCACCTCATCATTTTTGCTCAAACTCTAATGTGTACAATGATATTAAGGAATTTAGTTTTCAATCTTAAACCGTCAATATTTCTGTAAATATCAGTGTAACATAAAAAATGATAAGAAACAAATCTACAGTAAAATTTAATACCTAAAACTTTACTTCTTATAAATTTTTCGATTATTCGAATATTAAGGGAGATATATATATATATATATATATATATATATATATATATATATATATATATATATATATATATATGTGTGTCTGTAATCACTCTAGCGGTCACAGTTATCATTTTATCGGAATGAAATTTGGTATTTGAAACGCTTTAGGTATTCAAAAGGTCAAGTTCGTTAATGGGTAAAATCGGACAAGGGGAAAGGGGGGTTTAGAGGGAGGGGGAAACACAAAATTTGACATATCTCCCTTAATATTCGAATAATCGAAAAATTTATAAGAAGTAAAGTTTTAGGTATTAAATTTTACTGTAGATTTGTTTCTTATCATTTTTTATGTTACACTGATATTTACAGAAATATATATATATATATATATATATATATATATATATATATATATATATATATATATATATATATATATATATATATATATATAATATATATGTATATATGTCCATAGATATATATACAAATTTTACAGATGGTGATTTTTGACATCTACTAGGTTGGATCGATGGACATTTGAAGAAATTTTTGCGAAATTTTGACTTCGGTACGGGACCAATAGCTCTATTTCCTTTCAGGAAATTCGCTAAAAGGGCCAAATTTCGGGGAGATACTTCATAAAATAGTTGCTACTTAAAAAGTGATGATATCCCAATTAAAGAGCCGAAATATTAACAAAGTAAATAGTTAAAACTAAAATGTAAGAATGTAAGTGCAAAGTAAAATGAAAAAAAAAATTTGGTTGAAATTTATTTCGTAAGTTTTCTTTAGTGTTTATAAATTTTATAATTTAAAATTTTATACCGTGGCAAGTTTTAAAATATTTGAAATCAACAGAAAAAATAACGCGTTAAATTTTAAAATTTTAAAAATATACTAAAGAAAACTTACGAAATAATTTTCAACCAATTTTTTTTTTCATTTTACTTTCCACTTACATTTTTACATTTTAGTTTTAACTATTTACTTTATTAATAGCTCGGCTTTTTAATTGGGATATCATCACTTTTCAAGGAGCAACTATTATATGAAGTATCTCCCCGAAAACTCGGCCCTTTTTTACATGAATTTGGAAATTTTAAATCGCCATTTGCGGTTGCCGCCATATTCGATTTAAGATACATCCTACACTAATGTAAATACCTAAATAATTTTGAATCGGCGCCAAAAAATCACCATCGAAATGGTAGAGGGTGGATCTGATTTTCGGTTAAAAGTAAAAATTTCCCATTAACGAATTTGACCTTAATTTTTTTGTTCTAGAACGCACACACAAAAATTAGCTGTTTATCTGTTTTCGTTCTTGAGTTATTGCGTCCACAGACAGACGGACGGACATGCGGAAATAGCCGAAATGGGCCATTTTATAAACAAACATTTATACCAAGGATTAATATTTTCAAACGTTACAAAGTATATATCCATATATTGAGACTAAAAAGGTAATTTTTTGTGTTCTTTCCCATTTTCTGAGTTGTTTCGTTTGAAAAATTAAAGTTTTCCAATTAATTTCAAGTTAAAACAGGTTGAATGCAAAAAAACCTATCCAAATCTTTTTTTTTTGAAAAATTATAATATATGTATATATATAAATTTATATATATGTATATTTGTTATATAAAAACCGATCTTATGTGACATACAAATGCTGTACGTTTTTTTTTTTTTTTTTCATATGTTCCGTTTGGAAAATTAAATTTTCCCAAAGATTCTTATTTAAGGTATTAAAAATTCCGCGTCGAATGCAAAAAACCGCATCCTTCTAGCATTTCTGGAAGTGGAGCAACAAAGTTTTAAAAAATCGTGCACGCCTTTCACAAGTGGTGTGTTTTACATTTTAGTATAAATATAAAAATACGGACAAAATATACGGACCAATCACAGAGCAGCAATATTTCCTTTGTTAATTTTATCAAAAAAAAAGGCAATAATTTTCCATTTCCCGATATAAATTTCGTGGTTTGATAATTTTCCTTTCGGTTTTGGCACTATATCTAACTGTATGCCAAATATCAACTTTTAAGAACTTATGCTCTAGGCCCTGGAATTATGATTATGTTCCCAAAAATTGTGGGCGTTCCCGCTATTTGATGGTTTTTGAATGGAATAACTGTTTAACCGTTTATCCAGTCTCTTATAATTCCCCAAGCAAAGCACGTTTCGCACGTTGCTCGTTTCGTTCAGAAGATATTTCGGGGTCAAATCTGCTCTGATATTTCGATAAGTAATAGTACTGTGCAAAAGCGCGAAGGCAAAAAACCCCTTAAACTCGGCCTGTCGCACACCGTGCTCTAGATAAAATTTCATCCAAATCGATCCAGCCGTTAAGCAGGAGTTAGGTGACAAAATTTTTTTTAATAGAATTTCAATGCCCTAAAATTAAGCGAAATTCATTGCTCCATCGATTTGCTCTTCTGACATTGAATCGCAACCGTTATGTCCCACATAAATATTACAGACTTGTATGGCATTAATTCCTCATGAGAATGCAGTAAATTTAAATGTGGGCTGTGATGAAAGGGAGTACACGCGCTTATTATACTTGGGGGCGTAATCACCATATAAAATGGTAATGAAGCAAGACACTTGCTTCTCACGAAGAGAAGCAAACCTTGAATTTCGCAACTGGGCGCCCAATGAACATATAGTGCGAGCCAGGCCATATTTGACCCATAAAGCAAGCTTTTACAAAATAAATTAAAAATCACAATATTTCTTCCCTGATATGTTCCCTTCCATTATAACTATAGTTAGGTGACAAACACACGTACAGAAGAATTATATATATTAAGATATTATACACAGGGTGCTCAGATAATTCTACTGGGTGCTCAGATTTTAATCCGGAAAATAAAATAGACGATAGATCTTCCAAAAATAAGAAGAAAAGTTCATATGAACTTGTCTGTATTCAAGTTTCGTTTTCGAAATACAGGTTGTTAAAGTTAAAAAAAAAACTCTTTTAAACTTTTATAACTTGGCAAGTTATTCTTTCTTTTGTTTCAAATATTTTATAACTTGCCAAGCTATAAAATTTTTAAAAATACAAAGAGAAAACTTGCGAAATAAATTACAACAAAATTTTTTCTTACATTTATCAATTTACCCCTCCTTAATTTTCTAAGGAAAAATTTACAGAATGCATTTATATTCATTTCACTCACACTTGGTAAATAACATCGTTTCTTTATCCCATATCATCAATTTTTAAGGAGCAATACATTAAGTATTTCCCCTAAAACTCGGCCCTTTTTTCACGAATTTCCTCCAAAGGAAATCAGCTATTGTTTTTGTACCAATGTTGGAATTTCGTAAAAATTTCTTCAAATGTCCATCGATCCTACCTACTAGATGTCAAAAATCACTATCGTTAAAATTTTTATATATATATATATATATACAGAGTGAGTCAAAAGTCATGGAGTTTTTTGAAAGAGTGGATAGGAATGAAAGTCTAAGATGAAAAGTCCTTGAACATTTTTGCACCTAACCCACCGTTAATTAGATATTAATAAAGTAACCAATTAGAGAAGCTCATTAACGGAATAAGAAATGGTGGGGAATTAACGGCAGCAGAGATACGTGAGGAGAGCGGGCTCTCCCTACCACTACCATAAAACGAGTCTTATCTTATGCGTTTCAAAACCGGTACAGTTTTTTTATAGTAGTTTTAAAAAATTTGGAAAAAAAATTTACCTTTTTTTCGAAAAATCTAATTAACTGAATTATTCAGTTTAGACAACAATTCTTGCTTGAGCTAATGGTCTAAGAGTTGGCTACATAAAAGTGAATACATCTAGAGCACGGTAGTGCGACAGGCCGAGTTTAAGGGATTTTTTGCCTTCGCGCTTACAGTCTATTACTTATCGTTAAATTAGAGCCGATTTGACCCAAAATATATTCTGAACGAAAAGAGCTACAGTGCTGATTTTTCGAATATAAGCTATTTAGGGAATTATAAGGTAACAAGTTTTTTCTTTTCGTTAAGAAATAAACGGTTAAAAAGTTATTTCGGTTCAAAAACCGTAAAATAGCGGGTACGCCCATAATTTTCATTAGACAGGATAAAAACGTAGGGCCTACACCAGATATCCTTTAAAGATGATATTTGGCATATAGTTAGGTCCAGTACCCAAGGCACAGGGAAAATTATGAAATCACGAAATTTATATCGGGAAATGGGAAAACTTTTGCATTTTTGTTTTGATTAGCATAGGAAATATTGCTGCTCTATGATTGGTCCATATTTCTATATTTATACTAAAAATTTAGCACACACCACTTGTGAGATTTGTGCACGATTTTTTAAAACTTTGTTGCTCCACTTCCAGAAATGCTAGAAGGATGCCGTTGTTTGCATTCGACGTGGAATTTTTGAAACCTTAAATAAGAATCTTTGGGAAAATTTAATTTTCCCAACGGAACATATGGAAAATCAAAAATTAAATTTATGTGTATAAGTTTAAGCCACTTCCAGGCATTTGATAAGGATGCGGTTGTTAGCATTCGACTCGGGATATCTCAAAACCTATTTGTAGATCGAAAAAATTAAATTTTCCCAACGCAACATCCGAAAAAATGGGAAAAAACAAAAGTGTTTTCCACATGGTATTTTGATCACATATAGGCAATAGATTTTTAATATCGAATATGTTATTATGTTCTTTGAACAATTGAAATAAAAATTTCCATCCACTATTTAGTTTGTCTTAATATGAGTACATTTATTCAAATATTATAAGCTTTTATTTAGTTTCACCTGTCCCGGTGTCTGTAATGGAATCTTGCAAGTTAAATTTGACCCACTTCCTCTTATCCTATGGAGTTGAATTTTCACATGTTGGTTCAGTTCTGATCTCCCCGTATAGTATAGTATCTTAGTTCTAAGATACCCGACTGTAACGTTTGAAAATATTAATCCTTGATATATATGCTTGTTCATAAAATGGCCCAATTCGGCTATTTCCGCAGGTCCGTCTGTCTGTGGACGCAATAACCCAAGAACGAAAACAGATAAAGAGCTAATTTTGTGTGTGTGTTCTAGAACAAAAAAGTAAGGTCAAATTCGTTAATGGACAATTTTTACTTTTAACAGAAAATTAGATCCACCTTTACTAAATTAGATCCACCCTGCACTAAAAAGTAAAAAAATAATTGCATATTCTTGTGCCAATTTTAGTTCACCTACAATTATTGAACAATTATGTACAATTATTGTTATTTTTGGACTCGGTGTCAGACATAGAGAAATTCACATAACTTTTGGACATCGCCTCCAAAAATAACAATAATTGTACATATATATTTAAAAATTTTTGTTTAGGTGAACTAAAATTGGCACAAGAATATGCAATTATTTTTTTACTTTTTAGTGCATTTTTTGTTATAGAATATTTGATTTTTGTCAAAATAGGTTTATTTCTCGCTTTTTAGTGACTTTGAAGTTATATAACTTATTTTATTTGTCTAAATATGGGTGGACCAACTAAACGACCTACTAACTTTTAGTGCATTTCATTATAATACATTTTTTTTTATCCGTTTTTTATTTTTTAAATTTTTAGTGCATTTTTTCATAACAGATTTTCAGTTTTTTTACATGTATTTTGTTTTTTTTTTTGTAAAATATTTTTTTTTGGGGTCGGTTTTTTTTTTTTTAAATTTTTTTGAAGTCGGTTTTTGAAAAATTTTTTTATTTTCCTATTATGAATGAGAATACCCTTTAAAAAAACAAAAATTCGCAGAAATCGGTTTTCACATATAAAATGAGGATTTTCCTCGATTTCCCGGGATCCTCTCATCAGAATGCGATTTGGTGCCAATGGGACCAATGGGAAACCAAACCCTTTAAAACAAACAAAAATTCAAAATCGGTTCATAAATGACGGAGTTCTGAGGTGACACACATAAAAAAATAATAAAAATAAAAAATAAATTAAAAAAAATACAGACGAATTGAGAACCATCCTCTTTTTTGAAGTCGGGTTAAAAAGGGCCGAATTTTCGGGGAGATACTTCATATAATAGTTGCCAGCGTCGGACTGGCCATATAGTCGAGGTGGCGTTTGCCAGCCGGGCCCTAGCGTGCGCGGGCCCCCCACGGGCCTGGCTTGCGAGGTTTGCCACAAGCCAAGCGGTAGGTACGGTGGCCTAGGGCCCGGCTCTTGCGATCTACATGTAAAGTAGATAGTTCATACATACTTAGAAATGAAACAGAAAAATTAAAACTGTTTTAGAAATTTCTGAACGGCGATAACTTTTGAACCACTCAAACGATTTTGACGTGTTTCACAATACACGATATTTGACATTGTTTAAGAGATGCATTATATAGATACGATTTTCAGCGCTGAAGCGCATTAAAACGAGTCTTTGCTCTCTATTAATAATAGTAATAATTAATAATAAAAAAGGGAAATAAAAAGGGAAATGGTCGGACAAGAACTGTTGGATTCGTTGATTATATTAAACACAGAATCGGATCATATCAAGGATGTCGAGAATAGCAGCTTTTACGATCGAGTTATCGACAGCTTAGCTGAAACTTCTCCCCTTTAAAAAAAAATCTTGATTGGTTAGCTTTCGATTTGTTATAAAGTAATTGGAACTATATTTACCTAATCTAATATACTATAATGCTAAAAGTGAAGCTGACTGACTGACTGACACACTCATCTATATAAAACCTAACCCACTTCTAGACATGCTAGAATGATGCGGTTTTTTGCATTCGACGCGAAATTGCTTCAAACCGACGAGAAAAATCGGTAAACTTCAATTTTTTCAGTGCAACCCCCCCCCCGGAAAATCTGAAAAATATCCTCTAAAATTACGTTTTTCTGTTATATACATGTTAGAAAAATGGTATTTTCACTAATCGACCCGAAATAACGTCAAATTTACAGATTATTTTGAAAAATTTCTTTACCTACATCGCAACCCCACCGAAAATGGGAAAAACATACCTAAAACTGACCTTTTCACTTCTATTTATGATAGAAAGATCGGGTTTTTTCCATTCGACGTGGAACAGGTTCAAGATAACAGAGTTATTAGAAAAAAGTAAATTTTTCCATCACAACCCTTCGCAGTTGAGAAATACACCCGTAAAACTACCCCTTTCCTTCTATACATGCTAGAAAGATGCAGTTTTTTGCAATCGACGCTAAATAGCTACAAATTAGGAAGTTAATTCGAAAAACTTAATATTTTTTAGTGCAACCTCCCGGAAAATCGAAAAAACACACCCCAAAATTATGTTTTTCAGTTCTATACATGCTAGAATGATAGGATTTTCACCAATCGACCCGAAATAAAGTCAAATTAACAAAAAATTTTGAAAAATTTCATTACCTACATCGCAATCTTCCGAAAAGTGAAAAACATCCCTAAAACTGCCCTTTTCACTTCTTATCATGTTAGAAAGATCAGATTTTTCCATTCGACGTGGAACAGGTTTAAAATAACAGGATTCTTAAGAAACACAAATTTTTCCATCGAAACCCTTCGCAAATTTGATAAACAACTCTAAAACTACCCCATTTCTTCTATACATGCTAGAAAAATGCGGTTTTTTGCGTTCAATGCGTGCAGAATAACTGCAAATTAATCGGTTGATTCGAAAAACGTGATTTTTTTCGTCGCTATCTCTTGAAAATGGTAATGTGAGACCTATCTATGCGCAGTCCACCCAAACCCCCACCCTTAACCCACTTCCCCCAAAAAATCCCCCCCCCCCCGAAAAGACCCTCTAAATTCTTCCCAAAAAACTTCGCACCCCAAAAAAATACCCCACCCCTCCATTAATTTTCTAATGGTGAGTATTTTTTCCTTCATATAATGTTATATTCTGTGACATGGAGCCACGGGGTCGAGCAGAGCGAGTAATATATATAAAGTTGATAATAATTTGTATATTTCACTATTTTTCGATAGTATCCCATCTTCCATAATCCCGTTCCGGGCCCCGGGGTTGTAGAGAGCCACCCGGGCCCTTTCGGCCCAGTCCGACCCTGATAGTTGCTCCTTAAAAAGTGATGATATCCCAATTAAGGAGCCGACCTATTTATAAGGTGAGTAGCGAAAACTAACTTTGATCACAACTTTGTAACGTTTATAATTAATGATCGTAGGCATGAATGTTTGGTATATGTCTTCATAAAGTTTGGCCATTTCCCCATGTCCATCTGTCTGTTTGTGGACACGATAACTCAAGAACGACAAGAGATAACGAGTTGAAACGTGTTTCCCAAGGCTCGGGGGGGGGGGGCTTATATATGCATCTTTGAAACCGTAAGATATAGAAAAAAAATTTCTTAACAAAAAATCTTCTTTTTAAAATAAACAAGTTTTGTTTGAAAATTTTTTTCATAAACTCAATAGTTTTCTCGTAATTTGTGATTAAATGTTCCTCGGAAAGCAAATTGTTAACAATTTGAATAATTCAATCATTGATATACAACTCAGTATATACTGGGTATTCAAACATTTAACTCAGTTAGTTGTTACACTACTTTACAGTCGAACATAGAATCTCCTCCTTTTTTTTTCGAGTTGGTTAAAATTTGTGTTGATTTTGTCATGTCCACAGAAACTCTACTTCTATAAGATAACTATAAAATTATTTTATTAAAATTTTGTTTTAATTTCGAAATATCAATTTTGATTGTCGTTTCCATAGTAACTATAAACTATAATCGTTATATATCGTTCTATTTTGGCTATTAATAAATTTAATTTTTGCATATACTAAAATCATATCAGATATTTATATTTCATTTTGATCACACTTAAATTATGACCGCTAGAGAGTAATTTATGTATTCAAGGAAATTCGCTAAGTTGAAGCAGCACCTGCGTAACGAATTTTTACTTTTATGTTTTTGATCGGATAAACTTTTCTTCTTATTTTTGGACGTTCTAACGCCTATTTAATTATTATCACCTATTCAATTAAAATCTGAGACACTATATGATATTATATGAATAAAGACAGAAATACATTTATTTTTAAAGAAAAAAAACATGTCCCAACATAAAAAAATTCGTTACGCAGGAGCTGCTTCAACTTAGCGAATTTCCTTAGAATACATAAATCACTCTCTAGCGGTCACAATTTTAGTCTGATCAAATTGAAATGTCGTATATGATTTTGTATTTGCAAGTCCAATTTTATTAATAAATGACATACGTCGAGGGAAATGGGGGGAGGTATAAAGAAAGAAGAAAACAAAATATAAAATATCTCTCTTAATATTAAAACAATCAAAAAATACGTAAGGAATAAAAATGTAGGAAATCAAATTTGCTACAATTTATCACCTCATCATTTTTGCTCACTCTAATGTGTACAGAGATATTAAGGAATTTAATGTTCAATCTTAAACCGTCAATATTTCTGTAAATATTAGTGTAACAGAAAAAATGATAAAAAACAAAATTACAGAAAAACTTAGTACCTACACTTTTACTTCTTATAAATTTTTCGATTTTTTAAATATTAAGGGAGATATGTCAAATTTTGTGTTTCCCCTTCCCTTTAAACCCCCCTTTCCCCTTATCCGATTTTACCCATTAACGAACTTGACCTTTGGAATACCAAAAGCGCCTCAAATACCAAATTTCATTCCGATAAAATGAAAACTGTGTCCATAGATATATATATAAATTTTACAGATGGTGATTTTTGACATATACTAAGTAGGATCGATGGACATTTGAAGAAATTTTTGCGAAATTTTGACTTCGGTTGTGGATCAATAGCTCTATTCCTTACAGGAAATCCGCTAAAAATATTGTTACTGTTTATTAGAGTCAAATTAGCTTCAAAAAGCCGGTTTCAGGCAGGTTACTCGAAATCGCAATTTTTTTAAATCGATTCATCTTGACGTCCTGAATATGACCCTAAATTTTGACGGTCCGACTCATGACGGAACAGGGTCAAAATTGAATTTTTTTATAACAAAAACGTGTTTTTTCTTAATGTCTTTTTTGAAACTAAAAATTTTAAAAATGACAAAGAATATTATTTAATTCTATATAAAACAAATGAGCCCATAAACATTAAAATCGGTTTATTAGAGTTCGAGGAAAAAAAAGACTAAAATTCCCAAAGTTGGAAAAACGCAAAAATTTTAAATTAATTAAAAAATCTAAAAATTACTTGATTTTTCTTTTAACAATGGCAAAGTATGCCTTTTATATGTTAAAAATAATATGCCCAATTTTAGCCCTTAAAAAAATTAGGTCCCCGAAAATTAATAAAATACCCATGTCACCTATTTTTATAAATAAAAAAATTCGTTACGCAGGAGCTGCTTCAACTTAGCGAATTTCCTTAGAATACATAAATCACTCTCTAGCGGTCACAATTTTAGTCTAATCAAAATGAAATGTACTATATAATTTTAGTATTTGCAAAGCTAATTTTATTAATAAATGACATATGTCAAGGGAAAATGGGAGCATAAAGAAGAAAATACAAAATATAAACTATCTCTCTTAATATTAGAACAATCGAAAAATGCGTTAGAAATAAAGTTGTAGAAAATCATGTTTGCTACAATTCATCACCTTATCATTTTTGCTCAAACTCTAATGTGTACAGAGATATTAAGGAATTTAATTTTCAATCTTAAACCGTCAATATTTCTGTAAATATTAGGGTAACAGAAAAAATGATAAGAAATAAAATTACAGTAAAACTTAGTACCTACAACTTTACTTCTTATAAATTTTTCTATTTTTCAAATATTAAGGGAGATATGTGAAATTTTGTGTTTCCCCCTCCCTTTCCCCTTTTTCGATTTTACCCATTAACGAACTTGACCTTTTGAATACCAAAAACGCTTCAAACACCAAATTTCATTTCAATCAGATCAAAATTGTGACCACTAGAGCGATTATAGACAGATATATATATATATATATGTAGATATATATATATATATATATACATATATGTGTCTGTAATCGCTCTAGCGGTCACAATTTTGATCTGATTGGAATGAAATTTGGTATTTGATATATATATATATATATATATATATATATATATATATATATATAGATATATATATATATATATATATAGATATATATATATATATATATAAATTTTACGGATAGTGATTTTCGACATCTCCTAGATAGGATCGATGGACATTTGAAGAAATTTTTCCAAAATTTTGAAGTCGGTACGAGACCAATAGCTCTATTTCCGTTCAGGAAATTCGCTGAAAAGGGTGCATTTGATCTGAGATGCAGGGTAGTTGGGTAGTTGCTTTCCATTTAAACCAGAGATTAGTAGAATTTAAACAGACCGCAACGGAGTGTGTGACACACGGTCTGTACACAGGAAAGAACGTTGTGTATAGGAAAGTGCGATAAATGGAACCTCCATGGCTGTGTCTTAAATGGAAAGTAACCATAATGGTATCTCCTGAACATAAGCGTCACGAGTGGCCAAAAAATAAACTACCATCTTTACCCATTTTGGTGGACGGAAATACAGTGAAAAAGTGAATACCGTTCGGACTCCTCTAATATCTATACTTCGTGGTGTAATCAGTCAATTTTCAAAAAAATTTATTTTATAAAATTTAGTAGGTTGGTATTACATTTATAAAAAATTTGAAGTTCCACGCTTTCGCTGACTGGATTACAATAATATAGAGTGTACTGAGGAATTCGAGTACTGTACTGTATACTTGAATAGCTTTCGCCTGTTGCGAGGAGCCTATGGATAACAATTTACAGTTTCTTATACACTGTGTTTAATTTACATCTTCGTATCATAGATCCCACGAGTATGAGAGAGTACATATGTACATATACATTAAGCAATGTGTATGAGAAGGAGGTCTTATATGTTTGAAGAACAAGCATATTTTTCATAACTGTTCGAGTGGTCACCAACCACTCAAACCTATAAGACTTCCTTCTCATACGCATTGCTAAATGTATACATATGTACTCTCTCATACTCGTTATGAATATTATTCACTATTTTGAAAAATATTCTTGTTTATCAAACCTATAAGACATCCTTCTCATACACATTGCTTAATGTATATGTACATATGTACTCTTTCATACTCGTGGGATAAATATATATATACGAAGATGTAAACTAAACAGACGGTATAACTTTTAATTTCCTATTCATTGTTAGCATTGTCCATTGTCTTACGGTTATATTATACCAACGGAAGTGGCTAGCGTTTACTTAATTTGACATTTAAGTAATATGTCTGAACATGGTAATATGATAACATACTTTTGACACTAAATGCTTCATATGAAAAAATATTCATATCAAGCACTTGATGTCAAAGAATGTTAGCAATGGATACTTATAAAACCTCATATTTAAAAGTTTCATAATTCATTCTCAAATAATGTTTTACATTTTACATAATTTATAATGTTTTACATTTTCAATCTGTAGCTGTTTTCATAAGTTTTGATGTATTTATCCACACACGTTTATTTTCTCTCTTTTTTCAGTAATAAACTTATTGTAACAGCTTCATTTATTGCGAACAAACAATTATTATCCTTTTTTGTCGTCGCTTGCTTCTAAACTATTGAATCAAATGGGTTGAAAATTTGAGGACAACTTGAGGTTAGGACCTAGATAGTAACAATTTTTGACGACATGATCAGAATTCATTAAGGGTGTGCAGAGATTTAACGAAAAATTTTCCTCCCAATTGCATTTAATAATTCGAAAGAATCACCGTTCTAGGCAAGAGGGAAGGATTTATTAGCAATAAAGCCCCATCGAACTTAATAATAGAAAGTTGCTGAACTAAAATTTTATGAATTTTATTAATTAAATTTCAAAATTTGTACAAAATAATCATCATATATGACTAAATGAATTAGCTACTCGTAATTATTTTCCGGGAAATATATTATTCGTTACTAATTTGGTGCGTAACTCACCCAAATTAGCAAGTAATAAAAATATATGGGCTCACGCTACGCTACCACCAAATTTCTATTTCGTGACGTATTTTTTATCATCTGATCGGCTTGATAATATCAAATTATACTAATTTGCAAAGTTTCAAATCGAGATGGCAATTGGAAATTAATAAAAATCTAGCTAAATTTGTTTACAAGCTTATATACAAGTCAACCTTGGCAAATTTCTGGTTAAAATACTCAGAGAAGAGTATATGATTTAATTATTTCTAAACAAATCATTCCAGGGTTTTACAATTATAATATTTTGATTTCTTATAAATTAATAATAAAAGCATTATTTTTATTTTAAATAGCTTGTTTGAAAAAAATTATACTTAAAATAAATGAACCGTTTAATCCAGTAATTAGTAACCATGATTAAATGTAATTGACGGTGCTAATAAGGTCAAAATAAATTTTATAAAATATAGTTTGATAAACCAAATGTCCAAATTAAAATGTCAAATTTTTGTTTTAATGCTATTTATTTAATTTGTCTATTTATCGAGAATAAAGGAATTCGAAATGAATTACTAAAAATAAAAATCTAGAGCACGGTAGTGCGCAAGGCCGAGTTTAAGGGATTTCTTTTACTTTCAATTTTTCAAAGATTATTATCTGTATGATCGTATAATTACTTGACGTCAAATACCGGTTAACCTTAATTTAAACTTGAAAGTTTAAGTAAATATGTCTATGTTTAAATAACAACATTAAAATAGTATACTTATTATTTAACAAATTTCACATAATAATTGAAAGTTGCACTCAATGTTGAAATAATTAAGTGCGATTTTCAATTTTTATAGCTATCAAAATAATTTTAAATTCGCGCGCTAATGTAACTACTACAAATGTCATTGTTTTGTTTTAACTTTTGACGTTCATATGTATTTACCCACGCCTTAGTAGTAATACAATTTTTTTAGCAATTTTCAGTATTTACATAAATTATAAATAAAGTAATTAATTTTCAGAATTAAAAACAAAATTTTACCCCTTATTAAAATGATATTTCCATAATTTTATTACCAATTTTGTGAAAAATGAAATATGTATCGATTATCGAAATTTATGTAACCATGTCAATATAACATAACAATTATTTGATGATTGTTGAGAAGTTTTTACCTCTTTGTATAAATTCTGAAAAATATTTTGTGGCACCGTCACCATTAAAACGTCTACACCATTTACTTGGTGAATATAAAGTGTCCATGTCAGGATTTATATTCATATTGAATAACTAACACAATTTTAAAACTTAAAATATAAACAATTAAAACCTTATACCTACTGTCCACCAGTATGTAAATAAACTGAAACAAAACCTTCAAAACCCAGTATCAAAACACGAATTAATTTTTTGTAAATACGAGCTTGTCCGAATTAATACGAATTATAATCGGGTTTATAAAAGAAATAAACTATTTGAAAATTAAACTATTATAATTTAACTATCTTAAAGATTATTATTAGCCAATTACCTCCAAAGGAAATGCAGCTATTGTTTTTGCACCAATGTTGGAATTTCGTAAAAATTTCTTCAAATGTTCATCGATCCTACCTATTAGATGATAAAAATCACTATCGCTAAAATTTGTATATATGTATGTATATATATATATATATATATATAAATATATATATATATATATATACATATGTACTTTTTTTAAATGTCTGTAGACTCTCTAGCGGTCACAGTTTTATTCCGATTGGAATGAAATTTGGTATTTGAGGCGCTTTTGGTATTCTAAAGGCCAAGTTCGTTAATCGGTAAAGTCGGTCGAGGTGAAAGGGGGTTTAGAGGGAGAGGGAAACACAAAATTTGACTATCTCCCTTAATATTTGAAAAATCGAAAAATTTATCAGGAGTTAAGTTGTAGGTACTAAGTTTTACTGTAATTTTGTTTCTTATCATTTCTCTGTTACACTAATATTTACAGAAATATTTACAATTAAAGATTGAAAGTTAAAATTATAAATATCTCTGTTCACATTAGAGTTTGAGAAAAATGATCAAGTAATGAATTGTAGCAGACTGGATTTTCCGGTTATACCGTTTTTTTGGGCTATTAATAACTTTAATTTTTGCAAATACTAAAGTCATATCAGATATTATATTTCATTTTGATCACACTAAAATTATGACCGCTAGAGAGTGATTTATTTATTCTAAGGATATTCGCTAAGTTGACGCAGCTCCTGCGTAACGATTTTTTTTTTTTTAAATACTAAAGTCATTAGATATTATATTTCATTTTGATCACACTAAAATTATGACCGCTAGAGAGTGATTTATGTATTCTAAGGAAATTCGCTAAGTTGACGCAGCTCCTGCGTAACGAATTTTTTTGTTTTATATTTTAGGAAAATATGTATATGTAAGTTGTATTCAGACCTATATAGGCCAGGGCCGAAGTCTTTGAAAATGGTAATAAGTGAAAAAAATTTAGAACAGGATGACACCCATTGCAAAAGGAAGAAAATATAAAAAAAGAGGAAAAATAATTTACGGGCGATTTTAGGTCGGGAAGGGTAAGGGGGTGAACCGTTTTCCCTGAAAAACGGTTTATCGCGATTTTAGGGAAAACTACAACTCCTATCGAAAAAATGTAAGCGGCAAAGTTGTAGGTAATTTAATGATCTACAACCTTAGTATTTACACTTTTTTCACATAACATAAAAATATCTGCGAAAAATCCAAATAACCGACTTTTTGGTTTTTTATTTTTATCTCCCACAAAAAAAATTTTCTTCACGAAATTTGGTGCAAGTTTACCTTCTTATGTCCCAAGCACACTCTAATTTTTCGATTCAAAATATTTATTTTTTCCCCTTATTTTGATATTATATCGAAAAAGTAACCTTATTTTCAATCGAAAAATCTCACGTCAAAAAAAGTTTGTGCGCTTTTTGTTCGTTGAAACCTCTACTTTCTGATGGTGTACAAAAAAATATACATTACTATGGAAAATTTTCTCAGAAAATGCAAAAAAATGAAAAAACTCGATTTTGAAATTTTTTTTTTAAATCATCGTTTACAATCTTAATATATTTATTAAAATTTACACTTTAATTACTCGAAAAACATAAGATTCCATGTTACATTGATAAACTAAGAAATTGAAGAAAGTAGAGCGTGTTTGGGACATAAGAAGGTAGTTTTCACGAAATTACGTGAAAAAAATTTTTTTTATGGTAGATAAAAATAAAAAACCAAAAAGTCGGTTATTTTGATTTTTCGCAGATATTTTTAGGTTATGTGAAAAAAGTGTAAGTACAAAAGTCATAGAGATAATATATATAGAGTAGGCAAGCCGAGTCAAAAGTTGTCCCGTCAATACAAAGAGAAGAGAATCGCGTAGGTTGGGCTATCTCTTTTTAATGACTAATATATAGCATAGAGATAATATATACTCTATGATATATAGGGTGCATTCGCCTTGGACGCTCACACGCTTTGAGCGCTTACGCTTATAAGCACAAATTATTGGTGTTCATGTTGGCTTACGAACGCTTAGAATCGATCAGAAAATATCGTTCGTTTTGGACATTGTGAGCGTTAGTTTGTATCAACATGGCGACGTTTTATTTCGTCGAAAGTAACAGAAATAGTATACGTTTTACCATTTAGTTATCATTTAAATCGATCGAAAATAATCTGGGTAAATAGTTAGCCAATTTTACTGATTTGTAAACAATTTTAATTTTAAGTATTTTAATAAATATGACAAAAGTTTGGTTAGCTTACGCTCACGTAGCATTCGTTTTGATAAATAGTACGATTTGGCGCTCACGCTTTTGCTGCCTTACCTCTGTGGAGTAAGCGTCTGTGAGCGCGAGATCTATCTCATGAACTCAGCCGCAAGAGTGATTTTTTGACACTCACAGCGCCAAGTCGAACGCTGAAAACGACGATTAAGCGCGCTTAAAGCGTGTGAGCGTCCAAGACGAATGCACCCATAGTCATTATATATCATAGAGAATATATTATCCCTATGTTATATATTAGTCATTAAAAAGAGATAGCTCAACCTACGCAATTCTCTTTCTATTGAAGGGACGTTTCCACTTACACGCGTGCCTATGACTTACCTACTCTATATATATTATCTCTATGATAAAAGTTGTAGATCTTTAAATTACCTACAACTTTGCCTTTTAAATTTTTTCGATAGGAGTTGTAGTTTTCCCAAAAAATCGCGATAAACCGTTTTTCACCCTTAAAAGTTCCCCACCCCCCTACCCTTCCCGACCTAAAATCGCCCGTAAATTATTTTTTCTCTTTTTTTATATTTTCTTCCTTTTGCAATGGGTGTCTTCCTGTTTCAGATTTTTTTGGTATTGAAAATTATCGGTCCTGGCCTAATATATTTATTGCTAGGAAAAAATATTTGTAGAAAACAATACTTTTCCCCAAAATTCATCTCCAATAGTTTAATCAAGTGAATTAAAAATAGTTTGAGGAAAACTGCAGAAAATCTTCACAAGCATAGCCGTTTACTTCGTTCTTGTCCATACGCCGACAGTTTAGTCAATCAACCGCCCCATTAATTTTTTTAATTGACAAACTGCCGATGTTGGGATTCGAACTCATAACCTTCCGGTTCCAAGTAGAGCGCCTTAACAAGCGCGGCTACTTGGCCGCTTGGTATATTAATATAAAGATTATCAAAGTGAACTCTAGGTTTTTGAAAACAAATTTTCGGAATAATGAATCAAACTTCATATTTTTTATAAAATATTTTTTATTATGTGAAAAATATGAATTTTATTTTACAATTATATTGTCATATTGATATATGATAATTAAAATGTGCATCAATCGTTTATTTATATTTTCATATAAATAATATTAAAATATTTCTAAATTATTATAGCAAATCATCTAACGTTTAGCAGCATTGAAGTTGTCACTTAAGAATGTCTGCATGTTTGCAGTTTATTGTTAATAAAAACAGTGACCAGATGTTTTTTTCTAATATTGCATACTTTATTCATAGTCAGGACCGGATTAAAGATTTTAGACCTAAGGCTAATTTACTAGAAAAGACCGAATAATTTGTATTTAATTTACAAATTTTATTACTTCCATCAGAATTTTAATTACCTAAATTTTAAAATTGTACTAATATAACGATTGTAATGGCATAAATATTAGTTACTAATTAGCGGAAAAATAATATTTTTTAACAATAGAATCAAGGTATTAATGAAATTTATTTATCATCATTGACGACGCCTAAAATCTGCAGGGCTTAAGGCTATAGCCTTTGAATGAAGCCTTACGATTAATCCGGCCTTGTTAATACTACAGAAAAACTCATCTTATATTTCAGAAGAATTTTTATTAAGTCAATTTATTGTACTATGGGCAACAAAATCAGCGCTCATTTTTCAAAGTTGATTTGTATCTTTTTCATTCGATTTGTGGGAAAATGTTGCGAATAAAAGTTGTTAGTATATTTATTAACGAACAACTTTCATTCGAAACATTTTTTCATAAGATACAAATCAATAATAAAAATTTATTAGCGCTCCTTTTGTCATGAAGTGTATTATGGACTTCACAAGTGGCGTTCATTTTTCAATGTTTTTTATACGAATTGTGCCTAATCCATTCGGTTTTCAAAAAAAATTATTCAAAGAAAATTTGTTAGTATTTTTATAACGAACAATTTTTGCAAAACCAAGTGAATTCGAAGTTAATTGACTGCAAAAATTTGAAAAAGAAACGCCACTTTAGGAGTCGATAGTATTATTGAAGCGTTTGAATAGAATATAAAAGTATAATCCTTAAAATAACGTCCAAAATTTATGTTTATGTTCAATTTCTAGTACTTTCTTATTTGTTTGAAATCTGGTCACTTTACAAAGATTGAAAAAAAAAATTTCTTCTGATGTCATCAAAAATGAGTGAAAAATAAGATAGCTCCATTAGTAGTTTTAAAACTAAAACAGAATTACATTATGCAAGAATTAAATGCGCAAGTTTAGATTTCTTTAGGAAAAATATCAAAATTTAAAATTATTTATAAAATTTGTAAGTTATTTGAAAAACATAATGTACGAGGTACGTTAGAAAATGACTGAATATATCCTTTAAATGTAATAACGAAACAAAAATTTACTTGTCTTCTAAAACCGTTATATGATTTATTTAAAAAAATTAAATAGCATTATATTTGTTACAAAACTTATTCCTTTTAAGTTAATATTTGCAGATCAGGGTAAACAATCGAGAGTACCTAGTACCAATTATTGAAAAAAATACTTGTAATAATGAGTACCAAATGCTTTTTTTTTAAATCTAAAAAAGTAATTATCCAAGTGTAATTACTTTGAAGGTACTTATGAAAAATCAAGTACAAGTAGAAAGTACATTATAATGGAAAAATATAAAACAATGAAACAATATTTTGACATCAATGTTTTGATATGAAAAAATCTTGTACATCTTGGCTAGGGATTGAACCTCTGGCATTCCAGACCAGTGCTCTACCAACTGAGCTACATACCTGCTATAGCATCTTAATAGCATCCAGGTAGCTCAGTTGGTAGGGCACTTGTCTGTAAGATTTTTTCATATAAAAACATTGATGTTAAAATAATGTTACAAATTTTTAGACATATTATTTAAATGTCAAATTATGTAAACGCTAGTCACCACCGTTAATAACCGAAAAGCAATGGATGGATAAACACAAAAAGTTTACAAAAACAGTTAATTATATAATTATGAATAATGCATTAGCAAATGAAAATAATCTTTTAACTGTTATAAATGGCGGCAAGCATGTACTATATTTCAAAAATATTATATTTTATAGAGGGTATTAATTTAGCACTTTAGAGTTATTTATTTAATATCGACTAAACTTTCTAGTTCAATTAATAAACTTTCTAGTTCAATTCTGTTACTCGTTTACCCTGGTGACAGAAATTAATTAGCGGAATGAGTGAACTAAGTATAGATAATATTTAGACAGTTAGAAGTTCGTCTTGAAATTAATTTATACCAACTTTCTATCCCCCTTGGTGAACAACAATGGGTTCGACAATGACATACTTGTACTTAGTACTTGTATTAAAAGTATTTTAATTATTCGACAGTACTTGAAGTAACGTTACTGTAAGTATTGACGGTTTATGTAACAAATAAGTAGCCAGTACTAAAAAAGTACTTTAAGTCCTTCTTATAAGTACTTTACTTAAGTAACAACCCAGTTCTGATTTATTGATAAATTGATGGTATTAATATAATATAGGTAATAACGTTATTAACATATTGTAAACAGAAATTTTTCTATATTGTATTATGTGATTATACAACATTGTATTTATGTTTCATTATTCAGTCTAAATATAATCTGATCCTCCTTGATTCAGTCAATTTGTAACATCTCATAGAAATGATTCAATGTCTTAAATTGTGTTCATGGACAACACTTAAAAAAACTGTTCTCGTATAGCTTTAGAACTACAAATGAGAACATCTATTTTGTCAGAACTGTAAACGGAACTAACTCAATATTAAGTCTTAATAATATTAAGTTTTAATAATGCACGATCCTTCAATATGAAATAAACACACTATTTTTTTTTATTTAGAGAGTATTCATGCATCATTTTTTCAATGGAAATCGCCGTCGACCCAGTACTACAGTTTTAGTATGCCGAATTAAGAATCAATGTCAAATTAAAGACTGGATCGTTCAATTTTGACCGTGATTTCTATTGAGTACCGATGCTTAACATAAAATTCAGTAATTTGTTGCTTCTATAACATATTTATCAAGTTTTTGTTTTTAAAATCATTAAAAATGTAGCTGCTGTTGAAAGGGTTTTGTAATATTAAATTGTATAAATGCTACCAGACTTTTGTGACACCTGTATATTCGAAATTTTCCTCAATACAGTATTCACTCAGAGGAAAAGCTAATACTAAAAACGAATGGCCAAATGGAATTGTATAAGATTTTTGTTTATAAAAAGTTCAAGCGAATTTCTGGTTTTATTAAAATTTGTCTATAGTACAAAAGGTGCAATTTCAAAATTAAGAAACAATTTTTTTTCTATCAAAAGAAAATTTACATATTTTAAACAAATCTACAAATCTTATACAAAGACTGTTATAGGCCTAGTAATGTCAAAATATTTCGATTCAAAATTAAAAGGTAAATTTAAAATTGTTTTGATATGATAGACATTATGATACTACTTCGAAATATTTTTAAAATAAATAATTGTAAAAACTATAATTATAAATTAAAATAAAATACAAATTTTTAGAGGTCATAACGGATTGAACTCTAATATTCCGTGGAATAGAAGTTAGAATATATGATTTTTAAACTATTTTCGAATAATTTGAAATTTAATGTTCATATAATCATTTTATGGATAGATACTACAATTTTAAAATTAAGAAGTTCTACGAGTTAAAAATTCCTATAAAATCTAATACCTTCACAAATATTCTGTTTGGACATAATTATGGCTAGTTATATACAAAACTCAGCTATAAAATATACATTATTCTTAGTTTCAAGGTAGTCCAAAAGTATAATTATTAATTAGATCAAAATATAACTACACATTTTGTATGAAGTTTTGTTGAGAAAAGAGAAACATTTTAGAGCAATTTTCTATTTAATTATAAAGCCCACCGTGGTTAAGGGCACGTTTTTAAGTGACACGTAGTCAAATTAAACTAATTAAAAATTAAAAACCGTATACATTGGCAAGTTATTCATGTGAAAAAATTGTATTTTTTGTATTTTGTAAAATTACGTTTAAAATTATGTTGTAAATGTAATTAAAATATTAATACAAAATTACCATTTTTTGTTTTAATAGACCATAAAATTATCAAAAAATCCTAAGTAGACTAGTAAATAGGACAAATGCCTGGGACAAAATTAATATATAAACAATGAAAAACCATGAAAGAACATTTGGAAAATGGGTTGTCATGAAACTAATACATTTTGGGCGACTTGTGTGAATGGAAAAGTTATAGTTTTTGTAAAACAAACAAAATGATTAATCAGGAGTCAAATTTGTTCAAATTGGTCCGCACTAGTTAAAACACTCGAATAGTATAATCATATAAGCATCGGAAGTGCGACAGGTCTTTGGTCATGTTGGCATTTCACCAAGATAAAATTTTAAATACATACTAAGGGAAAACTTACAAAATAAATTTCCACCAATTTTTTTAATACTTTTAAAAAATTTAGCCCTCATTAATTTTTTAAGGAGAAACTTAAAACAGAATAAATTTATATCAATTTTCTTATATTTGGTAAATAATAATTTGGCCCTCTCTTTTATATCAATACTTTTCAATACAAAAAGATTAAGGATTTATCCGAAAACTTTCCCCTTTTTACTGTTTTTGATCGTATAAATTGTACAATTGTACCATTGTATCGTCTTCGTATTTTCCATTGAACAAAAACGGGAAAAAACCCACACTAAATTTGTTTAAATCTTAATCTCATTTTTAACCCGACTTCAAAAAGGAGGATGGTTTTCAATTCGTCTGTATTTTTTTTTCTTACTTATTTAATGCTTCTAATTTTAAAAATTTGAAAGCTTTATTTCAATAATTTGAATATTTATGAATAATTAAAAAATTGACGTTTTTTAATTATAACCGTTTCCTTTTTGCATTTACACCATCGCCCCGTACCAAAATCTGTTAGTTTAGGTACTATTCATGGAAAACTTCTAATCCATTTTGGATTAAAATTTTTATTCGGCTGTTATTTACAATATTCCACTTTTTGACATAACAGATACTCTTTTTGTTCGTTTCCTTGGTCTAAAATTATGTCCGGATAGTAAGTACCTACAAACTTGATATATTTTGTTACAACATTTAAATACAAAAATATTTATACATTTTCTTAAGATTAAATAATACTCAATATTTTAATTATTAAAATAAATAAAATAACAAATAAATAATTTTTTTTATTAATAATATCTTTTGCGCTTTTGTTCTTAGAAATTTTTATTAGAAGTATCAGAATGGCAAACAATATAAATTTCAAGTGTCATGAATTCTTGATTTAATTTAATTTTCCGTATTATCGAGGGTTTTTTGTTAATACAAATATTGTTATTTTTTAATGAAATATATGATCACTCACTTTGTTAAATAAATAAGGGTAAATATTTTCAATATATAAGAGTTAACAAAGCTGCCTTATTAATTCATAATTAACTAGAGCGAAGTTCTGCTAAACTTCTACTCCAAGTAGTAAACTTTGTAAATTCAGTCCTAATAGTATTTGAAACTGAACGCAGTGTTTATTTTTCTGTACTTCAAATATGTCATGTTAATACTCACTAGAGTTTATTTTTTATATTAATAGCACTCTAAAGCTTCTAAAGCTATTACTAATCTCATTTAAATAACGTTTAGATTCAACTGTGTATAGTCGGTATTTATATTAATGTAGCTGCTTAAATTATTTGATATTTTGTATACTTATTAGGTTTAAGAAATATTAAATTAAATAATTTCAAGTTCTATGTTCTTTAGTATTCTAAATGCACCAATACAGGAAAAACTAAAATAGTATTCACCCTTAAACTCGGGCTTGCGCACTACCGTGCTCTAGACGGAAAAAATGTATAATACATACTTATTATCATGACATCAGCATATTGGGATGCTATCAATATAAACAATAAACTATATATTTTCATAAAGAGTAATACTGAATGTCCTTTTTTCTTTACTCTCAAATTCCAAGATTAAATAGTTTTCCCATAATTTGAAAATAATTCAATAATGATAATTTATTATTCCATAATTATTAATAGGGAATATGCATGAAAATTTTTTTTCACTTGAATTGAAGCATGTTTACTTGACAAATATCAAGGTAAAATTACTTTTTAAATAACTTTAAAAATAAGCGAGATATGAAAGATTGAAATACCCGATTAGACAAAGAGGGTGATAGCCCTCTTGATATGTTATGTGACGTCATATTACACTTCCACCATTTAAAATACACATAAAACTCCGTTTTTAGTATTTTTGCAAGAAAGAGACAGATAATAATCTTTAAAAGCTTATAGCTTCCTTGATATTTGTCGGATTTTAATTTGGTTTTTAAATATTATTACAGTATTAACAGTATTTTCATATTCTGAAAATAAATGTGAAAAAAAAATTTCATGCATATTCCCTATTATACATGCAAATTTTGAAATTTCTCAATGTATTACACAATACTGAACATGTGTGAAATATTGATCATTCACAAATAAATTTAGTTAAAGAGCAAATCTGAAATTTCAAACTTTAACAACATGCTCAAATGAAAATTAGTTATCCATTATTTTGGCAATATCTACCAGAAAATTATTTTGTTATAGCATGAAAACAAACTCTGTAACTATAAACTATAGAGGAAATTAAAAACGAATAATCCGTAGCTGTTGACCAAAATATTGTTAAATTAGTTCTCCTTTTGAGACATGTTATACTGCTGTTCACCTTTTTAAATGGTTTTCTTAATTTTAATTTGAAACGCTGTTTATGATTTTTATTACACTTCAGTACTATTTTCCATCTTGAACGACAGTATCATTTATGACATGTTTATTACAGATGTTAGCACTTATGGTCCTTTAGAGTAGACTACAAATAGAACTAAATCTACTAAATTGACAAACATGTGCAAATTTTTTAAGTAATTTGAGATCACCAATTTTGGTAAAACAAGACAACAATACACATCTGATTGTACATAATTCAATAAATAAACCTAAACAATTTAATTTATACAAACATAAAATGCATTTTTAATATAAAAACACACATTTTAACCATAATAAAAACAGAAAAAATTGCGCCAAAGTTACGTCAAATTAGATAAAATATTTTTACAAAACAGAATACATGGAAATTCATTTATATAGGCACCATACTTCACTTAGAAGTCTCAAGATATGTACAAATCAGGAACCTAGCATAATTTTAAAATTTTTATTTTGAATTTGAGGTCATATAGAGGCATTTTAAGATTTGAAACACAAAATTTGCTCATTAATTTGGCACCCACTGCATTCTATTAAACAAATTCTTTAACTTTTCTCCGAACTTTCTGAATTTGCATTCTGTTTTCTCTCATAATTCATTTATTTACGAGATTGAAAAGGATTTTATGTATTTATTATCATGGTAATCAAAAGTAAAGTTATTTATTAATTTAAGTACCCAATCAATGATTTTAAAAGAAGAAAAATTAATTTATAAATGTTATTTCAACAACCTCTTTTTATAGTAAAATATTGAAATTTCCCTGACTTAGTAAGTTTCTCACCGATATTTCTAATTTTCCAGAAAGTGAAATTCTGTTAAAGTATTAATATAGGATTATGAAGAATAGTATTGCAAGTTGATTAGCAAATTTTTTTTCGAAACTTTACAATAATATTTTTACTCAAATGTTTTTGAGAGTGATATAAAAAAAAAAATTGTTATATTAACTCATAATAATATTTTTCATAGATCTATCCGTACTCGAGACATTGCCCATCAATCACTGAACACTTTATACAAAGTGGGTGCAGTATATTTGTTTAAGATCTCCTGTACTCGTATACTAATTCCTGAAACGTTTAAAAAAAAATTATTCCATATTTTAGATGAAACAAAAAAAAGAAAGAAAACCATTTGCCCATAATCAAACAAAATAATTACAAGAAATAATAATTTTATATAATTCATTTCGATGTGAATCTCGAATATCACAGTGAACTAACTTAATATTAGACCAAGAGCCAACGGCAATAAAATGCAGTAATGGCAGGAATTTTTTTGGCTATCGTTACTACTTCATTAAATGTTTCTTACAACCTTCATTTTAAAACTGCCCAAATTTCCATATCGAAATTCTTAATTTTTAGTAAACAAAAATTGTACTTTGATAGCGCAGCGATATCAAATTTTTAAATTTCATACAATATTTCGTATTATTTTGTATCCTTAGATTTGTTTAAGGATAGTTTATTTTAACATGTTGTGTATCAGAGAAATTCATTCGATATGGACCAAATTATTTTGTGGCTAAATTTGCGAAAATTATATTTTGAGTCTTTTTCGTATTTATATTTACCACCAAAAAATAGTTATTAAAGAATTTTCTGCCGTTACGCAGTTCTTGCCATTGGGTGGTGGGCCATATAGTCTTTATATATTATATAGATAGTGCAAAATGTTTTATTATTTTTAGCAATTTATAATTATTTATTTTCCTAAGCATTTGTTTCTGTTTTATTAAATTTGTTTCAACATTTCAACAAGAATGATAATAATGTCGACATAATACTTATATCAAAATTATAATAATAATTAATAAAAATAAACTTAAATATCATAATTAAAATTAAAACAAAACAAATATTTAATGATAAAATTTCATTTAATACTTATAACACCTGTTTAAAATATATTTTCATAATCTAACGACAAAAAATAATTCTCTCATAAATACAATAAAATTTTATCAATACTAGATTTCATAATAATTATGTGAAAATATTTCCATTTTCTTTATTATAAGAAAATTTATTTATAGAATAGAGATATCTCTAAATTTGACATTAAATCTGTTAGTATACATTACAGCAATCTAATTATACATTAGTATAGATCAATAAAATCTAATTCATACTATATTTTTTATCGGATCTGTATTTATTAAGAAAGGTTTTGGGCTTAATTTCATGACGCTACATTTTCTAGAAATATATATATATATACTTACAAGTGATGTATACATATATATATATATATATATATATATATATATATATATATATATATATATATATATATATATATATATATATATATATATTATAGACTTATATTCATTTGTATACATCCACTTGTAAGTCTTATTTCTAGAAAATGTAGCGTCATGAAATTAAGCCCAAAACCTTTCTTAATAAATACAGATCCGATAAAAAATATAGTATGAATTAGATTTTATTGATCTATACTAGTGTACAATTAGATTGCTGTAATGTATACTAACAGAGTTAATGTCAAATTTAGAGATATCTCGTGCATAAATACGCCCCTATTATTAAAGGGTGGCGTTTTCAAAAAATCAATTGTAATGCTACAAAATAAAAATTTATTGAAGAGATGTATTTCTTAAGAAGTTTGTCAACAGGAGCTACGTAGACTAAGCGCATTTTCTCAGAGACAAAAATAATATTGAATATCAGATCAAGTTGTCATATTGACAGTATCAGTAATTAGAGTTACAGAAAAAATGATCAGATGACAAATTATACTAAAATGTATTTTCTATAATTTTACTTTTGATTTTTTTCATTTTTGTAATATGTAGAGAAAAATTTAATGTTTTATGTTTCCCCACTTCCTCTAAGCCCGCACATGATCGATTTTGCCCATTAACGATTCTTGACCTTTCAGATACCAAAAAACTATGTCAAATTTCATTCCGATTTTATTTCATATCTTTAATCTGAGAATTCTGAGTTGTATGAATATATTTATCAAAGTAGATTGAAATTTTTGTTACAATAAAGGGGAAATGACTTAATAGAGGGGAAATAAGACACAAGCCTTGAGTGCGAGAAAAGAAGGGGGAAATTTGACATTAGAAAAAAATTAAATATACAAATAACATCTACGGCTAAAGAAGTTTCACTTCCCCCGCGAGCTTATGTGGATGCGGCGCACACATTATTATAACATCCTTTTGTTTATCAATTAAGTAACGTTTTAATATTGATTTAAGCTCTGAAATTCTTACCAAACCACAAAATGAAATCTAGTATTAGCGCATAATAATTATACAAAATAATTATAATAGAAAATATCACAAAAATCGAATAATAAACACACAAACACACGATTTTTATATTTGCTCAATACAAATTTTGTGAATCCGAATTTATATGTTTAATTTATTAACGTTCCACTTTATAATCCGTTAACGGATTAAAAACTTTTAAATCTGTTTCGTTTGGTGCACGCACATATCCCCATAATTCCATTGCTGAACTACACTGATCTTCAATTAATCGAACTTCATTGTATTCTAAATCGGAACGCCAATGAAATGGTGCACTTTTTGAATTCCGAAATGTACTTGATACACCACCCATATCAAATTTTGTATGATTGTCTAAAAATTTTCGCACATTTTCACCAAAATCTAATTGAAAGAATTGTAATAAATCTTGGACTTGTTCAAATGGATTCAATGATAGATCTTCGTATCGTATTACTCTGTAAAATAAATTAAAATCATTTAATAAAAAGTAAAAATAACAACTAACTGAGTTAATTGCCTTAGTATCCGGTATATACTCAGTTTATTATCAATTCATGAACTGTTTATTTTAATTTTTGAGCTGAAATTGTGGCAAAATTATTAATGACAAAAAAAGTATCAAATAGAACTTGTTTATTTTAAAAAGAAAGGAATATTTTTTGTCTTGAAACTTTTCTTTCGAATCTCTTACGGTCCCATGCACGAACTTGACGTCTCTTTTTAGGTCTAGAACACACACACACACAAATTTCAACTTGTTAGTCTATTTTTAATCTACTTGTTAGTCTATTCTGAAAACGTAAGAGATAGGACAAAAATTTACAGGCAAAAAATGTTCCTTTTTTAACAATAAATAACTTTTTGAAACTTTTTAAGAAACTCAGTATACATAAGGTATTTAAGCAATTCGCTCAGTTAGTTGTTTTTTTCAATTGTTTTTTATAAATTTAACAAAAAAAAAATTTTTTTCATTCCAGAGTTCTTTGGTTTTGTCCCATACAAAACGTCGCAATTTAATTTTTAAAGTTTAGTTCTGTAATTAACCACACTTATTAATCGTCTGTGGCAGACGGGCGTAATATTGAGGAATTCCTTAAGTGACAATGTTCACAGTTATTGTTCAGAACACTAAAATTGAACATCAAGCTTACTTAAATCTATCTGGATACAATTTTTGCAATCGTATGGCAGCACTATAATCTGATACTAAATCCGAACACAAAATTGATGGTTGATCACAATCAGGTTGTCCAGGACACCATGTTCGATGTTTTCTGGATTGTAATGTACCACGTGGATCTCTTACAAGAAATAAAACTCGAACTGATGGTCTGAAAATAAATAGATAAAATTAATCATTTGCGAAGCTTTCAAATTCGAAGGTAATTTTTGGTTCTAAAGCATTTCGTTGTAAATTCCATTTATAATTATTCAAAGAAACTGTCAAATATAACTTTTTGTGGCCAAATGTAAACTTTATAGTTGATTTGTGCCTTATTCGAAAATAAAAAGGTTTTCGAAAAAAAAATTCGAATAAAAGTTGTTACTATATTTCATTTTTTCGAAAATCAAATCAATAAGGCACAAATCAATTATAAAATTTTTTTAAATGACTTCAATGTGTGGCCCATAGTAAATGTGCTATTGACGAAACCAGATACACATTAAGACATATTATTCGACACAAATATTAAGGCACGAGTTTTAATTTTCTCAAAGGTATTGTAGTTTTCGAAACGAAAAGGAGACGTAAATTCTTTGGTGGTTGATCAGTTTTTTATCAATCTTTAGAAATTTAGTGATGAAAATAAATGAATTATGTTTTTAAAATAACAAAAATAAAACTGCCTGTGTACCCAATTAAAAAAAATTAGAAATCAATAGCTAATTATATGCTTCATTAAAAATTTGTATGCATAAAATATCGCTTTAACGGTTTAAGTTTTAACCTAGTATATAATTTATAGAATATAGATAACAAAATTTAAGATAAAAAGATTTCAGATTTTCTCTAATGTCGCTTTAAGGGTAAATTTTATCATAAAATTTCTTATAAAAAGATTCCCAAATGTTTTTCCAAAAATATTCGTGATATATCGCTATCAATAAAGTAATCTAGAGCACGGTAGTGCGTAAGGCCGAGTTTTAAGGGACACATTGGATAGATTTTATTCCGTAAATATATGAAATTGAAAATATTAAAATAACTATTGTTAATAATAACTAATTTTAATATACACTAATAGTTTTCATTTAATGGTCTTTAAATATATTTCATATCAAGGTAATCTAATTCAGGCACGGATCCAAGCGGAGGGGCGATCCATGCCCTCCCTCCGAGAACGAAACAAAATTTATGCATCCATACATTTTTGACGTGAAAATGCCTATTCACTCATTACACTGGTGAACGGTCGAACATTCTTGTGTGACAAAATACTGTAAGATTTCAATCGCTAATAACTTCCGAGACTAATTATGCGTTTACAATGATTCAGCCTACAACAGATAGATCATGTCTTTAAGTATCTGCACGCTGTATTTTTTTTGCCTGTGACATCATCGTAGTAGTGTAGGCAAAAGCGCGTGATTGGGGTTATTGTGAAGAGTTTTCGAAGTAGCACTAGGATCCAAAGTGCGACATAAATACAGCGAACAGCGACAGTCCAAACGTCTACGGATCATGTGCAGGACGTTTTCTTCAAAAATCTACGGTCTTGACCCGAACTGCGCCTTTCATTTTTGTATAGATTTTGGCAAATAAAGATCTATATAGAAACAAAAAAAAAATATATAGTTCTATAGTTCTACTGGCCGGCCTAGCTTCGTTAAGTTGGCACCTGATTTATAGCCCAAATCACAGTTGTTTTGTTAGAGGCGATAAATATAAGTCTGTAACATGACTTGTCATCCCACTAGTTAAGTTGTAGACCCGCGCCTGAACTAATTAAACCGTTACTAAAATGTAGAGTAAAAAATGAAAATCAATTTTGAGTAAATGAGGAAAGATTTATATATAAGGTCATTGTGAATTTAATTTTAAAACTTTTCAAACTGAAAATAAATACAATTTTGAGTCAAATTTTATGACTTTTATGAATAGAAAAAGTGATAGCATGATAGTTCAAATTTGTTGAAAGTATTATGGACCACAAAGTAGCTCTCATTTTTCAACATTTTATA
This sequence comes from Nineta flava, assembly GCA_963920215.1. Taxonomy (NCBI): domain Eukaryota; kingdom Metazoa; phylum Arthropoda; class Insecta; order Neuroptera; family Chrysopidae; genus Nineta; species Nineta flava. The sequence goes on along the minus strand of OY986040.1, from coordinate 85,522,411 downwards.
GTAATCAATTATCAAATTTAGAAAAATGAGCGATACTTTTGTGGCCCATAGTAAGTACATAAAGTTAATACACAAATATTTTTTTTCCCTTTTACAGCATTCATAGTAAATGCATTCAAGAATATGAACAACTATTTCACAGGAAACCTTGTGGATAAATATAATAATTACCAGTTCTAATCCGGCGCGGATCTAGAGTTAAAGTTTGAGGGGGGCACAGACTAAAATAAGAATAATTAGAATAAGTAAAAAATCGTATTTTCTTAAAAATTGTATTAAATTATCCATTAAAAAAATTTTCTATTATGAAATTCGTATTATTTCAATTACTAAAGCACTTTAGAACAGAGGTGGGCAAGAGTTGACTCGGCCAAGTTCTGAGTGAGAGGTAGGGAAGAGAGATAGAGTTAATACAGGGTAACCTACCAATTATTAATATTTTCTTTTTTTAATTAAAACATTTTCTGAAAAAAATATAATAATACCAAATCTTTTTTATGGTCACTATTATACAAAGTAAATAATACATACAATCATTCAATACATACTCTGGAATTATGGGCTGGTAATTTGGGTCATAAAATGTACCTTTTTAGTATATATCATATTTGTGTATGAATAAAATAAAAATATATAAAAAATATATATAAATCTTTTGAACCTTTAAGTTTACCGCTGGACCATTGTAATAAAAGAGGGAAATTTTTGCAAAGGATAATTTAAATAGAAATATAGTTTTGGAAATTCCAAAAAATTTGTCTAAATATTTTACTATTCATATCCGAGAACTAATAAAGAATTATTTACCTGATTTAATTATTTTTTCTTCGTATGGAGTATGCTCAGTATAGTGTCATGGGAATTTGATGAATTAAGTTAAATTTTACATAAAGTGAGAATTTGAAATCTTCGAGTTAGTCTACTTTGAATTGAAAAAGTGAAAAGTACTTTTTGTAGTAGTGGAAATTATTTTTCGCATAATTTGTTTTTCAAAAAAAATAAAATATTGACTATACTATAGACTATACTATATAATTATTGGGCAATAATCGGTAGGACAACCTGTATTGAAACATCGTTCCGTCTTGCTTCAAAACATACCTTCTTTACTTACTCTCACCCAGCTTATGGAGAGCCCGTAAGGCTCAGACGAGCTGTCTGTGCCCACCTCTGCTTTAGAACAGTGATTATCAACCACTGTATAATGTATACCGGCTGTTTAGTTTACATCTTCGCATAGTAGGTCTCCCACGAGTATGAGAAGTACATATGTATACATTAAGCAATGTGTATGAGAAGGAGGTCTTATAGGTTTGTTTTCTTACTTAAAGTTAAACTGTTGTGTATTGGTTGTCTGTTGTATGTGTCGTACGATACGCATTCAGTTAGATGATAGATGTTATGATTTGTTCTGTTGTTCAGACTTCAGTATGCTATAACATGTAATAATAATAATAATAGCCCTCCTTCTCATACACATTACTTAATGTATACATATGTACTCTCTCATACTCGTGGGAATATACTATGCGAAGATGTGGGAATATACTATGCGCATGTAGCGGTATCGCATTTTCATTAAATTATTATTATAATTTTATTTATCATTTTTATCTGTTGCTTAACAACTATAACTTCTCTCTTTTATCACAGTTGCTTTGGATGTTAACAACTTTGATAATTTACATATTATATATTTATATATTTATCTAAATTATCAAAGTTGTTAACATCCAAAGCAACTGTGATAAAAGAGAGAAGTTATAGTTGTTAAGCAACAGATAAAAATGATAAATAAAATTATAATAATAATTTAATGAAAATGCGATACCGCTACACGCATATATTATGCGAAGATGTAAACTAAACAACTGGTATAGTGAATGTATACAGACCGTTTTCAAAAGCATTTCTAATAGAGAATCAATTTTAAATAAATAAATAAAATATTTACTATAAAACCATACATACACATACATACTGAAACTGAATGTCTGGACTGGAATATTGGGTGACCATATTATATGACCGAAGAATGGATCTTTATATTCTCAAAAATATTTGAGTTTGTTACGAAATAATATTTTGCCAACCGTTAGAGCTCTTCCTAATTTAGACCTGGAATCTGTATGGTTCGAACAAGATGGTTGCCCTGCACACAATGCCATGATAGTAAGGCTGTTCCTGGAAAAAACTTTCCAGGAACGTCTTATGAGTGGTTTTGGAACCTTCAAATGGTCAGCCAGATCGCCAGATCTATTCAACACAGATCTAAAATACACATCTATTCGCAGAATAGGCCTGAAAATTTGCAACAATTAAAGCAAATAATTATTGACAATTGTGCGCATATTTCTCTTTAAGTGCTAGAAAATACCCGGGTAGATTTCTACAACCGACTCGGATATGTTTCAGCAAATGCAGGAATAATGCAGGAATATTCGAACCGTTGGTTAAACTTTTTTTTTGTCGGAATTCTATTTTTTTTTCTTTTTTGGTTTTATTTTTCTTTTAATTTGTGTGGATTGTTGTTTTATGTTATACCGTTAATAGAATACTATCATTTATTTTCAAACATTCCACAAACAAACAAAAAGGAATATTCAAAAAATAATTTTCAATTGTTAGAAATAATGAACAACAATGAACATATTTAACCCACTCTCATTATATGTTAATGCAGTACAAAACAGTCCAGCAAGCAAACACAACAGACACACTAAAGAGTACCCCCACTAATTTTATTTTATTAAGCATATTGTGTATAGTTATTATAGTAAATAGTATTTAACATTGATTCTCTATTAGCAAGGCTTTCCAACACATACGGTATAGTAAAGTATTAACCAACATAAAAACGAAAAAAAGGTCGAGACTGTTAAATGTAGAAGACGATATATTTTACGACCAAATAAAAATGAAATTATCAAAAAACATCACGTTCAAATTTCTCATTAAACGTATTCTTATTATTAACTTGTAATTAATCCCTTAATCCTTTGTTTTTGTAGTACATATTATTTTATTTTACATTTAAAATTATTATCATACACTATTTTACACAGTGTAGTAAAGATGTGCCTTTTTGCGAATTCCACTTCGCCTTCTCAGAAAATTATGACCCCCATTATTTTTAAAATAAAACTCTGGAATTTTTTTAATTCTAGGAGCTATTTTTTGAAGGATTTAAAAAAGATCCCCGTTGGAAAATTTAAAAAATTTTGATTTTCCATTTTTTATAAACAAACCAAAATTCAAAACCTAAATAAAGAAATGATCCATTATTTTCATTCGTAATTTATTAAAAATTTGAGTTAAAGCTTCGTTTAAAAGCTCAATTTATTCATTTAATAGAAAATAAAAAAGACTAGAAGTGGTCTTGTCGTATCTTTAATAGTTTAAAAGATATTTAAATTTAAAAGTCGCAATACTTTATTTATGTTTTGAATTTTTCCATATCTTAGATTGTTAATAAAAAAAATGGAAAATCAAAATTTGTTTAGTTATCCAACGTGTATTCTTTTTAAATCCTTCAAATAGTTAATGGAAAAGTTGGGGTAAACATTTCTGTCCGACGGATTATTGATTGATTAAGTATCCACTAAGTACCTGAATTTTGTCTTTCCTTAATATTCATATTTAATGGGTTAAACAAATTTTTTTGTTCAAGTGGCTGAATCAAGCTGAACAGAATTATTCGTTTCAATATTTTCATCTCTCAATTAAAATTATAAATATTAATGGTACAGTTCCGGGAGTTATGACTTTTTATTAGGAAATTTCCTGCTCTTTAAGAATATTTTTTTCGATTTTCGATATCTACAATAGATTTTGAGATATTTGCAAAAACCCAAACCCCCATTATTATTTTATTACCAAATTGTATATAATTTTTGCAGTTTTTTTACGCGGGACTTCTTAACTTATACAAAAACTTTCTAGATGCAATTACGAATCGAATGACACCTTGGTTATAATTTTTTGAGAAGGCGAAGTGGAATTCGCAAAAAAGGCACATCTTTACTAGTCTAGTAGATTAGAGGTAAGTAAACAACTTTTAAACAGTATATTTTTTCTTTGTGTGCCGCGAAAAAAAAATGTTGAGAATCATTGCACTAGAAAACAATATTAATCTTGGGAAAATAACTTTTATTATTATTCTTGAAAAACTTTCAAATTAAGAATTAGAATTAACGAAACTAGGTTTTTTAAACTAATTAAATATTTGAATGGTCAATTTTTACAACTGGCAATAAAGTATTATTTAAGTTTAAAAAGTAAATAAATATGAAAACAAAGTTTTATAAAGAACTTTATGATATCCATATTCGAATAATTGCTAAAGATAATTTTATTCAATTGATAATTGAATTAATTTTCTTCAGATAGTTATTTTTATTCTTCATTAAAAAAAAAATCATTGAAAATGATTTTGAACTTATATCAACAACCATGATTATCAATAACCAATTGGAAAATATTGTTACTCATGAATTGATAAAGATTGATTAAATAATAGCATTTTCAGTAGTAATAAATTACGTAACACTCTAGATTTCATTCCCACCATTTAATTATCTCTTACTTTAATTATCTCTTACTTAAGATTTAAGTAAGAAGAAATAAAATTATAATTAAAAAAAGATATTATATTTAGTTTGGGAGGGTCATGACCCTCCATGACCACCCCCCTAGATCCGCGCTTAGATCTAATAAAAAATAAAGGACAAATGTGTTACAGTCGAACCTGAGTCGAGACGAGAGTAGTATGTATCTTGTACTAAATTGACTTGTAAAAGTTTTCTACCGTCTCGTTTTCTTGAAAACATTTACAAAAAAAGCTTGTTTGTAAAAATAACAATTATTTCTGGTCGGTTGGTATGCTTAATAAGAATTTAATAATTTTTTATATTTTAATTCAAGCAATAAAGATTAATTAATTAAATCATTACCACCCAAATGGATTTGCTGTTAGTATATTTGATTAGTACATGTTTACAGATTAAAAATCTATACAGAATGAAAGAGAGTACTATCGCCCACTTCTCGAATATTTATCGAAAATCAGAATTCTAATTTTCGTCTCGTCAAACCTTCACAAGCTTATCTGGTTATTTCGTTTTTGTCCATATGCCGACAGTTTAGTCAACTATACGACCCAATAATTGACAAACTGTTATTACCGTATAAATAATATTAAAGAGAACTCTAGGATTTTTCGAAATAAATTACTACCCTGATTCGAACAAGCAACCTCCCAGTTCAAAGAAGAGCACCTTTGACACCACGGCCACCTGACTGGTTACTAATGCTCATCCAAAGAAACAGGAAGTTTTAAATGCGCCATAGATAAGTCTTTAATAAGATTTATGAGTTTAAAAAAATATTAAAAATAACAAAACAGAAACACAAACAAATTTTATTTGGTTTATATTAAGCGAATGAATATATTTTAAACAGTATTTTCTTATACCTCTGTAAGCGAGGGAATCCGCATCTATACCGTTGTAATTAAGAAACTGATTACGTGAAAAACTTTGATAAGCTATACAAAAATTATCGATTCTTTAAATTGCCGCTTATCCAGATTTGACTGTAATGATTAATGTTACGGTTACAAGTATTTTGATTGTATATGTTATTAATAATTCATTTACTTTCTAAGATATTGTTTTCTTTTGAAATATGAAATAATAGATTTTTTCACTTTTGAATTTATTAGACTGTATTATATCCGTTACTCATTGAGTATTAAAAACCTTTCTACAAGTCTTTTCACTGATCAATGTCATTCAAACACAAATTTTTATACCCTATAATTCGACAAAATTCTCGATCATTCGGTGAAAACGGCATCGAAATCAGTTCAGGCATTAAACCGTCACCTATCTACAGTTTTATTATAAGTATAGATTTTTGAAAGTGTGTAACAGGGATGTTGCGTATATTCGGATCAGAATCCGCAATTACGGAACTTCTGCATTAATTTTAGCATCCGCAATAACCAATGCGTTTACGGAGCTTTTGCGGATGCGGATTTTGCTTGTTTTGTTTAGCATTTCTGATTGGAAATAAATCACAACGTGTTTAAACGTGTTATCATATGGATGCTTTTTATTAATTTCAACAAATTACATTATTGTTTGAGTGTTTCGCCTTGGATAATCTATTTGACAAATGAATCAATAATGCCACCATCGACGCAAAGTGTGATTTGGTCTTATTTTAAACTAGATGAGCATGCCCGACATAAATTTCAATGTAAAATATGCAATAAAACAAACTCTCGCGATGCACTTGGAGCAGTTTAGCCTTTTTAGCGTGGAATTAATATATGAACCTCTGAAAAATAGTTTGGAGCCTGAAAAGGCAGCGACATTGCTCTTTATTAAATATAATGCACCAATTTTTATACTAAAAAGTTTATTATAATTTAAAGATTATTAAAAATTACTACCATCTATTTCGTTTATTCATGTACCTAAATCAAGTATCTCTTTAAAAAAAATTGACATCTAGCCTAAAAATATCCGCAACATCCCTGGTATGTAATACGATGTAAAGAAAGTTATTATTTAAAATTTAATGGATTCATATGTTCATTATTAAAGTTACAATAGCCTACTAAAAAAACAGTATATTTATCTATCGAAACGACATTTACCTGCCCAATTTCAAATGTTTACACTCCATATGTGCCTAATACATTTGGTTTCTGAAAAAATGTTTATAATGTTTATAATGAAAGTTACTAACATATTTTGTTCCAAACTATTTTTCGAAATCCGAATGAATCACAACGAAATTCAGCACAACTCAACTATAATATTTTAAAACTGTACAACACTTTGAACGCAATAGTACATTTCATTTCCCCATATGGAATACATTTTAATACACAATCTGTATATGAACACATACGTCCATGCAAACATGTATATATATATATATATATATATATATATATATATATATATATATATATATATATATATATATATATATATACATTCAAATATACGTATTTTCTCCACATACGAATGTGTAAATATTAATCAGATGAATTGAGAAGCAATTAACATTTCAAGGATTTTCATTTAATAAACTTCAACACGGTATTACTTTTGGTTTTGCAATTATATTATGAATAAGTTAATAAAATACCTGTGAATAACATCATATAAGGCTGTTTATAATACCATGCAACATAATTGTATGATATAAGCGAAATACCACTCATTTACTGACTGACTCATCATCACCCAGCCATAACTATGGGAGTTGATTTTCAAAAGTCAACTTCTAAGGGGGTGAAAGTTTGTACTGGGTTCCCGTTTTTTTTAAAGTTAGAAACATGAAAAATGGTATTTTGGCTATTAATAATAAACAACGTAATATGTGTTTAAGCTCTGTCTATCAACCCTTAAAGGTGTAAAATAGGGAGTCAGAGTTTCCATTTTAACTATTGGAGTCAGAAACATGAAATTTGGAAGATATGTTCCTCAGAGAGTGTGGAGATGCACTAAGAATTTTTTTGCATTTTTCGAAAATCAACTCCTAAAGGGGTAAGAATTGGTATTTAGACTATTAATAATAAATCATATAGTACGTGTTACAGTGTTTTTAAAAAAAAAAAAACTACCCTTGAGGGGGTAAAATAGAAAGTCGCGTAGATGGTTCAACAAAAACAATTTCATTACTTCAATGTATAGGTATTTAGCTTAAGTGCTTTTCATGTGCCTATAGAGTATAGGTAGTATCTGCCAACTATCTGGCGTAGTTGGATACACTATGTTGTGATGAAAATTATTGAAATAATTTTTAAGATCTCAACACATAATTCTAAGTATAAATGTTGAAAAATATTTAAGACAAAATATTTTTCTCCTTAGTGAGAGTTTTTTTTATACATATACAAAAGTATAAAGTTACCAAACAAAAATAAGATCTAATTTAGATTCTTTTTTTTCTTTTCAAAAAAGTTTTTTTTTAAACAAATGAATAAAATTTATTTTATTTATTTCGAACATTTTTTGAAAGTATAAATTAAATACTGAACATGTTCAGGATGTACGAGCACTAGATATAGTCCATTTATAAAATTCTTCAAAATGTTACTTACTCAATATAGTAGTACTGCACTGTGCTCGGCCACGCTGCCTACTTGGAAACTGGGAGGTTATGGGTTCAAATCCCGACATCGGCAGTTTGTCAATTATTAGGAAAAAAAAAGGGGGGCGGTTAATTGACTAAATTGTTGGCGTATGGACAAGAACGAAGGAACCGGCTATGCTTGAGAAGGTTTTCTGCAATTTCCTTCACGAACTCCAGATGAATATTGGCATAGTTCCTGTCATAGTCGGCTGCAACCGCATATCCTACCAATTTCTAGTCTATACACAAAAATTCCTTCTACTCCCCTCACATCCTTAGGCATCACAATGAACCTTATGGTCGAAGTGTAGCCCATCCAGGGCGGCCTCTACAATCTGTCTCAAAAGTCACAAAAGTCCACAATAACGTTTATTATTTTTTGTCGTAAGTTAAATAGACAAAATTCATTATTTTCGGTATGACGGGCCTAAAAAAAACATACTTAAGAAAAAAAACTGAGATTTCGGGTAATTAAGCTACCGTCGGCAAAAATAAAATTTACCGAAATCTCAGTTTTTTTCATAAATATCTATTTTTAGGCCCGTCATACCGGAATTTTATTGGATCAATCTCTTATGTTACGTTTACCATTATGTTATGATCCCATTTACTTTACTAATAAAAGGGAGACTTTAGGGAGATTTTAGATCTTTCCATTTTGGGGTTATACTACGAAGGCTGATTTAGTTGAAAAAAAAGGAAGGATACAAAAAAAAACAGAATAGTCGACAATAATTATTAAAACTGTAAGTATTAATCTAATACTTATTATGTAGTAATTAAAAGGTAAAAAAAATCCTGATTCAACTTAACTATAACTAAACTTAAAATAAAAAAATAAAAAATGTGTCATGTTATCAACGTTTCGGTGGCGTTAATTATCTTTCGTAAAAAAATTTTACGACTCGGTTACCACGTGTTGTGTATGTGTCAAGTCGTGATATTATCGTAAAATTGTCGTTTCGCGTTACCTACACTCGAGCAACCAACGCCGTTTTATTGGCTGTCTAATCCGGGTGTGCAAGCCAAACCTTTGGTGCGATATCGACGGTCCTTTAACGTCAACGAATACTTATTGTGTTATTATTATTTTTAACTCAAGAAAATATCTAATTTTTTTAGTGCATCCGAGAAAGAAAGTATAAAAAAACTCAAGATTAAAAAAAATTAACAAATTTCGGATCAACCACGATCGGAGGCAATCTGGACTTCAAAAAGCAACGCCTACCAGTGCTATTTACGAAAAATTACAGCCCAGGTATAGTGTGTGGAGACAGAATATAGAATACATAAAACAATATAATAATAACAACAATTAAAAATTTACCTAGTTTTTCTCAACAAAATTGATTGAGGTCCAAAACACAATACCTGCCCAGAGGATATTCCACCAAAAACACCGAGTGAGTGTTGAATTTGTAATTGATATTCCATACAGTATGGAACTTTACGATAATAGAAAAATATTCCAATACTCGATATATATATATATATATATATATATATATATATATATATATATATATGTTTCGGTTCTTTATTATAAAAAAAAATCTTTCTTGAATTCGCGAACGTAATTTGTATCTCACTACCTCAGTAGATCATAATAGAATGCCTCAAAAATTGTTTTTCTTCGTCCACAAAGACATTCTCCGAAAAACAATTTACGTTACTCTGATTTTTTGCGGGAATTATCCTCATTGGGTTTTTTATTTCCTAATTTCAAACAAAGATCGCGCAGGATCTAGACAATATATTTTGTAAGCTTGTTTTGTTTTTGTGTTGCTATTTAATTAAGGTGGTTGCCTTTTTAAGGTGATGCCAACGTATTATTTTTCCATAAATTAAATTTTATTGTTGTTCGTTAATCTTATTTTATATATAATTTTTTTATTAATTGTTTTTTCACCACTGTATATATAGTTCACTAATATTTTATTTTAATACGTAACACTTCTCGCTATAAATATCCCTTTTTTTTTACAATTATTTTGGTGTTAGTTATTTTTTTTATATATATAAGTGTGATGGAATCGTCACACAACTTTAAGAGAATTTGGTTTTGTTTTTGGAGAAACATTTCAACATAAATCACTGGAGACTAAACTAAAACCATTATTTTTTCTGGAATGAAACCCGAATTAGAACCGTTCTATATTTTTTAACTGAAATAATTGTTCGTAGACCTGGTTGTGTGTGTGGCTCTTAGGCAATTTAAGTCTCGGGGTCAGTCCCTATTTTTTAACTTCCTAAATTAGAATTTTTTTTACTTTGACTTAATTTTATTCATGATTCTATGCGCAAAAAATGATCAAATATTTTTTGATTTATTTGCGAAAAGTATCCTAAATAGCAATTTTCAAATTAAAAAAACGGGGTCTCCATACAAACTCTCACCTCCTCTTTCATCCCTGATGGGTTGTCTTAAAAAACGCCGAATCTCGCATTTCTTTATTTATAATTAATAGCCTAAATACCAATTTCCATGTCTCTTTTCATTATAAAAAAAAACGAGACTTGGAAACAAACACTATCCCCTGATTAACCCTCTTAGGAGTTGATTTAAAAAAATGGCATACTACTTTTCCCAGGGTTCAAGCTATCTGTATAACAAATTTCATCAAAACCGGTTCAGCGGTTATGCCTTAAAAATTTACCAGACAGACAGACAGAGTTCCTTTCGCATTTATAATATTAGTATGGATTCTACAGGTTCTACAATTTTATAAGTTTTGCTTAACAAGATGGTCGTTGGTTTTACAAGCATTTATTTAACTTGCAATGTTTGTTTAGGTCAAATCTTGCAAGCTGAATTCGAACCACTTCCTCTTATCCTACGGAGTTGAATTTTTACATGTTGGTTCAATTCCGATGACCATGAATTTGTATGGTAAGCATGACATGCATCGACAAGGGGAAAGGGTGGTTTAAACGGAGGAGGGAACACAAAATTTGGTATATCTCTCTTAATATTAGCAAAATCGAAAAAGACTAAGAAGTAGAAAATTGAAGTAAAGTTTTACTATAATTAAGTTTTTTATCATTTTTTCTGTTTCTCTAATATTTACAGAGATATTGACGGTTTAAGATTGAAAATTTAAATCCTAAATATCTTTGTACACTTTCGAGTTGTAGCAAAAATTATTAGGTAATGAATTGTAGCAAACATAATATTTAATTTTTCTAATATTAAGTGAGATATGTAAAAATATATAAAAGAGATGTATAAACAAAAATTTTACATGTTGGTTCAGTTCCGATGACAATGCATTTTATGGTTAAAAAAATAAAATAAAAACAGCGAAAATTAAAAAATAAATTAATACTAAAAAAACATTTTTTTAAATAAGCTTTTATCTAAATGCTCTAAAAAGAAGAAAATAAACATGTGTGTGAAGTTAGCACCGCCATTTTGAAAAACAAAAAAAATAATCATTGTGCTAGTTTGTGCTCCGTTGTGCCACAAGCCGTACTTAAAAATTTTGAAAAATGAAGCGAAAATTCTAAAAAAACGTTTTTCAAGTCCAACACCGCCATTTTGTCGGAATGAAAAAAAAGGTTGTATTAAATTGTGTTAGGTTGTACTAGCTTGTGCCGCAAACCGCACTTCAATACCACATTTGATGCGTAGAAAATCTAAATTAAAAAAAAATTTTTTTCTGTTCTTATCTAGAGGACGTAGTGCGACAGGCCGAGTTTAAGGGGCTTTTTGCCTTCGCGCTTACAGTAATATTACTGCACGAAATATCAGAAGCAGATTTGACCCCGAAATATCATCTGAACGAAACGAGCAATAGTGCTGATCTTTCGAATATAAGCTATTTAGGGAATTATACGAGACTGTTTTTTAAATCACCGTTAAGAAATAAACGGTTAAACAGTTATTTCGGTTCAAAAACCGTAAAATGCGAGGACGCCTACAATTTTTGGAAACATAATCATAATTCCAGGGCCTAGACCATAAGTCCTTAAAAGTTGATATTTGGGATACAGTTAGATATAGTGCCAAAACCGAAAGGAAAATGATCAAACCACGAAATTTAAATCGGGAAATAGGAAAACTTTCGCATTATTGTTTTGATAAAATTAACATAGGAAATATTGCTGCTCTATGATTGGTCCATATTTCTATATTTATAGTAAAATGTTAGCACATACCACTTGTGAGAGGTGTGCACGATTTTTTAAAACTTTGTTGCTCCACTTCCAGAAATGCTAGAAGGATACTGTTTTTTGCATTCGACGCGGAATTTTTGATACCTGAAATAAGAATCTTTGGGAAAATTTCATTTAATTTTCCCAACGGAACATATGGAAAATCAAAAATTAAATTTATGTGTTTAAGATTGAAAATTAAATTCCGTAATATCTCTGTACACATTAGAGCTTGAGCAAAAATGATAAGGTGATGAATTGTAGCAAACTTGATTTCCTACAACTTTATTCCTTACGTATTTTTCGATTGTTCTAATATTAAGAGAGATATTTTATATTTTGTGTTTGCATATTTGTTATATGAAAACCAACCGATCTTATGTGCAATACAATTTCTGTACGTTGATTGGTTGAGATAAAACTAATTATATATATATATATATATATATATATATATATATATATATATATATATATATTTACCGTACGTTGATTGGTTCTGATAACACTAATTGTTAAAATTTTTCAACAAAGAAATTTTTTGAAATTTATCAAAAAAAAGATTTAGATCGGTTTTATTTGCATTCAACCTGTTTTAACTTGAAATTCATAGGAAAAATTGGAAAACTTTAATTTTTCAAATGAAACAACTCAAAAAATGGAGAAGAACACAAAAAATTACCTTTTTATTCCCAGTAAATGTAAATTTACATGGTATATTAAGTTTAGTCCCGATTTTGTAACGTTTGAAAATATTAATCCTTGATATAAATGCTTGTTTATAAAATGGGCCATTCGCACAGATAAACAGCTAATTTTTGTGTTTGTTCTAGAACAAAAAAGTAAGGTCCAATTCGTTAATGGGCAATTTTTACTTTTAACCGAAAATCAGATCCACCCTTCTTCCATTTCGATGGTGATTTTTTGGCGCTGACTCAAAATTATTTAGATATCTACATTAGTGTAGGATGTCATCTTAAATCGAATATGGCGAATAGCGAATTAAAATTTCCACATTAACCCCTATGATATGGGTATCAAATAAAAGGGCTTGATGACGTCATTCTAAATCCAATATGGCGGACGCCGCAAATAGCGATTTTTAATTTCCACATTAACCCCTATCCAATATGGGTATCAAATAAAAGGGCTTGATGACCTCATTCTAAATCCAATATGGCGGCCGCCGCAAATAGCGATTTTTAATTTCCACATTAACCTCTATGATATGGGTATCAAATAAAAGTGCTTGATGAACGAAACACAGTATATAAAGTGACGTTATTCGAAATCCAATATGGCGGCCGACGCAAATGGATATTTACAATTTCCACATAAACCACTATGATATGGGTATCAAATGAAAGGGTTTGATGAGCAAAACACAATAAGTAAAGTGATGTCATTCTAAATACAATATGGCGGCCGCCGCAAATGGAGATTTACAATCTCCACATTAACCCCTATGATATGGGTATCAAATGAAAGGGCTTGATGAGTGAAACACAGTATATAAAGTGACGTTCTTCTAAATTCAATATGGCGGCCACCGCAAATGGCGGTTTATAATTTCCACATTAACCCCTATGGTATGGGTATCAAATGAAAGGGCTAGATGAGCGAAACACAGTAAATAAAGTGACGTTATTCTAAATCCAATATGGCGGCCGCCGCAAATTGCGATTAATAATTTCCACGTTAACCCCGATGATATGGGTATCAAATGAAACGGCTTGTTGAGCGAAACACAGAATACAAACTGACGTCATTCTAAATCTAATATGGCGGCCGCCGCAAATGGAGATTTATAATTACCACATTAACCCCTATGATATGGGTATCAAATGAAAGGGCTTGAGGAGCGAAACACAGTATATAAAGTGACGTTATTCTAAATCCAATATGGCGGCCGCCGAAAATGGCGAATTATAATTTCCACATTAACCCCGACGATATGGGTATCAAATGAAAGGGCTTGATGAGCAAAACATAATAAGTAAAGTTAAGTCATTCTAAATCCAATATGGTTGCCGCCAGAAATGGAGATTTACAATTTCCACATTAATTTATCTTTTATTTGATACCCATATCATAGGGGCTGATGTGGAAATTTTAGCAACTATTACATTAAGGATTTTCCCGAAAACTTCGCCCTTTTTTTCAGCCGCTTTTGGTATTCAAAGGGTTTAGGGAAGGGGGAAACACAAAATTCGCCCACACTAATCTATTTTATATAAGAGTAATAAAATTTTTTTATAATTATGTATATAAGTAATATAAACATATTTATATATGTAAATATATATACATATACATATATATATATATATATATATATATATATATATATATATATATATATATATATATAGAAATAATAGTACAATACATCTTCAAAATTACAGTTCCCAGCCAATGCTTTACTTATAATACGTCATCTTATTCTATATTTGATGACATTAAGTTTAATATAAATTGGATGGATAAGTTAACAAACTAAATTAAATAGAAAAATAATCCAGAAGAAGAAAATATATACAATTAAATTAAAATAATATTATTTGAATATATTGAAATTATTATTATCGAATACATAAATTACTCTCTAGAGGTCACAAACTTAGTCTGATCAAAATGAATTGTCGTATGTGATATGATTTGCGTATTTGCAATACCAATATTATTAATAAATTGTATACGTCGAAGTGCCATAAAGAAAGAAGAAAACACAAAATATAAAATGTCTCTCTTAATATTAAATAAAAGAATCGAAAAATGTGAAGGAATAAAATTGTAGAAAATCATGAGAGCTACAATTCATGGCCTTATTTTTTTGCTCAAACTGTAATGTGGACAGAGATATTTAGAATTTAAACTTTCATTCTTAAACCGTCAATATTTCTGTAAATATAAGTGTAACAGAAAAAATGATATTTAACAAAATTACAGCAACTTTATACATTTTTCTAATATTAAAGGAGTAATGCCAAATTTTGAGTTTCCCCCTTCCTCTAAACCATCCTTTCCCCTTGGCCGATTTTACACATTAACGAACTTGACCCTTTGAATACCCAAAGCGGCTGAAAAAATAAGGAAAAAAAGGCCAAAGTTTTCGGGACAATCCTTAATGTAATAGTTGCTCTTTAAAAAGTAATTTATTTTTCTTTTGATTCAAATATTTTAAAACTTGCCGCGTTATAAATTTTTAAAAACATACTAAGAGAAAACTTACGAAAACTTCTAAGGAAAAATTTACATAAGAAATTTATATTCATTTCACTCACACTTGGTAATTAGCTTGGTCCTTTATCCCATATCATCACTTTTTAAGGAGCAGCTATTATACATTAAGGATTTCCCCGCAAACTCAGGCCTTTTTTACATTTATGTTTTTGATCGGATAATATTTTTGAAAAAAATTTCTTATACTTATTAACTATGTTCAATCATATTTTGTATTCAATTGCGATTTTTTACGAAACTAATTGCGGTTTGCAGCACAAGCTAGCATAATCGGGCACAACCGTTTTTTCTTCATTGCGACAAAATGGCGTTACGACTTCTTTTAAAATGCGATTTTCTACGAAATTAATCGCGATATCGAAACGCGGTTTGCGGCACAAGTCAGCACAACCTTAGCAAAATTCAGCACAATCAAGCAAATCAAACCCATCAACCAGGTAGGCGCGACTACCAGCCATGTAGCCGCGCTTGTTAAGGCGTTGTCTTTACTTGGAACTGGGAGGTTATGGGTTCGAATCCCGACACCGGCAGTTTGTTAATTAAAAAAAAAAATTAATGGGGCGGTTGATTGACTAAACTGTCGGCGTATGGACAAGAACGAAGTAACCGGCTATGCTTGTGAAGGTTTTCTGCAGTTTCCCTTCACGAACTCCAAATGAATATTGGCATAGTTCTTATCAAAGTCGGCTGCAGCCGCACACCTACCAATTCCTAGTCTGCATACGAATTCCTGATCCTCCACTCACATCATAAAAAATGTCAAAGTAAAAATTATAATAAAGTTTGAAAAATAATGATGTGGGTGGCCTCTGTTATAGACAGTCGTGTCTCAAAAACGGAGGTTAAACCCCATTATTATTATTATTATCAAACCCATCAATTTATTACATTTTACAATTTATATGAAACAAAAGCTTGTCGCGAGATTTACCTGTGTAAATTTATTTTATGATTTACCTGTGTAAATAAACAAGAATACAATATGTAACTTGATCTTAAGTATTTAAGAAAAAATGTATGTATTTCATAAAATAAATTTACATAGGTAAATCTTGCGACAAGCTTTTATATCATATAAATTGTATAATGTAATAAATTGATGGGTTTGATTTAATTTAAAGTTTATTTTCTTCTTTTTAGAGCATTTAAATAAAAGCTTGTTAAACAAAAATTTTTTTTACTATTAATTTATTTAAAACTTAAATTACCCCAACTATATTCCTGATTCTCTAGTTAAATATTTCAAAAATTCTCTGACCGCATATTCATGTATTATTTAAATTATATTTATATTATAAAGTACAAAGTCCTGACTTTTGCAGTATATTTATAAAGCATTCACCATACAATAACCCTTGAAAACATAGAGCTTGGGGGCCCTTCAAACAGTTTTATTCATCTTGTCCACAGCATATATGGTTTCAGAGAGGGATTTCAAAACTTTCTGTCAATATTTTTTGCACCTAAGCATTTAAAAAAAAGTTGATTTAATAATTGGATAGGGGTATAAGGCGTCAAATTGTATATTGTGAAATATTCATGTACTGTTAGATATGGTAAATATAGGGCTTTTGAATTGAAACTATTATATTATTATATATTATTAATATAATAATATATAATTATTTTAAGGCATATATTATTTTAAGTAAGAATAAATAATTAGGCACATGTTTTGGAATTTTTCGAAATTCAACCCGTACGGAGGTAATTGCATTTCCGTTCTGCAATAAACTCCATTATGATTGCATCATCGTTGAGATCTTTATAATAAATCTACCTCAATTGAAGAGCGAAGTATTATATTTTTGATTAATTTCAAATTGAAAATTGTATTTTCTGTTTTTCGACACTGTAGCATTAATTATAATGTCTATTTGTTTTATGCTGGTACGGAATTCTGAATAGAAATAAAATATAAAGTAAATAACAGTTATTTGATTTATTTTAATTTCATTATGATGACTTTGATTTTATAAAACCACATTAATACCAAAAATAAATGGAATATACCTACATAAATAAATAAACACAGATAAACTAGTT
The DNA here is from genome assembly GCA_963920215.1 of Nineta flava. Taxonomy (NCBI): domain Eukaryota; kingdom Metazoa; phylum Arthropoda; class Insecta; order Neuroptera; family Chrysopidae; genus Nineta; species Nineta flava. The sequence goes on along the minus strand of OY986040.1, from coordinate 85,504,813 downwards.
TGTTTCGCTTATTGTTTTTGGTATAGCAAATTGGATTATTTGAAACGAAAAAAACATCCTACTTAGTAAATATTTTATACTTTTATTTTATACTTATACTTAATATCAAAGTATTGTTGGTTTTTATAAGCCAATAATAAATTCATCAAATGCCAGAGCACAAACGTATATAGTAGTTTCATCAAACAGCTACAGCATTTGTCCAAATAATTCTATCACACAAAGAAAAAAAATACTTCAAATGACTTATACAAGAGTTTACTTATTATATTCACTTGAATATAGATGGACTTGTTTTTAATCTATAAGAAATCCGTAAAACAGCCTTATAAACCGTATATGCCGGCAGTACACTCTCGACGAATGATGCTGTATATATATTATTTTTAAATAAATTGCTCCAATCAGCCATTGACCTTTCAACATTGTTCATATGAAACAAATTTTAAAAGGCAAATTTTGATGGGAAACCGGTGACATACAACGTACCGTGATCGCGGAATTGAAATTTTTGTTTGTAAATCGACGGTAAATGTTCATACGAACAAAATACGCTTGGTATTATTAGCTTAGACAAGTCGAAAATATTTTTAATTAAATAAATTATTATTAAAAATCATAAATGTTCTACCATAATCGCGGAAATTGATTACTATTAGCGCATTTTGTAGGAAATTTTATGCTCTTTAAGAAAAACTTGGTATGACAAACTCTATTCTGCCGGAAAAGTATGCCATATCTATTTAAAGGAAGCGATAGGTAATGGAGCTTCACCGTTATGGCGCATTATTATTTTTTTATTTACTCGTTTCGAACATCTCGTTTCTTCTATCTTACATTTAACGTTGTATGTAGATGAATAAGGTCAAATGAATGATAAGAAAATTTTTATTTTAGTTGAGCAAAAGAATGAAAAATATCAAAACTTATTTACTTTGCTTTTTTTTTTTAATTGACGTCAATCAAGATTATGTAATAACCTGTATGACAGGTATTTCTGGTAGTTTTTAGGCTGTCATATCAAGCTATTTTAGAAGAGCACATCGAAACCAGTAAAAGTTAAAAAAAAAAGTTAAAACAAAAACTATAAAAATCCTTAAGTCCAAACGGTTGAAATAATTTAAATATAATTTAGTGTGATAATTTATTTAAACCCTGTAAAAGAACAACTTTTTAATCACGAAAAAAAACGCATTGTTACTTATGTAAACTCGTTCACTAACGATTAAATAGAAGTGGGAAAAAAATTTCACCACTTTTGATTCTATGGGTGACTAAACTGTTGCCCAGTAAAATATTAAAATATCACATATTTGTTTAAGTATTATGATTTCACATACTGATGGATCAAAAGCGGTCACAATTTTCGTCCGATATAAATCTGATATGCTTTTTTCTGCTTTACGAAATTTCGTGCCTTATACGCCTTTGGTCTTTGAAAGGTCAAGTTCGTTAATCAATTGAATTGGTCTAGGTGTAAAAGGGGTTCGGAGGATTGATTGATTAATATCGGGGTAAAAATTATTGCACTTCGACCCTATGGTCCATTGTGCTCCCCCTTCTACCTCAGTCTGACGAGACTCGCTTCTTCCATATGTTGGCAATAGCCTGGAGCTTGCTTATCAGGTCCTCCCGAAGGTTCATATATTCGGGGTGAGATGCACCGAATATCCTGTATCTGCTGTAACCCAGAGGTTCGCAGTCAAATATTATGTGGCTGTTCCTCCAGACAATCCTTGACTACCCTTGAGGTGACCTCAGTTCCAGACAAGGCTTTTAAAGCAGCTTGACTGTCCGACAGAATACATACGTTCTGGTTTATGTAGCCTCTATGTAGGTTCTCACGGACGCAAGCCAGTATGGCGTAGACTTCTGCTTGGAAGACCGTAGCATATTTCCCCAAGTTGAGGCTTAAGTTTGCTTTAGGTCTCTCACCGTACATTCCCGCCCCGGTCCCTTCTTCAGTTTTGGATCCGTCTGTATACCAGACGATTCCTTTCCTGAGGTAGGATGGTTCTCCTTCCGACCACATGGCCCTATCACATACTACAGTGAAAGGTTTTGAGAAGGAATATGTCTTGGGAAGTATATCTGTGCCCATTTCAAAGACGGGGTCTGAGATAATTGATGTTCCCACGATACTTGCATGTCCAACCTGATTTTTATTAATCCAGTTGTTATTGCAAGACAATCTATAGGCGCTGGATCTCGCTTTAGCTGTTATTACAATGCTTAGCGGAGGCAGCCCCAGTATGACTTCCATGGCAGCTATGGGTGTACTGCTGTAGGTGTTTTTGCCACCACACTAAAGCAGCATAGGTTATAATGGGCCTGACTACTGTTGTGTAGAGCCAGTGGATCATTTTGGGTTTTAGACCCCAGACTTTTCCACATGCTCTCTTGCAAAGCATGAGAGAAGATTTGCTCTTATTTGTTATATATTCCAGATGAGGGTTCCATGTTAGTTTGGAGTTCAGCATTACTTCCAAGAACTTGGCTTCCCTTGTGATCTGTAATCTTTCACCGAAGAGGATTGGTGGTTTTATGTTATCCACCTTCCTTTTACGTGTGAATGGAATTAGTGCGGTCTTACCAGGGTTAATTTTCAATCCCTGATTGATACACCATTCCTGTGCGATTCTAAGAGCGTTTTGCATAAGCTCCGAGATTGTGCCTTCACAGGGTCCCTGAATTGCAATTACAATGTCGTCCGCATAACCCTGTGTGTAGTATCCAATTTGGTTGAGGTTTGTCAGTAAGCTGTTCACTGTCAGGCTCCACAGGAGTGGGGATAAGACACCACTCTGTGGACATCCCTTTGTGGCTCTCACAGTGACAGACTCTCCAAAAAAAGGAGTTTGTATTCTTCTTCCTATCAGCATAGATTTTATCCACCTGCAAAAGGTGTCTTCAACTCCGTGCCGACCTGCAGAATCAACCATGGAATTGTAAGAAGCTTTGTCAAATGCCCCTTCTATGTCAAGAAAAACGCACAAGGTGGTTTGTTTCCTTGCGAATCCCTCCTCAATCCTGTATATTAGGTTGTGGAGGGCTGATTCACAGGATTTCCCCACCTGATACGCGTGTTGGTTGGCATGAAGCGGATTTCTTGACAATGCCCCCTGAGTCAAATGAAATCCTATTAGTCGTTCCATTGTTTTCAGTAGAAACGATGACAGACTAATTGGTCTAAAGTCCTTTCCCGTGGAGTGATTAAGCCTCCCCGGTTTTGGCAAGAAGGTCACTCTTACTGGCTTCCATACGGTTTGGATGTAACCCGTAGCCAGGCTTGCCCTGAATATATGACCAAGCAAAGTTAAAAGATGCTCTGCTCCTTTTTGTAAAAGAACTGGGTATATCCCATCTGGTCCCGGTGCTTTGTAGGGGTCGAATGAGTTTGTTGTCCATTCGATTTTTGAGCGGTTAATGGCAATCACCGCTCTTCTCCAGTCCTCGCCAGTCGGCGGGAGACACTGGTTAAGCTGCTCTTGAGAAGGGTTTTCATCGTCCACTGCCACCGAATCCGGGAAATGAATCCGGAGCAGTGTCTCGAGTGTATCCTTCGCGGAGCTAGTATACTCACCATTGGGTTTACGAAGTGAGCCGATGGTGTCAGCGGGTTTCTTCGCCAGAACACGATGGAGCCTTGCTCCCTAAGATGTGTTTTCAACATCATGACAGAGCTTCCTCCATGAGTCTACTTTGGCTTTCTTCAGACACCTTTTGTATTCGGTAAGGGCTTCATGGTAATTATCCCAGTTCCCCAACCTCCTTGCTCTGTTAAATAGCTGGCAAACCCTTCCCCTCTGACTCCTTAGGCCCTCATTCCACCAACAAGTCCACCTGCTGATGTCTTTTGAGACCTCCGGTCAGTTTTCTTGGAAAGAGTTAATTATTGTATGCTGAAGCTCAGTTACAGTAAGCTCAATGTCCAATACTGTTTTAACTTTCTTCGGAATTGTGGCGAGTTTGAACTTTAGTGTCGAATTATATTCGTCTCAATTGGTTCTCCTCGGATCCCGATATTATATATTACATTTGTCCGTTCTCACCTCCACATTGTAATAGATTTGTCTGTGATCCGATGCAGATGGTTCATCGGACACTAGCCATTTCTTGATTTTACCACTGATTTCATAAGTACTCAGTGTTACATCAATGACTTCCTTCCGCACTTTGTTAATAAAAGTCGGCTTGTTGCCTTGGTTAACTATATCTAAGTTGTTAGCTATGATATAATCAAAGAGGTACTCACCTCTTGTATTTGTGTTTGTGCTACCCCACGCAGTGTGATGCGCGTTTGCATCGCATCCCATGATCAGTTGGTGGTTTTTTGCCTCACAATACTGGATCAGGTCTTCCATCTCTGTTGATGGTGGTGGAGTAGATGCATCATAGGGTAGGTAGACCGAAGCGATGAATACCACTCCAGTTCCGTTCTCCATGTTGTATTTTACTTTTACCGCTGTTAGATCTCTCTGACAAAACTCTAACAGCGGCAAGACATTGATGTCCTTTCTTGCATAAATGCAAGTTCTGGGTCTCTCCGAGGTTTTATCGTAGATAATTTGTCCTCTAGTATCTCCTAGTCCAAGACTCTTATGGTTAACAGCCCAAGGTTCCTGGATCAGAGCTATGGAGATTCCCCTTTTCAGCACATTTTGACAGAAGACAGCGGAGGCCGCCTTACTGTGCTGGAGGTTTATCTGAAGCATCCGAAGATCAGACATTCTTTTCCCCCTTTGATGTATTCAGTGGTCTAAGGTTGACTTGACCAAACCCGAGGTATAATTTAAACACTCGGTCCTGAATCAACCGCAGATCCGCTGCATCCACTTCCAGTACGATGGTGTGTCCTGCATTGGTCCTCGTGCTGTTGATACTTCGCCACTCCTGAGTGTGCAGGTTTGTATTCTGCACTCCAAGAGCTTTGATCACTTTGCCCGTTTCAACGGAGTTATAGATCTGGAGAGTATACAGCAGAACCTTTGATTTGTTCATCAGGGCTCTTGCATCCCCGACCACAAGTTCCGCTCCGTCCCATGGTCTGATATTCGGGACGTTCTCCATGAGCCAGTTTATAGCTGTTGATCCTATGCACCGCACAACGAGGGCCCCCCTGTCCAGGTGGCAACCCCGATATTGTGGGCCCTCAACGAGCTCTTGGCTAATAAGGGTTTGTAGCATCGAGAGTTGAACCTCTTCGGATTGTTCCTGAGTCATTTTGACCTCAGGATATCCCCGCAATGCAATGCATATCTTTGTTGTTGCAGCAAAGGTATTAATAGCACTTGCCTGTTCCCCCTTTCTTCGGTTTTTCGAAATCTGTTTCGGGCTTGGAGTCCCATCTTCAGATCTCAATCTCTTTTCTTGTGCAAGGGTTGATTCCCTGAGTCAGACCCCACAGGTATCACTGTTTCTGAGAAAGCCAGGGCTGTGGGGTTTTTTGTCCGGATTTTCCTCTTTATCGGAGGAATCGGTTTCTCCTCAGCTCTTGCTTTCTTTTCAAATGGTTTTCTCTGGGCTGCACCCGAGAGATTTTTCATTTCCACCTTCAGGAAAGGATTCTGGACTTTATCGTCCATATTTTCTGCTGGGCTGGATGCACCTGTAGTTTTTTGTGTCTCGGCGAGGTTTGCTTGTGCAACCTTGGTTGATTCACTTTTTGAGGGGATTTGAGCCCCAGACTTATTATTTTCTTTACTGTGTTTATCCATTTTTGATCCCACGATAAAAATCGGGCCGTGTACTACCCCATAGGCCACTTGATGGGGAGGGCATTGATACGGTGGAGTTCGCCAGTTGCTCCAAGGGGATTGTTTATGACAGCATTTAACTCTGCTGCCCTAGCCTTTGGCTAGATCTCTTGGCACAATGCCTCGCACCGTAGTTTGGGTTTTTGCATGGTTTCTTGGTCGTGCTCGAGGCTATCCTGTCCGGCATGGGTATTCCTGCCAGTAACATAGTTACTGACGGCGTAGCATAGCCCTTCATCGATGCACTTAAGCCTCTCCACCAACTACAAGGTCCTACCATGCCTAAGAGAAGGGCTCGGAGGAAGAAGAGAAACAAAATATAGAATATCTTGATATTAAAAAAGTCTAAAAATGTATAAGATGTAAAGTTGTAGAAAATCAACTTGACTACAATGCATGAACTGATGATCATTTTAATTTTAATTTTCAATCGTAAATATTTCTGTTAATATTAGAGTAACAAAGGTAATGAATTGTAGTAAAATTTACCTTACTATAACTTTACGCATGATTACTTTTTTCATTGTACTAACAGTAACGAAGTTAGCCTTTCAAATACAAAAAGTCACATCATATACCAAATATCGATCAAATTAAAATTGCGGCCTCCAGAGCTTTCGAAATCCCATCATCGACCAAAATTTCAAATATTTGTTTAATATATCGTTTATTAGCAAAGTCCCAATTTGAAGATCCATGATATTATTTTCTAGCTTTTATCCGGATTGTCCAATAAAACCGTTTCACTTAAGAAATCGTTTTAGTTTATAATTCAAAGTTTATTATTATACTAAAAACTTTTCCCAACGCTTCCACAATCGTGATGATACCGTGATATCGTTTTAATATTATTTATTACATTGGGTACATAGATGAGCAAAGTTTCAAAAGAATTGGTTTAATAGAACAATAAATAGGGATAGAGGAGTAAAAAGATTGTAATTCCTTTTACCTATTTCCAATGAAGTTGTTACACCAACTTCTAGAATCTTCAACAATTTACGAGTGGCATTTGGAATACCTCGTAAACAAGTCATCAGAAAGTCTGTTTGCTGTAGTGTGTTGGAATATATTATTTTTTTATGGGCTTTTCCGAAGGTTTCAAAGTACAGTATTTTTATCATTTAACTTCTTATATCCATGTTCAGCACATTTCCTACTTTGAAAAATATTGTAAGCCATTAAAAAACATAAAATAAAACAAAAATTAATAGAAATGGTTAATTAAATGTAAATTTATAAAAGTATGTATAATGATAATGTAATAAAAAATTGGTGGTACGACAAACATACACCTCTATATACAGGCATGATATACACACTTTATATTTAAGGTAGTTCACTCGTAATAATAATTTAATAAAGTTGAAATATAATATTAATCTAAATGTTTTGGATATAAAAAAGTAAGTTGAATGCAGTTGAATTTTTTAACATGCATGGTAAACGTAAATAGTTTGCGCACACTCTATTTTTGGAAAAATAAAACTGGAAAAATTTTATCTCAAAATTTAATTTATAAAAAATTAAGATAATTTTTTCTCTTAGAAAATAACAATTATACTCTGGGGGGTCACCATTTTGCAAAATTTGACTTCAAATAGTGTCTGTATAAACTATTAAACTAATAACTTTTTTTTATTACATTGATTTTAGATAAACCAGTAAGAAATACTGATGGACATCGCGAGGCACTATTCGTAAGAGGAGAACACTAACGAGCTCATAACTTTGTTCAGAATGACTTCGAATATAGTACAAAAACTTGGAATTATGAATGAAACAAAAAACATTACACGATAGTTCAAAAAATATTCTAGAAAATGATTATTTTTTCACGCATCGTATTGCACCAGACCCCTTAAACCAATCATGTGCCAACTTTCTACAACGGATGTTATGTGTTGTGTCAATTGTTAGTTGTGTCAAACATGTACTTTTGTTATATAATTTGATTGCTTTATGTAAGACAACTTTCAGAGTGGTCACAAAAAATGATTTTAAAATTCCCTGATAATTCCGTGTTTTCTAGTAAAGTTTGACTTTTTCCTGATTTAAGAATTTATGTGATTCAGAATTTATCAATATTTATAACTAGTTAAATAATCTTCTAAAAAGTAATTTAAAATTAATAAGACAATAATAAGCTAATGACTGGTAGGAACTACTAGAACAAATTAAACATTTAATATTTGGTAGACAAAATTATTAAAGATATTTCAGAAAAATTATGAAATTCCCTGGTATTACCCGGTTGCATTAAATTCCCGGATAATTCTCGGTTTGTGGTCATTTATATTTAAAAAAATTTTTGAGGGAAAATTTCATTGAAACTCTTACATGATGATGACACAAAACATTTTTTTTCAATCCGTTTTAAGTTTTATTTAGGAAGTTCGATCGAATTTTATGGAAAATGAATTTTTCAACTTTGTATTTATATAAATAAACATTTTATTGATGTTTTATAAACATTTGAAAATGATTCGACGAGTTTTTCATAGATCTTATACACACACTCTTATGGCTGATAAGCTTTCATTTTTATATTTTTTCATCAACAATCCCTCAACTTAAAAAACAAGTGAAAATAACTAACTGAGTTAATTGCTTAAATACCTGCTATATACTGAATTTATGAAAAAAAGTTTCAAACAAAAGTTTATTTTTTAAAAAGGAATATTTTTGTCTTTAAACTTTTGTTCTTTTTCTTACGGTTTCAAAGATAGGCCCAAATATGGTTCGATTTTGCCCATTCAGCTCGCTATCTTTTTTCGTTTTAGAGTTATCGTGTTATCGGGCGGACGTTACATTTGTGGAAATAGACTAATTAGATCATTTTATGAACACCTATACCAAAATTATTTTTCTACGATCAATATTTACAACCGTTAAAAAAACGGAACTATACTTAATATACCGTGTTATATATTATATACCGGGTATAAAAACCTAATGTGACATAGCTGAATATTATTAAACTTTAAAAAGATATTGTTACCGTTGTAATTTACATTATGTTTTTAGTTTTTATTATTTAGATAATTGAAGCTAAACTTAAATGTTTAATCTCGAATTATAACATTTATATTTATTACCGAAGGTTTGGCCACGTCGCACAAAGTTTTGACTTTTAAACTAGGCAAACAATATTTATTTCTTTATTTCAAAATCGACTTTTAATTTTAGCACATAAATAAATAAATAATATGTCTAAAATAGTCCAATAAATAAAATTAAGTTAGTTCCAGCATTGTATTGTATAATCAGGACAAAAAACTGGTTTGCTTTTATTATAGAACAAATACAAATACACACATACATAACACATACACTCCCGTTCAATAAAATTGAACCGATCTGGATTGAAAATTTATCCCATAATCTTGTTGACGACAGTAATAAATCTTTAACACAAATATTACCTATTTGTTAATTTTTACATTTATGAGATAGACAGAATACTTAACATGTATTTTGTATAGACTCAGATTGTATATAGAATATATGCTCGGTCCTTTATCCCATATCATAACTTTTTAAGGTGCATTATTTACATTAAGGATTTCCCCAAAAACTCGGCTCTTTTTTACATTTATGTTTTTGATCGGATTAAATATAATGCACCAAATTTTAAATTTTCATACTAAAAATTTGATATAATAAATAGATTATTACAAATTATTACCATCTTTTTCCTTTATTCATGTACCTAAATAAATTAAGTATATCTTTAAAAAAATTCACACATACATCCGCATTCGCCTCCGTGAATGTCAAAATCTTGCATCCTCAACACCTCTGATTTGGACCTCTGATTTCACATCCGCAAATGTGAGACTTAAAATATCCACATCCGCAAATATCCAGAGAAAATTTTTAGACTAACTTTGGACTTGTCTTTTATATACCACATTGTATTCTGTATATAGAGGTAAAAAACAAAAATTTTCATTTAACAAGAATAACTCTACAAAAAAATATATAGAGCCGCATTTTGCAGAAGTCTCAGGTGAGGCGGAGAGTGTGGGTGGGGGTCAAACGTGTAGAGATTTGATAAAAAAAAACCGATCGAGATATTTCTGCAAATTTGTTTACTTAAAGTTTACGATACAATTAGACTTTTCCACAGATTTGTAGAAGCTAAAAGTGTGGCTAAATACCAAAAAATTTAACTTTCGCAAAAAATTTATGTATATTAAAACATTATGAGTTTTTTACGTTGACACATTGAGTATTTTGTAGTATATTAAATACTACAAAATAATTTTGTAGTATGTTAAGCGACATTGGACACAGTCAGTACATGGATGGGTGACCGATGTGCTGTTGCCTTTTTGTTATTTTTTAAACATTAATTTATGTTTATTTTTTTAAAATATTGTTCCCATTTTAAAATGTCAATTTTGATTGTCATTTCCATAGAAAATAGAAACTATTTCGTTGTATTTTTAAGCAGTTTCAACTTCTATCACGTGTACGGTGTTAATTACTTCTTTTTTTTTTAATACATAAAAATTGTTTTCGAAAGTTAAATTTTTTGGTCATTTAGCCTTACTAATTAATTTCTGCAAACTTGTGAAAAGAATTGTATCGTAAACTTGCTTTTCTTCTTGGATCATTTTCTTTCAATTTCTATTTTCAATATGTAATACTACACCAATTTTCAGAACTATATTCCATCTTTTTTTTGTTTAATTTTTTTCGAAAAATAATATTTTTGGTCATTTGGTCATTCAGAAGTCACTTTTTTGCAAATTTGTGGAAAAGCCTAATTGTATCTTAAACTTGCATTAAACAAATTTGCAGAACTATGTTCGATCAGTTTTTTCTTATCAAAACTCTACACGTTTGACCCCCCACCCACACTCTCCGCCTCACCTGAGACTTCTGCAAAATGCGGCTGTTGCTTACGATATCATGGGAAACTTATGAGAAAAAATCACGACTATTTTTTATCAGTTCACTTTTATGTAGCCAGCTCTTAGTCTATATAACTAAATAGCTACAATTTAATTATAATAAATGCATACATACATATATACATGTATGTATTTTATTATAATATTTGGTTTATTTACAATAGACACGCTATTTGAAAGTTTTACAACTGTACGTCATGTTAAAGTAAACATTTCTTAAGAATACCATGTAGTATTTTGAGTTTATTTATCATTTAAGTATTTCATATACCATGCCTTCATTCGAAAAGTTATCACCTAATTTTTCTTTAATAAAATTTGGCATATCTGCCTTAATATTAGAAAAATCAAAAAATATATAAGTAGTAAAGTTGTAAAAAATTAGTTTTACTATAATTTTGTTTTTAATCATTTTTTCTGTTACACTAATATTTACAATTGAATATTAGAAGCTAAAATCCTAAATACCTCTGAACACATAAGAGTTTGTCTAGGTAAGCATGATTTTGTACAACTTTACTCCTTATACATTTTTCGATTGTTCTAATATTAAGAGAGATATTTTATATATTCATCTTGCCCTATTCTCCCCTTAGCTATGCCATTTATTAATAAAATTGGTGTTGCAAATACCAAAATCATATCAGATTAATTTCATTTTTATCAGACTAAAATTGTAACCGCTAGAGAGTAATTTATGTGTTCTAAGGAAATTCGTTAAGTTAACGCAGCTTCTGCATAACGAATTTAATTATGCCATTTGAAATGATATATATATATATATATATATATATATATATATATATATACGTTACGGAATTATAAGAAACTGGTTTTTCAATCATCATTAACGAATTAACCGTTAAAAAGTTATATCACTTCAAAAATTCAAAAATAGCGGGAACGCCTATAATTAAGCGAGTATGATCTATCATAATTCTACGCTACTTCCAGATATCCTGTAAAGTAGATATTTGGCATATAGATAGATCTAGTACCAAAATCGACGGAAAAATTATGAAAACCGGAAATTTCTATCTGATTCGTTGATATTTGTCGATAGTCCCTTCTGATTGGATACACATCCTTACATAGTATAAAACAAAGTCCCCCAGCCGCGCCTGTCTATCTGTTCGCGATAAACTCAAAAACTACTGCACCGATTTTCATGCTGTTTTCACCAATGGATAGAGTGGTTCTTGAGGAAGTTTTTAGTATATAATTTGTCAAGTTTTTGTATACATTGGCTAAAATATAATGATATTTGTTGGAGGTGTCGGAAAACATATTAAAAAGAAAATATGTTAAATATGCTATGCATAGATAGATGGCAGTATACACAACATGAGTACTTCAAAAATTTTGTCAATAGGTGGCAGTGCATACAACAAATGTATTTCAAAATTAAACGCAATTTATCAGTCCTTGACGGGAGAAAATATTATGTTACTTGGTTATAAGGGCGTTTTGCGGGCGACAAAAGTTTTGCGGACGAAGCCGCGCGGGTAATGCTAGTTATATATAAATATAGGTATGTATATATAACGGCTTACACGTTAATGTACAACTCATAATTAATGAATGTTCCAAAGAGTGAACACTGATTCTTTGATTGTTATAATTTTTTACAAAGTAACTTTTTAAAAAAAAAAAAGATTTTGTTTAAAAAAATTTAATCTATTTCTAGATGACCTTTTTTTAACTAATTATAGTGTTTTCCATATGGAAGTTTAACATTACTTAGGAAAAATAAGAGTTTTAGCAAATCGAATATGTGTTTTCGGTTGAACAACAATTCGAATAAAAATTTTCATCCATTACTTAGATTGAATCAATAGAACTACATTGATTTAAATAATAAGTTTTCAAAAAACAAACATTTGTAAAAGTATTATTCATGAAAAAATGAAATTTTTGCTTCAACCAAAAAATTGAAATATCTCGTAAACCATTAGAGATATCGAAAAAACAAACGAAAAGTCAGTCGTTTTAAGTCAACATAGTCCATAGAACTTATAAGTGCTGAATTAACGAGAAATTTTACATAAAAAGTTAAATAACTCCGAAACGGTGTGTTTTATCGAAAAAAAGCAAAAAAAAATTCCCATTAATTTCCACTTATTTTCGCGAGAACCCAAATCCTAAGTTTCATAACTGTAGGGCCAATTTTGCTAACTTTGTATTTTTTTCGAAAAAAAAAAAAGATTTTGTTTGGTGTTAATAAATGAACGCAATTTTGTTAAAAAAAAGTCTAACCCACTTCCAGACACGCTAGAACGATGCGGTTTTTTTGCATTCAACGCGAAATAACTTGAATCTTATAATAAAAATTTAAATTTTCCCTACGAACCTCCCAAAACTGGGAAAAACAAAAAATTGCATTTAAGTGTTTACATTTAAGTCACTTCCAGACATTTAAGAAGGATGCGGATGTTATAATGCGGCAAGTTTTAAAATATTTGAATCAACAGAAAAAAAAACTTGCCGCGTTATATAAAATTTTAAAAACATATTAAAACTTACGAAATAAATTTCAACAAAATTTTTTCTTTTATTTAATCAATTTACCCCTCATAAATTTTTTTGGTAAATAGTTTACCGAGCTATTTACATTTTAAATAGCTCGGCTCTTTAATGGGATATCATCACTTTTTAAGGAACAACTATTATATGAAGTCTAGAGCTATTTACTTTATAAATAGCTCGGTCCTTTCTTCCATATCATCACTTTTTAAGGAGCAACTATGTGACATATTTACAGTCCAAAAATCTCAGATCATCTAGGAAGTTGCGCAGATCTTATATTGTGGAAGCACGTAAAAGGTAAATAGAAGAATCTACCCCAATAAATATGTCACCTTGTATTTTGACAAACTATATTCAAATTGCGCGCATGTTAATTTGTAGGTAATTAGTTCAACTCTGTAACCTTCAGCTATGCGATGTCGTTACACGATAAAGAAAACAACCAAACTTATTTACTGTACTAAGTCAATTTTGATTTAAATGGAGACTGTTTACTTAATAAGGTATGTGATTATTATTTTTATATATAATAAGTTTAAAACTGTAGTTTTATGTGCTATTGGAGCATCAATTTATTAATACAAATAATAATTTTATAAAACAATACTATAAAGAAATGAAAATTAGAAGTTTAATACCAGACTGTCGTAATGATATTTGTTTGGTTAAAACTGTGAATCTATAGTATAAATCATTAATACAACGTGCAATTTAGTACCTAGATTATTACTAGTAAAATATACCATCGACTTTCAAGATTTTTACTAGCAAACCTGCGATTCAATAGATTGTACAATTGTTATCAATAAAAATACATTATCTGTAGAAAAATTATTACTAGTATAAAACCTATTTTGACAAAATGGAAACCCGACTTCAAAAATCAAATATTCTATAACAAAAAATTCACTAAAAAGTAAAAAAATAATTGCATATTCTTGTGTCAATTTTAGTTCACCTAAGCAAAATTTTTTAAATATATATGTACAATTGTTATTTTTGGAGTCGGTGTCAGCATAGAGAAATTCACATAAAATTTGGACACCGCCTGTGAAAGAGTATATCCTTAAAAAAAAATAAAAAATTTCGCAGAAATCGGTCATCACATATAAAATGAGGGTTTTCCTCGATTTCCAGGGAACCCCTTCATCAGAATGCGATTTGGTTACAATGGGACCAATCGGAAATCAAACTCTTTAAAACAAAAAAAAAATCAAAATCGGTTAACAAATGACGGAGTTCTGAGGTAACAAACATAGAAAAAAAAATACAGATGAATTGAGAACCATCCTCCTTTTTGAAGTCGGGTTAAATCAAATACATTTTATCGCAATTTTAGTGTTCTTTGTTTATTGTATTGATATCAGTGTATATATTACCTTCTTTAATTTTTAATATATAAAAAAAATATTTAGCACAGGCATAGTTGGCAGATGAATATTAAATATTGTTCTGTCGCAATTTTTTTTATCAACCCTTTCTACATGTCGCACTGATTGTAAATGCAGAACATTGTTGCCATGCAGAACTTTGGTCTCTTTTTTTTAAAGAAATTTTTTTTAAATTATTTGAAAACATTGTTGGGTTTGAACGGAATTAACTTTATTCATACTGTTCATTAAAACATAAGAGATTTTGTGACTTTTTAAAATAAAATAGATATTCTGGAATTTATAAGTTCTAAGTTTATAAAAATTACAAATTTGACCATTTTCTACTCATTAACCATCCACCAAAATGCGTTTTTAAAACGAAGGATTTTTAGATTCAACATGATAAAGATAAACCCATAATCCCAAATATTTCTATTGAATGGGATAAAATTTCATTGTGCAAAAATTGCATTTTTACAATTCGTGCAAGGAACAAAGAAAAAAATCGTATCAGAATATTTTTGAAAAAACTATTCGGATGTTTAAAAAGAAAAAAGAATGTTTAAAAACCTGTTATATAGGTATATTTTACGAAGACTCATTGATGTCTAGCTAGAATAAATATATATTATTATTATTATAAAATATTTTTACTAAAGCAATTTGGTATAGAATAATTACTCCTTGTAAAGAGGGCATATTTCGATAAAATTCAAAGATTCTAAAATTTTTTTGTTTTCAATTTTTAACAGGAATACGCGCAGAGTATTGCTTTAAAGAACTACTTTTAAGGACACGAAACATATTTTTTTAAACTTTTTGATAAATATATTTTAAAAATTACCCGAATAAAGTTGTTTTGTTCTTGAAGAGATATCTTATAGTGATCTATTTTTCACCCGGACCATCATTGCATTTAAGTGTTTACATTTAAGTCACTTCCAGACATTTAAGAAGGATGCGGATGTTATAATGCGGCAAGTTTTAAAATATTTGAATCAACAGAAAAAAAAACTTGCCGCGTTATATAAAATTTTAAAAACATATTAAAACTTACGAAATAAATTTCAACAAAATTTTTTCTTTTATTTAATCAATTTACCCCTCATAAATTTTTTTGGTAAATAGTTTACCGAGCTATTTACATTTTAAATAGCTCGGCTCTTTAATGGGATATCATCACTTTTTAAGGAACAACTATTATATGAAGTCTAGAGCTATTTACTTTATAAATAGCTCGGTCCTTTCTTCCATATCATCACTTTTTAAGGAGCAACTATGTGACATATTTACAGTCCAAAAATCTCAGATCATCTAGGAAGTTGCGCAGATCTTATATTGTGGAAGCACGTAAAAGGTAAATAGAAGAATCTACCCCAATAAATATGTCACCTTGTATTTTGACAAACTATATTCAAATTGCGCGCATGTTAATTTGTAGGTAATTAGTTCAACTCTGTAACCTTCAGCTATGCGATGTCGTTACACGATAAAGAAAACAACCAAACTTATTTACTGTACTAAGTCAATTTTGATTTAAATGGAGACTGTTTACTTAATAAGGTATGTGATTATTATTTTTATATATAATAAGTTTAAAACTGTAGTTTTATGTGCTATTGGAGCATCAATTTATTAATACAAATAATAATTTTATAAAACAATACTATAAAGAAATGAAAATTAGAAGTTTAATACCAGACTGTCGTAATGATATTTGTTTGGTTAAAACTGTGAATCTATAGTATAAATCATTAATACAACGTGCAATTTAGTACCTAGATTATTACTAGTAAAATATACCATCGACTTTCAAGATTTTTACTAGCAAACCTGCGATTCAATAGATTGTACAATTGTTATCAATAAAAATACATTATCTGTAGAAAAATTATTACTAGTATAAAACCTATTTTGACAAAATGGAAACCCGACTTCAAAAATCAAATATTCTATAACAAAAAATTCACTAAAAAGTAAAAAAATAATTGCATATTCTTGTGTCAATTTTAGTTCACCTAAGCAAAATTTTTTAAATATATATGTACAATTGTTATTTTTGGAGTCGGTGTCAGCATAGAGAAATTCACATAAAATTTGGACACCGCCTGTGAAAGAGTATATCCTTAAAAAAAAATAAAAAATTTCGCAGAAATCGGTCATCACATATAAAATGAGGGTTTTCCTCGATTTCCAGGGAACCCCTTCATCAGAATGCGATTTGGTTACAATGGGACCAATCGGAAATCAAACTCTTTAAAACAAAAAAAAAATCAAAATCGGTTAACAAATGACGGAGTTCTGAGGTAACAAACATAGAAAAAAAAATACAGATGAATTGAGAACCATCCTCCTTTTTGAAGTCGGGTTAAATCAAATACATTTTATCGCAATTTTAGTGTTCTTTGTTTATTGTATTGATATCAGTGTATATATTACCTTCTTTAATTTTTAATATATAAAAAAAATATTTAGCACAGGCATAGTTGGCAGATGAATATTAAATATTGTTCTGTCGCAATTTTTTTTATCAACCCTTTCTACATGTCGCACTGATTGTAAATGCAGAACATTGTTGCCATGCAGAACTTTGGTCTCTTTTTTTTAAAGAAATTTTTTTTAAATTATTTGAAAACATTGTTGGGTTTGAACGGAATTAACTTTATTCATACTGTTCATTAAAACATAAGAGATTTTGTGACTTTTTAAAATAAAATAGATATTCTGGAATTTATAAGTTCTAAGTTTATAAAAATTACAAATTTGACCATTTTCTACTCATTAACCATCCACCAAAATGCGTTTTTAAAACGAAGGATTTTTAGATTCAACATGATAAAGATAAACCCATAATCCCAAATATTTCTATTGAATGGGATAAAATTTCATTGTGCAAAAATTGCATTTTTACAATTCGTGCAAGGAACAAAGAAAAAAATCGTATCAGAATATTTTTGAAAAAACTATTCGGATGTTTAAAAAGAAAAAAGAATGTTTAAAAACCTGTTATATAGGTATATTTTACGAAGACTCATTGATGTCTAGCTAGAATAAATATATATTATTATTATTATAAAATATTTTTACTAAAGCAATTTGGTATAGAATAATTACTCCTTGTAAAGAGGGCATATTTCGATAAAATTCAAAGATTCTAAAATTTTTTTGTTTTCAATTTTTAACAGGAATACGCGCAGAGTATTGCTTTAAAGAACTACTTTTAAGGACACGAAACATATTTTTTTAAACTTTTTGATAAATATATTTTAAAAATTACCCGAATAAAGTTGTTTTGTTCTTGAAGAGATATCTTATAGTGATCTATTTTTCACCCGGACCATCATCTTCCAAGTTATTTACTAAAAAATCTATCTCTATTGATTGAACACCAATAACACCTTTTTATTCTTGATAAATTTTTTCTAAAGACTATGCTTCTCTAAAACTGAAATCTTAGCCAATATAGACTTAATTACTCAGTTTTAATGTTCTGTTTTCGTCAGCTATCCGATTTTGTCAAAAAAGGTCTCCCCTTTGAAAAGTTTATCTTCAAATAACCTTGAAGGTCCTGGTGTTAAGTTTAAAATTCATTCAGATCATTTTTACCAAAAGCAAAATCAAAATTTCCTTGAAGAAATATTCAGGTGCCATGTTTAAAATGAGCATTCTGTACAAATCTCAAAATATGAATATGATATGATTCAAAATTTCGATGTTGCCCACTTGTTATTGTATTTAATATTAATATCAGTTATTATATTTTTTTGAATGTAAATATAACAAAGATAAGTAACATATTTTTAACTTTGTAAAATGAAAAAGAATTAAAAACTTAATTTATATTTTTTTAGAAAACAAAAATTTTATTTACACGTGTGTATTAAACAGAATAGTCCTATAAAAAATATGTGTAATGTAAATGCATATAAAGCATAGGTGGGCAGACCTTGACTGCACTCAGCTCTGAGTGAGAGGTAGGAAGAGAGATAGAGTAAATACAGGGTACCTACCAATTAATATTATTTTCTTGTTTTAATTAAAACATTTTTTGAAAAAAATATAATACTAACTATTTTTTATGGTCATTATTATTCAAAGTTTACAATACATACAATACATTGAATACATACTCTGGAATTTTGGGCTGGTAATTTGGGGCATAAAATGTACCTTTTTAATATATTTGGGTATGAATAAAATATAAATGTCATATAAATTATAAAATATAAATCTTTTGATCTTTTACATTTACCGCATGTAAATTTTTTGATGATTTAGCTTTAGTTTAGATTTTAGGAAATTCCGAATAATTTGCCTAAACTATTCATATCGGAGAACTAATAAACTATTATTTACTTGATTTAATTATTTTTTCTTCGTAGGGGGTATAGTGTCATGGGAATTTGATGACACTGGACACAGAAAAGGTGCCAATGATAAAGCTGAGTGGAGGGGAGGGTTGGTAATTTGTTACTAATTTCTAAATGGTTAAATTTTACATAAAGTGGGAATACATATAGTTGTTGTAATTATTGTTATTGCAATCATCATTATTGCTGTTATTATTGTTATTATTATTATTATTATTATGTTTTTTGGTGTATCTCTCCATATTGTAAAAGATATTTTTTAAACAATAAATATTTTATAAAACTAATGCTAAATTGATTGAATAAATTATTGGGCAATAATCGGTAGAGACAACCTGTATTGAAACATTGTTTCGTCTTACTTCAAAACTTACCTTTTTTACTTACTCTCACCCAGCTTATGGAGAGTCATTCGACTCCGGCGAGCCGTCTGCGCACACCTCTGATATAAAGTGTTATATCTTTCACTTACATATAAAAATTAAATAATATGTTGTACCTGTAAAATACATTTACTACAAGAATAATCAAAATTGTGAGAGACTGATTCGGTTCAGATCGGTTCATTTTTTTTGAACGGGAGTGTACATTGATATCAATACAATAAACAAAGTACACAATATTACTTAATACTATTGGGATCAAATATATTTGGTGAATATAATAATAATATTATACATTATACAGAGAGTAACAAAAGTGAGGAGTTTTATGAATTGTAAGAAAACTAACTATTCAGGTTGGTTCATTTTTTTTGAACGGTAGTGTATATTTTTAAAATTATGTTAATGTCTGTTTCATACATATACGTTTTTGTAATAAAGTAATAAAAAGTAATTACTGATGTTTGAGCTGAAATTGTGGCAAAACTATTCAGTTTACGAAAAAGACTCAAACAAACCATGCATATTTTATAAAAATTTTTGTCAATAAACATTTCATCTATCTCTTACGGTTTTAGTAGAAATTTCCCACTTTTGTCGATCCCACTTTTTAGCTCTAGAACACACACACATAATTTCAGCTCGTTGACTAGTAGTAATACTAGTGGAGTAGAGGTCGAAACGTGGCAAGTAAACCTTTCTAGGCCTTTTTTACCGACATCTAAAGGGAAAGGAATTTGTATGCTGACTAGGAATTTGGTAGGTTGCGACTGCAGACGACTTTGATTGGAACTATGACGAAATTAATCTGGAGTTCGGGAAAGAAAACTGCAGAAAACCTTCAAAAGCATATCCGGATACTTTTCGTTCTTGTCCATATGCCCACAGTTTAGTCGATTTAGACGTTTTAAATTAATTTACTTGAAAAACTGCCTTTAACAACTCGACCACACGGACTGGTCCTTATTTAATTTATTAAATAAGTAATAATTATAAATACAAGTTTTAAATTAAAATAATGATTTTCATAACTATAAAAGAATTAAGTATCTAAACAAAAATTAAAATACTGCTTTGATTCATTATTTCCGATTGAACTACCTTAAGGCATTTTGATGAAATAATATTATTAGTAAATTCTAATTGTTGGTTTTGGAGAAATTTGGAACCAACGATTTTACCCCCTGTCGAGGTTTTCTGGAAAGTGTTAATACGGTAGAACCTTCACAAATATGTGTAAACTTTTAAATTCATACAAAGAGATCAATATTATGTATTAAAATAAATATTCAATAACATATTAAGAAAGTTGGTATGAATTACAACAACAACCTCCATATACATACTAAAATGACATACTTGAATATGAAAAAATAACAAAAATGTAAAAAAATGCATAAATAAAATACATCATATATATTAATATTATATGAGTTCGTCATTCAATAAGCTTGCATTAGACACCCTATAGGATGCGTCTGAAGTTTTTTTAAAATATCCTCTTTGAACCTCCAAAACAAAGCCTTTCGAATTCTAAACCTCATTTCGTAACTGCATATTGCAACTATCCCAAATTGTAATCATTTTCGTAAATTAGCTTATGATAAAAACGTATGTGAGAGACAGATAGGCAGACACCGATGTGATTCAATGAGTGTTCTGTTTTTTCAATTTTTGTACGAAATACTATAAAGTAGTCCAGTTAAATTTTATTACTTTTAATATAACAAAATATCTCAAAAATAAAACAAACAAAAATTCGTTACGCAGGAGCTGCTTCAACTTAGCGAATTTCCTTAGAATACATAAATCATTCTGTAGCGGTCAAGTCTAATTTTATTAATAAATGGCATACGTCGATGGTAATGGGGGGGGGGGGGGGGGGGGGGTATAAAGAAAGAATAAAACACAAAATATAAAATATCTCTCTTAATATTAGAACAATCTAAAAATGTGTAAGGAATAAGTTGTAGAAAATCAAATTTGCTACAATTCATCACCTTTGCTCAAACTCTAATGTATACAGAGATATTGAGGAATTTAATTTTCAATTTTAAACCGTCAATATTTCTGTAAATATTAGTGTAACAGAAAAATGATAAGAAACAAAATTACAGTAAAACTTAGTACCTACAACTTCACTTCTTATAAATTTTTCGATTTTTCAAATATTATGGGAGATATGACAAATTTTGGGTTTCCCCCTCCCTCTAAACCCCCCTTTCCCCTAGTCTGATTTTACCCATTAACGATCTTGACTTTTTGAATACCAAAAGCACTCCAAATACCAACTTTCATTCCGATAAAATGAATACTGTGACCGCTAGAGTGATTACAGACACACACACATATATATATATATATATATATATATATATATATATATATATATATATATATATATATATATATAAATATGTATATATATAAATTTTACAGATGGTGATTTTTGACATCTACTACCTAGTATCGATAGATATTTGAAGAAATTTTTGCGAAATTTTGACTTCGGTACAAGACCAATAGCTCTATTTCCTTTCAGGAAATTCGCTAAAATCAACTGCTAGGATTCAATAGTGAAAGGCAACTTCGTAATTTCAATGACGTTTTATTAACATAGATAGCCATTCAATAAATGTAACGGTTTAGGTTTTAAAATTCTAAAATAAAACTGATTCGGTTATCAAAAAAAAAAGTCAACGGTTTCGGCTATTCAATAATAAAACAGAATGTTTTTTATGTTTGATTCTCCTCCGGCATTTTATGCTAGGTTCCTACTACTCTATCCACGCCAGTTTATATGGCTCTAGTTAAGTCTGTTTCCGTTTGGACCCTTCAATTAAGTTTTTTGTTTTACGGCATAAGGAACCGCAGTCCATATGTATATCAGTGATAATAGTCTGGTTCACATGTACGATTTTTCATAAAATTTTTGAATAGTCTCCGAAAATTACGACCAAGGTGTCATTCGATCCGGATTATTGTGTAGATCATTTAAGGAAAGGTTCCAAAAGGGGCCGAAAAAAATAGCAAAAGTTACAAACAATAAACTAAAAAAAAAGTGGGGGTTTAGTTTTTTTTGAATATCTCGAAAAATATTCAAGATTTTCGAAATGTTAAAAAAGATTTGAAAAGATCATTAAATTTGCTAAAAAAAGATCGCACTCTCGGAACTGTATCTCCAATATTTATAATTTTTACAGAGCCCTGAAAATACTGCCAAAAACGGGTAGTCTGATTTTTACGCGCGCTGCGTCACTCTGACGCAGTAACTAAAAAAATTATTTAAACATATCAAATATGAATATTAAGGATTGATAAAATTCATGTACTATTGGGATACATGAATGAACAATAATCCGCGGTTAAAAAATTTTTATCCCAATTTTTTCATTAGTTATGCTTTTGTTAATTAACAACTTTTTCTGCAGTAAATGTTAACAGAAAAACCGCGATAATTATTGAACTAAAGCCTTAGGATTTTTTTCACTTCGTCGAGTTATTCTTAATAAGCTAACAAATAGATCCCCGTGGGAAAAATTCAAAAATTTGCATTTTCCAATTTTATATTAACAATTGAAAATACGTCAAAATTTAAGATTAAAAAATAATTATCAATAAATTTTTTTTTTTCGATATCTCGAATGTTTCAATTTTTAAATGTTAAATGCTACATAAATATATTTTTTTTAAATTTTTTAACACCATTGTTTAAAAAATTGTTATAAACAACTGCATTGTTTATGAGTTAATGAAAAATTAGTTTTTCGTAATTTATTGGTTGATACAATTTGTGATTTTTAGTGAAAAAACGGTTTCTTAAAAAAATTTATTTGTTGCTAAAAAATGCGTTTGTTAATTAACATTCTATTTTTGCAACTAAATATTAAAATTAAGAAACCATTTTTTCTCTAAAAATCATAAATTCTATTGTTCTTTCGGATTATAAAAAAAAAATTTCTTTATTCATTTTTTATTTGTTTATTTAATAAACAATTTGTTATAAATAAATTTGTTTTTTTCGTATATTTTTTTTTTAATACTTAAGTTTATTACGAACAACCATGTGCTGCATTTTACAAAAAAAAATTTTAATTAATTAATAGTTAATAAAAAAGACCTGAAGTATAATTGGCGTATCTGCCATATTTCCAAAGTTATTTAAATAATAAAAGCAAAACAAATGATGAAAAAAAAAAGTTTCAAGGCACAGAAATATGAAAAGTTATTTAAAAACAAGTAATGTAACAACTAACTGAGTTAATTGTTTGAATACCCAGTATATACTGAGTTGTGTATCAATGTTTGAATTGTGAATATTTCTGCCTATTCAATGTTTATAAAATATGAATTATTTGTAAATGTTTGTTTTGTATTAATAATTAATATTGAAACAGTATAAATGTTCTTGCATTTAAAAAAATTTATATTAATGTTCTTGCGATTTTTATATATTTAAATATTGAGTTATATAATTGAGTAAATCAACGCGAAGCGGCTGTTAACGCAAAGCGTTGTTTAAGACGAGCCGTTAGGCGACGCGAAAAGTTAGTCAACGCGAAGCTTTAGCAAATCAACGGAAAGCGTTGGTAAACGTAAAGCGCTGGTAAACGCAAAGCGCTAACCGCGAAACGTAAGCTAAAGCGATCCGTAAGTCAGTCAACGCGAAGCGTTGGTTAATGAGAAGCGTTAGTTATTCAAAGCAAAGCATCGGTGATTCGCGAAGCTTGACGTCACGCGAAACGTTAATCAACGCAGAGCGTTAACCAACGCAGACCGTCAGATTAAGCGAGCCGTAAATCAGCCAACGCGAAGCGTTGGTCAATGAGAAGCGCTAGTCAATAGGAAGCGTTAGGTCAACGCAAAGTGTTAGTTAATCAACGCAAAGCGTTTACAAACGCCAAACGTAAGCTAAAACAAATTTTAAATCTGCCAACGCGAAGCGTTGGTTAATGAGAAGCGAAGCGTGATATTCGAAGCGAAGCGTCCGTGATTTGCGAAGCGTGATTTCACGCGAATCATTGAACAACGCAAAACGTTAACCAAGGCGAACCGTAAGCTTAAGCGACCCGTAAATCAGCCAACGCGACGCGTTGGCGCAATGGGAAGCGTTAGTCAATAGGAAGCGTTAGGTCAACGCGAAGCGTTGGTAAACGCAAAGCGTTTACCGACGCGAAATGAAAGCTAAAGCTAAACGTAAGTCAGCCAACGCGAAGCGTTGGTCAATGAACAGCGTTAGTCTATAGGAAGTGTTAGTTTAACTCGAAACGTAAGCTAAAGTGAACCGTAAGTCAGCCAACGCGAAGCGTTGGCCAATGAGAAGCGTTAGTTATCCAAAGCGAAGCGTCAGTGTTCGGAATCGTTAATCAACGAAAAGCTTGAACCAACGCAAAACGTAATCTTAAGCTAGCCAAAAGTTAGCCAACGCGAAGCGTTAGCATAGCGTTGGTTAACGCAAGGCGTTTACCAAAGTGACCCGTAAGATTAAGCGAGCCGTAAATCAGCCAACGCGAAGCGTTGGTCAATGAGAAGCGCTAGTCAATAGGAAGCGTTAGGTCAACACAAAGCCGTGAACTACGTGACAACGAATCGTCGCTGATTCAACGCGAAGCGTGATTTCACGCGAATCATTAATGATTAAAGTAAGCGTGAAAAATTAGTCAAATCGTAACGATAGTTAACGCGAAGCCAACGCACGCGTGAGTTATACAACGTGAAGAGTAAGCCAACGCGAAACGTAAGCTAAAATAAACCGTTAGTCGGCCAACGCGAAGCGTTGGTTAATGAGAAGCGTTAGTTATTCAAATCCGAAGCGTCCATGATTCGCGAAGCGTGATTTCACGCGAATCATTAAACAACGCAAAGCGTTAAGCATCATAAAGCGTAACCTTAAGCGTGCCTTAAGTTAGCCAACGCGAAGCGTTGGTCAATTAGAAGCGTTAGTCAATAGGAAGTGTAAGGTCAACGCGAAGCGTTGTTAAACGCAAAGAGCTAACCAACATGAAACGTATGCTAAAGTGAACTGTAAGTCAGCCAACGCGAAGCGTTGGTTAATGAGAAGCGTTAGTTGTCATAGCGAAGCGCCGGTGAATCGCGAAGCGGCTATGTTAATCACAGCGTTTACCGACTCGGAACGAAAGCTAAAGCGAACCGTAAGTCAGCCAACGCGAAGCGTTGGTCAATGAAAAGCGTTAGTCTATAGGAAGTGTTAGGTTAACTCGAAACGTAAGCTAAAGTGAACCGTAAGTCAGCCAACGCGAAGCGTTGGCCAATGAGAAGCGTTAGTTATACAAAGCTAAGCGTCAGTGTTCGGAATCGTTAATCAACGAAAAGCTTGAACCAACGCAAAACGTAATCTTAAGCTAGCCAAAAGTTAGCCAACGCGAAGCGTTAGTAAATAGCCAACGCGAAGCGTTAGCATAGCGTTGGTTAACGCAAGGCGTAAGTCAGCCAACGCGAAGCGTTGGTCAATGAGAAGCGCTAGTCAATAGGAAGCGTTATGTCAACGCAAAGCACTAGCTAATCAACGCAAAGCGTTGGTAAACGCAAAGCGCTTATAAACACGAGATGTAAGCTAAAACAAACCGTAAGTCAGCCAACGCGAAGCGTTGGTTAATGCGAAGCGTTAGTTAATCAAAGCAAAATGTCGGTGATTAGCGTCATTTCATGCCAATCGTTAAACAACGGGAACCGTGAGCTTGTTAAAGACTAAAGCGAACCGTAAGTCAGCCAACGCGAAGCGTTGGTTAATGAGAAGCGTTATTTATTCAAAGCGAAGCGTCGGTGATTCGCGAAGCGTGATTTCACGCGAATTGTTAAACAACGCAAAGCGTAAACCAACGCGAACGAAGGAAGTAAGAAACGTAGGAAGTTTTGACAACGCGAAACGTAAGCAAAAGCGAACAGATAGTCAGCGAAACGAAAGCTAAAGCGAACCGTAAATCAGCCAACGCGAAACGTTGGCCAATGAAAAGCGTTAGTTATGCAAAGCGAAGCGCCAGTGATATCGCGAAGCAAGATTTAACTCGAACCGGTAAACATCGAAAAGCGTGAACCAACTCGAAACGTAAGCTAAAGCGAACTATAAGTCAGCCAACGCAAAGCGTTAGTAAATCAACCCATTGCCTTGGTAAACGCAAAGCGTTAACCGTCGCATCACGCAAGCTAAAGCGAACCGTTAGTCACCCAACGCGAAGCGTTGGTCAATAGGAAGCGTTAGGTCAACACGAAGCGTTAGTTAATGAACGCGAAGCGTCAGTGATTCAACGCGAAGCGTGATTTCACGCGTAGCGTCAATCAACACGAAGCTTTGTTAAGCTTAGCGAGTTGTTAAGCTAAGCGACGTTAGTTATTCAACGCTAATATATATATATATATATATATATATATATATATATATATATATATATATATATATTTATATATATATATATATATATATATATGTATGTATATATATATATATAATTATATGTATATATATATATATGTAAATATATATATATATATATATATTATATATATGTATATATATCTATATATATATATTTATATATATATATATATATATATATATATATATTTATATATATATATATATATAATTATATGTATATATATATATATATATATATATATAAATATATATATATGTATATTAGCGTTGAATAACTAACGTCACTTAGCTTAACAACTCGCTAAGCTTAACAAAGCTTCGTGTTGATTGACGCTACGCGTGAAATCACGCTTCGCGTTGAATCACTGATGCTTCGCGTTTATTAACTAACGCTTCATGTTGACCTAACGCTTCCTGTATCCTATGTATATTTATATATACATATATTTATATATATATATACATATATATATATATATATATATATATATATATATATATACATATATTTATATGTATATATATATATATATATCTAAATTTTTTTGATGATTTTTGATAGGATCGATGGACCTTTGAACAAAATTTTTGCAAAATTTTGACATCTGTACAAACTACTTCTTTGAAAAGGAAAATCACTTAATCCTTGACCTTATGGTTAAAAAAACTGAAATAAACATAAAAACAATACTATTTGATGTATGTTATGTTTGTCATGTGCCCGTTTGTACATGGAGACCATCATTCGTTTATCAATTGTATTTATCATTTTTTTCAACTTTGAGGCCAGATTTTGAGAAAACTATTGAGTTTATGAAAAAGTGTTTCAAACAAAAGTTGTTTATTATAAAGAGAAAAAGATTTTTTGTTAACAAATTTTTTTTCTGACTCTTACGGTTTCAAAGATGTGTAACTCCCCCCTTTTATTTGCTCTTTCTGCACAAATTATGAGAAAACTATTGAGTTTATGGAAAAATTTTTCAAACAAAAGATGATTATTTTAAAAAGAAGAAGATTTTTTGTCTCAAAATTTTTTTTCTATCTCTTACGGTTTCAAAGACGGATATTTCCCCCCCTCATAGCGGGGGGAAACATGTTCCGATTTTGCCCATTAACGAACTTGACCTTACTTTTTTGCTCTAGAACACACACAAAAATTTTCAGCTCGTTATCTCTTTTCGTTCTTGAGTTATCGGCTTCACAGACGGACGGACGGACGGACGGACATGTGAAAATGGCCGAATTAGGCCATTTTATGAATACCTTTTTGAAGCATTTTTGTCAAGGATTAATATTTTCAAGCGTTACAAAGTCGGGACTAAACTTAATATACCTTGTATATTTACAAATATACTGGGTATAAAAATAGAAAAAAATTTTTTTTTGTAAAATGCAGCACATGGTTGTTTTCGTAATAAACTTAAGTATTTAAAAAAAAATTTATTTATAACAAATTGTTTATTAAATAAACAAATAAAAAATGAATAAAGAAATTTTTTTTTTATAATCCGAAAGAACAATAGAATTTATGATTTTTAGAGAAAAAATGGTTTCTTAATTTTAATATTTAGTTGCAAAAATAGAATGTTAATTAACAAACGCATTTTTTAGCAACAAATAAATTTTTTTAAGAAACCGTTTTTTCACTAAAAATCATAAATTGTATCAACCAATAAATTACGAAAAAACAATTTTTCATTAGCTCATAAACAATGCATTTGTTTATAACAATTTTTTAAACAATGGTGTTAAAAAATTAAAAAAAAATATTTTTATGTAGCATTTAACATTTAAAAATTGAAACATTCGAGATATCGAAAAAAAAAAAATTTATTGATAATTATTTTTTAATCTTAAATTTTGACGTATTTTCAATTGTTAATATAAAATTGGAAAATGCAAATTTTTGAATTTTTCCAACGGGGATCTTTTTGTTAGCCTATTAAGAATAACTCGACGAAGTGAAAAAAATCCTAAGGCTTTAGTTCAATAATTATCGCGGTTTTTCTGTTAACATTTACTGCAGAAAAAGTTGTTAATTAACAAAAGCATAACTAATGAAAAAATTGGGATAAAAATTTTTTAACCGCGGATTATTGTTCATTCATGTATCCCAATAGTACATGAATTTTATCAATCCTTAATATTCATATTTAATATGTTTAAATAATTTTTTTAGTTACTGCGTCAGAGTGACGCAGCGCGCGTAAAAGTCAGACTACCCGTTTTTGGCACTATTTTCAGGGCTCTGTAAAAATTATAAATATTGGAGATACAGTTCCGGGAGTGCGGACTTTTTTTTAGCAAATTTAATGATCTTTTCAAATCTTTTTTAACATTTCGAAAATCTTGAATATTTTTCGAGATATTCAAAAAAAACTAAACCCCCACTTTTTTTTTTAGTTTATTGTTTATAACTTTTGCTATTTTTTTCGGCCCCTTTTGGAACCTTTCCTTAAATAATCTACACAATAGTCCGGATCGAATGACACCTTGGTCGTAATTTTCGGAGACTATTCAAAATTTTTTTGAAAAATCGTACATGTGAACCAGACTATAATATATAAACTTTATTTACTAAGAAATCAACAGCATGATTTTACGTACACGAAATTTAAAAGAGAAGATTCACCTTCACGCTGCCTCACTCAAAGTGGACGTCGGACGAATTATTAATTAGTAATAATTGCGCAAAAAATTCAAATTTACCTTTAATGTCATACACAAAAAATATAACGGTTAATAATCGGTTTCTCATGTAAAATAATCGGTTTCGGTAACGATATTAGTTTTTATTTCTTTAATTTAAAACGGTAACGGTTACTCAAATTAATCGGTTTTAATTTAATTTGGGTTCATTTAGAATCCCTGCTTGTTAATAAATATTTGAAAAAAGATAAAGCTTGTTTGTCAATTTCATAACTTCCTATAATATTTAACTCTGTATTCAGATAAAAACTCCAAAAACTCCGCAACCGCAATAATCAATGCGGAGTTTTTGCGGATGCGGTTGTTGCTTGTTTTGTTTATAATTTCTGATTGTAAATAAATCACAAGGTGTTTAGACGTGTTATAATATGGATGTTTTTTTTATTTATTTCGAGTGTTTAGCCTTGGATAATCTTACTTATTATTAAGTGAAGAAATAATGCCACCACCGACGCAAAGTATGCTTTAGTCTTATTTTAAACTAGATGAGCATGTTCGACATAATCTATGCACCCTTTTTATTCATAAAAATAGGTGACATGGTATTTTATTAATTGTCAGGGACCTAATTTTTTTAAGGGCTAAAATTTAGCACATTATTTTTAACGTATAAAAGGTTTGCCATAGTTAAAATGAAGTAATTTGTAGATTTTTTATTTTAATTTAAAATTTTTTTCTCGAATTCTATTAAACCGATTTTAATTTTCATTGGCTCATTTCTTTTCTTATTAACCCGACTTCAAAAAGGAGGATGGTTCTCAATTCGTCTGTATTTTTATTTTTTTAATGTTTGTCACCTCAGAACTCCGTCATTTATGAACCGATTTAGAATTTGGTTTTTTTTTTAAAGGGTTTGATTTCAGATTGGTCCCATTGTCACCAAATTGCATTCTGGTGAGGGGATCCCCTGGAAATCGAGGAAAATCCTCATTTTATATGTGATAACCGATTTTTGCGATTTTTCTTTTTTTTTTTGAAAGGGTTAACTCATTCATAATGGGAAAATAAGACATTTTTTTTAAAAACCGACTTCCAAAAAATTTATTACAAAAAAAAACCGACCCCAAAAAAAAAATTTTTACAAAAAATTAATAAATTGCATGTAAAAAAACTCAAAATCTGTTATAAAAAAATGCACTAAAAAAAAAAAAATGTGTTATAAAAAAATGTACTAAAAATTAGGTCGTTTAGTAGGTCTATCCATATTTAGACAAATAAAATCAGTTATAGAACTTCAAAGTCACTAAAAAGCGAGAAATAAAACCTATTTTGACAAAATGGAAACCCGACTTCAAAAATCAAATATTCTATAACAAAAAATGCACTAAAAAGTAAAAAAATAATTGCACATTCTTATGCCAATTTTAGTTCACCTAAGCAAAAATTTTTAAATATATATGTACAATTATTGTTATTTTTGGAGTCGGTGTCAGCATAGAGAAATTCACATAACTTTTGGACACCGCCTCCAAAAATAACAATAATTGCACATATATATTTAAAAATTTTTGCTTAGGTGAACTCTTTTTTTAGTGCATTTTTTGTTATAGAATATTTGATTTTTGAAGTCGGGTTTCCATTTTGTCAAAATAGGTTTTATCTTGTATTGAATTTAATAATATTCTTTGCCATTTTTAAAATTGTAAGTTTAAAAAAAGATATTAAGAAAAAACGGTTTTTTGTTATAAACAAATTCAATTTTGACCCTGTTCCGTCACGAGTCGCTACTTAAAAATTAGGTTCATAATCGGGACGTCAAAATGAATCGATTTAAAAAAAATTATGATTCCGAGCAACCTGCCTGAAAACCCGTTTTTGAAGCTAATTTGACTCTAGTATATGACCTCTATTTTGCATACTAAATTGTAGTCAATACATAGAAGTGAACACTATATTGCAGTTAATATAATACATAGTACATACATTTAGTAAATACAACTTAACTATTTAACATAACGGAAAATTATGTGTGGGATAATTTTGTTCCACTTTACACAGATCTTTGATACTTTTATTATTATTTATAATAAACTACACAATAAAAAGAATCAGCAAAAAAATGTGTTAAATAAAATATAGCGGGTAACGTACATTTTATCAATTTGAAAAATATTTTTTTTTTTTGTATTCAGCAATAAATACATTTATTTTTATTCGTACACACATAAATAACATTCATTCTTAATAATCGTACTTTTACATTTTTATGCGACATGTTTCAATTAATATTACTTATATCAGAGGTAACCAACTTTTGTGTGTATAAGAACTACTTTTTATCATGCTTTCATTAACTTGACTTATATGTGTCTATCATTTATACCACTTGACTATACCAGTGTATATTTATGTATGAATATAATGGAATTTTGTGAGTTTTCACCCACTTCCGAACGTCTGAACAATTTGAAATTATGTAGACGTATAGTTTAAAGTTTCTATGGAAATGTCATCAACAAAATTTAAATAAAAAAATGAAACTTTCAATTTCTAATTTCTTTCCATTACTCGTGGGAATAATAACGAAGAATGGAACTACAACACAAAAAACAATTTTATTTTAAGACTAAAAACAAAAAATAAAATTTTGAGTTTAAAAAAACCAAAAAAATTTACTTTTATTGTAATATGAACTAAAAAATGGAAAAGAATTTAAAATAGAACAGAATAAAGAGATAGACAACAAACTTAACATTGATGTAAATAAAAGCATGAGGTGCTTTTACTTACTGTTGTAAAAATAGACTCATTATGAAAACGAAAATAAAGAGCACCTCATGCTTTTGTTTGTTTACAGTAATGTTAAGTTTGTTGTCAATCTCTTTATTCTATTCTATTTTAAATTATTTTCCATTTTTTAGTTCATATTGCAATAAAAGCATTTTTTTTAGTTTTTTAAACTCAAAATTTTATTATCTTTAAAATGTTTCGCGATCGACTTGTACTATTTGTTCGAAGTTACATATGAAAAAGTTATTACAAAAATGCACAGTATGACTAATAATTTGATTTTAAGATTTCACTTTCGGGTTTTTTTCGGGTCAGGAAAATTTATCATGGAAGTGCACCTCGTACTGAAGAAACAATCTGTATATCCACCTACGTAAACATCAACATAATTATTTAATGGGTCAAAATTAATTCAAATTAGCTACAGATAAAGACAGATTTAGAATTTTTTTATTGCCTTAATGGTCTAAGATCCGGCATTAGTGAAAACCTTCCCTCATCTGTTAATTGAATGAAATAATTTTTAAAAGGCAGATAACAATATTATAAATGTAGGAGTGCAATGTCTGCCACCGTAGTCCTGCTGGCAATATCATATTAATTAATTAATTAATATGATATAGTGTCTTTGTTTGTTGCTCGAACAAATATATTTGTCTCTCTCTCTGCGTAGAACACATTTTTTGAAAATTTTATTACTGTGATATTATAAAATATATTTTATATAATAAAAATATAATTAAATTATTTGCAGCCTATATAAAAACATTTTTAAGTAATAAAATTTTCAAAAAATGTGTTCTACGCAGAGAGAGAGACAAATATATTTGTTCGAGCAACAAACAAAGACACTATATCATATTAATTAATTAATTAATATGATATAGGCAGCAGGTCTACGGTGGCAGACATTACACTCACTTCATTTATAATATTGTTATCTGCCTTTTAAAAATAATTTCATTCAATTAACAGATGAGGGAAGGTTTTTCTAATGCCGGATCTTAGACCATAACATTAATGGGAAGACTGAGTTTGCATGTCTCTAACCAAGAATGAGCCTTCAGTATGTATGGGAATTAGCAAGAATACAATATACATAGAAGCGTATAAGTACGATTTTTGTGTCACTTAAAATTTGTAGTTCGTATGCTGATCACTAGATGACAATAGCTGTTCGATTTCGGTATTTAGTGCCATTATCAGCACAAACAAATGTATTCTTTGGCAGAACTTAGTACCAGTTGGACGGATCACATCGAAGCGGGGATGTACTTCAAATTTATATTAAAAGGAATAGCTGTTCGATTTCGGTATTTAGTGCCATTATCAGCACAAACAAATGTATTCTTTGGCAGAACTTAGTACCAGTTGGACGGATCACATGGACATGACGGAAATCCACGAATATTAATGAAATTTTTATGAATTTTTAGAATTAGTCAAAACTTTTTAATTTTTTTTTTACAAGCTGTATAAAATATTAATATTTGTTTTTGTAGTTTCAGTTGCAATTTTAAAAGAATACGCTTTAAATATAAAACAAAAATTAAAAAATGTTGACTAATTAATTCTAAAAATTCATAAAAATTTCATCAATATTGGTGGATTCCCTTTTAATATAAATTTGAAGTACATCCCCGCTTCGATGTGATCCGGGCAACTGGTACTAAGTTCTGCCAAAGTACAGTTGGTTATGCTGATAATGGGACTAAAAACCGAAATCAAACAGCTATTGTCATCTAGTGGTCAGCATACGCACTACAAATTCTATGTATATTGTATTCTTTAGAATTAGTCAGGACAGGACGTTGTTTAGTCTTCGTTAACTTAAGTATAGAAATATTGATTACACAGGTATGCAGATCTGAAACAAGAATAAATATATTCGCTACATTTGGTAATATTGGGATATTTTTCTCGGTTGACGTATTTTCAAAAATATTCCTCAAACTTTCTGGCTTGTTATATATTAAAAAAGTTTGTTTAATTATAATTTCATTTTTATATATATATTTGTATATCTCAGATACATCATTGTATATCTGAGTGAGCACGTGGAGGTCAATCTCCACGTGCCCAATTTGAAGCTTTTTGAAGAAATAACAAAAATAACAAGTTATAAAAATAACAAGTTATTCTGGTCTCTCCTGCATATCCGAAGTAAAACCTCAAGTTGCTGCATTAAAAAAGTATTTAGATAAGGATAAGATAGCACAAAGTATCCCTGACTTACCACACAAGAGAGCGTCGTTGAAAGCAGAATTAGAAAGCCGTTTCAGCTCCTTAGGTCAAGATTCAAACTACTCTTGCTGGACTCAATATTCAAGACAAACTATTTGGGAGTTGTTGAAGCAGAAAGAGCTCGTCAGAAGATGCTAATGGAATTTATAAAAATGCCTGGCGAAGACACCAGTAACAGTTCATCTTCAACACCTGCTAAAAAAATAAAGTAAACAAGACAGAATCAACTGTGCCTCGCGAAGCTCACGAAAGTTCTAGGATTGCTTTAACGAAATAGCAAATGAAAATAGCAATAGTCAGTTCGAATCAATCGCAATCGTGACTCTTTTAATTGATGGTCAGTTAATGTGATAGAGTACCCGAACTTGACAAAGTTTGTCAGAATTTATCTTTCAGCGCCTTGCAGTAGTGTACTTCGCAAAAAACTTCTCTGAAGCTGGCCTTGTTTATGAAGACAAACAAACCCGCTTATTGCCTCTTAATAAGAGAAATTACTGTTCATTCACCATAATTTGCCCCTAATTCAGTACGAGTACTAATTTTTTGTTTGTTAAAAAGATTAATAAACATTGTTTGGATTTGAAGATATAGTGGTTTTATTTATGTTTAGACTGATGATATGTAAAATACTTATGATGTGTAAAATAAATTCAATTTTCGAAATTTTTAGAAATTCCAGTATCCGCCAGATATTGACTTACTAATTTAAGCCGCATTGGTCGGATACCGGATAGTTGCCGGATATCCGTTTCATCTCTATAATATACCTTTCCTAATGGCATTGGATATTACAAAATTTGAAATATTTAACTGAATTAAATGAAGTTTCTATAAATTTAATAAAATATATTGGTACAAATAATAAAATATAATAACGATAAAATTAACCAGCTTTGAATTTCAAATATTTTTTGCAACTACTTTTGTCAAAGGCTGCAAAAGACATATGTATTTATGTTCTTTGGCAAAAACATAAAGATCGCGATAGGTTGAATAGTCGAAATATAAAAACCAACCCAAAAACAGATTTATAAGCTAGTTCACATGCGCGACATAATGTTATTTTTGACGTGAAAACGTCTATTTTTTCGATACACTTGTGGTCGGTTGAACTTTTTTGTGTTACAAAATACTGTCAGATTTCAACCGCTAATAACTTCAAGAAACGAATAATACGTTTACAATGGCTGAGCTCGTAACAGATAGGTCATTTCTTAACGCATCTGTAGCGCTGTTTTTTTTTGCTTGTAACGTTATCGTACCAGCCAAGTAGCCGAGCGGTCTAAGGCGTCATGTCTGCGCAGTATGCAGTACTTAGAAACTGGGAGGTTATGGGTTCGAATCCCGACATCGGCAGTTTGTTAATTATAAAAAAATAAAAAAAGAGGCGGTTGATTGACTAAACTGTCGGCGTATGGACAAGAACGAAGTAACCGGCTATGCTTGAGAAGGTTTTCTGCAGTTTCCTTCACGAACTCCAGATGAATATCGGCATAGTTCCTATCATAGTCGGCTGCAGCCGCATATCCTACCATATGCGCGTGAATGGTTATGAATTAGCTTAGTGTCCAGATATAAACTGGTGTAGCATGGAAACGCGTTTGGCTAGAACATTGATTCTGGTCTCATTGTGAAGAGCTTGCGGAGAACTATATCCCACTAGGACAATAAAAATATTTGCCGAAATATAAGTCAAAATCAGTATTAAATTGAAAATTAACAAAAAATTTTGGTGTGAATCGTACGGCACGAGCGCGAGCTGCGCCTTTCTTCTTTTTTTAGACAATATCGATTTATCGAAACTTTCAATATCGATATATCGGTGCCATTCGTATCTATAAGTATTATGTTTACATTTTGAATTCGAAAATTTAAATGAACATGTTTAACAAAGAATATTACATTACGTAGCAACTATTATGTATGTTACATAATTTAAATTACTTGATTAACTAATTAAAATAAAAAATTTATCTAATAATACATACTTGTACACTTACTGTGTATTTAATTATTTATTTATGAAAGATTATTAATGGCACATTGTTAACTTATACAGTGTAATTAATTTTTTTCTCCATTTTGTATTACTTAACATATTGTATGTATAGGATGAAATTTGAATCATTTTTTTGGTGTGTTGTTTGTTGTGTTTTTTCCTCTATATACAGGTGAATTATTTTTTATAAAGCACTTGCATATTCCTTCCAGGAAGCGCTTCCTGTAAAAAATTACACGACTTAAAGTTATTTTGTACAAACCTTGCCCATGGCCTTCAAGGTTATTTGAAAGTCAACTTCAAATAAGTGTTTTTCAACACATGCTTTTTTGACAGAATCGAATAGCCGAGGATAATAGAACATAAAAACTGAGTAATAAAGTTTGTTTTGGTTAGTAATTAACCATTTCATAGCCGAAACAATGGCTTTTGAAAGATAAGATTACATTTTTGAGATAAATAAGGTCTTTAGACAAAATTTATCAAGAATAAAAAGTTTTTATATTTGTTCAATGTAAAATCAGTTTGTCTGTATGGTTGTCAAACACGGGAGGTGTCCCAAACAATAAACAGACACCTACAAACGTTTACCAATCACCACATAAACTGGCACATCACGATCTCCAATGAAAACTTGTGGAACTTATCAAACGCCAGTGATCATAACTATCAAACAACAAATATATGGTTGGATCTGACACATCCTCAGAAGACAAAACTGCAACGCAAAAGAAGCTCTAGAATGGAACCCCAAGGAAAGAAAGGACGACATCGAAAAACCTGGAGAATAACCCTAGATAATAAACTACCGACAAAAAATAAATCCTGGAGGAAGTCAAATCTCTGACCCAGAATTATTTACTTTGGCGCCCTTTTGTGGCCCTTGCTTGTTTAATAATTTTTGACATTTTTTAAAATGTTTATTTTTAAACAAAATACGATAGATTCCTATTTATCGGCAACGGTTATAGATTTTATTCTTGATAAACTTTTTCTAAAGACCTTATTTTTCTGATACTTTTTTAAACAGCCTAAAAATGGTTCATATTAACCAAAATAGACTTTATTACCCAGTTTTAGTGTTATTTTTTCTTCAGCTATCCGATTCTGCCAACAACAAAAAACTGGGTTCACATTTGAAAAACACATGTTGATATTCAAATAAACTCGAAGGCCACGGTTAAAGTGAAAATCAAGATCGCCATAAGATGCCCCACTTCGAACAAACAACATTTATTCGGGTTTTTTCCAAAAACGCTTCCTTGAAGAAATATTCAGGTGCATTGTTTAAAATGAATACCCTGTATACATAGATAAAAAGTATATGGAAATATTTGCAGAATTTGGCTCACTGAATATAACATATTTTAGTATATTAAATTCCTACACAAAGCCCCTTTTCAGTGTCCACCTATAATAAAGATATACATGACCACAAAGGTAGCCTTCTTTTTTTAAAATTTTATAATTGATTTATGCCTTATTCATTCGGTTTTCAAAAAAATGTTTCGGATATTATTTATTATAAATATACTAAAATTTTTTATTCGTATTATTATCCCCAAAACCAAAAAAGGTATAAATTAAGAATAAAATTTAGAGAAAAGAACGCTACTTTTGTGGCCCGCAGTACAAAAGGGGCCTAAACATTCGGTAGACCATGAAGTATGTGAACTATCTTAATGTATCCTTGAAGTTAAATCTTATTTTATTGTTGTCCAAATATTAATCGTCAGTATAACTATACATGTACAGGTTAAATATAACAATGGAAAAATGCACAGTAATACAAGGAAAATACCTGTTTCAAGTGAGTGAATCATCACATTTTTTTTTTTTTTGGCAAACGAAATTTAGCCAAATTATTTTTTACTAGCTATGCCCCGTGGATTCATCACTTCAACGTGTCGGGTAGTTTTTAAAATATTTAATGAAAAACATTAAGTCTGCTAAAATTAAGTTTTTTATGTATAGTAATTTGTTTTAGGTTAGGTTAGGTTGCAAAGGCTGCCTGAGTGTCATGAAGTACACTTAGGCAATGAGGCCTCTGCGATAACTGAAAAAGTATACCATCCCACAAGGAGTCACTACTCCTTGAACCAAC
The DNA here is from genome assembly GCA_963920215.1 of Nineta flava. Classification (NCBI taxonomy): domain Eukaryota; kingdom Metazoa; phylum Arthropoda; class Insecta; order Neuroptera; family Chrysopidae; genus Nineta; species Nineta flava. The sequence goes on along the minus strand of OY986040.1, from coordinate 85,466,301 downwards.
TTACTCGAAACAAAATTGTATACTAGAAAAATTGTTTAAACAAGTGAAAATAACAACTACTGATCTCGGTATATACTGAGTTTATGAAAAAATGTTTCGAACAAAAGTTGTGTATTTTTAAAATAGGGGCGTTTTTTTTATTTCAATTTTTGTTCTATCTCATTTTTCGTTTTTGAGTTATCGTGTTGGCGGACGGACATACGCATTTGTAGAAATGGGCTAATTAGATTATTTTATGAACATCTATGCCAAAAAATTTTTTCTGCGATCAATATTTTCAACCGTTACAAAAACGGAACTAAACTTAATATAACCTGGTATATATTATATACCGGGTACAAAAATACACATAAAACTTTCGCATAGATACCGGTATTTCGATTGCAACGCAATCATCGTGTCAAAAACGTTAGAATTGGTTCAATTAACAAATTTGGATATTTGTGTATTAAACATTCTATATTATAACCGTTCATAAGTATAACTATATATAACTACTAGCTGACCCGACAGACGTTGTCCTGTCTTAACTATGAATATTGAATTCGAATTGGTATAATTAATAAAAAATAATTATTATTATTCCAAAAACATATTGTTTATTCTAATGCTTTATGATACAAAACATTCTTAGTTTTATTTTCTAGCGACTTCATCAATTGTTGGCGCAATAAAACGTCTTGCGTGTTGTCCTGCAGGCGTCTTATCGACTTTAATGACATGCGGTCTAATGCAGTCGTGAATAATGCAACCAATTCGTTGTGCTGATGGAAAAATATTTTGAGTTGTCCCATAATTGGTCTTTTCACCGAAGTGTTGTGGGCACAACGCTTATCGACTTGTCTTGCTGAATCGCCCATAAAATAAATCTGCAAAAATTTGTAGTCACTATCCCGCGTTCGCAATAAGGAACCTGTTAGATGATATATTTGACTCTGAATCTGCAAAAGTAAACAGATAATAAATAGATGTAATATAGGACATTGTATAGCGATTTGTTTGTAGCACCATGTGGCTCTCAAAATACTTTCTCAGTACTCCCATCCACCATCAACTTTTTTAAACACACTCACTTCATTCTGCTTTTGGCAATTTACCAAGCTACAAATGTACTTTAAGCCAATTTAATTGATACACCATTTTAATTGAAAGCTGGTGGTGGTAAAAGTTAATTGTTTTTCAATATACTTACCTTGGAAACTTGGCTTAAATTTTTCTCGAATAACTTTTGTTGCGCCAAATGACGTCATTTGACACCAATTATTTTATTGCTCGATATGAGTCAAAAAATGTTTAGAATCTGGCCCATTTCCCGAAACCAATGAATGTATTGGCTCTTCAATTGCGCCAATTTTACTTGACCGCTCGCGCAACACAATCTTGGGGCTTCATTTTTAAACTTAAATGCCTTTCAATATTGACACACAACGTTCATTGGTCCAGTAGCAACGATTTGCTGTGAACTGTAATCGATTTCCACATTATAATTGAATGCAGCTCGATATTGGTTAAACGCAACATTTCTATGTTGTTGATTTCGATTCCATCGATTCCGTTCAACCTCATTCCGCGTTTCGAGTTTGGCTTGCTCTTGTATATCTTTCACTTCTAGCTTTTCGAGTTCTGCGGCTTATTTTTAAAAACAAAAATTCATTTGAAAAAAAAAATTCGTTACGCAGGAGCTTCTTTAACTTAGCGAATTTCCTAAGAATACATAAATCACTCTCTAGCGATCATAATTTTAGTGTGATTAAATTGAAATATAAATGATTTAAGTATTTGCAAAAATTAAATTTATTAATAGCCAAAATAGAACGATATATAACGATTATTGTTTATAGTTACTATGGAAACGACAATCAAAATTGACATTTCAAAATTAAAACAAAATTTTTATAAAATAATTTTATAGAATTTCATCCAAATCGGTCCAGCCGTTTAGGACTGAGTCCAATTGTGAATCTAAACCATTCTCGAATCCACTGGAACACACACACAAAATTTCATCAAAATTGGTTCGGTCGTTTAGGAGTTCAGTCACATACACACGGACAGAAGAATTATACATATTGAGATAATATAACTATTCAAAAACCGTTCTTTACTATTTTTTACTATTCTTTATTTTTGTATTGAATGGGTTACTTGACAAAAATCTATTATCATCTATTTTCTAATGAAGGAACCGGTGTTCCGAAACTAGTCCAAATAAAATTATTGGTACGAAAATCTCAAATATTTATTTAATTTAATAATTCTGTACTTTACTATATTACATCAATTACTTTAAATCTTATTAGAAATACTAAAAGCCAATCTTACTACTGTGTGTGATATGTAGAGTGCCTGACTGAGGACTCTATGTAGTGTTATTTTTATAGTTCAGTAAAGTTAAACATGAAAAGGCGGTCGTGCTTGCAAAAGGTCCGGTCGTTCTGAATTTTTTATATGTTGTTAGGACCTAAACCAATATTAAAAAACCAGATTTGCAATTTCCAAAGTGTTGTGCTAGCGGCGGAGTACCCAAAAAACCATGAAATTTTCGGACTTTTTTCAGTTTTTGTTCAATATCTCAGTGAAGGAAGGGTCTGACCGGTATAGTATAGTCACTCTATACACTTTTAAAGTAGACTAAATTTTCAACAATTTGAGATTAAAACAAGCTCTATACAGCTATTGGTTCCTAAGATACAGTTCTTAGAAAATAGGCCATTTTTTCCAAAAAGTGAAATTTTTTCGAAATGGTCACTTATTTCGTAAAATATCTTCTAAAATACGCATCCCACGTCAAATATTATATGTAATAAACTTGTAGTAAATTTAATTAACTTTCATTTGAGATCAAACTGGTACCTGTTTGCCCAGCGGTTCTCTCAAAAACGGCAGATAACCAAAAATAGTCATAAGTTAACCAGCGCAGCGCACATATTTACCAGATGTTTGTATCCATATTTTCGGTAAAAGTAGGCACCAATTGCAATCAGAAGGAAGGAAACAAAAGATTGAGGTCGTACAGCAGTTATCAGAACATGAGAAAATGACACACACTTCTTCTTCCATGGTTCCAGGGGCCACGCTTGTTTTTGAGAACAACAGTCTCAAAAAATAGCTGTACTGAGTGTCCCTTTGTTGGAGCCCATCTCCACTATGACTCTGTCATCGACAAAACGTTTTTGGAGGTGAATTTTTGTTGTTCTCACATCAGGGATACAACCACCCTTAATTTGCTGCAGATGGTGTGATAAAGAAAACTGGCATTCATCACTGTTTTCCAACAGGTAATCGTACACACAATCCATCGCTTCTTCAGTATTACCGGTTATACGATACCCTCTCTTATTCCTAGTAGCAGGTGGTAATCTAAACAGGCTCCTGTAGCACAATCTGTGGTACGCCACGTCTGCAGCAACCAGGTCGTCAATGGCGAGGAGGCACTCCGATTGTGCTACAGGAGCCTGTTTAGATTACCACCTGCTACTGGGAATAATGATCATAATAATAATAATAATTTATTATACCAGAATTGATGTACAAATGTAATACATATTGGTTCGTCATATATTCCTAACATTATAGGTTGTTAGAAAAAATTTCATCCACATTATATGGACAATGATCGAGCAGTAAATTCTTGCAGGCGGTTTCAAAATTCCTTTGGTTACATTCAAGCTTTATATGAGATGGTAACTTGTTGAAAAATTTTAAGCCATTGTAAGATGGACCATGTTCGAAGACATTTAAGTTGTGCTTGGGTACTCTTAAGTCGCTACCATGTCTTGTATAATACGTGTGATTAAAGTTATTTTGATCTACCGTATGACTATTCTTCTTTATGTGGGCGAGACAATGGAGAATGTATATACTGGAGAGCGTCAAGATTCTCAGATCCTTAAAATATTGTCTACAGGAAGTTTGCTGGTCAACACCAACAATTACTCGTAATATTTTCTTTTGATTTATGAAAATTTGTGTTGATTGAGAGGCAGACCCCCATAACAAAATTCCATATTTAAGTCTGCTATGAACCAATGAATAGTATATCATAGCTAATGTTTTTGACTTAGATTCTCTCTTAAATTTCTAAAAAGAAAAGAATGGTCGTGGAATAAGAGACGGAACGTCCTGCCAGTAATACAGAAGAAACGATCGATTGTGTGTACGATTACCTATTGGAAAACAGTGATGAATGCCAGTTTTCTTTATCACACCTGCTACAGCAAATTAAGGGTGATTGAATAACTAATGTCAGAACAGCGAAAAATCACCTCCAAAAACGTTTTGTCGATGGCATAGTCATAGTAGAGATGGGCTCCAACAAAGGGCACTCAGTACAGCTATTTTTTGAGACTGTTGATCTCAAAAACAAGCGTGGCCCCTTGAAGCATGGAAGAAGAAGTGTGTGTCATTTTTTCATGTTCTGATAACTGCTGTACGACCTCGATCTTTTGTTTCCTTCCTTCTGATTGCAATTGGTACCTACTTTTACCGAAAATATGGATACAAACATCTGGTAAAAATGTGCGCTGCGATGGTTATCTGCGCTGGTTAACTTATGACTGTTTTTGGTTATCTGCCGTTTTTGAGAGAACCGCTGGGCATACAGGTACCAGTCTGATCTCGAATGAAAGTTAATTAAATTTATTACAAGTTTATTACATATAATATTTGACGTGGGATGCGTATTTTAGAAGATATTTTACGAAATAAGTGACCATTTCGAAAAAATTTCACTTTTTGGAAAAAATGGCCTATTTTCTAAGAATTGTATCTTGGGAACCAATAGCTGTATATAGCTTGTTTTGATTTCAAATTGTTGAAAATTTAGTCTACTTTAAAAGTGTATAGAATGACTATACTGGTCAGACCCTTCCTTCACTGAGATATTGAGCAAAAACTGAAAAAAGTCCGAAAATTTCATGGTTTTTTGGGTACTCCGCCGCTAGCACAACACTTTGGAAATTGCAAATCTGGTTTTTTAATATTGGTTTAGGTCCTAACAACATATAAAAAATTCAGAACGACCTGACCTTTTGCAAGCACGGATGTAGATCTTAACTGGACTATTAACCCGACTTCAAAAAAGGAGGATGGTTCTCAATTCGTCTGTATTTTTTTTTTTTTTTTTATTTTTTATTTTTTTATGTTTGTTACCTCAGAACTCCGTCATTTATGAACCGATTTTGAATTTTTTTGTTTTAAAGGGTTTGATTTCCGATTGGTTCCATTGTCACCAAATCGCATTCTGATGAGTGGATCTCCGGCAAATCGAGGAAAATCCTCATTTTATATGTGATAACCGATTTCTGCGAAATTTTTTGTGTCCAAAAGTTATGTGAATTTCTCTATGCTGACACCGCCTCCAAAAATAACAATAATTGTACATATATATTTAAAAAATTTTGCTTTGGTGAACTAAAATTGGCACAAGAATATGCAATTATTTTTTTACTTTTTAGTGCATCTTTTGTTATAGAATATTTGATTTTAGAAGTCGGGTTTCCATTTTGTCAAAATAGGTTTTATTCTGAGTTTATTTTTTTTTAATCTTAGTTTATTTTCATTTTTATTTATTATTATTATTCTGAGAGAGTGTTATTTACTTTTAGACTGTTTGATTCAAATTGTATATATTTATGTCAATAAAGTTTATCTATATAATGTAGTGTTATTATGGTAATGAGAAAGTTACTATAGATATCTACTAATTTTGATTCAAATTAGTAGCAGTATGAATTAGTAAGAAAAGGGGGTTAGATCTAAATTAAATTTTGGTTTGACTAAATAGGGTGAACACAAAAATTGACAAAGAAAATTCCAATAATTTTCCAGGTTTATCATGACACAAAAATAAATTTCCAAATCTCTAAAATTGAATCACGCCGTTCCTTTAAAAGTGTGATGCGTATCGCCGCGTGTTATTAATGTATAAAAAAAACGATCTTTCAACTCCATTTAATTTCGGCAAACTTTTTTCTGAGTTGTCCATATACTAATGTACAAGATATTTAATTGGGAATAAAAATAAGATACTTTAGGTATCTGGAAAGATATCTAGAGCACGGTAGTGCGACAGACCGAGTTTAAGGGGTTTTTTGTCTTCGCGCTTACAGTACTATTACTACACGAAATATCAGAGCCGATTTGACCTCAAAATATCTCCTGAACGAAAAGAGCTACAATGCTGGTTTTTCGAATATAAGCTATTTAAGGAATTATCAGAGAACAAGTTTTTGCTTTTCATTAAGAAATAAACGGTTAAACAGTTATTCGCATTCAAAAGTCGTTAAAAAACGGGAACGCCCAAAAATCTTGGCCATACATAATCATAATTCCAGGGCCTAGAGCATAAGTCCTTAAAAGTTGATATTTGCCATACAGTTAGATACAGTGACCAAACCGAAAGGAAAATTATCAAACCACGAAATTTATATCGGGAAATGGGAAAACTTTCGCATTTTTGTTTTGATAAAATTAACATAGGAAACATTGCTGCTCTATGATTGGTCCATATTTCTATATTTATAGTAAAATGTTAGCACATACCACTAAATTTGGCATTATATGAAGTATCTCCCCGAAAAATTTTTACATTTATGTTTTTGATCGGATTAACTTTAAACCGAAAATCAGATTCACCCTTCGCCCATTTCTTATAAATTTTTCTAATATTAAAGGAGTAATGCCAAATTTTGTGTTTCCCCCTTCCTCTAAACCCCTCTTTCCCCTTGGCCGATTTTAGCCATTAACGAACTTGACCTTTTGAATACCAAAAGCGGCTGAAAAAAAAGGAATAAAAGGGCAAAGTTATCGGGAAAATCCTTAATGTAATAGTTGCTCTTTAAAAAGTAATTTATTTTTCTTTTGATTCAAATATTTTAAATAAGAGAAAACTTATGAAATAAATTACAACCAAATTTTTTCTTACATTTAATCAATTTACCTCTCATTAATTTTCTAAGGAAAAATTTACATAAGAAATTTATATTCATTTCACCCACACTTGGTAATTAGCTCGGTCCTTTATCCCATATCATCACTTTTTAAGGAGCAGCTATTATACATTAAGGATTTCCCCGCAAACTCGGCCCTTTTTTACATTTATGTTTTTGATCGGATTATATATTGCGCGCAAATTATAATTTTAGTTGATATTTTATTTAACTTTTTTTCTTCCAAAACTATTTTTTAGTTGAATAAATTAGATTTTCTATGACCATGAACAAATAATTTATCTTAGATCTTTCTATGAGGCAAAAACGTCTATCGGAATAAATACGTTTACCGAAAATAGAATACTTCCTAGTTAAAAAATAACCTATTTAAGCACTTGAATATTTTTTTAGAATTTTTTTAATATGGGCCCACATTTCCGTAAATTGGCACACTAATATTTTAATACCGGGCCCACCCAGAGTTACCTATACTACTAAAACAAAATACTTAATTTCAAATAAAAATTGTCAACATTTTTCTTAGACCAGTACCGTAAAATATTTTGGAGTAGGTAGGCATAAGTCAAACTAAACTTATTATTTCATAATTTAATTATTTTACGTGTCGTTATTAAAAAATGTTTCTTTCCCAAAACTAAAGAATACAAAAAATTTTGAAAGGCGGCCGTTTCAAAAGGCCATAATTTTTAAGCTTTCAATTTGTATTGATGTATTTTTCCCGGAAAATTTCAAGAATCAAAACCTTTAAAATTTTTAGAAATAAAATTTATTTTACATTCTTTTCGATAACAGGCTCAAAGTGTTTCTCGATAGAAGATAAAAATCAATTGGTTATCTGGTCTATGGCTGATTGTTAACAATTTAATAGGAGACAAGCATCTTAATTAATAAAAATCTACAGACTGACTGACAGACAACGTACAGACTACCTAATCCAGTGGGTTTAGAAGCATGCAATTTTCCAAATGGTTACTTATATGGCGTAGGTGAGCACTAAGGAAGTTCGTCATTTTTTAAGTATGAAACGTGGAAGTTGGTATTTAGGCTTTTTACATTTGAGAATAGTTGGATGGTTCCTGAGATGTTGGCGATGGGGAATCCCAATGGACACACGGTTTGGTTAAGATTATAAAATTGTACATGATCCGAGAAAATAAATTGCTACCAGCGTAAAAGCAAATAAAAAATGGCGTGAAAAGAAATAATAGCTCATTATCGTCCAAAAATATCTGTTTTTTCAAAAATATTTTCAATTTCTAGATCAATTATTTATATTATAAAACATGTATTTCGACAAGTATGGCATTGATTGACTTTGATAATTTTATATCTTTGACATGATGCTCTTAAACCATAAAATTTTCCCAGACGTCATAAGTTTACAAAAAAAATCGCTGCTTTTTGAAGTGTTCAACAAAATACCAAACTTATTAACATTTTTCTTTCAAGGTGTTTTTTTGTTAGAAGTAATTATTGTATGAAATAATAAAATAACAAAAAACATATTATTAGTCAAACCAAAGTTCGAATATTTGATGTTTAATCCTCGGGCAACATAAATCTAAAATGTCTATAAAAATTTGACTCTTCTACACCAGAGGTGGGCGCAGACAGCTCGTCTGAGCCTTACGAGCTCTCCATAAGCTGGGTGAGAGTAAGTAAAGAAGGTATGTTTTGAAGCAAGACGGAACGATGTTTCAATACAGGTTGTCCTACCGATTATTGCCCAATAATTTATTCAATCAATTTAGAAATAGTTTTATAAAATATTTATTGTTTAAATAATATCTTTTACAGTATGGAGAGATACACCAAAAAACATAATAATAATAATAACATTAATAATAATAATCTGAACTTATCCAAGACTGCTTGCGATGTCTTCTCCATTATTAAATTCACTACTTTTATTTTTTTTGAAAAACAAATTATGCGAAAAATAATTTCCACTACTACAAATAGTACTTTTCACTTTTTCAATTCAAAGTAGACTAACTCGAAGAACTCAAATTCCCACTTTATGTAAAATTTAACTTAATTCATCAAATTCCCATGACACTATACTGAGCATACTCCATACGAAGAAAAAATAATTAAATCAGGTAAATAATTCTTTATTAGTTCTCGGATATGAATAGTAAAATATTTAGACAAATTATTTGGAATTTCCAAAACTATAATTCTATTTAAATTATCCTTTGGAAAAATTTCCCTCTTTTATTACAATGGTCTAGCGGTAAACTTAAAGGTTCAAAAGATTTATATATATTTTTTATATATTTTTATTTTATTCATACACAAATATGATATATACTAAAAAGGTACATTTTATGACCCAAATTACCAGCCCAAAATTCCAGAGTATGTATTGAATGATTGTATGTATTATTTACTTTGTATAATAGTGACCATAAAAAAGATTTGGTATTATTATATTTTTTCAAAAAATGTTTTAATTAAAAAAAGAAAATATTAATAATTGGTAGGTTACCCTGTATTAACTCTATCTCTTTTCCCTACCTCTCACTCAGAGCTTGGCCGAGTCAACTCTTGCCCACCTCTGTTCTACACATAATTTAAATTGTAAATTAAGAAGAATTGTAAATTCATGCAAAAGAGTATCAGATCTTTCAAAAAAGTAACAAATGATTAACTCTTTTACGATCCCACAAGGTCCGATTGACGTTAAATACCTCGAACACGTTAAGAAATTATCTATCTGTTGTCGGCTCAACCATTGTAAACGCATTATTAGTCTCGAAGTCACTAGCGATTGAAGTCTTACATTATTTCGTCACACAAGAATTTTCGACCGACCACCAGTATAACGAGAGAATAGACTTTCTAATTCTTAGAGTAGACTACTCGCCAGAGTTACAACAGATAACTCTTGTGCATGAATACTCTTTTGAGTCAGTTCTTCTTTCAATAAACTAAACTCTGAAAGAGTGGGCAGTTATTGAGGAACAACAACCGGTTCTAAAGGAATTACTCCTTATCCGATATATAATAATATAGTATAAATCCAATTATCTTTGCAGCAGCAAGCATTTGGAAACCATTTTTCAGGGTCGATTATATTAGAACTTTTGGCTGAGAAAATCGACAGTTTGTCTTTATTTAAAGCTAGTATACACAAATTTTGCTGTTTTTTAAAGATATAACGGTTTTCATGATTTACCCAATTATTTGGATGGGGTCTGTTCCCATTTAATTGTACATATGTGCACTCATGACCAGCCAAGTAGCCGCGCTTGTAAAGGCGTTGTGTCACTTGGAACTGGAGTTATGGGTTCGAATCCTGACATCGGCAGTTTGCCAATTATTAAAAAAAAGGGAGCGGTTAATTGAGTAAACTGTCGGCGTATGGACAAGAACGAAGTAACCGGCTATGCTTGTGAAGGTTTTCTGCAGTTTCCTTCACGAACTCCAGATGAGAATCGGCATAGTTCCTATCAAAGTCGGCTACCAGTTCCTAGTCTGCAAACAAAGTTTCGTGTCCTTCACTCACATCCTCACATCCTAAGGCATCACAATGGACCTTAGGGTCGAAGTGCGTCCCGTCAAGGACAGCCTCTACAATATATCTATCTATGTGCACTCAAATGCAATAATGTATTTGAAATAGTAAGTCGCATTCTAAGCGTAAATATTGCTTAATATATACATAATATTACACACGGTAACTCGTAGAATTCAATTTTTGCAGGGGAGTGTATTTATGTACATAAATTTGTATAAACAAAACTAGGTACATAATCTACTGGCGCCCCTAGACAAAGAAATTGGCAATAAGGTTCCTTAATCGAAATTTGCTTAAAATATTTAAAAATAAAATTAAAAATAATTTTAAAAAAAAGAGTCCCGGACTCATGCATGATGTGAAAAGCAATGAATATTCGTATACAATGTTAAATTCCCATTTAAAACCCGAATTCCGATGATTCCCGACTGTAGCCGATCGTTACTATAAAAACGTGACGGTCGAATCGTAAAATTTCATTTCACTCTCCATATTAAATCATACTTGTATACTCTCGCTATAGATGTTTTCAGATAAAAAATTATAATATCTTCATATTTAAAAAATACACACATGAAAGTAAGATGTATTGTATCTCAAATCATTTATTTTTTTTAATGCAATGGTAAAATAATCTAATTTTAATGTTCATTATCTACACACAAAAAATGTATCCATTTCATAACTTTTTTTTAAATAATTGAATCTGTTTTTGATTATGTACAACTTCCGTTATGTAATTATTTTGTTTATTGACCAGAACTTAAAACTTTTAATGCCATACGTAAATTCCCATGAATACATGTAAAATTTAAGATGAATGTACACCAACGTTCAAAGTAACATGCAATATCCGGTAAAGTATTGATTGCAAATACAACAGGTGATACTATTTCTGGTCATGAAACGTCTGCAAAAATTATCTAAGTAGGCTCATAACTTGCCACTATTTTGTCTTGAGTTAGATGTTTAAAAAAAAAATTGTCGTTCATTCTACGGGAGAACTCTGTTATTGTGCTAAGTTGACAGTCAACTTTCAACTTAGCGAAACAAATTATATTTCAAATTTTTGCCCCTATTCCTAGAACATTTGTTTGCATTTTATAAATACGTATTTCGACTACAATGTAGTCATCACCAGTATGAATTAGCTAATCGTAACTATCTCTGGGATATGGATTCAGAGAATTTGGAATTGGGTCATTGTCTAAATTCAATATCTGTTTTCTCAATTTGTAATTCTGTGGGGTTTTGTACCGATTTGAGTAGTTTTAGATTCGATTTATCAATTTTGTGGTTGTTCTCAATAACGTTCGCCGCTAAACACGATTTTTTGGTTCTCCCAAATTTCACATGAGCCAGATGTTCTTTGATTCGAATACCGATTTGGCGACGACTTTGACCAACATAAATTTTCGAACAGTTTTGACAATTGACACCATATATGCCCGATTATTTTTCATTACTAATTTTATCCTTAGGGGTGCCCAGTAAGTGTTTGATTTTATTTTTACTAACAAGCGCTGTTTTTAAGTTGTGGTCCCTTAATTCTCTAGTGATTTTATGTGTGCATGGGCGGAAGTATGTTAGTTTGCACCATTTAGTTTGTTCAACGTTGCCAATTTTTGGTGTTAGTGCGGTGGAATTGTTTCCTGCAATTTTAAATTTAGTTCTACGGACCAAATTATTTATTATGTTAGAGTCGAAGCCATTAAAGATTGCAACTTGTTTAATGTGGTTTATTTCTCTAAAGTAATTTTTCTTGGACAATGGGACTTTCAGTAGCCTGTTTACCAAAAAATTGAAAACAGCCATTTTGAGTTGGGGTGGGCTGTTCGAATCGGCTGAAATGTATCGTTCAGTGTGTGTAGGTTTTCTGTAGATATCGAATTCTAATTTATTAGTGTCGTTATTTTTCATAATTTTTATATCTAAAAACGGAATCGAGCATCCTTGTTCTATTTCGGTTGTAAATTCTATCGATGGGTACATTTTATTTAAGTTCTCTAAAAATGTTTGGGATTTTCTTTGTTCGTATCAAACATAGTAAAGATATCATCGACGTATCTGTACCATACAGTTGGAAAATAATTGAAATCTTTTTTGGCTTTTTCTTCAAGATCTGTCATGAAGATATTACTTAGGAACGGAGACAATGGATTACCCATACTTGTTCCAAATGTTTGCTTGTAGTATTTACCTTCGAAAGTAAACACATTTTGTCTCATGCAAAGCCGTGTTAGTTTCAGATATTCACTTATTTCATCTGCGGGTATTCCTTTATTTGTTGTATTCCTTTATTTGTTGCCATTTTTCTAGTATTTTTATTGCGTCTGGTATTGGGACGCTTGGGTATAATGCTTTTACATCGAAAGACATTGAAAGTGAATCTGGTTGTAAATTAATATCTTTGATTTTTTCGATTAATTCGATACAATTAAAATAATCAAAGAGAACTCTAGGTTTTTTTGATATTATATTTCAAATTTTTGCCCCTATTTCTAGAACATTTGTTTGTATTTTATAAATACGTATTTCGACTACAATGTAGTCATCATCAAAAAAACCAAGAGTTCTCTTTGATTATTTTAATAATCATTATTAGCGAAACAACTTTTCAAATTTCAATAAAAAAATTTGACGCATTTCATTGAACGAAGAAATCGAGTATTCGTGTTTTGATTTGTTCAAGGTATTTAACGTCAATCGGACCTTGTGGGATCGTAAAAGGGGTAAACTCTCAAATGCCCCAAAGTAGTTATCTAGTTTGGGACAACTTTCCCTGCCCCCTATTTTTACGGGCATAAATTTTTCTTTGATGTCTATTTTCCATACCATTCAGTTTATTAAAAAAATTGTTGAGAGGAATTTCGTAGGAATTTTTTTTACACAACTATTTCACGACAAAATAGCGGCAAATTATGCGCCTATTTTCGATTTAATTTGAAAAAGTTGTTGTGCTAAATTGACAGACATCGAAACGTGACGTTCGAGAGCATAAATAGTATCATCTATTGGTTGAAAAGAACTAAACTATCTGCTAGCGAACTTCAAAACGATATAATTTGACGTTACAATCGATTATAGAAACTATTTCTACATGCATATTTGGATACATTTATGGATTTATTTCAAGTAGAAAAGTCAGAAGACTACAATAATTTATTCATAGTATAAGTATGAGTATGTCCTAAGTTTGTTACGGTTAAAAATATGGAGCATAGAATGAAAGTATGGATCTTATATGGATCTTCAACAGAGGGAGAGTTAGTCAGATGAAATTGTTTCTGCGCTCAAGTTTTAGAGCTAAAATATAACTTCAAGCTTGAAAATGGCCAAAATTCGACAATGTACACTGCACAAAATATTTTGAACTGACAATCTTTTGACGACTAGCAAAATCATTAAAGCCATTGGAGGTTATTATAAAACTTGGAGACCATAAAATCTTCCACAAATTAGTTACCATTCATTTTTTTGTACGATCAACCGGTCTCAAGTATAGCGTGGAGATGGGAAGGTGCGCATCCGTATATACGATAATGCTATGTAAATATAACATCCATACAAATATAAAATGAGGTAAAATTTGTTTGTTTGTATGTAATGGACAATCTCTGGAATTTTGAACCGATTCTAACAATTATTGCACTAATATAAAGCGGCACTATTCTCGAGTCACATAGGCTATCAAAGTTTGCATTCCATGCATCCATGTCTGCGTGGCACGCTTTAAATCTAACTTTTAAACGGTATGAGATAGAGAACATCTTTAAATATAAAAAAATATATAAACTTTTCATATAAAAAACTTTTGAATGAAATATTTCTGCATACAATCAATAGCTTAACACAATTCTGGTGTCAATTCTGTACGGGTCATCTGCAAAGAAATGCACGTTTCAGCGTTTTTCGAAAATCAACGGGTAACGCTAGTGTAATATCATTATCGTAATTACAGACGCGTATCTCGCGCTCTATCTAAAGATTGGTTGATTATACGAATGAATGCCGGAAATTATATTTATGCTCCAATTGTATTTGCAAAAAAAAAAAACCGCTATTGTCATTATCTTTGACCTTCTGTATCTTGACCCGCTAATACGGGATTATATGGAACATTTTTGTCAGTCTTAAGAATATCAAAACAAAATCAAAAATTGAACTAGCGTACTTTAATTCCCAGATTTAACCATAAATTAATGTGGATACATATAATAGTGAATTTATCTATTTATACACCGAACCCATGAATACCTGAGTATTAATGCATGACAGGTAATTTTTTAACCGAAAAATTACCAGTAATTCGATTCAGTTTCAATGATTTAATACACAAACGTGTAGAACTAGTTGGATTGAGACTTCTATTCAAGCATTTTACCCAATTAGTTTATTTCTTTATTTTATATAAAAACTACTACAAAAATAACATTGTTCAGATGAAAAAATATTAACAATTAAAATTTAGAATTTAAAATAAAAAAAATTTTGACAAAATAGAAACCCGAATTCAAAAATCAAAAATTCTAAAACAAAAAATGCACTAAAAAGTAAAAAAATAATTGCATGTTCTTGTGTCAATTTTAGTTCACCTTAGCAAAAATTGTTAATATTTTTTCATCTGAACAATGTTATTTTTGTAGTTGTTTTTATATAAAATAAAGAAATAAACTAATTGGGTAAAATGCTTGAATAGAAGTCACAATCCAACTAGTTCTACACGTTTGTGTATTAAATTTTATTTCTAGCTTTTTAGTGACTTTGAAGTTCTATAACTGATTTTATTTGTCTGAATATGGGTAGACCTACTAAACGACCTACTAATTTTTAGTGCATTTTTTTATAACCCACTTTTTTTTTTAATTTTTAATAATATTTTACTTTAAACTGAATTCTGAATTAGCGATTGCTGCTGTTTTATACCCTTCATGGCTCTTTCTCGAAACATGGTTGTTGACACTTTAGAAATATTGTTTTTGAAAGCATATTTTTGTATAGATAGAAGAAATTAGTTTCTCAACAACCATGGGCGCATAATTAATAAAACTTATTTTGATTCGCGTCGGATGCGAACTGTCACCAGTCCATACTTGTGATGCTTTAACCCGCGCGGCCTAAGCTAATTCAGAAATTACATACAATTTACAACATAATACTGTCTGTAAACATTCTTACTTGTGTGTTGGACTTGTTTATATATTTGTTTTTGAACAAAATTAAATTTCTTTAATTTAATTAATTACATTTGTTCGTAAATAAATTATATCTGATTTTATAATTTTCTTCATTTGATTTTTAAAAAAATTTTGTAAAGAAAAAAAATAAATCAAAACTAGATATTATTTTCTTTTTGCAATTAAAAAAAAAACTCCTTTACTAAGGAGAGAAATATTTTCTCTTAAATTTTTTTCTTATAACTATTGAACAATATTTTCCAATATTTGTACATTATGTTGAGGTACTAAAAATTATTTTAATAAATTTCAAAATAACAGAGTAAGTTGTAGAAAATCATGTTTGATACAATTCATTATCTGATCATTTTTTCTAAAACTCTAATGTGTACAGAGATATTTAGGATTTTAACTTTCAATGTTAAACCATAAATATTTCTGTAAATATTAGAAACTCGAAATCAACAAATTTCATTTTATTATCTATCGTATTATTCTTTTATTCTTAGTGCATTACGTACGATTAAAAGCGCGTATTTTAACTTTTATGAAAATATAAATATTTTAATGATTAAATAATGGATATAATAGTACTAAATGACATGCATAAAAGTACTGAATTACGTTATCAGCATTATCTAAATCGATACAATGGCGAAAAAATTTCTGCATTATGAAATACCGCATTCATCCAAAAATAATGTATAGTATTAGAGTACATATTGTATTCAAACCATGCCATCAATGGCATGATTCCAAACTTTGCCGTATTTTGTCCGCAAAGGTGTTTTAATTTTTTTTCATACGTATTTTATGTAATATTATTTGATTTAAATACATACATTTGGCTTTTTATCTTAATGTATCTAAAATTAGATGCTCAAAGACGAAAAAAATAGTGTTTTAAATATCATATTGGCCCGTATTCAAGTGTGTCATATTATATTTACATAAAGTTAAACACGCATAAAGGCAAAGTGAAGATAACGAGCTGAATTTTTAATATGTTATTAACCCATAGTAAATAAATACACATAAAGATATTTTTCGTTGTTCATATCAAAATGTGTTCAAAACTACAAGTCAGAAGACTTTGTTTATATTTTTAACATAATCAACCATAGTTTAACTACATAATTTCAAGTTTTTTTTATTTCGTCTTTCGCAGTTAGTTCAATTTAATGATAAATATGCGATTAAATAGATATTCTCTATCTACTACGTGTAAAATTCCAATTTTTGGAATAAATTTTATTAAAGGCTAAAATAACGTATTTCCATCTGTCCAATTCAATATTAATGCAGTCAGTATATCCTCAAAGATAACAATGTATTTTTTTAATAGTTTTAAATACGATATCGAAATTTATAGAACGCCTTTTTGTGTAGGGGCCCAAAAACACGCAAACCCGACTAACGAAATGAAAGTGTGAAGTACTCGGTTTGAATAAGTTACCTTATTTAATTTCAATAGTTTTTCAACAATATCTGAAATATATAGAACGCCGGTCCAAAAGTGCGACGGTCCAAAAACACGCAAACCCGACCAACTCGGGGTATGACCGATGAAATTGGAAAACTAATTCTTAAAAAATTGGACAACATATCTCTCTCAATAGTTAATTTATGTGCTTTTTCTATTGATGAATAACATAAACAACATTTATTTGAAACTTTGTTGTTATTTTCACTTGTCTTTTTCTCGATTCAATATTTCCAATCGTTATTAATTTAATTTAACTAAACTTTATTATAAACTTGGTACAAAAGGGGGGTTGAAAAAATATAATGAAAAATTTCACATTTTCACAAAGCTTTAAAAGATAATGAAAAAAAACATGTTTGAAGATTTATATCAATGGAAAATTTATCGTACAACTCTCTACCATCTAAAATTAGATAAATATTAAGAAAGCAATTATTTCAAGACTTGTTTCCACATCTATATTGGAGTAAATACATGACATTTTTCATGCTTTTTTACTCGATGGGCTCATATTTCTAATCTAACTAAGGCGCTGCACTATTCAAGACAAACAAAATATAGGCAAATGCTTTATAGTCCTGCAGGTAGCTGCACATCATATTGCTACTGTAAGAACCACTTGAATACGGCTTTTTTCCTCAAAGAGGATAAATGCCGAACCGAATAGTTCTACTTTATACAAAACCCTTTCGGTTTCGAATTTAAAGTTTTCCTCTAACTCTTACCATTTTCGAAATAAAATTTAGAATTAGAGAGAGTGCTGGTGCAAACAGGCGCATTAACAATTGGAATTAAAACTGTAGCTTAACAACACACCTGACACCTGAACCTGATATCTCACTTCGTTTTAGACATAATCAAATATGAAATTTTTTTGGCAAAAACAATTGTATTGGTAGTTGTCACGTTTCGCATTATCCCGGGGTAAATGACTCCCTACCTCCTAGACTATTAAGTAATTTGGTAGTTAATAGACACTTATCAATAATCGATAAGGTACTTGAAATACAATAAAACTTGTTCCAGATTTTCAAGTACGTATTTAATTAAGACTCAATTAAATATGTAAAAAAATGCAATTATTTTAATTAGTACATCTATGATAATCCTTTAATTATCAATTATTTCATAATTAAATTATATTTTAACAATAAATTCCAATTAAAATTATAATTCCAATATATAATAATATAATAATAATAATAATACGTATTAATATTTACATTCTAGGAAATGTTAATTTCTGAAAATAATATTGGATTCTTATATGGAAAATTTGAAATATTTACGTGCATTTTTTAAAAACTTTTTATACCCGGTATATAATATATACCAGGGAATATTAATTTTAGTCCCGACTTTGTAACGATTGAAAATATTGGTATAGGTGTTCATAAAATGACCTAATTAGTTCATTTCATCATGTCCGTCAACACAATAAGTCAAAAACGAAGAGATAGCGATCTGAATTTTTTTATGTGTGTTCTAGAGCTTAAAAATAAGGTTAAGTTCGTGAGTGGGCAAAATCGGACCTTGTTTGGGCAAAACTGCCCCTCTTTGAAACGATATATAAACAAAAATGTTCTTTTTTTTAAATAAACAACTTTTGTTTGTTACTTTTTTTCATAAATTCAGTGTATACAGGATGTTTCTGACTAACTCAGTTAGTTGTTATTTTCACTTGTTTTTTATACGAATTGGTCTAGAAGAATAAAGGAATTGTTTTTAGCTAACCTTTTCAACACTAAAAAATAATGATCAAAGAGAAAAATTTATACTACAAATGTGGAGACTT
This sequence comes from Nineta flava, assembly GCA_963920215.1. Taxonomy (NCBI): domain Eukaryota; kingdom Metazoa; phylum Arthropoda; class Insecta; order Neuroptera; family Chrysopidae; genus Nineta; species Nineta flava. Next base: position 85,447,367 of record OY986040.1, on the reverse strand, counting down.
AATAACCTAAGATATTCGAGTTTTTAACTTTAAAAATCCGTGTTGTTGCAAGTTCGATAACAAGCCATCCTAAGATATTCAAGTCAATAGGGAAGCTGTTCACTAGCACGTGGCCTTCCGTAAACTGAGTGCAGGCAAATGGTGAAGGAAGGCGGCATTGGGACACGAATGGTGTATCGATGTTGTTGCTGCAGTCAAGATTTTTCGACAACTGTAGCTCCATTTTGATTGATATGATTCGAGTCACTAACTTCACATCAGTGTTTTTGTAAGTTCCGTAAAAAATCATTCTCATTCAAAAACAAGTAGTAGTCAAACTACTGTAGTTTGGCTTAACTAAGTATTCTAACGTGTAGTTTTATAATTAATATTAATTAATATAAATTTACGACAAAGGAGTAGTTTTACGTCCTGAATATGACTCTAAATTTTTACGGTCCGACTCGTGACGGAACAGGGTCAAAATTGAATTTGTTTATAACAGCGTTATAAACGTTTAAAGCGTTTTTTCTTAATATCTTTTTTTTAAATAAAAATTTTAGTGTATTATATAAACAACGAAAAATCGTAAAATATCTGTTTATGTCTACATATAAAATTAGACTAGTAGAAAACCTCGCATACGTAAAATAAATTTTCCCATTCAATTTTTTTTATATATTCACGTTTGGAACATGCCCCTAAATAAGGTTTGCCAACCCGAATGACCGAATATTTTGACCCGATTGAAGCTTATTTACGAAAATTTTTACGTAAAAACGACCGTTTCCTAGGCTGAAAAACAATATACAAATAAATTTTTAAGTTTACGAAAATTCTTAAATGATCTTGAAAGAAAATCTTGAAGAGTAAAATCAGATTATTTATTTCTAAAGGCTTGTTTTTTAATTGTCAAAGAAACTAAAACGTATATAAATAAATGCGCTTTTATATACGTTTTATATATATATATATATTACATACGTTTTAGCGAGTAGAGTTAGTTGGATAACAAAGACAATGAATTCATATTTTATTTATATTATGATTCCAAGAATCAATTTACAACAAATCAAGCTATCTCTATGTGTAAATGTAGATTAAACACTTATCGGCATTGTTCCTATCATAGTCGGCTGCAGCCGCATATCTTACCAATTCCTAGTCTATACACAAAAAATTCCTACCACTCCACTCACATTCTTGGGCATCACAATGGATCTTATGGTCGAAGTGTAGCCCGTCCAGGGCAGCCTCTACAATCTATGATCATGTGACTGAAGTGGTTGACAAAGAAAGAAATATTTAGCAAGACAAGAGTTATAGCTTTTAACATGCGATTGATATATTTTTTCATATGTATAGAGAAGTAAGTCTAGTTATATCAAATATATTTATTGCGATTGAAAACTTTCACGTGTAAAAACGGGCATATTACTTAAATTTCAAAGTAAGTAAACGCTAGTCGCTTCCAATGGTATAATATAACCGAAAGGCAACCATACTAACAATGGATATAAATAGACGCTAATTTACAAATCAATTTCAAAAATATATTTTTATACTTAGAACACATCCAAATTCTTTATTCATTATTTTTGAGTTGTTACCTTCCAACAATTGCAAATTTTTCCTAAATTTTCTATATATTCGATTTATTTCAAACTTTCTCGTAGCAATACTATCATTTGTTACGAGCTATTGAGGAGGGGGAGGGGGGTTAGTAGTAGTACATGGGAGGCTGAAATCTGTAAACCTTTCTAAACTTTTTTTACCAACCACTAAGGAACCCATCCCCTCCACCTCATCCCCACCACATCTGGTTCGTTTCCTCTTGCCCTATGGTTATTGTCGAACCTACGCGTCCTCTATTCAGAAGACAGGGCAGAGCTCTACTTTGATTGTTTTACCTCAGGTTCCTGCATTTCGGTCGAGAAACCCGAACCCTATAGATACCTCATTCTGGTTCTGTAAAGACATTTTGCCAGAAAGTTAGAGGACGTGTCATCCGCCCCCGGAGGTTACAAATTGATTCTCCCGTAATTATGGGAATGAAACACTGCATAAAAATTGTAACTCTTACTCTTGTCTCAATAATCAAATTTTAGTCACTTTACCGCTCAAAAAGAACGAGCGTCTGAAAAATGAATAATTATTAATCATTCATTTTCATTCATTTCAACTATAAAACACCAAACCAATAAAACTTAATCTTGCATAAGTCTTTTCCTTATGAAATTCGATTTGTGACGATATATGGAAGAAAATGCTATTAGATACATAACACAGTCAAATTAAGTTCAAAAAGCCGGGTTCAGGCAGGTTGCTCGGAACCGCAATATTTTTTTTTTATCGATTCATCTTGACGTCCTGAATATGACCTAAATTATTACGGTCCGACTCGTGCGGAACAGGGTCAAAACTTCGTTTGTTTATAACAAAAAAGCGTTTTTTCTTAATATCTTTTTTAAAACTAAAAATTTTAAAAATGACATAGAAAATGACATAAATTTGTTAATAGCGCGTTATAAAAAAATTGAAAAATAATGGGTTAAAATACAGTTAAAAAAATAATTTTCTTTTTCATTTTATAGATATTTTTAAGAGCTTTCATTTAAAAAAAATTTAAACATCTAAAATGGAATGCACCCTTTTTTAACCCGACTTCAAAAAGGAGAATGGTTCTCAATTCGTCTGTATTTTTTTTTTTTTTTATAAAATTCAGTGACTCGGTATTTAAATAATTGTCGGGGGCCTTATTTTTTTTAAGGGCTAAAATTGGGCACATTATTTTTAACATATAAAAGGCATACTTTGCCATTGTTAAAAAAAATCCCGCCTATCCACGCTTGAAAGCTATTTAAAGAAGTGGAAAATCAAAATTAATCCTACGAACTCAGTCCGTCTTGTTCACAAAGAAATTAATATATTTTCACAAATAAATTTTCTTCTTACCCACTTGAATTGAAGATGTTTAACACTGAAATCCAACAGACACAAAGTGTTGAATACCTGGGAGTAACCCTTCAAAGGCAGTTGAATTGGACGCAGAACGTTAAAAAACGTCTTGCCTTTGGAAATGCATCCTTTGCTGGGTTGAACCCACTACTCAACGCTAGGAGTAGGTTGGACGAACGTCTGAAACATCGACTTTTCAAGTCATGTATCATGCCCGTACTCACGTACGCTGCACCAATCTGGTCTAACATTGCACCTTCGCAGCTTGCGAAAATGCAAAAATTTCAAAATCGTTGTCCTCGGACGATTTTGAAAGTCCCTCTACGATACCCGGCTGAAGCACTCCACAGAGATACTGGGCACCCCACAATCAAAACCTTCATCCAAACCATTTCGAAATCCTATTTCCAATCATCCCGCAAAAATCCTTTCCTGGAAATCAATCCACATGATGTCGATTACAACTGATTCAGTGTAATCTAAATTGTAAATATTTTCTTTAAGGTCTAATTTTAGGGACGGCTTATCCGTCCAACTTAGGTTAATTTTAGATATCAATGGTTTTTTATATAAGATTTTTCCATTTAAGAAACGATGTAAAATGTTTATAGATTTCGATGTATTTATTTAATAAGATGATGTAATATAGGTAAAGCTTAGGCTAGGTACTATAGATTCTAAGACGTATTGTATTATAACTTCGAAAAATGACGATATTAATAAATAATTTTCAATTTTGCAATAAAAAAAATTAAGTTTTTTTTAGATTTTTTATTTTAATTTAAAATTTTTGCGTTTTTCGAACTTTGGGAATTTTTTTCTCGAATTCTAATAAACCGATTTTAATGTTTATGGGCTCATTTGTTTTCTTTTTTTATGTAGAATTGGATAATATTCTGTCATTTTTTAAATTTTTAGTTTTAAAAAAGATATTAAGAAGAAACGCTTTTTTGTTTTAAACAAATTAAATTTTGACCCTGTTCCGTCACGAGTCGGACCGTAATAATTTAGGGTCATATTCAGGACGTCAAGATGAATCGATTAAAAAAAAAATTGCGGTTCCAGGCAACCTGCCTGAAAAATCCTAATTTGCTTCTACTAACATATTATATTTATATTTTATGTTGAATTTATAAGTTATATTTTGTTATATTTTTAAAAGTTATATTTTGTATATAATGGGTCGTTACTTGACGAAAATTATTAAATAAAACAAATATTTGAGATTTTCGTAACAATAATTTTATTTTAACTAGTTTCGAAACACAGTTCCTTCATCAGGGAATGTTAATAGCAAAAATATACAAATTTAAACAAAAATATAAACATATATAAGTACTTAAATAAACTGCATAGTGAAAAACATCGTATGAATGTAAATAAAGGTAAAACCTAAAAAATATAAAAATTCCATAAATATTAGCTGAAAATAAAAATAAATCAAATGCAGGTTAATTTTAGATATCAATGGTTTTTTATATAAGATTTTTCCATTTAAGAAACGATGTAAAATGTTTATAGATTTCGATGTATTTATTTAATAAGATGATGTAATATAGGTAAAGCTTAGGCTAGGTACTATAGATTCTAAGACGTATTGTATTATAACTTCGAAAAATGACGATATTAATAAATAATTTTCAATTTTGCAATAAAAAAAATTAAGTTTTTTTTAGATTTTTTTTTTTAATTTAAAATTTTTGCGTTTTTCGAACTTTGGGAATTTTTTTCTCGAATTCTAATAAACCGATTTTAATGTTTATGGGCTCATTTGTTTTCTTTTTTTTAAGAAATAATATAGTTCATTGTGTTTTCTACATGGTTCTTTAGTATGATATGGTCTAATACAATAAATATTTAAATACCTAAGTGTCATCCAATCAGATAGGGCTCTATAAAAATATCAACGAATAAGATAAATATATGCGTTCTAATGCTAATTTGATTAAAACGAAAATTGTAATGTTCGTTTTTCCGATACAAATTTCCAGTTTTCGCAATTTTCCCGTCGGTTTGGGTACTAGATCTACCCGTATGCCAAATATCAACTTTACAGGATATCTGGAAGTAGCGTATAGTTATGATAGGTCATACTTTTTAAGGCATATACCGTGAATTTTGCATTTTTGAAGTGAAATAACTTTTTAACGGTTAATTCATTAACGATCATTGAAAAAACCGGTTTCTTATAATTACGTAAAGTATCGATAATTCGAAATTTCAACACTGTAGCTCTTTTCGTTCAGAAGATATTTCGCGGTCAAACAATGTTCTAATATTTCCTGTAGTAATAGCACTGTAGTGAAAAGTCCGATGTGTCCCTTAAACTCGGCCTTGCGCACTACCGTGCTCTAGATAGTTTTTTTGTTTAATATATTTCAATTTTTTAGAATTTATTTTTAATAAATTCAATAAATATCAAATAATTATCTGTGGAGATTTTAATATTGATATTCTTAAATCAAATTGTAAAAACACTTTAAATTTTAAAACTTCAATATCTACGTTTAACATGAATTTTAATATAACTAAGGCTACAAGAATTTCTGCGACCTGTTCAAGCTGTTATAGACAATATTTTAACAAATTTTAATGAAATGATTACCAGTAATATTATTCTGAATGGGTTATCTGATCACACTGCACAAACAATAAGTTATTATTCCCATACTGTTAAATCGCATATTGATAAACAGATTGAATATAAACGATCTTTTGACGCCTGCAATATCGAATATTTTGATTATCATATCGCTCATGAATCTTGAGATGAAACTATGAACACATCTGATCCTTCCATTGCCTATGACACATTTTATGAAGCACTTATGCACTACTATGAAATTGCTTTTTCTCTAAAGCCTAAAGTTATTAACAAAGACGCTAATATAGTATCTAATAAAAACCAATCTTGACTCACCGATAAAATAAAAAATATGTCGATGACAAAACGTTTATTGTATGACTTGCATCGCCAAAATCCAGACTTGGTGGAGTTAAAAAATATGTACAAACGGTATACTCATGTGTTACGTAGAGAGATAAATGCCTAAAAATGGAAGTAAATAGTCATGCCATTGCGAGCTCCAATAATCCAATAAAAGCAGGTTGGTCATTGATTAAATCCAATTTTGATTGTTTAAACAAAGTTGATTTCACTTAAAAAATTGATGGCAACATTTGTAAAGATAAGCTTACTATTGCCCAATGCTTTAATAAGCATTTTAATAGCGTAGGGCAGGAACTGCAGTCACCTGACCCTCTGGAATTTATCAAACATCTGACCCTCTGACATTTATCAAAAATAATCGCTCCATGTTTCTAGCTCCAGCACATCCTTCAGATGTAATAACTACCATAGTTTGAAAAATACAAATTCTGCTGGTTACGATGGTATAAAGGTTGAAATACTGAAGAGGTTCAGTTCAGTTCTAGCGGATCCTTTGGCTCATGTTACCAATCGGTCATTCCAGAATGGTATCTTCCCGGAAAAACTGAAAAATGTTATCGTCAAACCAATATTTAAAAAGGGAGATAAAACAGAAATTGGAAATTATCGGCCAATATCACTCACGTCCAATATTTCGAAAGTGATAGAAAAGCTATTTTACAAGCAAACTAGCAAATTTTGTACATTAACAAACGTTATAGCTGTGTCTCAATTTGGATTTGTAAATCACAAATCTATAAACTCAGCTATATTCGAAACACTTCGTGAAATAAATGAAGTTAATAGCAAAAATTCGTGCTTTGGAATGTTTTTCGATCTTTCTAAAGCGTTTGATTGTGTAAACCATGCAATGCTGTTACACAAGCTTGAGCATTATGGGTTAAGAGGAACTGTACTGAGGTGGATTGAATCTTTTCTCTTGGACCGTAGGCAACGTGTCGTCGTAAATGATTCCTGCTCCGATTGGCTCTCTATACTGAGAGTAGTCTCTCAAACCTCAATTCTAGGTCCTTTCTTATTTTTAATAATGATTAATGACCTACCTGTGAGTATCCCATATAGAACTGTTCTTTATGCGGATGATACGTCGGTAATGTATAAATCCTGCAAAGGCATTTCAACTATCAACACCGATATTGTCAGTTTGCTAAACACTTTGACTTTGACGGATTGGTGTACAAGAAACAGTTTAATGCTAAACTTAGAGAAATCCCAGTGTATCCAATTTCGAAATTATTCGGAATATAATCTGCTTCAAACTTTAGGCAATGAAAAATATAATATAAAAGTTTCAAACGACGGGGTCAAATTTCTGGGATTACATGTGGACCCTCAGCTAAAGTGGAGGGGTTATATAGACAGTATACGTCTGAAAATTTCAAAATATGTCTATTTACTTCGTCGACTTAGACCTATTGTGTCCTTGGACGTTCTTGTCATGTGCTACAGAGCATATATTGAGTCAAATATAAGATATGGGATTGTCTTTTGGGGAAATTCTTCTTACTCCGATAAAATCCTGAAAATTCAAAAACAATGCCTAAGAATTATGAAAAGAGCACGCTACAGAGACCACTGCAAACCTCTTTTCCAAGAACTCAACATTTTAACACTACCGTGTATTTATATCTCAGAATCTGCAAGTTTTGTTAAGAGGAATTTTTCCTATTTTGAATCGCATACGAATAGCCATAACCATCTAACAAGACACAAACCAGCGCTATATATTCCAAAAGCTGATTATGCAATGATGTCAAGGGAAGTTTATATAAACCTCTTGATAGTTTTCAACTCTTTCCCAAGACTTTGCGCGATCTTCTCCTAAATTCATTTAAAACGCAATTCAAACCATACTTGTTAAACAGGGCATTCTACAGTGTAAATGAATATTTAAATGAAACTGAACATCAGTGAAATATTTCCATATTTCATAAATTTTAACCTTGTTGATTCTAAGATTCTTATATTTTTGTTATATTTCGCTTATTGTTGATTTTAAGATCATTTTAACTGCTTTTTGTTATGGAGATTAATGGTTTTGTTATCATTTTACTGATTGTTATACTACCGATTCTTTTATTAACTGATATTTATATTATTAATTATTAATTGTTATTTAGTATTACTCTTCCCATTGTTTTTATTATTGTATTTTTACTTTTTTATCAGACGCATTCAATGTCTTTCTTGATATTATTGAATAAAGATATATTATTATTATATATATATATATATATATATATATATATATATATATATATATATATATATATATATATATATATATATATGTATATATATATATATATATATATATATATATATATATATATATATATATGTATATATATATATATATATATATATATACATATATATATATACATATATATATATATGTATATATATATATATATATATATATATATTTATATATTTTCATGTATAAATATTTTTTCTTTTCAAAATTTACCTGCGTATGTTCTTGTACGCAACGTAATAAAATTTGCTTTTGTTCCTCTTCAATAGTGATTAAGCCATGAAAGTCTTGCATTACCTTAACCGCTCTTTCGGCTGTATCATTAACTACTTTTAGTTGTCACCACCATTGTTTAGCGTGTTGAAATGAAGCATTATTTGACCATGAAGTAGAACACTCTTTGAGAAAATTGTCATCAATTTTGAGTCGATTGAACAAGAACTTGCTTTTGATTGAAACAAAGCCATCAATGTTTTTCTCTGAAATTAAAAACGAGAGAACAGTTATCATATATCAAATAAAATAAAACACAATTAAAAAATTAAACTAAATTTTCACTTCTCAGACTAACCGTAAAGTGAGCCACAAAGTTCTTCTTTCGATGTAGCGTTTACTGTGGGCTGATGGATTTTCTTTGGCTAAGTTAGTGACCATTTTTACTTTTGTTTCTTGGTCTACATCGTCGTCAAATAGACACACTTTATCTTCAAGATTCCAGTCGATATTACCGTTCCAAACTGCCTGTGCCTGTACACTTCTTGAAAATTTTTTCAGTTTTGGCACATCAATAAGTTGTTCTTGATTACCATACGAAACAACTATTGGTAGACGTTCTTCTGTTGATTTACGTGCATCTAAAGCCGGCAACAGTTTGCCATCCCAATGGACAGTTACAGTGTCCGGTACCTCGTTTTGAAAATCAACTTTTATAGACTTTTATTCACTTTTCCGTGCGAATTCTTTGAATGGTGGACTTACTTATGGGAGATACGTCAGTGCTATGTCCAAGTGCTTCAATAGTCGCTTCAATAATAAACACAGAATTTCTTATAGTTAACTGACTCCTATCTAATGCTGACACTAATTTTGAGGTGATGAAATTTTTCCTCATAGAAGTTTTATTAGTACTCTCAGTTGGGAAGGGCAAATTTTCTGGTAAATCCATTATTTCAGAATCAGAAGACGAATTTTCTTGTAGTGGTTCATAAGATGATGTCGAAGGAGTTAATGATGAAAAAGATTTAGCTTGCCACTTTTGTTGCTCAATGTTTCTAAGGCGCGCTTTTTCCTCTTTTTCGGGCAGTTTTTTGTCTACTCCAGCTAAGTGACCAGGTCGACCTGGCTCTCTCTGGCGCTGCAGGAAAATCCTATCTTCAATTATCTTTATTAATTAAAGCGCATTGGCATGTCAAACAAATTGTCTAAGTTTGTAACAAATTCTTGTCGACACTGCTCAAACACGTCTTGTATATTTTTGCATTTTTTTCAAATTTCTCCAAACTTGGTATAATGTAACTTCCTTAACACAGTTAAGTAAAGATTTATCGGTATGCGTGCCTTTTCCCAATAAATAGTACACTCACGAATAGTAAGATTTACGCATTCATTGACAATTAAATTCACTTCACAAATATTAAAGAACAGAACTGCCAGTACTTGTCCATTAGAGGGCAGTTTTGAACAGTAGTTTGATGTTTTACGTATCCTATAGGTTTTATTTCTCGCTTTTTAGTGACTTTGAAGTTCTATAACTGATTTTATTTGTCTAAATATGGGTAGACCTACTAAACGACCAACTAATTTTTAGTGCATTTTTTTATAACACATTTTTTTTTTATCCGTTATTTTTTTTTTTTTAATTTGTAGTGCATTTTTTCATAACAGATTTTCAATTTTTTTTACAAGCATTTTGTTTATTTTTTGTAAAATTTTTTTTCTTTTTGGGGTCGGTTTTTAAAAAAATTTTCTTATTTTCCCAATATGAATAAATATATCGTTTCAAAAAAAAAAAAATTTCGCAAAAATCGGTTATCACATATAAAATGAGATTTTTCCTCGATTTCCAGGGGATCATAATGCGATTTGGTGACAATGGGACCAATCGGAAATCAAACTCTTTAAAACAAACAAAAAAATTCAAAATCGGTTAATAAGTGGCGGAGTTCTGAGGTAACAAACATATAAAAAAAAAAAAATACAGACGAATTGAGAACCATCCTCCTTTTTGAAGTCGGGTTAAAAAACAAACAAATCGAGACGTTAGCGCCTTAGTATGCAAGTAGTGAAATATTTCGATACAATTCGGTACGGGTTGTCGTGGTTCTTAGTACATGAAATTTTATTTACAATTGTCTTGACATCATTGAAACAAAATTAGAGGGTATGTGTTGAAAAAAAAAACTTTTTTTTGGGACACACCCTTATATACACACATATATATATATATATATATATATATATATATATATATATATATATATATATATATATATATATATATATATATATATATATATAATTATATATATATATATACAGACTGTTTTGGAATGCTTTTCCAATAGAGAATCAATGTTAAATATTATTTATTACTGGCAGGCCGTCTGGTTACTGTTCGGAGTCAGTACACATCTCATATGCGTATGGTAGTTTGTTTGTCATTTAAGAGTGTGTACTGACTCATTGACTGTGTGTTTTGTGTGTACTGACTCATTTAAGAGTGTGTACTCATTACATGTGTACTGACTGACTCCGCACAGTAACCAGACGGCCTGTCAGTAATAAATAATATTTAACATTGATTCTCTATTGGAAAAGCATTCCAACACAGTATATATATATATATATATATATATATATATATATATATATATATATATATATATATATATATATATTATATATTAATTCGAATCACAATGACTAGTTCTGACAATTACAGTCTGTATACCCATTTGTTAAATAAAGATGTTACAAAAACTTCTTACATTTTATGCAAAAATATACTTCTTATTCAAATTATTCCTAGAAATCATTTCAAACATATAAAATATTTTGACAAAATGGAAACCCGACTTAAAAAATCAAATATTCTAAAACCAAAAATGCATTAAAAAGTAAAAAATAATTGCATATTCTTGTGTCAATTTTAGTTCACCTAAGCAAAAATTTTTTAATATATATGTACAATTATTGTTGTTTGGAGGCGGTGTCAGCATAGAGAAATTCACATAAAATTTGGACACAGCCTCCAAAAATAACAATTTTTGGAGGCGGTGTATTTTTTACTTTTTAGTGCATTTTTTGTTTTAGAATATTTGATTTTTGAAGTCGGGTTTCCATTTTGTCAAAATATTTTTTATTTCTCGCTTTTTAGTGCATTTGAAGTTCTATAACTTATTTTATTTGTCTAAATATGGGTAGACCAACTAAACGACCTACTAACTTTTAGTGCATTTTTTTATAACACTTTTTTTTTTTTTTTAAATTTTTAGTGCATCAGTTTTTTCAGTTTTTTCATTTTCAGTTTTTTTTACATGCATTTTTTTTTTTTGGAAAACATCAGAGGGAAAAAATAATGTCTGATCTTCGGATGCTTCAGATAAACCTCCAGCACAGTAAGGCAGCCTCCGCTGTCTTTTGTCAAAATGTGCTGAAAAGGGGAATTTCCATAGCTCTGGTCCAGGAACCTGGGGCTGTGAACCATAAGATTATTGGACTAGGAGATGCTGGAGGACAAATTATGTACGATCCCCAGAAAGACCCAGAACTTGCATTTATGCAAAAAACGGCATCAATGTCTTGCCGCTGTTAGAGTTTTGTCAGAGAGATCTTACAGCGGTAAAATTAAAATACAACATGGGGAACGAAACTGGACTGGTAATCATCGCTTCGGTCTACCTACCCTATGATACATCTACTTCACCACCAACATCAGAGATGAAAGACCTGACACATATTTTGAGACAAAAAACCACTAACTGATCATGGGATGCGATGCAAATGCTCATCACACTGCATGGGGGAGTACTAACACAAATACAAGAGGTGATTATACCTCTTTGATTATATTATAGCTAACAACATAGATATAGTTAATCAAGGCAACAAGCCGACTTTTATTAACAAAGTTCGGAAGGAAGTCATTGATGTAACACTGAGTACTTATGAAATCAGTAGAAAAATCAAGAAATTGCTAGTATCCGATGAACCATCTGCATCGGATCACAGACAAATCTATTACAATATGGAGGTGAGAACGGACTAATGTAATATACACTATCGGGATCCTAGGAGAACAAATCGGGACGAATATAATTCGACACTAAAATTAAAACTCGCCACAATCCCGAAAAAAGTCAAAACAGTATTGGACATTGAGCTTACTGCAACTGAGCTTCAGCATGCAATATTTAACTCACTGCCCGGAGGTCCAAAAGACATCAGCAAGTCAACTTGTTGGTGGAATGAGGGCATGTGGAGTCAAAGGCAAAAGGTTCGCCAACTATTTAACAGAACAAAAAGGATAGGGAACTGGGATAGCTACCATGAAGCCCTTACTGAATACAAAAGGTCTCTGAAGAAAGCAAAAAATAAACTCATGGAGGAAGCTCTGTCAAGAATGTGGAAAAGTCTGGGGTCTAAAACCCAAAATGATCCACTGGCTTTACACAACAGTAGTTAGGCCCAATATAACCTATGCTGCTCTAGTGTGGTGGCTTTAAGTTAACCAGATAACAGCAAACAAAAATCTATCCAGGATCCAAAGACTGGCCTGTTTGTACATCAATGGATCCATGAGCAGTACACCCACAGCTGTCATGGAAATCATACTGGAGCTGCTTCCGCTAGGCATTGTAATAGTAGCTACAACGAGATCCAGCGCCCGTCTTTGAAATGTCTCACACCCCGTCTTTGAAATGGGCACAGATATACTTCCCAAGACATACTCCTTCTCAAAACCTTTCACTGTAGTATGTGATAGGACCATGTGGTCGGAAGGAGAACCACCCTACCTCAAGAAAGGAATCGTCCGGTATACAGACGGTGAGCGACCTAATGCAAACATAAGCCTCAACTTGGGGAAATATGCCACGGTCTTCCAAGCAGAAGTCTACGTCATACTGGCTTGCGTCTGTGAGAACTAACGTATAGGCTACATATACCAGAACGTATGTATTCTCTCGGACAGTCAAGCTACTTTAAAAGCCTTGTCTGGAACTGAGGTCACCTCAAGGGTAGTCAAGAATTGTCTGGAGGAACTGCTGGAGCTGGTAAAACAGAAGAATGTTTAATTGATCTGGGTGCCGAGTCACAATGGTTTCGAAGGAAACGAAAACGCAGATACCTTAGCAAAGAAGGGAGTCGGAATACCCTTCATTGGCTCAGAGCGTATTTTAGGAATTCCAAGGACTGCATGTAAACAGTTGATCAAATGCTAAACACCGTGATCACTGGGAAAAAGTACCGCGGCCATAGCACGGGAAGGTACTGCTTCAGAGTGCAACAAAGAGGCTATCTCTCGATGCACTGAGGCTGAACAGGATGCAACTGCGGAAGGTTACTAGATTCATTACCAGGCATTATCCCCTGCGGAAGTATCTGCACACAATGGGACTCCATTACGGTCCATTATGTGCAGATTGCGGGGCGAGGAGGAACAAAGATCCAGCCACAGGATATTCGGTGCATCTCAATATATGAACTTTCAGGAAGACCTGATAAGCAAGCTCCTGGCTATTACCAATATATGGGAGAAGCAAATCTCGTCGGACTGAAGTAGAAGGGGGAGCACAAGGGACCATAAGATCGAAGTGCAATACTTTTTAAACACCAAGATGTATCTACCTATCTATCTATCTATGGGAGAAAAAAAATAATTAGAGTTTGTAAAAAATCGTATTTTCTTAAAATTTGTAATAAATTATCCATTAAAAAAATTTTCGATTATGAAATTCGTATTATTTCAATTACTAAAGCACTAGAAAAGAGTATTAATCTTGGGAAAAGAATTTGTATTATTATTCTTGAAAAACTTTCCAATTAAGAATTAGATTTAAAGAAAACTAGGTTCTTTAAACTAATTAAATATTTGAATTTATTTAATTAAGGTCAATTTTTACAACTGGAAATAAAGTATTACTGAAGTTTAAAAAGTAAATAAATATAATGAAAACAAAAGTTTATAAAGAACTTAAGATGTCAATATTCGAATAATTGCTAAAGATAATTTTATTCAATTGTTAATTGAATTAATTTTCTTCAGATAGTTATTTTTATTCTTAATTTTAAAAAAATTTCATCGAAAATTATTTTGAATAATTAATTAAACTTATTCAAATCAACCATGTTTATCAACAACCAATTGGAAAATATTTGTTACTCATGAATTGATAAAGATTGATTAAACAATAGCATGTTTTCAGGAGTAACAAATTACGTAACACTCTAGATTGCATTTAACTATCTATCCCACCATTTAACTATCTCAATGTAAGATTTGAGTAAGAAGCAATAAAATTATAATTAAAAAAGAAATTATATTTAGTTTTTATTGGGGGGGGGGGGGGGTCATGACCCCCTGGATCCGCGCTTGAACACACCTGCTATAAACAATGTTTAAGAATTCTAGATCGATTTGCTTAAAAGCTATTCAAAAAAGAGGTATGATTAAAATTACAAAATAAATGATATATCTATACTCACTCTTTCAGTAATTCTTCAGCCAAACGTAATCGTAATCGCACCACTTTCATAATTTGAAATGGGAAAAGTTTACAAAACTGACTTAAAAATTTTGGTTCAAAACAAAAATGTGGATATTTTTGACATTGATCCCACAACCGTGTATTATGATAAAAAACCCAAACATTATGTTTACTAAATTCTATAAAATTATCCATGTTCGTATAATTACAATTCAATAATTTTTTTAAATGAGCAACGGCATTCTCTGATTCGGGTGAACCACGTATTTGTACAATATCATAGTCGGAAAACGGTTCGTAATGATATAAAGTACCCGGTACAGCATTTAATATTTCACCCAAAAATGTTGAACCAGATCGCCATGTGGTAATTATTAAATTTCGTCGTGGATGTCCATTTGTTCTTGGAGTTAAACTATCTAACGATTCACCTTCCATATACTTGTAATCAGCCATTTCACGATTAATTAACGTCCTAGATTCATCTAACACATATTCCAACGAATAATTTATCGTTGGTACGATATCTTCGATACTTTCGCTTTGGCTGGGTATCATACGCTCATTTAAGTCGCTGTTTTGTTGTGTTATCAATAATAATAGCACACATAATGATAATACTACACAAAATCCAAAAAATCCGATTCGTCGCATAATTTAAGTATATTTTGAAAATTAAAAAAAAGTAATTTGTTTAATATACAATAAATAATATACATTTACAAATTAGATTATTTAGGCGCTTCATAACACGTCATATTTTTTAATTAATATTATTTTAAATTAATTATTAAACACAATTAAATTATTTTAAATTTAATTCAACATTTTTTTTAAATGGAATAAATGAAATAATTATTTTATAATATAAAAACAACACTTGTACGTTTAATACCATATATAGATCAAATCAAATTCACTTTATTTATTGTTTAACTTTTGAATACGTACATTAAGTTATTATTAAATAATTTTAATTGTTACATATAATTTTTACACAAAAATTACGAACACCTCGAACAAATATGAAATACTAAACATTTGCTAAAATATACATACAAACACAAATAAACATATCCAATGCGAAAAAATGTAGAGTGAATAGAATGTACATGAAAGAACTACTTTATCGACTACAATATGTCAGTACCATAGATTTAAAAAATATATATTTAATAAGATCGTATACAAAGAATCATGATGTACGTATATAGTGAACCTGCGTAAAGGCGGGTGGCGCCTCTTTCGGTAATTTTACAAGTTTATATATGAAGCTGTCAGCACATGCTGTTATTTTAAACGATGGTTAACGTACATTTGAATCAATCACATAATTGCTTATCAATTAATTATTACTTCTTAATATTCATAATTTTAATAGAGTTTTTGTCAACGTACATTCCCAAATTAGAGAACTTTTATTTAAATCATTATATAGATAATTTAATTTTAAAATATGGACTCTAAATTGCAATGCTTCCCGGGGTATCTATACAAATTTTGAGTTAATAAAATAAATAAATATAAATTTTAATTTTCATAGTTTTATACATAAAAGTACTTTGAATGTTGATTTTATTTCTTCTTCAGCCAAATGCTCGTCATTCAAAAATGAAGGAGTAACAGTATATTATCATTAGTATACCAAGATATTTTTTTATACCAAGAAATTCCTTGTCTGATATTACTTTTTCACCTGGTTCCAGAAGTTTTAGATTCAGATGTTTTAAATTTATTCGCAGTTACTGATCGACAATTAGTCCATCAACTATGTTTCGATTGATGTAAACTTATAACATTTAAATAACTTCATTATAATTTTTTATTAGGTATATAAATAATAATCATTAAAATAATTTAATAATAACTGAAGTCAATCGTAACATCAAAATGTTGCTTAATAATAGTAAATTTGACAAATAACTTTAGCTTTTATCGAACTATCATGCTCAAATTTACACTGTTCAACATTTTACACAAGCTTCTGTATACTTAAACATAAGTTAATAACCTTTTTTGTCAAATAACAGTCGTAAATGGGGGACAATAATTTTTGAAAACCAATTTTAATAATAATGACAACAGATAGTTTTTAACAAATTTTAATAATAACATTATATTTACCATTTATTTACTCTATAGAGAACCTGCGTCACCATTATGATTAGACACTATCGTGGCACATGGTGGCGAAATAATGGCACATGGTGGCATTAGACACATGGTGGCGAAAATTAGCATTTCTTGTGTGAGAAATTAAAATTTGGCGCTATATAAAATAAATAGTAAATATAAAGTTTTTATTCATAAAACATAAAATTTATAAACAAATATCTGATGTTATTATTACAAAAAGTAGTATTCAAGAAATTAGTAGTGGTATCTGTCATCTGTCAAAAGTTATTTAAAGTTTGAGGTTGACAATATCATCCCAGTAAACAATATGACGTCTTTAAAAGTTCTTTAAGAGCTCTTATTAAAGATTTGGACGTCTTAATTTTTTCGTCAAATGGGGTCTTCAGGACTTCATGAGGATGTCCAATGCGCCACCTCAAGAACTACTGAAGACATTATTAAGTCTTTATGAACTTTTTTTTCTGATTTCGAAAAAATAGATCTTAAGAGTTCTTGATTCTGACCTCTTAAAGAGCTTCTTTTGAAGAGATCTTAAGAGTTCTTGATTCTGACCTATTCAAGAGCTTTTTTTTAAGAGATCTTAAGAGTTCTTTATTCTGACCTATTCAAGAGCTCTTTTTTCAGAGATCATAAGAGTTCTTGATTCTGACCTATTCAAGAGCTCATATTTAAGAGATCTTAAGAGTTCTTGATTCTTGCTTCTTCAAAAGCTCTTTTTTAAGAGTTCTTTAAGATTAAATTAATATTTTAAGATTCCTAAAAATAGAGGCAAAAAAAATATAAACAATTTTATATTAAAATTAATAAATATTTATTCATTTAATTTATATTTACATTTAAATTTATATTAATAATCATTACAATCATTTGGTTTGCTAAGTCCATGATATATTCCAACAGTATTGGATATATTCGACTAGTATTGGATAGAGTTGACTCTTCAAACTCTTTGAAATTGGCAAACTGTCAATTGCACGTTGATTTGAATAGTTTCTTTAAACTGGCCCAAATCGATCGCTTCAGTTGGTCAATCAGTCCTTTTTTTAGACCATAATGAAAATATTCTCCTGGTCTTAATTTTTTGATATTCTTGGGAAAAGGTTCAAAGATGGGATGATCATCACCTTGGCAGACATCTTGGTTTCAAAACTTAATAAAAAATAGAAAATCATGATATTCATTTTTTAAATTTATTTTAATGCGTTAACCTTTAAGATACTTACAGATAAAACCAATTAAAAATAATCCACGTTAAAAATAACGCTCTTAAACTGGTTTTAAATACTTGACAACACTAAATAAATAAATTAAATTATACCTTTACAAGTTCTCCAAATAAAAGCTGAATAAGATTGTTAAATTCTAGGTTATACAGAAATAAAAAATATAACAAAAAATGCGCGTGCGCTAAATTGAGTAAAAATATAAAAAAATTGGGAAAAAGACTTCTTAAAGGGCTCCTATTTCTGACTTCTTGCGAAGTCAGAAAAAATAGACTCTTAAAGGTTTCCTATTTCTAACTTTTTACGAAGACAGAAAAAATGTCTACTTAAAGGGCTCTTATTTCTGACTTCTTGCGAAGTTAGAAAAAATAAACTCTTAAAGGGCTCTTATTTCTGACTTTTTACGAAGACAGAAAAATGTGTACTTAAAGGGCTCCTATTTCTGGCTTCTTACGAAGTCAGAAAAAATAGACTCTTAAAGGGCTCCTATTTCTGACTGTTCAAGAAGACAGAAAAAAAGTCTACTTAAAGAGCTCATATTTCTGACTTCTTGCGAAGTCAGAAAAAATTGACTCTAAAGGGCTCCTATTTCTGACTTTGAACGAAGACAGAAAAAAAGTCTACTTAAAAGGCTCCTATTTCTGACTTCTTGCGAAGTCAGTAAAAATAGACTCTTAAAGGGCTCCTATTTCCGACTTTTTACGAAGACAGAAACAAAGACTACTTAAAGGGCTCCTAATTGATGTTCAATGGGAATACCAGAGAACTAATTAATTCTACAATTGAACTGCATGTGTTCAAAAGTGATTAAATTTATGTAATAATGTTTATATATCGTACAACTTATATCCATGGAATTTTTATACCCGGTATATGTAAATATACAAGGTGTATTAAGTTTAGTCCCGACTTTGAAATATTGATATTTAAATATTTAACGCTTGAAAATATTGATCGCAGACATAAATGTTTGGCATAGGTGTTCATAAAATCGCCTACTTCGACAATTTCCGCATATCCGTCCGTCCGTATGTCCGTGAACACGATAACGCAAAGACGAAAAGAGGCAAAGACGAAATTTTGTGTGTGTGTTCTAGGGCTAAAAATTCAAGTTCGTGAATGGGCAAAACTGCCTATCTTTGAAACCGTAAGAGATAGAACAAAAATTTATAGATAAAATTGTCCCTTTAAGCAACTAAATCAGTTAGCTATTATTTTAACTTGTTTATACTAATAATTTATCTTATTCATGGGTAAATTATTAAATATAAGCTAAATTATATTTGTGTTAATAATCGATGGCAGTCAGAATGTAAAGAATGGCGTAATGAACGTGATAAGCATATATGTAGTGTTACATATATGGTGATAAAAGTGTGTTTAAATGTTTGTTTTATATATTAAAAGATTTCAATCATAAAAAAAAGCTTCTATTTTCATTGATGTATAATTAAATAATGCAATTATACATAATTAAATGAAAATTGCCATTAGTTACTAAAGAATCACTAGATATCTCACAGTAGCACTCGGATTTAAATGAGATCATTCCTGAAAGAGGGTTAGTAAAAACTGAACTTTATATTTGCAAGAAGAATACACATGATTTCGTATTAGAACGGGGCTAGGTTGTTGGAGCTTTATTTCCGTGCAATCTATGAAAGTCTACAATTTTGATTTCGATAAGTCTAGATTCTACAATGTATTTTAAATGTTGGTGGTTGGCATAGTTTCTTGTATATCTTTACTAGTTTTCATTATGTGATTACTATTTCATGGTTATGTATGATTATTTGAATATTTAGTAATTAAAATTGTAAACATTATAAAGTAATAATTAATAAAAAAACATGTGGTCGTGAACGAATTTATATCAGAACAGCGTGGCTCACATATAAACTTATAAAATTACCGAAAGAGGCACCACCA
The DNA here is from genome assembly GCA_963920215.1 of Nineta flava. Classification (NCBI taxonomy): domain Eukaryota; kingdom Metazoa; phylum Arthropoda; class Insecta; order Neuroptera; family Chrysopidae; genus Nineta; species Nineta flava. Next base: position 85,427,225 of record OY986040.1, on the reverse strand, counting down.
ATTTTTATGCATTTTCTCTATAACACCATGCAAAGAATGCAGAATCCGTAGTACGGGTCGAAAAGATAACGCTCAATTTATAAAACTTTTACTTGATAATATATATTATAGACAAGTTTTATTCGAAGCATTTTTTAAAAAACCGGATGAATAAGTCACAAATCAATTATAACATTTGAAAAATGAGCGCTACTTTTGTGGCCATGCGTATACTGACCATTGTCAAAAGTCCCCAAGCAGCCTCTTGATAAAAACTTTAAGTTTTAATAATGTGTCATCAATATTTATTGTTTACGTACTAAATACATTTATCAACATTAAATAAAACAAATGAACATTAGTTCAGTATTTTCATTAATTTTTCCCATGAATTTTTCCTACAAAATATTTAATATAATAGGCTAGTAAGATTATTTTATTGTAAGTCGTGACCAGTGTTGCCAAACCCGACCTCTTAAAATGCGTTAGATGCACCTAAATAAAGCGGTAGATTAAGAAAAAAAAGGGTACATTAAAAAAGTTAAAATTCCAATTTAAATAGTTTTAAATAAATACTTTTAATTAATATAAAGAACAAACAGTAAATGGATTATTCACTTTTTAATATTCTATTAAGTTTTTTTTTATTATTAAATATTAATTAATATTAATTATTGGCAATTTAATTTATTATTTAAAATCACTGTCGTTGTAACCTTATACTTTCAAATAATATTTATCACGAAAAAATTATTACCATTATCAGTATTTTTGAAAATTTCGAATAACGATAAGACAAGAAAAAAACACTATAGAACGGTATAAATAGTAAAAAACCGGCAGATTTACCCCTAAAGCGGGAGATCTGGTAATACTGGGCCTGTCAGTTAGTGCTGATGGTAACTTATTGAGTATGTTTGGACGAACAAATTTCATAGTATCCTAAGTTAGAGACTGAGTATAGCGCTTTTCGACCTGGACAGACTTACTGACTAAGTAGCCATTTTTGTTTATTGTACGTACAGTACATAACTAAACACATATATAAGTACCTAAATATATATAAATAAATGTATAATATTGTAACGAATATTAACCTAGCAGTTGGCCACGCATTTTGGAACGAAACTAAGTTACCTGTGGAAGTGGAATTGAACAAATTATGTAATATTTCTAGGACAACAAAATGTTGATATTGTTTTTATTATCAGTACACATTGAAATATATGGAGTATGTGAAAGACAAGCAAACGGTGAACATTATAAAATAATACTCTTAAAATTATAACTTTTGTAAATTATACACATAATATAAATCGTCAATAAAATTTTTAAAGTCAAATAGAATTTACTTCATTCAATAAACGAACCGGGGCAAACCGCTACATTTGGTGTCAGGTGCGGGGTAAATTGAAAAAATATATATATTAAAAAAAAAATGACAACTTTAATTAATTTAACCGTCGCTCAGCTGAGAAGTGAACTGAAAGAAAGGGATTTTGATAGCGGTGGCAAGAAGGGGGCATTGGTTCGACGGTTGCGGGAAGCACTTGTTGAAGAAGGAGTGGACCCAGAATTATGGATTCTGAAAGACCAAAATGCCAAGAACATGGAAACGTTACAAAAGACCATAAAAGACTATTTACAAGCAAGTCAAAATGCCATGAAAGAAGATTTACAAGTAAGTCAGAATGCCATGAAAGAAGATTTACTAGTATGTCAGAATGCCATGAAAGACGATTTACAAAATGCCATAAAAGACGATTTACAAGCAAGTCAAAATGCCATGAAAGAAGAGTTACAAGCAAGTCACAATGCTATGAAAGAAGAGTTACAAAACGTCATGAAATAAGAGTTACACATAGTTCAAAATTCCATCGATGTTGCTTTACAATCAATAGAAGTCTTCGATGATAGAGTCAAACAGATAGAAACCAGAATCCTAGAGCTGGAAGCTAGACTCTTAGCAACGCCAAGCAGTGAAATAGTCGAGACTCATGAGAGAGAAGCGGTAGTTAATAACAGTGCTTCAAGGTGTGAACACGGAAGGAAACAACACACAAAACCACCACCCTTTGATGGAAAAACATCATGGACTAACTACTCTGTACAGTTTGAAGCTGCTGCTGCTAGTAACGAGTGGTCAGATTATCGGATGGCAGTGGAACTTACAGTGGCTTTGAGAGGGGACGCTACAGATGTGCTGCAAACATTGTCACCGACGGAACGTAACGATTACAAACTGTTGAGCGGTCGTCTGGAACTCCGGTTTGGAGATTCCCACATGGAACACGTTTATCATTCCCAACTAAAGAATCGTATCCAAAAACCAAATGAAACGTTACAAGAATTTGAAAATGATGTCACTCGACTAGTCCGACTAGCATACGTTACGGCATCAGAAGAAATTCGAGAAAGTTTAGCCATAGATGGTTTCATCGATGGGCTTAGGGATTCATATTAATCTGTTTCTTTCTGTTTTGTCGGTTATAAATTTATTTATATACTAATACGGATGATGCTAAGCAAAATGGCGTCATATTCTCAGTTGCTAAGTATCTGGAAAGTGTCTCGGATGAAAACTAAGTTAGATATTCTGAGTATCTAACGTAGGATACTAAGATAGGATACTAAGATTTGTTCGCCCAAACACCCCAATAATTAAAAAATCTACTAAACCCTAAGAACTTACAGAACCAAATTGACGTGGGAGTTTTAAATTAATTATTATTATAAAAAATTGCATAAAACGACAGAAATTAAAAAATTGTTTATTTACTCAAAAAATTTTTAAAAACGGTAGATTAAGAAAAAAACGGTAGAACGGTAAAAATAATTTAAAAAACGGTAGATCTACCGTTAAAACGGGAGATCTGACAACACTGGTCGTGACATCACTCTCTTAAACATCGTTGTTAATAAACCATAGACAGCATACTAACAGTCAGTTGCACTAACATTCCGGGGTTAACAGAGATAACCAAAATTAGTTAACTCTCAATTAAATTGTTATTAATTGTTCCAATTCGTGGGACCAACTGTACTATAGGCCACAAAAGTAAGATCCTTTTTCCAAAATTTATAGTTATTTTGAGCCTTATTCATTCGGATTTTGGGAAAATGACTACAATTTTTTTAAACGGACACTACTTTTGTGGCCCATAGTACTTACAAGAAAGTTAGCTAATCATAGAGCTCCATTCATTTAGCCCCTCATTAACACTAAATCTAATTATTTTTTATCTCAATCGTTTGACGGTCGTTTGATGGTTAATGATGGTTTATTTAAATCGTTTGACGGTAATTAGTTTATGTATAAAAAATTGTTTTCTAATCGACCTAAATTTTTTTTTTTAGCCCCTCAATTACAAAATTCTTGAGATTTTTTTATTTCAATCGACGAAAAGACGTTTGACGGTGATTGATGGTCTATTATTTTTACTAAAACAATAATGTTTTATTAGTTATTCATAATTTACTATATTATCCATTACACACTCCCGTTAGTGCATCCATTTCTCGCTGAGAGAGTTACCTGTATTCGCCATAGAGATAATATATATAGAGTAGGCAAGCCGAGTCAAAAGTTGTCCCTCAGATAGAAAAAGGAAGAGAATCGCGTAGGTTGAGCTATCTCTTTTTAATGACTAATATATAGCATAGAGATAATATATACTCTATAGATATAATTATAATCATTATATATCATAGAGAATATATCGTAGAGAATATATTAGACCACGCATGGCACTGAGAACGGTGGCGCTCGGAGCGAATAAGCGCGGTATTTTAGTGCAATGGCTCCAGCAGTTCGAGTCTCTGCGAAACCCGAAAAAACTCTTTGAAACCAACGCGAAACGTAAGCTAAAGCGAACCGTAAGTCAGGCAACGCGAAGCGTTGGCCAATGAGAAGCGTTAGTTATGCAAAGTGAAGCGTCAGTGAACCGTACAAGCGAACCGTAAGTCAGCCAACCGTAAGACAGCGAACCGTAAGTCAGCCAACACGAAGCGTTAGTAAATCAACGCATAGCGTTGGTAAACACAAGGCGTTAACCAACGCGAAACGCAAGCTAAAGCGAACCGTTAGTCACCCAACGCGAAGCGTTGATCAATGAGAAGCGTTGGTCAATAGGAAGCGTTAGGTCAACGCGAAACGTTAGTTAATCAAAGCGAAGCGTCAGTGATTCAACGCGAAGCGTGATTTCACGTGTAGCGTCAATAAACACGAAACACTAGTTAACGAGAAAGAAGAGAAAGTTAACGCGGAGCGTAAGTAACTAAACGCTAAGCGTTGTTAAACTCAAAGCGTAGCGTAAGCTTAAGCGAACCGTATGTCAGTAAACGCGAAACGTTGGTCAATGCGAAACGTTAGTGCATGGGAAGCGTTAGGTGACGTTAGTCACCGCGAAGTTGTGGTTACTCAACTTGAAGCGGTTTGGCAGCGTTAGTTATTCAACGATCGTTTTTTGACGCTAAGCGTTAAAACGATTCGCTTGTACGGTTCACTGACGCTTCGCTTTGCATAACGAACGCTTCTCATTGGTCAACGTTGTTCGCGTTGCCTGACTTAGGGTTCGCTTTAGCTTACACTGCACTAGCTTACATTGCACTAAAATACCGCGCTTATTCGCTCCGAGCGCCACCGTTCTCAGCGCTATGCGTGGTCTAATATATTCTCTACGATATATTCTCTATGATATATAATGATTATAATTATATCTATAGAGTATATATTATCTCTATGCTATATATTAGTCGTTAAAAAGAGATAGCTCAACCTACGCGATTCTCTTCCTTTTTCTATCTGAGGGAAAACTTTTAACTCGGCTTGCCTACTCTATATATATTATCTCTATGGCGAATACAGGTAACTCTCTCAGCGAGAAATGGATGCACTAACGGGAGTGTGTAATGGATAATATAGTAAATTATGAATAACTAATAAAATATTATTGTTTTAGTAAAAATAATAGACCATCAATCACCGTCAAACGTCTTTTCGTCGATTGAAATAAAAAAATCTCAAGAATTTTGTAATTGAGGGGCTAAAAAAAAAAAATTTAGTTCGATTAGAAAACAATTTTTTATAAATAAACTAATTACCGTCAAACGATTTAAATAAACCATCATTAACCATCAAACGACCGTCAAACGATTGAGATAAAAAATAATTAGATTTAGTGTTAATGAGGGGCTAAATGAATGGAGCTAATCATAGATAAGACAAGGCAGCAATGCGATTGATTGGTTAAAATCACTGATATGAAGAAAGCATTATACAAGTGTTGATAGCTTACTGAAGTGGCAAAAACAGTAACGGGTAATTATTTACAAAAATGAATAATGGAAAAATGCTAGCGAAACCGTAATTTTATGAAAGTAGCAAAAGATTGTATAGAAATTAGTAGAGAACAATTTTTTTATCATAGAAAGCAGAAAAAGTGCCGCGATTAGTAAAAAATCCAAGAACCATTATTGGGATAGAATAACAGTTTAATTCAATTCATCAACATCTATCTTATGATCTTATATAACATTTACAGTCAGTTGCACGGACCCTGGTTATCGTTAACTATTGTTAACTAATCATGATTAAGGAACTGCGCAAAGTCTTTTGAAAGACTTCTTACAGAAGTCCAATAATAACTTCTTAAAGTAGCCATTTTTAAGAACAACAAATTGACAGTTCTTAGAGATTTCTTATTTAAGACTTCTTAAATATGACTCCTTTAAGAAGTCAATTTTTAGAATAAAGAGAAAGAATTCTTATTTATGAAATCAGAAAAAGTAATTCCTCAAAAGTTCTTTTTTAAGAAGTCTAAATGTGCTCTTTAAGTGGCACATTGAACTTCATAAGGACTTCTTAAAGAGTTCTTATCTGACGTCCAAATCATAAATAAGAACTCTTTAGGTATTCATCAGGAGTTCATATTGGGAAACTACCTGGGAAACTGTTAAACTGAGTTTAACTTTATATCATATAAATTATATAATAATTAATATATAATGTAATAAATTGATGGGTTTGATTTAATTTAAAGTTTATTTTCTTCATTTTAGAGCATTTAAATAAAAGTTTGATAAAAAAACTATAACTTTTACTTTTAATTTATATTTTATTTTTCGCTGGACATATTTCTAAGTTCATTTCATAATTTTCATTTCAAAATTTCGGAGTTAACAAGTGAAGGGGTAGTAAGTTAAGGGGAAAGAAGTGTTTGGAGAAAAAAGAAACACACAATATAAAATATCTTACTTAATATTAGAAAAATTGAAAAATGTGCTAGGAGATAAGTTTTAGAAAATCATGATGTTTACTGCAATTCATCATTTTTACAACTCTAATGTGTACAGAGATATTTAGGATTTAAATTTTCAATCTTAAACCGTCAATATCTCTGTAAATATTAGAGAAACAGAAAAATGATAAGAAACTTAATTATAATAAAACTAATTTTCTGCAACTTTACTTCTTATGTATTTTTTAATTTTTCCAATACTAAGAGAGATATACCAAATTTTGTGTTTCCCCCTCCCTCTAAACCCCCTTTTTCTCTTGTCGATTCCGGTCATGCTTACCATAAAAATGCATTGTCATCTGAACTGGACGAATATGTAAAAATACAACTCCGTAGGATAAGAGAAAGTGGTTCTAATTCAGAGTTTAGGCCGACATTGCATTATTTTTTTAAATTTTTTACTTTAACACCATATTTTATTCGCTATAACTATTTTACACTAATGTCTTATATACGCAATCGATAGATCTTGACGAGAGCTGTCGATTGGAACTGAAACGAATGTTCTAGCTAAAGTTATCAAATAGAGTCAAAAGTTATACTAAACGGAAATTATGTGACGCAGCAAAACAACTTCAAAATGGTGGCAAAGGCACCGATTCACTCTTTCATATAGTGTTTACGGGTATCACTGATTACTCTTGAAAAGCCATTTCTAACCGTATACGATATCTTTACTTTGACTTGGCTTTTTGACAAGTTATGGTCGACATTGCATTATTTTTAAAAATTTTTTACACTATATAAATTCGCTATAACTGTTTCGCACTAATGTTATATATATATCTTATATATGTTATATATATCTTTGACGAGAGCTGTCGATTGAAATTAAAACGAACGTCCTAGCTTTTCTGAGTCAAAAGTTATACCAAACGGAAATTATGTGAGTATGTGACGCAGAAAAACGATCTCAAAATAGCGGTGTTCGCCCTCCACCGCACGCGATGCGTCACAGTCCTCACTCAGCGTAACAAATTCTTTGAACCTTTAGCTACCGAGTAGTGTAAATATTTTTGATGTAGCTGAAAGTTTTAAATTTTTTACTCCTATTTTCAGCATTCTTAAATTTGATTTAAAAAATATTAATAGATAAAGTTTAATAAATTTAAAAGGTGACAAATTAGTTGGAATTTAATTACGAAAGATATTACAATCAGTAACAAGAATTCAAAAAAAATGAAATTATCTTACATTTTTTAAAAATTATTTTATAGGTCTATTTTCGGTACTTTTCAAGAAGTATGTACGATTGAAAAATATATGTTGATTTTATGTTGGTACACATGAATATGAAGTTAAAACCATTTGTATATATCAAATTTGACACATTCAATTTGTGATTATAAAGAGAATTTAAGATAATAATAATGAAAACAAAAACGTCCAAATTTTTACATAAAACATTTTTTATGACATATCTGGAATAAAATTGGTGGAGTGGGTGATAGTGGACACGTAATACACATTATTCAGTTGTTTATTTAAATATGTAACTAACAAGATAGTACAATATTACAAGAATTTTTGAAATGTGCCTGTTTCATAATCATTAAAATAAAAATGGTTGAAAATAATCCACGTATCCTAGTTATCGGTTTGGATAAAAATCCAACAGATTTAATTAAGCGTATAATTGGTAAAAATATTGAGCCGTTAAATGATACTAAAGAATATCCTTGGCAAATAAAAAATAAGTACTACACAGCAAATGTTCACTTATTAGGATTCGAATTGAAATGGGACGATGTAAATGAACATTCAATTTATGATAATGTGGAGGCAATGGTTGTATTTTTTAATAGTCAACATGAAAATGCAGTAAATGGATTAATTAATTTAGAAACTTATTTAGAACATTATGATGTTGAAGTTAAATTGATTGTATGTGATAAATTTTCTCAAAATGCAGCTGAACATAACAAAGTAACTGATTGGTGTTTGCTAAATAATTTCCAATACATTGATTTAGAGTATGATGAGGATGCAGTTGACGATGACACAGATACTGATCAGGGTGGATATATAACTGATACATATGGTATTGATAGAATTATTGAAGATTTACAAGTACACATATGGTCGAATGCCAAAATGATCGGTAAAAATACATCTACACATCAAGATGATGAATTTGGTGAGGAAGAATTGGATGAATTTTGTGAGTTATATTCACAGTTAAGTGCAATTGCTGGTGGAATTAATAGCTTACCACGCGATCAACGGTTACAAAGCGCTGAACAAGTTGTTAAACAATTTTGGAGTGCAATCAGTGGAGGTGATGAGGAATTTAGCGATGATGACTTAGATTTAGGTGTACAATCCACGTAAAATAATTCCAAATGTCAAATAAAAGGGGCGTATACAAAATAAATATTGTACAAAATAATTTACATGGAAGCTATAAATTGTATTTGATTTAGAAATATGTTTTTAATTTTGCTTCAGATAAATTGTTTCTTATTTGATTTTCCAAATTTCTTCTTATATTTTCAAAATCAGATATTGGCCTTGAAAAACGAATTTGTGTACGGCCATGTAACATAAGACAAATTTCATTAATAGTTATAAAGTAATACAAAAATATATATGTAATAAAATATTTATAAAAACAAAATTAGTATTTTATTTCAAAGAAAGTAATTTTCGCTCTATGTTATTACTTTTCAATGATGCCTTTTTAAAGATATATTAACTACAAAGACAATGTGTAGACTTTAAACCAATGTATTTTAGCTTGAACATAATAGACCGGGCGCTGACCAACATTCCGTTTGCAAAAACCGATGACCACATTCTGATTGATGATTTGAGTTAAGAAAGAGTTAAAAAATGATATCGTGGAGGTTGCCGGACGGAATTATAGTCCAATTTGTTTTTTTCGGTCCTATAATAAGAATTTTCCATCCCATCGCTGTAGCTGTGGAAAAAAACGTTATTCTTGACTATTAAAAGGTTGTTTGGGTAAGGTATAAAATGAAAAATTCCACGATGATAATGCAATACAAATCTGCATAACACCCACAACAAATTTTTGTGTTGATCATTACTCAACTGGTGGTTCAATAAGCTGCTGGTATCCAAATAATTAGAAATGTGAACATTTCTTTTTTCAAAATGACAATGATATTGTCGTTGTCGTCCTTTTCAATTGGTTTCGGTCTAGCAATATGTGCAGTGTTCTTTTCATCACCCTTTTGTTGATTCACCATCATGGCTGTAACGTGCGTAGAATCTTTGCCACTTAATGTCTCCTCGTTAAAGTCATTGTTGTCCACAGCTGCATGAAGAAACAGTTTTTGGTCGCGTACAATATTTTTCGGTATGACTACTTTTTGATCGACATTATCACGTAAAATTGACTTTACAATATCAGCGTCTTATGGCCTTCATTGCTTTGTAACTGACACAGTGTCCAAGATTGTTCAACATTGTTAGAATATGTTTAGATCTAGTCAGGTGATGAATATATTCAGCTAGAGCAATATGTTTAGGTGTCATCCTGTTAGTTACACTGAAATATACATCACTAAACATCGCTAATACTTTATGGAGCATACTATCTGACAATTTTCGATTTTGACTGCTGAATAAGGCTTGCATAAAAGTCTTCCACTTTGGTGTAAATGTGCATTTCTTTAAGGCATCTTCCATGAGAATATCATCTCACAACTTGTCCTTGGGTATTAGTTCAGTAGTTGATGGTTCCTCCCGCAATTCTTTAGCACAGAAGCCGATTTTGCTACAGTCTAGTCGACGGACGCGGTCAACTACTTCGTTTAATGAAATTCCTACCATAAAAACTAAAGAAGATTGCTTCCTTTCATTTGGATATGAGAATAAAATCTTGTTACCAAATTTATCGATCAGAATCGTTTTGAGATCACGATTAGAGATAACTGCATCCTCTACTTCAGCGAGTACAGTCATGCGTTGAGCCAAGTATGTTAATTCAAAGGCGTTCGTTGAAACACTGTCTTTTATATCCGCCATTAATTTTTTAAACGCAGCTAGTAACTGCTCTTGACTGATGTTTGTTGTTGGTCGACCTCTTTCGTTACTCGAAGATCTTGGTAATGAAACGTAATTCCTGTAACATGATTTGTGATATTGGAAGTTTTTGCCTAACAAATCTTCCGGTGTTTCATAGATACAAATGTTGGTAAAAACTTCATCTAGTTGTCGACGCGAAGCATTGAAAATCAGCGTAGCTGCTGAAATTTCAGTTAAAAGACAAAGTTTAGTAATTTTATTTTTCGTCGCACGACCACAAATGGAAGAACGCGAGTTACTCAACGATTCACTGCTCCTTCTTTTTGACTTGCGGCTCGTTTCAGTTGATGGGCCAGTAACGCCCTGTGTTGATGACGAATCACTTTCTTCCAGCGCTTTATACAGTGCTATTTCACGACGACGAATTTTTTCTTCGCTGATATAGCGGGCCATGCAACTTTTATGCCATGAGAAGTGTTGTTCATCAGCATTCGGATCAAACAACTTCTGAAACTTGTCTCCAATTTCGTCTTTTCGTGGATTTGCTGCATTTTGAATAGTTTCAAATGACTTTTTTTTTTGTTCATTTACCAGTTCATCCGGTAAATCACAAAATAAACATAATTTTTCGTTCGGTTTTTTTCTTTTCAAATTTATTAATTGTAGCGAAATTTCTACACTTCAAAAAACTACATGAATCACACAATTGGAGCACTGCTATTATAAGAATTGAAAAATGTACTTGTAATAATAATCGATGCGTATGGGAATAACGTTCAGTTATAACTGAAGCGCCAGAAACGGTTTGAGAACAGCGCGGCCCGCTCCAAAACTCGACAGCAGGTATGTGTCGCTGGGGAGGGGGTTTACAATACAACTGACACCTGGCTTGTCTGGCAACCTTCAATTCCAGGTATGTGAGGGTCTTACAAAGACATTCCAGTCGAGAAATAACGGTCAACAGTTTTTGCATACTATACAACGTTTATTCTCACAGCTACAACGATGGAACCAAAAACTCCTACTATAGGGTCGAAAAAAAAGGACCATAATTCCGTCCGGCAACCTCCACAATATCGTTTTTTAACTCTTTCTAAACTCAAATCATCAATCAGAATGTGGTCATCGGTTTTTGCAAACGGAATGTTTCTCAGCGCCTGCACTATAATTAATTAATAAATAATGAATATACAAGTTTGTTGGTGGTTATAGATATAACTTATATTTGTAGAAATGTACCAAGATCTTGGTATATTCAACCTAAAACTTGTTTTAATAAGAATTAACTGCAAAGACAATGTGTGGAATTTACACCAAATTCCACCAATTTTGTGTTATTTTAGCTTGAATATTTAATAATGAATATACAAGTTTGTTGGTGGTTACGAAGTGTAATCTAAGACTATATGTAGTGCACTAAAAGTGACTATAGACAGTGGGGGATTATCCATAAGGCAAAATAGGCACGGGCCTAGGGGCGCGAGGTAACAAAAGGATGCGCGTGGAAGTTTTTAAGCGAAGAAAAATAAGATAATGCGGAGTAACGGCGTGAGATTAAATTCGTTTTCGAAGAGGGGGGATAAAGTCGATAAACTCGAGATGGTGAACTGCACGAACAACCAAGGCGATTTTACAGGTTCTAAGAAATAAAGAGCTTGAAACAATTTTCCCAAACGTTGACGAGTCAACAATTGCAGTGGTGAGCGGAATTTTACTTGTCTAAAGAGAGTGAGAAATTATCTCCGCTCAACCATGACCGATAAAATATTAAATTCGCTAGCGATACCTAACATTGAATCAAACTTGTTGCTATTGTAGCGGTATCGCATTTTCATTAAATTATTATTATAATTTTATTTATCATTTTTATCTGTTGCTTAACAACTATAACTTCTCTCTTTTATCACGGTTGCTTTGGATGTTAACAACTTTGATAATTTACATATAAATATATAATATGTCATAATTCAATCTAATAAAGATCAATTATATCTTTAACACTTATTTATTATTTATTTAAATAATAATTATTTATCATATCAATCTATTATCTACTAATCATTTTAACATTTTGGCGCCCCCGAGAAAAAGTAAGCGAAGAGGGTGGTAAATTAACATATTTTAAAGAAAAAATTTCCAAAATCTTCCAACAGATGACTATTGGATAATTGAATTGGACGAATTTAATATTATAATTCTTACAAAATATAACATACCACCCACCAAAATGTTGAAATGATTAGTAGATATAATAAATAATTATTATTTAAATAAATAATAAATAAGTGTTAAAGATATAATTGATCTTTATTAGATTGAATTATGACATATTATATATTTATATGTAAATTATCAAAGTTGTTAACATTCAAAGCAACCGTGATAAAAGAGAGAAGTTGTAGCGGTATCGCATTTTCATTAAATTATTATTATAATTTTATTTATCATTTTTATCTGTTGCTTAACAACTATAACTTCTCTCTTTTATCACGGTTGCTTTGAATGTTAACAACTTTGATAATTTACATATAAATACATAATATGTCATAATTAAATCTAATAAAGATCAATTATATATTTAACACTTATTTATTATTTATTTAATTAATAATCATTTATTATATCAATCTATTACTTCAACATTTTGGCGCCCCCGAGAAAAAGTAAGCGAAGAGGGTGGTAAATTAACATATTATTAAAGAAAAAAATTTCCAAAATCTTCCAACACATGACTATTGGATAATTGGATTGGACGAATTTAATATTGTAATTCTTACAAAATATAGCATACCACCCACCAAATTTAACAGATAAGTCTTTTATTTCTGTTATAATACTTATTTTTGCTTTACGCTTATAACTATTTCGATTTCTAAAAAAATATTTTTATTATTATTTTTGACATTTCATTTTTAATATGCCTAGAAATCGAAATGAGTTACCGAATTTAGATGCACCTACAATACATCTTCCAAATTTACAAAAACTTCCACAATTTAATGTAACAGACATTGAATTATGGATAATTCAAGTTTCTCGTTTCTTCATTATTCAAAATATTATTGATGATGAAACTAAATTCACGCTAGCTTCTTTAGCTATACCTGAGGATTACACTTCTCATGTTAGAGATATTATTGTAAATCCACCACAAGAAAATAAGTTTGATACACTCAAAAATATTCTAAAGGAAACTTTTGGACTTTCTCGTAAAGATCGTCTAAATAAATTATTAAATTTATCTCAAAAAGATTTCGATACTCCTCAATTATTATATAATACAATGATATCCCTATCAAGTGGTCTAAATCTTGATTCACATTTCATTCGTGAATTATTCATTGGTAAATTAGACACACAAATTCAAATTCAACTTGTCACCGTTGACAATAATGTTGATCTGAAAACTATTGTTAATTTCGCTAATGATATTTATAAATTGAATTCTGTATCTAATATCAGTTCTTTTCCTATTTCAGAAATTCATAAAACAGATAATTTTATGTTAAATAAAGAATTAAATATTCTTAAAAATAAAGTCACTGAACTGGAAAATTCAAAAAAGTCACCTTCAAAGATCCAATATACTCCAAAAACCAATTTACACAAAGTTCAGGTGAAGTCTGTGTGTTGGTATCATAATAAATATGGTACCAAAGCACGTAAGTGTGTTTTTCCTTGTTCTTTTTGTAAATTAAATACTCCATGTATAAATTCAAATAAAACTTCAAAAAAATTCTAAGAGCTCCTGTTGAGTTGGTCAGTAGCTCTGTCCATCAATTAGACAAACCTTGAAAAAAGTACGCACATTCTTTTTTAACCCTAATCTTATTTCACGAATCAAAAATTTGACACGATCATGTCCGATCTGCCAATTAAATAAAATCACTCGTCACACTAAAAGTGATTTTATGCCAATTGAAGAACCAAGTATCAAATTTTCTTTCTTACATTTAGATATTGTTGGACCTCTTCCTCCTAGTGAAGGATATCGGTATATCTTCACTATCATTGATCGTTTTTCGCGTTGGGTCGAGGCTATTCCAATCAAAACTATCACGTCAGAAGAAATTATTAACAATTTGATTGCTTCTTGGTTCTCGCGTTTTGGTTTACCTACGAGGATCACTACTGATCAAGGTAAACAATTTCAATCACATATCTGGAAAGATTTTTTGTCTTCTCTAGGGATTAAGCATATTTCCACTACTGCTTATCACCCTAACAGCAACGGTATTATTGAACGGTTTAACCGGTCACTCAAAATTTCTTTAAATTGCTGTCAAAAAAATAATAACTGGTACAAAATTTTACCTTGGGTACTTCTAAATTTGCGCTCCTCGGTCAAGGAGGATATTAACCTTTCTTCTGCAGAAATTTTATATGGAATTCCTCTTCGATTACCATATGATTTCTTTTCAGAAAACGTTGATACATATCATTCTGTTCAACAATCTACTCGAGAGTTGAAAAATAGAATGATAAACGCAAAATTTTTCTTTACCAGACAGTTCACCAACAAACATGTATTTTTACCCAAAAATTTAGATTCATCAAAAAAAGTTTTTATACGCGAGGATCATGTCAAACCTCCACTATCTTGTAATTATAGAGGTCCTTTCTCTGTTATCAAGAGATTTCCTAAATTTTTTGTTATTGATATCAATAACAAACCTACCTCTATTTCGATTGACAGGCTAAAACCTGCATACTTTTTTCAATGTTAATCTTATCTTAATTAACTTTGTATTTAATTATAAGATGTACATCAACTATTAAAGTTTTTTCCGAGTGAACAAGGTTGTTTTATGTTACAACCTTTTTCTAGTCGTTTTTCTTTATTAGTTGATGGGGGGAAGTATGTAGCGGTATCGCATTTTCATTAAATTATTATTATAATTTTATTTATCATTTTTATCTGTTGCTTAACAACTATAACTTCTCTCTTTTATCACGGTTGCTTTGAATGTTAACAACTTTGATAATTTACATATAAATATATAATATGTCATAATTCAATCTAATAAAGATCAATTATATCTTTAACACTTATTTATTATTTATATGTAAATTATCAAAGTTGTTAACATTCAAAGCAACCGTGATAAAAGAGAGAAGTTATAGTTGTTAAGCAACAGATAAAAATGATAAATAAAATTATAATAATAATTTAATGAAAATGCGATACCGCTACACTATCTTTAAACTATGATGTTATTGAAAATTTCAGGCATTTTTAACATACGTGATTGGATAAATAATTCTTTTGTAACAACTTTAAACAATTTTATTCATAGTCTTATCTTTATATATATAATTCTACTGTACGTG
Organism: Nineta flava; assembly: GCA_963920215.1. NCBI lineage: Eukaryota > Metazoa > Arthropoda > Insecta > Neuroptera > Chrysopidae > Nineta > Nineta flava. The sequence goes on along the minus strand of OY986040.1, from coordinate 85,411,623 downwards.
TGTATGTCACTGAACTCCTTCTAAACGGCTGGACCGATTTGAATGAATTTTTGTGTGTGTGTGTTCCAGTGGATTCGAGAATGGTTTAGATTCACAATTGGACCCGGTCCTAAACGGCTGGACCGATTTGGTTGAAATTCTATAAAATTTTTTTTATTAATTCTATAAAATTTTGTTTTAATTTTGAAATGTCAATTTTGATTGTCGTTTCCATAGTAATATATCGTTCTATTTTGGCTATTCATAAATTAAATTTTTGCAAATACTAAAATCATATCAGATATTATAGAGAGTGATTTATGTATTCTTAGGAAATTCGCAAAGTTAAAGCAGGCCCTGCGTAACGATTTTTTTTTTCAAATGAATATTTGTTTTTAAAAATGCCAGCACTTAGACGTATAAAGATCTAAGTAATTCGCAGAACACGAAAAGCTAGAAGTGAAAGATATACCGCGAAACGCGGAATGAAGTTGAACGGAATCGATGGAATCGATTAATTATAATATGGAAGTCGATTACAGTTCACAGCAAATCGTTGCTATTGGACCAATGAACGTTGTGTGTCAATATTGAAAGGTATTTAAGTTTAAAAATGAAGCCACTGGATTCTGTTGCGTGAGCGGTCAAGTCAAATTGGCGCGATTGGTACCGCCAGAAGAGCCACTACATTCATTGGTTTCGGGAAATGGGCCAGATTCTAAACATTTTTTGACTCATCCCAGCAAACATACAAGTCAGAAAGACTTCAAAAAGAAGTCTTTTTGAAGACTTCATTAGGAAGTACAATTATGACGTCATAATGGCCTCTTTTTTCAGAATTCTCAATTGAGAGGTCTTTAACACATCTTTTTTTATGGTTTCGCAAGAAGTCAGAAATAGGAGCAATTTAAGTAGTCTTTTTTTCTGTCCTCGTAAAAAGTCGGAAATAGGAGCCCTTTAAGAGTCTATTTTTACTGACTTCGCAAGAAGTCAGAAATAGGAGCCCTTTAGAGTCCATTTTTTCTGACTTCGCAAGAAGTCAGAAATATGAGCTCTTTAAGTAGACTTTTTTTCTGTCTTCGTAAATAGTCAGAAATAGGAGCCCTTTAAGAGTCTATTTTTTCTGACTTCGCAAGAAGTCAGAAATATGAGCTCTTTAAGTAGACTTTTTTCTGTCTTCGTAAATAGTCAGAAATAGGAGCCCTTTAAGAGTCTATTTTTTCTGAATCGCAAGAAGTCAGAAATAGGTGCCCTTTAAGAGTCTATTTTTTTTGACTTCGCAAGAAGTCAGAAATAGGTGCCCTTTAAGAGTCTATTTTTTCTGACTTCGCAAGAAGTCAGAAATAGGAGCCCTTTAAGTACACATTTTTTCTGTCTTCGTAAAAAGTCAGAAATACGAGCCCTTTAAGAGTTTATTTTTTCTGACTTCGCAAGAAGTCAGAAATAACAGCCCTTTAAGTAGACATTTTTTCTGTCTTCGTAAAAAGTTAGAAATAGGAGCCCTTTAAGAGTTTATTTTTTCTGACTTCGCAAGAAGTCAGAAATAGGAGCCCTTTAAGAAGTTCAAGTTCAAAATGAATTTATTAAATCTTCCGTTTTCCGTTAATTTTTACAAAACATCTTAAAGTTATAGTACCTAGCCTAGACTTCACCTATACAATCATCTTATGAATAAAATACATCGAATTATTGTAGAATTTAATATACATTGTTTAAATTTAATGGAAAAAACTTATATAAAAACCATTGAAATCATAACTTAACCTAATTTGGGTGGATAAGCCACCCCTAAGAACTAAACCTTAAATAAATAAATAAGTAAATTAAACAGAATTAGTTGCAATCGACATCGTGTGGCATGCGGTATGTGTTTCTGAAGAGCAACGTATTTGGGTCAAAACGGCCCAGTTCGTTGATCTCCGGGAACGGGTTTGTGCGGGATGATTGGAAGAAGGATTTAGCGGTTGTATGGATAAATGTTCGGATAGTAAGGTGCCCAGTTTCTCGGTGGAGGGATTCAGCCGGATATCGCAGGGGGGCTTTCGAAATCGTCCGAAGACAACGATTTTGAAATTTTTGCATTTTCGCGAGTTGCGATGGTGCAACGTTCGACCAAATTGGGGCAGCGTATGTGAGTACGGGCCGAATACATGACTTGTAAAGTCAATGTTTCAATCGTTCGTCCAATCTACTCCTAATGTTGAGAAGTGGGTATAACCCCGCAAAGGATGCGTTTCCAAGGGCGAGACGTTTTTTAACGTTCTTCGTCCAATTCAACTGTCTTTGAAGAGTTACTCCCAGATACTCAACACTTTGAGTCTGTTGGATTGCCGTGTTAAACATTTTCAGTTCAAGTGGGTAAGAAGAAAATTTAGCCTTCTTTGTGAACAAGACGGACTGAGTCTTCGTAGGATTAATTTTGATTTTCCACTTCTTGAAATAGCTTTCAAGCGTGGATAAGTGTGACTGGAGGGAGCTCGAAATAAGTTTCGGCTGCCAGGAAGTGCAGTAGATTGCTGTATCGTCAGCAAAGAGGGCCGTTTCGGTAGCTCGATCTTTCGGGATATCATTTATGTAATATAAAAAGAGGCGGGGTCCTAGCAAGGAGCCTTGAGGTACACCAGCCTTTACTCGCTATTGGTTCGATGTACTTTGTTGGAGATAAATTCGGGAATTTCGGTTAGATAGGTAGGAAATCAGGAATTTCAGGATGTAGGTAGGTATGTTGAATTTGGAAAGTTTGTGGATAAGTCCATCGTGCCAAACCGTATCAAAAGCTTTTTCGATGTCCAAAAGGACCATGCCTGTGGATTTATTCCAGTTAAATCCAGTAGAAATATGATCAGTGAGTCGGTGAAGCTGAGTCACTGTTGAGTGTTTTGATCTGAAGCCAAACTGTTTGGGAATCAATTGTCCGTGGATATCTTCATGCGACTGCAGCCGGTTCAAAACTACTTTCTCCATGACCTTGCTGAGAGATGGCAGCAAACTGATGGGTCGGTAGCTTGAGGGCGACTTAAGTTGCTTTCCCGGCTTCGGAAGAGCTAGCACTTTGGCAGCTTTCCAAAGGTCAGGAAAATAACCAAGGCCCAAGCACGCAGTATAGATGTAACTGAGCTGTACAACCGTCTTCCGGGGAAGATAGCGGAGCACAACGTTAGTTATTCCACCATCGCCGGGAGCCTCCCTACACTTAAGTTTTCTTAAAATGTTTGAAACCTCCTGAGGTGATACGCATTCGACTTCGGTTGGGTTAATGATGGAAGAGCGAATATTTTCCAAAGATTCGGACACCAAGCGGGCCGTTTCTTCGTCGTGATATTCGTCGCCACCTGTTAAACTGTGCGCCTTAGAGAAGGTGTCAGCAAGAAGTTGTGCTTTGTCTGAATCTGAGTAGAGATACCCATTTTCTGACAAAAGAGGGGGCAGTCTGTTGGAACGTTTACGCAAATTTCTAGCAATTGTCCAGACACTATTGTCACGAGTGGTCAGAGCCGAAATCCTCTCATCCCACATTTCATCCCTGGTGCGCGTGACTTTTCCTCGAATATCAGCTGACATTTGCTTCATGGCGTCATGAAGCTCAGGCAGCCTAACTCTTTGCCAAAATTTACGTAGTTTGTTCCGAGTCCGTATAAGTCGTAGTGTGTCATCATCTAATTTAAGTTGAAAGCCGAAAGATCGAGTTTTCTTAGGGATAGATTTTTCGGTAGCAGCTACGAGATTTCCCGTCAGTTTACTAACCTCGAAATCTATCTGTTCGGTCGTTTTGATCTGTGGAGTGATCAAAGTTTCGACGTTGAGATACTGTTTGAAAAGTTTCCAATCCGCTTTCTCGAAGTCCAGCCGGGTCTGCAAAGTTACAGCACCCCTCATTTCACCTAGGGTGAAAGTGATAGGGCGGTGGTCACTCTGCAAATCCAAGTGAACATCAAGATCCGACAGAAGGTCACAATTCTTGAGTATCGCTAAATCGATGGTTTGGGGTAGGCGGTGGGCAGCATCAGGGTAATACGTGGGTTCCTCAGGGTACGCAACAATGAAGTTACGTTTGAGGGAGTGTGCAAAAAGTGCATTCCCGCTAGACATACTTAATTGTTAGACATACAGTTCCATGATATATGGCGCGCATTATAATCACCCATGATCACAGCGCGATCATGGGTCCTTAAAACGCGGTCAATATCTTTTCCCTGTAAGAGTCTATCAGGGGGGTTGTATAAAGATGTAACTTTATAACTACCACTATTAGCCGAAATAAGAATTGAGATGGCTTCAAGACTACCATCTTCAGGAGGCAAGAGAGAATGCTGGACATCGTGTCGAACGAAAAGAGCAACGCCCCCACCATTTCTGGTGGCTCGGTCGCGGCGATAGGTAAAGTACCCTGGGATTCTAGTTCTCTTGTCCGGCTTTAACCAAGTTTCGCTGATGGCGGCAACATGGATTTGATGCTGTTGGAGAAATGAGTGAAGCTCTGGAAGTTTGTGATGGAGACTTTGAGAGTTCCACTGTAGAAATCGGATTTGGGACCTAGCAGAAGGATGGGATGCCATTTTCGAATAGATGAGCAGTCATCTTGAAAAACACGAGGAGTTTTTCGGAGTTCGAATTCAATCCTGAGTTTCAGGAGGGTCATGAAGTCAAAAGCGTTGTTCTCCGTTGGAGTTGGAGATGCCGGGGATTCTAGGGCCTCGGTCAAGAATGGGTTAAATGGTGAAAGAGGGGTGTTACACAAAATGTCGATTACCTCCTTTTCTGAATTCTTCTTAGGGAACCACGGATTGGTTGATGGCACAGGTGCTGGAACGTACTTTGTTGAAACCGATGGTGATGATGTTGGCTTCCTATTGGCTGGAACTCTGCTTGGCTTGTTGACCTCTTTTGCGTGAGTGAGGGCCGGGAATTCCCTGGCCTGAAGCGATGGTGGTTTTGGGCGGCCTTGCGCCACGAACGGAGCGGCCTTGCACCTCCCTCCTACTGCTGCTCAGCGGGATGCCGTCGCCGCCACGCATGTCTTGCGTGCGGGACAGTCCATAGAACTTGCCGGGTGCGAAGCGCTACAATTGCAGCATTTCGCAGGATCCGACCGCGGGACTGCGCATTCTCGTGAGCCGTGGTTTTCACCACACTTCACGCAACGCACAGTTCCTCGACAGTTCCGTGACCATGCCCGTATACCTGACAACGGTAGCATTGAATGGCTCCCCGCTTGTTGATATACTTTTCGATGCCAACTCTGACACCATAAATCCACTTTACGTTGAGGACGCTTTGTGCTTGCGTCCCCTTTTCAAATTGGATGAGACGAGATACTCTTACGCTCTCGTCTCCAGTTTTGCTGAAAAGCACGACCTTATTAGGCTTAAGGCCGCACTTTCTGAGCTCTTCAGCCACCATATCGTCGGTGTGGTGGCGCATGGTGCCATGAACAATGAACTTTGGTTCATGGTCACTTTTATTGCCGTAAAAGTGGAACGGCAACGTAATCGGCTCTAACTTGGACTTACATTTGGTGTAGTCCGAGTCGGTTTCACAGTGGACACTTATTGTGCTGGGCCCAAAAGTGAACCTGATCGAGCCCTTGGCTGCCGCTTTTATGGCTTCCTCGACCTGCCTGAAATTGGTGAGACCCATGTGAACCACAATGGGACTTGGTTTCTTTGCTGCAGGTCGAGTTGCTGACACAGCTTCGGTGACATCGACCAACAGTCCATATCTGTTGCTGACTTCAGTTGCCGCTTTTTTATGGACGGTTGGGGCCAACGATCGCTTCTTTCTTTTGTTGCTGACGGGTTTAAACCCGTCCTCTTCCATTGGTGATGCTGTTGCTGTTGATGCTGATGATGCTGCTGCTGGTGTCGATGTTGATGTGGAGGATATCGTTGGCTTCGGTGCCACCGCCATGCCGGCGGTGGTGTTCATCTTCAGTTTAAATTCCAACCTAGATAACAGAAGAAATACACATTAAATTTAAAAAAATTAAATAAAGGCGCCTAAATAAACTGAAAAGTATTTAATGGTTGTAGGAGTTACAATCAAGAAATATATTTCAGGTTATTTTTATTTTGAATATAAAAAAGATTACAATTCAGTTCTGTTACAAAAGTCCCCGACAATAGAATCTAATAAAATATTGTCAAAGGTAAATTCGTAAAAGAACGAAATAACTCTTTCTTTGGTTTTTCCTGAATTGTCAACTCAGCATGAATCCAGTATAATAATGTATTATAAATAGATTCAATAGAGTGTAAAAACCCAGAAGAAAAAACAAAAAATTTTTTCGACAATAAATAAATTTATTGTAAGATGATCGCAGGTAAGAGATCTTAGATAAAATTTGAGATAAATTGTTTCGATACAGCGATGTTAACAGTGTCAACATCTAACATCGAATGTCTTGACATCGAATGTCTTTTTTCCAAGAAGTCCTTTAAAGTTTTCCTTTAAGAAGTCTTTTTTCCAAGTTTTTTATATTTTTACTCAATTTAGCGCACGCGCATTTTTGTTATAGTTTTTATTTCTGTATAATCCAGAATTTAACATTCTTATTCAGCTTTTATTTGGAGAACTTGTAAAGGTATTATTATAATTTAATTTATTTATTTAGTGTTATCAAGTATTTAAAACCAGTTTAAGTGCGTTATTCTTAACGTGGATTATTTTTAATTGGTTTTATCTGTAAGTATCTTAAAGGTTAACGCATTAAAATGAATTTAAAAAATGAATATCATGATTTTCTATTTTTTATTAAGATTTGAAACCAAAATGTCTGCTAAGGTGATGATCATCCCATCTTCGAACCTGTTCCCAAGAATATCAAAAAATTAAGACCAGGAGAATATTTTCAGTATGGTCTAAAAAAAGATTGATTGACCAACTGAAAGCGATCGATTTGGGCCAGTTTAAAGAAACTATTCAAATCAACGTGCAATTGACAGTTTGCCAATTTCAAAGAGTTTGAAGAGTCAACTCTATCCAATACTAGTCGAAATTTACCCAAAAGGCGCTGTACCTTTTGCTGTTGGAATATATCATGGACTAAGCAAACCAAATGATTGTAATGATTATTAATATAAATTTAAATGTAAATATAAATTAAATGAATAAATATTTAGTAATTTTAATATAAAATTGTTTATATTTTTTTAGCCTCTATTTTTAGGAATTTTAAAATATTAATTTAGTCTTAAAGAACTCTTAAAAAAAAGCTCTTGAAGAGGCCAGAATCAAGAACTCTTAAGATCTCTTAAAAAGGAGCTCTTGAATAGGTCAGAATAAAGAACTCTTAAGATCTCTTAAAAAAAAGCTCTTGAAGAGGTCAGAATCAAGAACTCTTAAGATCTCTTCAAAAGAAGCTCTTGAAGAGGTCAGAAACAAGAACTCTTAAGATCTATTTTTTCGAAGTCAGAAAAAAAAGTTCATAAAGACTTAATAATGAAGTCTTCAGTAGTTCTTGAGGTGGCGCATTGGACATCCTCATGCAGTCCTGAAGACCCCATTTGACGAAAAATTTAAGACGTCCAAATCTTTAATAAGAGCTCTTAAAGAACTTTTAAAGACGTCATATTGTTTACTGGGATGTCGAGCAATAAAATAATTGGTTTCAAATGACGTCATTTGGCGCAACAAAAGATTTCGAGAAAAATTTAAGCCAAGTTTCAAGGTAAGTATATTGAAAAACAATAAACTTTTACCACCACGTGCCTGACGCAAAATACGTTATCAGCTTTCAATTGAAATGGTGTATCAATTGAAACAGCTTAAAGTACATTTGTAGCTCGGTAAATTGCCAAAAGCAGAAAGAAGTGAGTATGTTTAAAAAAGTTGATGGTGGAATGGGAGTGCTGAGAAAGTATTTTTAGAGCAACATGGGGAGCCACATGGCGGTACAAAAAATTCGCTATACAATATCATATATTACATCTATGTATTATCTGTTTATCTTTGCAGATTCAGGGTCAAATATATCATCTAACAGGTTCCTTATTGCGAACGCTGGATAGTGACTACAAATTTTTGCAGATTGATTTTATGGGCGATTCAGCAAGACAAGTCGATCAGCGTTGTGCACACAACACTTCGGTGAAAAGACCAATTGGAACAACTCTAAAAGTTTTTCCATCAGCACAACGAATTGGTTTCATTATTCACGACCGCATTAGACCGCATGTCATCAAAGCCGATAAGACGCCTGCAGGACAACACGCAAGACGTTTTAATGCGCCAACAATTGATAAAGGCGCTAGAAAATAAAACTAAGAATGTTGTGTATCATAAAGCATTAGAATAATAAACAATATGTATTTGGAATAATAATAATAATTTATTAATTATACCAATTCGAATCCAATATTCATAGTTAAGACAGAACAACGTCTGTCGGGTCAGCTAGTTGTTTATATATGTAAAATATTAAATCTTAAGTTTGTACTTAATGATAAAAAACAATCGGTTAACAATTGTTTATGGTATTCACAATAACTAAACATACATATAGTCACATTTATTTCCTGGAAGAAAAGGCACAGAGACCACGAATTTCCAAGTTCTATCCTTCTTGCTTTCTTCAGTCTCATCACATAGTTAAAGGTCACATAGTTAATATACTAGACTTTGCCAGCGGCATCGCCCGCGTGATATGTGACTTTTCTGGGATAAAAATATCCTATGTGTTAATTCAGGGTATAAGCTACCTTCATACAAATTTCTTCAAAATCCGTTTAGTAGTTTTTCCGTGAAAGAATAACAGACATTCATCCATTCATCCTCACAAACTTTCGCGTTTATAATATTAGTAAGATGGCAACTAGAGAGGCGCTGATGAGGTGCTAGCCTAGGACGCTGTGGACATTAAATCCGCCTGTGACTATAGATATTGAAGTCCAGGATTTAGCCGTCAGTACACTACATACCTCCTCCCATCACCTAAAAAAGAAAAATATAAACTTACAATGAAATCTAGAGCACGGTAGTGCGACAGGCCGAGTTTAAGGGGTTTTTTGCCTTTACGCTTACAGTACTATTACTACACGAAATATCAGACCCGATTTGACCTCAAAATATCTTCTTAACGAAAAGAGCTACAGTGCTGGTTTTTCGAATATAAGTTATTTAGGGAATTATAAGAGAACAAGTTTTTGCTTTTCGTTAAGAAATAAACGGTTAAAAAGTTATTTCGGTTCAAAAACCGGAAAATAGCGGGTACGCCCACAATTTTCACAGGATAAAAACGTAGGGCCTACACCAGATATCCTTTAAAGATGATATTTGGCATATAGTTAGGTCTAGTACCCAAGGCACAGGGAAAATTATGAAATCACGAAATTTATATCGGGAAATAGGGAAACATTTGCTTTTGTATTTTGATAAAATTAATATAGAATTAGAAATTAATTGAATAATCTTAACATTTTATCATTGTTGTACGAGATTCTGTACAATAAACATACAAGTGTTAGAGATTTAATTTTTATATATATGAATTCATTTAACCGAAAATCAGATCCACCCTTCTTCCATTTCGATAGCGATTTTTTGGCGCCGAGTCAAAATTATTTAGGTATCTACATTAGTGTAGGATGTCATCTAAAATCGAATATGGCGGCCGCCCAAATAGCGATTTTTAATTTCCACATTAACCCCTATGATATGGGTATCAAATAAAAGGGCTTGATGAACGAAACACAGTATATAAAGTGACGTTATTTGAAATCCAATATGGTGGCCGCCGCAAATGGAGATTTACAATTTCCACATTAACCCCTATGATATGGGTATCAAACGAAAGGGCTTGATGAGTGAAACACAATAACTAAAGTGGCGTCATTCGAAATCCAATATGGCGGCCGCCGCAAATGGCGATTTATAATTTCCACAATAACTTATATGATATGGGTATCAAATGAAAGGGCTTGATGAGTGATATATATATATATATATATATATATATATATATATATATATATATACATATATATATATATATATATATATATATATATATATATATGTATATACATATATAGGTATATATATATATATACCTTTCAAAATGTAGTAATATCCGATCAAAAACATAAATGTAAAAAATGGCCGAGTTTTAGGGGAGATACTTCATATAATAGTTGCTCCTTAAAAAGAGCCGAGCTATTAATAAAGTAAATAGTTAAAACTAAAATGTAAGAATATAAGTGCAAAGTAAAATGAAAAAAAAATTTGGTTGAAATTTATTTCGTTAGTATGTTTTTAAAATTTTATAATTTAAAATTTTATAACGCGGCAAGTTTTAAAATATTTGAAATCAACAGAAAATATAACTTGCCGCGTTATAAAATTTTAAAGTTTGATCCATCATAATTCTACGCTACTTCCAGATATCCTGTAAAGTTGATATTTGGCATACAGGTAGATCTAGTACCCAAACCGACGGGAAAAATGCGAAAACTGGAAATTTGTATCGGAAAAAAGAAAATTTTTACAGTTTTCGTTTTAATTAAAATAACATTATGAAGTATATATCCATCTGATTCGTTGATATGTATAACGCCTCCTTTCTGATTGGATGGATATTTACTATAAATCTGTCCGTTAGATTATAATGATTCATTATGAATACTTCAAACGTATAACACTATTGTTAAAATTTTTCAAGAAATTTTTTCAAATTTATCATTTAATTGTTTTAAATTACGTTTAAAAAACACCCCCCGAAATTACGTTTTTCAGTTCTATACATGCTGAAATGATAGGATTTTCACCAATCGACCCGAAATAAAGTCAAGTTAACAGAATACTTTGAAAAATTCCATTACCTACATCGCAATTCCCCCCCCCCCCCCCCAATTAATTAAAGTAAAATTGCCATTTCACTTCAATTCATGTTAGAGAGATGGGATTTTCTTTATAAAGTCAAATTAACAGATTACTTTGAAAAATTTCATTACCTATATCGCAAACCTCCGAAAATGGGAAAAACACCCCTTAAACTGCCTTTTTCACTTCTATTCATGTTAGAAAGATCAGGTTTTTTTCATTCGACGAGGAACGGGTTTAAAATAACAGAATTATTTTAAAAACATTAATTTTTCCATCGTTATAAACACCCCTAAATCTACCCCTTATCTTGTATACATGCTAGAAAGATTCTTTGCATTCGACGATAAATAGCTACAAATTAAGAAGGTAATTCAAAAAACTTAAAACTTTTTATCGCTTCCTCCCAAAAAATAATTGGAAAAGCACCCCCTAGAGATGGTAAAGGCTGTCCTGACGGGCTACACTTCGACCATAAGGTCCATTGTGATGCCTTAGGATGTGAGAATGTGAGTGGAGTGGAAGGAATTTGTGAGTAGACTAGGAATTGATAGGATATGCGGCTGCAGCCGACTATGATAGGAACTATGCCGATATTCATCTGGAGTTCGTGAAGGAAACTGCAGAAAACCTTCTCAAGCATAGCCGGTTACTGCACACTGCACAGACATAACGCCTTAGACCGCTCGGCTACTTGGACTGGTGAAAAGCACCCCCTAAGCAACCCTTTTAACTTCTATTCATGGTAGAAAGATCGGGCTTTTTTTATTCAACGTGGAACAGGATTAAAATAACAGTATTATTTTATAATATTGAATTTTCGCATCGCAACCATTTGCAAATGGGAAAAAATCCCTAAAACTACCCTTATTTTCTATACTTGCTAGGAAGATGCTGTTTTTTGCATTCGACGCGTATAGCTACAAATTAAGAAGGTAATTAGAAAAACTTAAAATTTTTCATCACCATCCCCTAAAAAATGGAAAAACAACCCCCTAAACTACTCTTTTAACTTCTATTTATGGTCGAAAGATGGGGTTCTTTGCATTTGGTGGAGAATTTCTTCAAACTAATGGGGTTATTCGATAAACTTTAATTATTTCATCGCCACCCCCTTGAAAATGGAAAAAATGGCCCCAAAAATCGCCCATTTACGACTTTACAGTGTTTTTGCATTCAACGCAGAATAACTGGAAATTAACAAGTTAATTCGAAAAATTTATTTTTTTTCATAGCTACCCCTTGAAAATAGTAATGTGAGACCTATTTATGCGCAGTCCCCCCAAACCCCCATCCCCAACCCACCCCCCAAAAATTGCCCCCCAAAAAAAAACCTTAAAAATTCTGATTCCAAAAATATCCCTCCCCCTCCTTAATTCTCTAGTGGTGAGTACTTTTTGGTAAGTATTTTTTTCAACTTTTTTTACAAATCATGTAATGTTATTTTCTGTTACGTGGAGCCAACGGGTCAAGGGGGAAACCGAGCAGAGCGAGTTTCTCGTAAAGTTACTGTACCAGTACGATATCTAGTGGTTTCTTGACACCACCAGCGGCTGGTGCACTTTTACGTGCAGCTTTTGTTTGCTAATTGTTTTCTTGGTGCTTTCCCACCAGTTGCTTTACGAGCAGTTTGCTTGGTCCTAGCCATTTTAAAATAATAATGTATTATTAAACAATATGTTATTTATAACCAAAACTCTTTGATATTACAAAGTCAATCGTCTTAATGGTCTAGAAAAACTGTTACATTAAATCAAATATTCAAATCAAATTTGGGAGGGATTTTATTACATTTAATCCGATTGGGTATGTGAATCTAAAAAGAGTTTAGTATCGAGAAGCGTAAAGAAACGCAAAGCATACGCGAGCGTTGGCTTTTTTGTTATACTTTGCGTAACAAAACGCGTAGCGTTTTGTGCGATGCCGTCGGCTTCGTATATTTAAGCCTTTCAAAAAGGATTGATATCCGCCTGAAAATATAAATGTAAGAAAGGGCCGAGTTTTCGGGAAAATCCTTAATGTAATAGTTCCTTCTTAAAAAGTGATGATATGAGAGTAAGGACCGAGCTATTTACAAAGAAAATAGCTCTAGACTTCATATAATATAGTGGCTTCTTAAAAAGTGATGATATGGAAGAAATACATTAACTAAATGCAAGCTTGTCAATTATCATATTCCTTTATTCATAACCTAATATACTATTCATCTTGGTATCTCTTCATGAACTGGTGCGAATCTGTTCCCTTTCCTGTGTGTGAGTGTAGATAGATAGATAGATACATCTTGGGGTCTAAAAAGTATTGCACTTCGACCTCATGATCCATTGTGCTCACCCTTCTACCTCAGTCTGACGAGACTCGCTTATCCCATATGTTGGCAATTGCCTGGAGCTTCGGTGAGATGCACTGAAATACTTTATCTGCTGTAACCCAGAGGTTCGCAGTCAAAGATTATGTGGCTGGATGTTTCTTCCTCATCGCCACACAATCTGCACATAATGGAGCCGTTATGGAGCCCCATTGTGTGCAGATGATTCCGCATGGGATAATGCCCGGTAATGAACCCGGGAACCCTCCGCAGCTGCATCCTGTTCAGCCTCAGTGCATCGAAAGATAACCTCTTTGTTGCACTCTGAAGCAGTACCTTCCCGAGCTCTTGCCGCGGTACTTTGTCCCAGTGATCGTTGATCACCTGTTTGCATGCAGTCTTTGGAATTCCTAAAGTAGGCTCTGGGCCTATGAAGGGCATTCCGACTCCCTTCTTTGCTAAGGTATCCGCTTTTTCGTTTCCTTCGAAACCACTGTGACCCGGCACCCAGATCAATTTAACGTTGTTCCGTTTTGCCAGTTACAGAAGTTCCTCTAGACAATCCTTGACTACCCTTGAGGTTACATTTCAAATTTTGCCTCTATTCCTAGAACATTTGTTTGTATTTTATAAATACGTATTTCGACTACAATGTAGTCATCATCAGTACGAATTAGCTAATCGTAACTATCTCTGGGATATGGATTCAGAGATATGTTTCTTGTTGCTAATTTGGTGCGTGTCTCATAATGACATTAAAAAAGTTCTGTCCTTTTATACGATTTGACTGAGGGTATAATCTGACTTGAGGATTATTTGAGTTACCTGACTACTAGTGATGAGCAAAACTTGTCTTGGTCTTGCAGTCGTGGTCTTGGTCTTGCGATTTTGCTAGACCAAGATCATACATACACTAGCAAGACCAAGACCAAGACCGAATGAATAAGAACAAGACCGAGACCAAGACCGAGAATGCAAGACCAAGACCAAAGTGCAAGACTAAACTAAAAATTATAACTTCCGTTGTAAATAGGATATGTTGCACTAGTTTACTTCAGTAAATTTAAACAACAATGTAAACTGTCTGAAATTGTCTGCCATTGTCTGAAAAAAAGAACCTACAATAATATTCTTGAAGTAACAAATCTTATCCGATGTCTAATTAACACATGATTGATGTAGAGCTAAGCTAATTTTTTTATATTTTTACTTTCTTCGAGTACTTTGCATGTGTTCAAGAATTGGAAGGGTAGATTTTCGAGTTTTCACAATTCTCACAAGTATTCATACCATTTTCTTGGGACGATATGATAAGATCGTAAGCATTGCTAACTTTTTTAAATCGACTGAAACAGGCATAGTAAGTATTTTTATATTTATTAAATCAAAAATTTCCGAAACGACGTAAGTAGTAAGTAACAGACTAAATGAGCAAGACCAGGACCAAGACCAAGACTAAATACGCAAGACCAAGACCATGACCAAGACTACAAGTATTTAAGCAAAACCAAGACTAAATACGCAAGACCAAGACCAAGACCAAGACTACAAGTATTTGAGCAAGACCAAGACCGGAAAAGCAAGATCGAGACCGATACCAAGACTGTCTTGGTGTTGGTCTTGGTCTTGCTTTGCTCATCACTACTGACTACTGGATTAGGTGTGTGGAAAGCTCCGCCTATTTATTGGCGGTATTATATGGTGACTATGCGGCGTTTGTTTTGTCACTAAAGTGAATGTATCTACGTTAACCTTGACATTAAGGTATTGGATTTTTATTTTTGAAACTGGTTTAATTTTATTAAATCAGAATTTGGAATTGGGCCATTGTCTAAATTCATTATCTGTTTTCTCAATTTGTATATGTAGATACTTTCGTATGCATCTAATTCTGTGGGGTTTTGTACCGATTTAAGTAGTTTTAGATTCGATTTATCCATTTTGTGGTTGTTCTCAATAACGTGAGCCGCTATACACGATTTTTCGGTTCTGCCAAATTTCACATGAGCCAGATTGTTTTTAATTCGACATCCGATTTGGCGACGACTTTGACCAACATAAATTTTCGAACAGTTTTGACAATTGACACCGTATATCTCCGATTGTTTTTCATTACTAATTTTATCCTTAGGGAGGCCCAGTAACTGTTTGATTTTATTTTTACTAACAAGCATTGTTTTTAAGTTGTGGTCCCTTAATTCTCTAGTGATTTTATTTGTGCATGGGCGGAAGTATGTTAGTTTGCACCATTTAGTTTGTTCAACGTTGCCAATTTCTGGTGTTAGTGCGGTGGAATTGTTTCGGCAATTTTAAATTTAGTTCTACGGACCAAATTATTTATTATGTTAGAGTCGAAGCCATTAAAGATTGCAACTTGTTTAATGTGGTTTATTTCTCTAAAGTAATTTTTCTTGGACAATGGGACTTTCAGTAGCCTGTTTACCAAAAAATTGAAAACAGCCATTTTGTGTTGGGGTGGGCTGTTCGAATCGGCTGTAATGTATCGTTCAGTGTGTGTAGTTTTTCTGTAGATATCAAATTCTAATTTATTAGTGTCGTTATTTTTCATAATTTGTATATCTAAAAACTGGATCGAGCCTCCTTGTTCTATTTCGGTTGTAAATTCTATCGATGGGTACATTTTATTTAAGTTCTCTAAAAATGTTTGGGGATTTTCTTTGTTCGTATCAAAAATAATAAAGTTATCAACGACGTATCTGTAATATACAGTTGGAAAATAATTGAAATCTTTTTTGGCTTTTTCTTCAAAATCTGTCGTGAAGATATTACTTAGGAACGGAGACAATGGATTACCCATACTTGTTCCAAATGTTTGCTTGTAGTATTTACCTTCGAAAGTAAACACATTTTGCCTCATGCAAAGCCCTGTTAGTTTCAGATATTCACTTATTTCATCTGCGGGTATTCCTTTATTTGTTAGCCATTTTTCTAGTATTTTTATTGCGTCTGGTATTGGGATGCTTGGGTATAATGCTTTTACATCGAAAGACATTAAAAGTGAATCTGGTTGTAAATTAATGTCTTTGATTTTTTCGATTAATTCGATACTATTCTTGACTGAATATGAATTGAATTAATTTAGTGATTGAAATTGGGTTACTAGCCATTTTGAAATTTTGTAGGTTGGAGAATTTATGCCTGATACTATTGGTCGCATTGATCCATCTCGCGGTATTGTAGGATTTGAACATTGTAATTGAAATTTCAGTTGTTTTGAAATTAACTTTGGGCATGAGTTGATGGTATCTACAACGACTTTCGGACGGACATTGTTTTTGTTGAACATCTCTTTGTGTCTCTACAGACATCTCTTTGTGGCTCTCACAGTGACAGACTCTCCAAAAAGGGATGTTTGTATTCTTCTTCCTATCAGCATAGATTTTATCTACCTGCAAAAGGTGTCTTCAACTCCGTGCCGACCTGCAGAATCACCATGGAATTGTAAGAAGCATTGTCAAATATCCCCTCTATGTCCAGAAAACGCACAAGGTGGTTTGTTTCCTTGCGAAACCCTCCTCAACCCTGTATATTAGGTTGTGGAGGGCTGATTCACAGGATTTTCCCACCTGATACGCGTGTTGGTTGGCATGAAGCAGATTTTTTGACAATGCCCCCTGAGTCAAATGAAATCCTATTAGTCGTTCATTGTTTCCGGTAGAAACGATGACAGACTAATTGGTCTAAAGTCCTTTCCCGTGGAGTGGTTAAGCCTCCTCGGATTTGGTAAGAAGGTCACTCTTACTGGCTCCATACGATTGGGTATAACCCGTAGCCAGGCTTGCCCTGAATATATGACCAGGCAGAGTTAAACGATGCTCTGTTCCTGTTTATAAAAGCACTGGGTATATCCCATCTGGTCCCGGTGCTTTGTAGGGGTTGAATGAGTTTATTGCCCATTCGATCTTTGAGCGGTTAATGCCAATCGCCGCTCTTCTCCAGTCCTTGCCAGTCGGTGGAAGACCCTGGTTAAGCTGCTATTGAGAAGGGTTTTCACCGTTCACTGCCACCGAATCCGGGAAATGAATCCGGAGCAGTGTCTCGAGTGTATCCTTCGTGGAGCTAGTATACTCACCATCGGGTTTACGAAGTGACCCGATGGTGTCAGCGGGTTTCTTCGCCAGTATACGATGGAGTCTTGCTCCCTCAGATGTGTTTTCAACATCATTATAGAGCTTCCTCCATGAGTCCTTTTGGGCTTTCTTCAGAGACCTTTTGTTTTCGGTAAGGGCTTCATGGTAATTATCCTCAGGATACTCCCGCAATGCAATGCATGTCTTTGTTGTTGCGGCGGTATTTCAGCAAAGGTATTAATAGCACTTGCCTGTTCCTCCTTTCTTCGTTTTTTCGTGTCTGTTTCGGGCTTTGAGTCCCATCTTCTGATCTCAATCTCTTTTCCTGTGGGTTTTCTAAGGGTTGAATCCCTGAGTCAGACCCCACAGGTATCACTGTTTCTGAGAAAACCAGAGCTGTGGGGTTTTTTGTGCGGATTTTCCTCTTTATCGGAGGAATCGGTTTTTACTCAGCTCTTGTTTTCTCTTCAAATGCTTTTCTCTGGGCTGCACCCGAGAGAGTTTTCATTTCCACCTTCAGGAAAGTATTCTGGAGTTTATCGTCCAAATTTTCTGCTGGACGATCGTCCAGATTTTCTAATGTTTTTTATAAAAATTAATTTTTTTTATAATAGATTATTGTTTTTAGCGAATTTTCTCCAAAGGAAATGCAGCTATTGTTTTTGCACCAATGTTGGAATTTCGTAAAAATTTCTTCAAATGTCCATCGATCCTACCTATTAGATGTTAAAAATCACTATCGCTAAAATTTGTATATATATATATATATATATATATATATATATATATAAATATACATATGTACTTTTTTTAAATGTCTGTGGATTCTCTAGCGGTCACAGTTTTTTTCCGATTGGATTGAAATTAGGTATTTGAGTCGCTTTTGGTATTCTACAGGTCAAGTTACCGGGTAAAATCGGACGAGGAGAAAGGGGGTTTAGAGGGAGCGAAAAACACAAAATTTGACTATCTCCCTTAATATTTAAAAAATCGAAAAATTTATCAGGAGTTAAGTTGTAGGTACTAAGTTTTACTGTAATTTTGTTTCTTATCATTTTTCTGTTACACTAATATTTACAGAAATATTTACAATTAAAGATTGAAAGTTTATGAAAAAAAAAACCATTTATTTAAAAAAGAAATTTTATTTTTTAATGAAAATCAAGTTATTTGTTTGTTTATTTCATACACAAAAATTGCAAAATAATTATGTAAAACAAAATATAAGTAATTAGAAAATAAACAATTATATTCATTTAAAACTTTAGTAAATGAAGTAAACTTTGTTTCCACATATTTTTTCCTTAGTACGAAGGATGATGTTGTTTGTCATCACATAACAATTTCAAATTAGGAGGTAATGACCCAATCTGTTTCGATACCTATTTTTTAAGTACACCAAGGCTGAGAACGCAGCTTCACACGTATAAGTGGTGACAAAACGCATTAAAAATTGTATCGCTTTTTCGCTGACGCTTGGATACTCCTGAGTTTGCGATACACGTACAAAAAAGGCAATATTTTGAATGACGAATTCGCAGCAAACATGCGCAAGCATATGGACTAAAGGTAATGTGCGTGAATTATGTATCCCATATAAGTAAAAAATACAAATATTTGAATCATTCATATCATAAAGTAATAAACCATTGAACATTATTCATAATATAATTGTTGATCTACATTATGGTTTATGAGTCATAACCATCCCTTGTCAGATATATAATATTCGTCATGAGCATGATTCATATTGTTCGTTTACATACATGATCTATGAATCATGCATAACCATACGCTTATAACCATCACTTATCAAATATAATATATTCATTATCACCATCAACAGTCTAAAGTATCATCTTTAATATATATTAGTCACTCCAGACGTCACAACCAACACAGTATATAATGGGTCAACTCTAGCATGGAAAACAACATTAATTCAGAAGATTTTGACCTGTGCTCGTCTTGTTGGATTTTATGTTCATTTGTTACAAAATAATTATATTCAATTTATTTTATTTTATTTTATATAGTGCTTTGTGAAATTAAATTGTTATTTAACTATTGTAATAAAAGTGTTTGTAAAGTTTAGAAAATAAATTCATTTTTTTTCTAAACCTTCGGGACGACGGACATAAATGGCGCAGCCGATAGGATATTTCTAAAGAATTATAAAAAATTTTTTCTTAAAGAAATAACGCGTTAATTAGTGAATCTACCAAAACATAGGAGAAATTCGCTAAGTGGCTTTCAAGTCTTTGTAATGCACATCGCAACCTACTAAACAAACAAATTATTTTATGTCGACAACACTATCTGGTAACTGGACAAAAATCGCTGGTCACTGGAGCATATTACTGGGAAAATTGGTAACTGGAAGCAACTCAATTTGAAAACTGGTTTTCGGCGGTTTACTGGAAATTAGTGGTATCAACAATTGGTTTTGATATTCGCAGTTTGAAAAATATGATGTGGATCAACATTCTGTTATGCATGTAAGTCAACTTTACTGTATGCAAAAGTAATCCTAAATGCCAGAGTTCCATCATTTCTATCCCTTAAAAGAAAGAATATTCTACCCAAAAATCGGAGAATTGTTCGTAGTGGTTCTGAAAGCTCATTATCAGAATCAGAAAGTACAATCGAAATCACATCGCACGATTCGGAAATCGAAAATTTAACACAAATTATAGAAAATATTAAAATACCAGACAACAATCAAATATTGCCAAGTGCACCTCTCGCTTCATCGAGTATATTAAATTTAAGTATACCTAATAATTTAAAAACTAACATGACTTTACCAACTGTAATAACTCCAATGGAGATTATCAGAAATATGGCCACCTACGATGGGTGTGCTGGAAAATTAAATTCCTTTATTCTAATGGGAGACCACGTATTCAGTGGCCCTAATGAAATTCATCCTGTCCTCATTGGATCATGCTATTATAGCTGCGGGTAACCCTGATACCTGGCAAGAGATTAAAACTTGCTTAAAAATAAATTTTTCAGACAAACGAACGAAAGCACACATTACTTCTGTTATAAACACATTAAGACAAGGAAACAGGGACATAACAAAATATTATTCATACGCTAATGAATACCAAAATTTATTGCTAGACACAATAGAAAAAGAAGGTCGTTCAGCTGATTACATCAGAGGACAAGTTGATTCCTATTTAAGTACTGCACTTGAATCATTTATAGTGGAACTTAAACCCGAATTAAGTGCTACTATACGTGCTGCTAAACCTAATACTTTAAAAGAAGCCTATGAATTATGTATTAATCAATTAGCCATGCAAAGATCATGCTACGAAAGAAATAGAGGAAATTTGAATATATCTGAAACTAGACCAATACATAAAACTAGTCCGGTATACAAACCGCCTCATAAAGTAGAATTATCTAGACGTAATTTTGCTTCACCGGTATACAACACCCCAAACAATTATCAAGTCAGACCAAATTTCGAATGTGAAAATTTACCTGTACATAGAGCTAATCTACAACCAGCTAAATTTTTACCAAACCAACCAAATCCATTTTCTACACCTCAACATTTTCGACCACAAACATATAACCGAAACGTGTGAACTAGACCGCAACTTTCACAATATTTACAACCAACAAATACCCAAAATACTCATACGAACCAAAGACTAATAAATAATACTAATAATTATAAACCAACACCCATGGATATATCTAGTGGTAATACACGTCAAATATTCACAACAATTTAGATACCGACATTTCATTTAACGAACCATTACTAGAATATAGTAACGACTACAATTATGAATACCCCTCTAAATATTACGACCAATATATAGCTCAGGATATCGAACCCACGGATGATCATAATAATGATAGTTTGGAATATCAAGTAGAAAATCCAGAAGATAAAAATTTTCAGTTAGAAGCCTCAAAACGACCGGTTTCGTAGAATTTAATAATATTAATGAAAGCACTCTCCCATATATAACTATTAACAACTTAAAAATTTTAATTGATACGGGAGCCGATGCGAATTTTATATTACCAAAACACTGCATAAATAGTATCAAATATCCAGTTAAGGCAAAAGTTACTACAGCCTTACAAACCCATTTAATTACCGAAAAAATAATTGTAGATTACATTGCAGAATTTAATAATACACAACCGATAGAATTTTTAGTTTTTGATTTCCATAACTAATTTGACGCCATAATAGGTAGTAATACCCTTAAATCGCTCAATGTTATAATCGATTGTCAAAACGACATCATTTCTTTCAACCAAAATAGGATCAAATTAAAAAAGAAAAAAATCACAAATTCGTAACAATCAATCTTTTAGCAAATGAACAAAAAGACGTAACACTTCCGGTAACTATAAAAAACAGTGACATATTCATTCAACAAATCCTTTTGAATAGAAATGTTTCAGTAATTGACGGTTTATATAATGCGGAAAATAATAATGCATCAGTAGTGATTCAAAATAATTCTAACCAACCGCAAACAGTAATAGTTAATCAACCCCTCCTCGCAGAAAAACTACATAATTATAAAGTTTTAAATAACATAAATAATAACTTAGATGACACTTACGATTTCGAATTCGTCAAAAACAATTTACGAATAAATCATCTAAATAGTGAAGAAAAAAATAACTTAATAAATTTATGTGCTAGATATAGAGACATGTTCTACGATCCAAGTAATATAGGACCAATGACCTTCACCTCGGACGTTAAACATGAAATTAAACTAACAGACGACATACCGGTATATGTAAAAGGTTACCGAATACCATTTACACAGAAATTAGAAATACAAAAACAAATAGACGAATTATTAGATAAAAATATCATTAGACACTCAAACTCCCCGTGGAGTGCACCCTGTTTTATTATTAATAAAAAAGTTGACGTATCAGGAAAACAGAAATTTCGTTTAGTCACGGACTATCGTAAATTGAACGAAAAAACAATTGATGATAGATACCCTATGCCGAACATAACGGATATCCTTGATAAACTTGGTAAGTGTAGTTATTTTCCTACACTGGATTTAGCATCAGGATTTCACCAAATTGAAATGAAACCTGAGGATATAGCTAAAACGGCATTTTCGGTGGAACAAGGTCACTATGAATTTACACGAATGACCTTTGGCCTGAAGAACGCACCCGCTACCTTCCAGAGAGTTATGGATAATATGTTGCGTGAATACATAGGTAAAAGTGTACTAGTTTATATGGACGACATTATTGTATACAGTTCCTCTCTCCAAGAACATATAGATGTTCTTACCAAAATATTTAACAAATTAAGAAAACATAATTTCAAAACTCAACTTGATAAATGTGAGTTTCTCAGAAAAGAAATAGAATTTCTTGGACATATTGTAACAACCGATGGTATACGACCGAACCCAAAAAAAATAGAAGCAGTCGACAAATTCCCTATACCTAAAACAATCACGGAAATAAAATCTTTTCTCGGACTAATAGGATACTATAGGAAATTTATCAAAGATTTTGCTAAAATCACCAAACCGATGACAATGCAACTAAAAAAGGACAAAATTGTGAATTATAACGACCCACAATATATCCAAGCATTTGAAAAGTGTAAGACATTGTTAATGGGAGACCCCATCTTACAGTAACCTGAGTTCGAACAGTCATTTGTATTAACTACAGATGCTAGTAATTATGCTATAGGGGCTGTGTTATCACAAGGAAAAATTGGATCAGATAAACCAATATCATATGCCTCACGAACTTTAAACAAATCAGAGTGCAATTACTCTACCATAGAAAAGGAACTTCTTGCAATTGTATGGACCTGTAAACAGTTTCGACCATATTTGTATGGTCAAAAATTTAATATCCTTACAGACCACCAACCATTGAAATGGGTATTCTCTCTCAAGGAGCCTAATTCTAAATTAATCCGTTGGAAAATCAAATTATTAGATTACAACTTCCAAATAGACCATAAACCCGGTAAGCAAAACACTAATGCTGACGCTCTATCTCGTGTTCAAATCATGAATATTGATTCTATTTCAACACAACATTCCGCTGATGAAAATTTACAAACAGGTATACCCATATCAGAACGCCCCTTGAATGAATTCAACCGACAAATAATTCAAGTTAGGCGAAATGAGCACTAGGGAAAATAGTCTCTTGTTTAAAACGAAATATCGAATAACGATTAATATCGTTAACAAGGATGAATCCACCCTCCTCAAAATACTAAAAGACGAATTAACAAATTCAAAAATCAATGCCGTGTATTGTTCGGATGATATATTCATCAAACTTCAAGAATGTTACGTCAAAAATTTTAATACAACTATGAAATTAGTCAGATGCGTAAAAATATTAAAAGATGTAGAAACTGAATTGAAACAAACCGAACTCATGACAAAATATCATGAAAAATCATTGCATCGAGGTATAGAAGAAACTTTCCAACATTTAAAACGCGAATTCTATTTTGATAGTATGAAAAGTAAAATACAGATGTTTATTAACAATTGTGAAATTTGTAAAACTAACAAATACGATAGAAAGCCACCTAAGATAAAATACACCCCGACAGAACAAGCTACCAGACCATTCGAAATTTTACACATAGATCTTTTTCATTTAGACAAAAAGCACACATTAACTGCCATAGACAAATTTAGTAAATACGCCTTCGTTAAAATCCTACAAGATAGAAACACGAAAAGCGTATTAGACGCCTTATTGGAAATTATAAATCTACACGGTATACCACGAAAGGTGATACATGACCCAGGTGCAGAATTTGAAGCCAATGACTTCAAAAATTTCCTGAACCTGTATGATATAGAAAACCATGTCACTTGTGCAAGAAATTCAACAGGAAACTCTCCGGTTGAACGTTTTCATTCAACACTGATTGAAGGCGTATTGATAGCCAGGAAAACTTTCCCTCGACTCACATTAAATTCTCAAATACAGCTAGTGGTCACTGAATATAATAACGCCATTCACAGTTCTATTAAATTAACCCCTACAGAGATAATACGAGGAATCCGTGATGAAAAATTGATATCATTAAAAACAAATAATGCAAATGCTACAACTGAATACAATCGTATTCATTTAGAGGAATTGCAATTTATCAAAAACTTCATCAAAATCCAAAATGACAAACAAGCAGAACTATTGAATAAGAAAAATATAAAAGAGAAACGTATAGACCCACCCGACATTTCAATAAATCAACCTGTTTTTGTAAAATAAAATCGACGAAATAAATTAAGTCCAAAATACTCGAAGGAGTTATGTCTAGAAAATCACAATAAACATATTAAAGCAAAGAACAGACAAAAAATCCAAAAATATCATAAAAGAAAAATTAAAAAGAAATAATTTTATTTCAGATTAACCTTGACGAACGGACAACGAATAGAAATAACTGACGTTTCTAATAATCACGGTTTATTCGCATTAACATTAGGAATCCCAAAAGTAACTTCCCATTATAATAACTTAATACATATAGTAGAAATCGAACCTTTATTAAATACCGCTTTGAATATCTCTAACATTC
Source organism: Nineta flava (assembly GCA_963920215.1). Lineage (NCBI taxonomy): Eukaryota > Metazoa > Arthropoda > Insecta > Neuroptera > Chrysopidae > Nineta > Nineta flava. The sequence goes on along the minus strand of OY986040.1, from coordinate 85,386,836 downwards.
TCCGTCACCTCGTAACTAATAGCACGTCTTTACACAACATTCATATAACACAGTTAAGCACACAAGCTAAAGAATTGTATCATAAAACTAGTAGTCTGCGCCCTTTTATACATACCAAAAGAGGCCTTGCTAATTTCTTAGGATCCGGAATCAAATTCATTACCGGTAATATGGATAACGAAGATGCTAAAGAAATAAACAAACAAATCGATATTCTCCAAAATAATAATAACATATTACAAAAAAACAGTAAACAACAACATTCATTGAACTACCAAATGATCGATAGATTTAAAACCCTTACAACTGAAATAGCTAATCAGCATGAGGATATTACTAGACTAATAGCAATTACAAAAAGCTTAGACTCATTAGAACTAGATAATATAATTAAGTTAAATATTATTCAAACCCAAATTGCTCGTTTAGATAACCATTTGAATAATATCATAGAATCCGTTCAATTAGCCAAATTAAATATCATACCCAGATATATTTTAAATATTCAAGAAATACAAACTATCATGCTTTAGAAAAACATATAAAATTATATAATGTCGAACATGTCTACGAATTGTTGCAACTCAAAGCATATTTTAATGAATCTAAAATCATATTTGCAATACAAATACCGGTATTCTCCGATTTAGAATTTAAATTAATACGAATCCATCCTCTAGTCGAAAACGGTAAAATGATCACCATCAACTCAAACCACATCCTTTACCATCCTTCTTATTTTGCATTCATAACAAGTACAGACTTTCAATTAATAGAACATGATTACATTATAAAACCTATTCTGCTCAAACCAATTGAAAATAATACCTGCGAAATCAACATATTGGAAAATAAGCCTAGCCATTGCCAATATATGAGAGTAAAACAACATAGTATATTAACAGAATTAATTGATAATAATTTCCTCATCAACACCGATTCTCCAATAAACATTTCAACTACCTGTAATAAAAACCTAACTAATATATATGGAAAACACATTGGAATGCACATTGAATTTATTCGATATTACGTATGGGACAGTGAGAAAATATACTGAAGCAGAAATGGAATTAATTTTGTTTAATAAAATAAACTACACCAATAATCATACTAAATGGTATTCACATGGATTGAATGATACTACATTGGAAAATACAGAAGACATCGAATCAGAAAACAATTTAACATATCTATATTATATGAACTGGAAATATTATTTAGTCACTATCATTATAATACTATTAATAACAACTCTCGTTTCATGGAAAATACATGGATGTACCAACAGCAAAAGAGTTATCGTACAAATGGACTAACAATCAAATAATCTTGCAACTACGATAGAACTTCTAGAAGCGAAGAACTTGATAAAACCATCTAACCCATTAATCAAATATAATTGAAATTTCCTATTAAAAGGATAATTTCAATCTGCGTCGGTAGGAATTATGTATCCCATATAAGTAAAAAATACAAATATTTGAATCATTCATATCATAAAGTAATAAACCTTTGAACATGATTCATAATATAATTGTTGATCTACATTATGGTTTATGAGTCATAACCATCCCTTGTCAGATATATAATATTCGTCATGAACATGATTCATATTGTTCGTTTACATACATGATCTATGAATCATGCATAACCATACGCTTATAACCATCCCTTATCAAATATAATATATTCATTATCATCATCAACAGTCCAAAGTATCATCTTTAATATATATTAGTCACTCCAGACGTCACAACCAACACAGTATAAAATGGGACAACTCTAGGATGGAAAACAACATTAATTCAGAAGATTTTGACCTGTGCTCGTCTTGTTGGATTTTATGTTCATTTGTTACAAAATAATTATATTCAATTTATTTTCTTTTATTTTATACAGTGCTTTGTGAAATTAAATTGTTATTTAACAATTGTAATAAAAGTGTTTGTAAAGTTTAGAAAATAAATTCATTTTTTTTCTAAACCTTCGGGACGACGGATATAAATCGTGCGCGGGAAGGGGAAGACCTAAAAACGTCAGCAGCACAACGCACAGGCGCGGGTGATAAAGCTATATAAAAGAGTACAAATACCAACTTTGCCACTATTCCTAGTGTCTAAATGATGTAAAAAAAATTATATGTAAAAAAAATTATTTTTTGTGTTTTTACAATTTTCACGACCCGGCAAAATTTTTCTACGACCCCATGCCGGGTCGCGACCTACACTTTGGGAAACGCTGATATAGGTGATAGATTTAAACTGTAGTTCTGATTTCTGTTAAAATATTTTAATCTGAATCATACTCGTCAAATTCGTCTTCAACAGTCATTCTTCAACTGTCTTCTTCTTTCTCCTCTACCAAAGTCTCTACCAAAATTCAGCTCTGTCGGAGTTTTTGTTATTTGATCACTATTTTTATGTCTATTTTGACTATAATTTTTATTTGTAATATAAAATTAAATATTTGTAAAGCGCTAATTGTAACTTTATTTTAAAAAAGCGCTAGTAGCAGCTTTTTTTATTTTCATTTTTAGTATAAAATTAAATATTTATAAATTTTGTAAAACATTTAATTTTCTATTGGTTACAGATGTGAACTTTTGCCGTGTTTTTATTCTTCTTTCTTTATTATTTTGGGCGGTTTTGGCATATATTTTTACTCTGTAAAGAAATTTTAAAGCTTATATTCTGTGACCATAGCATTTATCCTGTGGATCATCTAAATAATTTGGTACATGTTTATTGGTGACATCCATTCCTACTTTTATTAAGTCATTTCAAATTCCTCTGGAAGACCAAAATTGTTCATGAAATAGTTTAAAAGCTTGAAGTTGAATAAATATTAATTTTGACCTAAAGTCAAAACGAAAAACAAAAAATATTGTTGATTCCTTACAAAAACAAATCGTAAATTTTTAATATTTTTATTATAATTTATATAATAAATTATATATTTTAATTATTATATTTTTTCATCCTATACAGCTTGTATTTTAAAGTACACCCAATCTGCAAACAATGTATAGTGCATCTATCATTGTCTATGCATATTTAACAGTAGACCATGATACTCTACTACCCTACAGGCAGCGTCCCCACCAAAGACTGATCTTATGACAATGTCTGTGGTGAGAACGTATCAAACCCGCTTCCGATTTTAATGCAGAACAAAGTAAACCATATCATAGTACACTACTTATAGACAGCGATAGATACACTATACACTGTTTGCAGATTGGGTGTATTTTAAAATACAACCAGTATACATTTTTAATGTAAAAATAATTTAAATTAATTTATAAGGTAAACAAATATCTGTTATCTGTGTGCATAAGAGTAACAAGAACACTAAATGGCTAGCACCATATAGCAAGAAACGCATAAGAGCATCCTTGCCACTCTCACATAATATTCCCTATATATTGCCATTGACCAACAAGAACACTGTTATATGAGGAAACCACATGCGTTACAGCTAACAATAAATATAGTTCCTTTTCAACAGTTTAACAGAATACACGTGTTTTTATTTCGCTCACGCATCTACCAAACTCCAACAATATCGTTACACAAAGCTAATTCGTAATCATTCACGCTCATGCGTTCACACTGGCTCGATTACGTCACAGGCAAAACAAATACATCGCGACAGATACGTATAGGCATGATCTATCTGTTGTAAACGAATCAACCATTGTAAACGATTTATATCTCGAAGTTATTTTCGATTGAAGTTTTACATTATTTCGTCACGTACGAATGTTCGATCGACCACCAGTGTAACGAGAAATTAGACGTTTTCACGTCAAAAAATTAGAAAACCTCTATATTAAAGAGTATAGACCTCTATAATAACAAGATAATGGAGGTTTGACATATTACAAGTTGTACAAGTTGTATAAAAACAATGGTCTTAGACTCTTAGGGCATACTGCGTATAATAATTGTGCTGTCTTGATTTTTTGTGCAAAAGAAAATTAATTTTTCGTATCTAAAACATCCTATCTAGATTTCAAACGCGCGGTTTATTCGACAGAAAATATTTGAAATACTACATGTATAAAAAGAAGAATAAAGACCATTATGATATATAGACAGTTTATAAACATTCAAGTAATAGTTCTTGCATAAGTATATAGAAATTAAATAAAGAGTATAGTATTTATCAACGAGTATTTATTTAGCTCCACATATTAGGTATATTTGTTAATTTATTTGCTTCACACCCGTCCGAATGGACTCCAAATGGACGGGAGCGAGGGGGGGGGGGGGTTAGGCAAAACGTAAAATTTTTTGACGAGGCAACCGGATGAAAATGCGGTTGCTTAAAGTTTATAGCCTATTTATATAATAACATTTTTTTGCCATCCGAAACACGCCGTTTTCGCACTCGCGAATTTAGAAAGAAAAAAAAAGTTATGAGGCAACCGCTCCAAAATTGGTGAGCTTATTTATTGGTGAGCTTATTTAATGGCTTCTATATATTGTAAAAAAATGCCATTCGATCCTGATGGGTAGTTTCTGAGAAACAACTCTTCAAAAAATAGTTCAAATTGTTTAAATCGGATGGCATTCGAAATTTAAGCTCTAATAAGTGTAAGGAATTGTGTATATCAATGCCATCCGGTTTTGATAAAATTCACCCTCATTTTTGCTTAATCGACGGTAAGGAGTTTCAAGAATTATATGCAACGTATGTCGTATGATTATTTCAATAATAACGAAAATTTATCTTATATCGTTGATATCCGGAAAGAGGTTTTAACGGGATCTTTGGAAGTAGGATAAGGCGGTGGATTTGGTGAATTTGACAATATTGGGGTGTCCAGTATCTTGGTAGAGAACTTGGTAGAGAAAATCTGATGGTTTCTTCGAAATCACTCAAAGACATCTGTTTTTTAATCGTTCTAGTGTTGAGTAGGTGGTATAAACCTGAAAAGGTTGCGTTTTCAAGGGCAAGACGCCTTGATACGTTTTTTGTCCAATTCGACTGTCTTTACAGGGTTCACCCAGGTACTCAATGCTGTGAGTTTGATTGATTTCTGTCTGAAATATCTTCAAGGGGGTAAGAAGCGCAATTTCACCGGCGAGAAAATAGGATTGTCTGAGTTTTGGCGGGGTTGATTTTGGTTTTCCATAACTTGAAATAAGTTTCGAGTATGGATAATAATGTAAAATATTGAAGTCCCTTCTTCTCCCACTTCTCTTTGGAGTTGTAGAAGAGATAAGATTCGTACTAGTAGTAAGTCTTTAAACAGCTTTTGTACTGCGACTGTTTGTTCTATTATACCACCTTTCCTTCAAAGGTGTTCCTCGAGTCCTATAGTCTTGATAAACGTTAGGATATCTCGTATGTGACACTTCATTGATTTCATCTGTTTGGAGATCTATCCATCCCAAATGATAGTGTCTTATGAGAGAAAGGCTTTCACATTCTAACAGAATCTTGTAGAAAACCAAATTTGAAACTTAAAGAATATTGTTTTGTTGCAACTCCGGGGAAAACAAGAGATAAATAGCTTGTTCTTGATAATTTAGTTAAATTGAAAGAAGCAGTAGGAGTCTACTTCTTTTCCATCTTATTATTATCACGCCCTGCTTTCTGTCCAGTGGTGAAACCCATTCTGGCTATCAGCTGATGTCAATGAGATCACTATTATGGAGGAACTAATCGATCTAGAAGGTATTTTTGATATAATATATTATTCTCTCCAAGTGCTAATAATGTAACTTCTCCACTGGCTCCACATGAATTTTAAAGCGAAAAAAAAAAACACTTTTCTTGATATTCCTCTTCATACCCTTAAACAAACGACATTTTGCGAGAACTCACTCCACAAGTCCCTTGAAAGTGCAATCTGCCCTGTTGCTACCCGTTTTTTTTCGGTTTATAAGATCTGTTCTTCAGCACCATTCTCCTACGCGCGCTTGGGGACCAGCATAGCATGCACATTCCACTATGCTCTCATATAATAGATACCACTGTGTAAATCATATTATTGATTGTAGGACTTGGAGAACGGACAAGGTCAAACGCAATTGTTTATATTAATAATAATAAATCATGTTTTAAAATCACAAGAAAAGGAAGTAATTGAGTCCATACTGCAACTGTTTATGTTACTATATATATATTTTATTGATAGGATTGATAGGAATTTCATGAGTGGTGAATCGAGTAGCTACTTGAGTTCCTTACATTGAAACTTCGACTTTTGACAAATGTAAATAAATGTAAATAGTGAAGTTACGTACGTGAGTGATCTGTTGTTATGAATTGGAATTAATTACAAATTAAAGCGTCTGAATTAAGTGTATTACAAGGAGAAAAAAAATCAGAGTGTGCCTTTTATAAGTTAGGATTCCTACTGTGATTTTGCTTGTAAACAAACTGATCATAGCTTGTCGTGTCTGCGTGAAGGACATAACTAGAAAGGGAAATACTAACATATAAAATACCACATAGTAACTGTTTTGTGAAGACTTCTCAAGAAAATCATGGCAGGAGGTAAGGAAAATATTACTGACCTTTTTCTGGAAGAATTTAGAAGTATGAGAATGGAAATGAAGAAAGATAGAGCGGAAATGATGAAAGCAATGAAGGATATGAGCGAATCACTAGAAGGCAAAGTAGGTGGAATGCAGGCTGAGGTGACGAGGATGAACGAACAGATAAAGTTGCAAGACAAAAGAACCAGCATGGTGGAAAAGGAAATGAGAAGAAGGAATATCATTGTTCACGGAATTGAAGAAAAACCTAATGAAAAGTGGGCAGATTTGCAAGCTAGTGTTCTTGGTCTTCTCAATGGGAAAATGGAAGTTAACATCAAGGTTAGGATCTCATCAAAATGAATGAGATCGACCAAATTTTTAGAATGGGTAGAAAATACGAAGGTCAAAATAGACCAGTTCTCATCAAGCTTATCACGTACTGGCGGAAACAAGAAGTCTTAAGAAATACTGGGAAACTTAAGGGAGTCAAAATATACAGAGACCATGACTTGTCAAAAGAAGAGGTACAAGAAAAGAAAAAATTACTACCCATAATGATGGAGTTTAGAAAAAAAGGAAATCATGCAGTCATAAAGGGTTACAACCTAATAGTGAACGGCAAACTATACGGATCAGATTCCCAAGGAAATTGCCAAGCAAACAGAATAGAATCGCCCAATATACAAATAAAGGCAAAGGAAGAAACACGCCCGATTCCAAAACGTCTATCATCTCCAGGGCAATCGAGCGAGGAAAACAAAGAAGAAAATAATTTGAAGCAGGTTTCAAAAAAGATAAAGACAGACCTTGACTACTAGATCACCAAAGATCTAGTAGTCAAGGTCAATTTACCCTGGATAAATGGACAGGCATGATGAGAACGACAGATAAAGATGACGAAAATTCTATAAGGAACAATGCTGCAGGAGAAGTAACATCCAATGAATAGCCACAAAATCACCAGAACCAGTACCAACATATTAAACGGAAAAATGGAAAAAGTAGGAAACACGCAACGTCTATAAATATCTGCACATTAAATACACAAACATTACTTGGAGAAGATAAGCTAGAGGAGCTTGAGCTGTCGTTGAGAATGAAGCGTGGGATATCATAGGTCTATCCGAAATAAGAAGAAAACAACATTTGATGCAAGAGAAAAATTCAGGAAATATGTTATTACACTCGGGGGCCCAAAATGGAAACTATGGCACAGGATTTCTGATTAACAAAAGGAATCTTACCAGTATCCGGAATTTCAATCCCATATCTGACCGAATTGCACAGTTGGATGTAGAGCTAAACAATAAAAATTCTATACCCTACAGGTACACGCTCCAACTTCAAAATCATTCAATGAGGTGATCGAGTCATTCTACAACTTGGTGACCAACGCAATAGAGTCAATAAAAGCTAAACTTACAGCAAACGACTTTTTCCTTCTGATAGGAGATTTCAATGCCAGTGTTGGATATCAAAGAAGGGGGGAAGAAAATGTGACGGGAAGTAGGAACATTGGTAGAAGAAATGAACGAGGGGAAAATTTAATAAATTTCGCAAGTGAAAACAACCTAAAGATAGTAAATACCTTCTTTGGCGAAATCAAAGATCAAAAGTGGACATGGAAATCACCTAGAGGAACTTACCACGAAATTGACTACATATTAACAAATAAATTGCAAAATATAAAAAACTGCACAGTAATAACCTCTCTCAACTTCCAAACAGACCATAGAATGGTGAAGGCAGAAATTCAGATGAGAAAGCAAAGAAATTACAACAACAAAAACGTTTCACACTACAAAATTAAACACTCGGAAGCAACATATAGGAATTTTCTGGAAGAAATTTTGGAAAGTAAACATGTAAGGGAATCTAAAACGGTGCAGGAAACCTACGAAAAAATTGAATGGAGTATTAAAGAAGCAGTGGAGGCGGAAAATGAAAAACACAAAAATATCAGGAAGAAGGAAATAAGTAGAAAAATATCCGAAAATACGAAGGCGCTCATAGCAAAGCGAGAGTAGCTAAATAGAATTAAGAACAAAACACAAATACAAAAAATTGAACACGCAGAATTAAGGAAACTGACAAGGAAGGAAATTAGGAATAACATAAATAACTACGAAGACACCATAATCAAACGAATAATGGAAAACACTGGATCCACAAAAGAAATAAAAAAAGAGCTGAGCTGCAATAAAAAGAGCTAGATTCACAGACTTAAAAAAGAGGATGGTGTTATAATCACAGGAAGAGAAGAGATACTAGAAGAAGCAACCCAACATTTTGAAAAAATCTATCAAGACAACATGACTGAGGAAGATAGACCCGAAGAGAGGGAAGAAGTAGCACCAGAGAGATATGTATTAAGGAAAGAATTGGAATTTACAGATGATGAAATTTTGTATGTTATAGAAGAACTAAAAAGAGGGAAGGCACCTGAAGATGTTAAGATAACAAACGAGTTAATCAAAAGCGAAAAAGAAATATTCACAGGCTATATAAAGTTGATATTCAACGCAATTCTTACGCAGGGTGCAATTCCAACGCAATGGGCGATCAACAAAATAATTTTGCTACACAAGAAAGGAGTAAGAGATGTGATTAAGAACTACAGACCGATAACCCTCTCCCCAACACTGTACAAACTCTTCATGAAAACTCTGCAACGAAGACTCAAGACGCAACTGGATGAAAACCAACCAAGCGAACAAGCTGGTTTCAGACCCGGATACTCCACAGTGGACCACTTGCATACAGTTAATCAATTGATCGAAAAAACAACTGAATATAACATTCCACTGTACTTGGAATTTATTGACTATTCGCTGGCTTTCGATTCAATCAAACACCAATACATATGGAAGGCTCTCGAGAACTGCGGAATAGAAAACATCTTTGTCACCATTATTAAAAAATATACAAAAACAACAATGCGTATATAACATTAGAAAACAACGGAAGGGAATCAAACTAAAGAAGGGAGTAAAACAAGGTTGTCCCCTGCCACCAGATCTATTCAATGCAGTCCTACAAGGAATCTTCCTTGAGCAAGACTGGGAAACTCATGGTCTTAGAATAGATGGCATTTATCTAAGCAATCTCAGATTCGCGGATGATATTGTTTTTTCGCAAGCTGTCCACAAGAACTAGAAGGAATGATGGGTGATTTGAACAATTCTAGCAAGATGAGAGGATTAGAAATGAATCCTTTTAAAACAAAGGTCATGTCAAACTCGATGAAGCAGCCTATCTTACTGGACAATCAAATAGTGGATTACGTTAGCGAGTACATTTACCTGGGACAGATCATATCAATTAAGGACAGACAAGCGCAAGAAACCCACAGAAGAATCACGTCAGCTTGGAAAAGATATTGGTCACTTAAGAATATAGTTAAGGGCAACCACTCAACAATCATAAAATCCAAAGTTTTACAAAGCTGTATCTTGCCATCTTTAACTTATGTGTGCCTAGCATGGGCTTTAACTCAAGCCAACGAAAATAAAATATCTAGCACCCAAAATAAAATGCAAAGATCCATGTTGAATATACGAAAAGAACAAAGAATCAGAAATATAGATATAACAAGTAAATTAAGAACAAAACGGTTTGAGAAGGTAATAAAGAAATTAAAGTTCAAATAGGCTGGCCATGTTATAAGAACAGATGAAAGTAAGTGGAGTAAAAAACTTACAGAGTGGACACCCTTAGACAGGAAAAGAAACCGGGGAAGGCAAAAGAAAAGGTGGGCAGACGAAATAAGAAAGATATGTGGTAGTCTTTGGACAAGAGATGCAAAGATCAGGTCCAAATGGAGAGAAATGGTGGAAAAGATCTAGGAATGGAATATTTCATGAAAATATGGGGAAACAAGCCAAAGGAAATCAGGATCAAACTTAGATGATCCAAACCAATACCCCTCTTCACAGAGGGAGGCCCCTGCTCTATAAAGAGTGCCACAGGGCTTTATTATTATTATTATTATTATATATATATATATATATACATATATATATATATATATATATATATATATATATATATATATATATATATATATATAATTCTTCTGTCCGTGTGCATGTGACTGAACTCCTCCTAAACGGCTGGACCAATTTTGATGAAACTTTGTGTGTGTGTTCCAGTGAATTCGAGAATGGTTTAGATTCACAATTCAGTCCAAAAATTTAAAATTTTCAAAAAAAGTTTAGGATTTTAAAATTTAAGAAGCGTGTACAGCACGACGTCTGTCGGGACCGCTAGTATATATATATATATATATATTTTCAAATTGATTTTTGTAAACTAGCGTCTATTTATTTCCATTGTTAGTATGGTGGCCTTTCGGTTATATTATACCAACGGAAGCGACTAGCGTTTACTTACTTTGACATTTAAGTAATATGTCTGAACATTGATAACATTTTTTGACATCAAATGCTTGATATGAAAAATCATACACATCTAGGGATGGGGATCGAACTCACGACCTCTGGCATTCTAGACCAATGCTCTACCAACTGAGCTACCTTAGATGTTATGGTAGTACTATGCATATGATCTTTCACTATCATTTTTGATGCCATTGTATTATTAATTTTGTTTATTTACTATTGACATATTTTCAAATTGATTTTTGTAAACTAGCGTCTATTTATTTCCATTGTTAGTATGGTGGCCTTTCGGTTATATTATACCAACGGAAGCGACTAGCGTTTACTTACTTTGACATTTAAGTAATATGTCTGAACATTGATAACATTTTTTGACATCAAATGCTTGATATGAAAAATCATACACATCTAGGGATGGGGATCCAACTCACGACCTCTGGCATTCTAGACCAATGCTCTACCAACTGAGCTACCTTAGATGTTATAGTAGTACTATGCATATGATCTTTCACTATCATTTTTGATGCCATTGTATTATTAATTTTGTTTATTTACTATTGGCATATTTTCATATATATATATATATATATATATATATATATATATATATATATATATATATATATATATATATATATCTAATATATAAAATTATCGTGTCGCGGTGTTTGTAGTTAAACTCCTCCGAAACGGCTTGATCTACGTTTATGAAATTTTATATGTATATTCGGTAGGTCTGAGAATAGGACGTAATCTATTTTTCATACCCCTAAATGATAAGGGTGGTACACCCCAAACTATTTTTTGGGGTAGACCTATTTTTTTGGAATTTTGTTTATTTTTTTTTGTTTAAAATATGTGGCATTAAAAAATACATAAAACCCTAAATTTTCACCCATCTATCACCAACCCCTATTTTTTTATAGCTAGATATCTGTTTTTTTAAAGATAGATAAATAGATATATAGATAGACAGGTAGATAAATAGATAGAAAGATAGATAGATCAATAGATAGATAGATAGAGAGATAGATAGATAAATAGCGAGATAGATAGATAGTTGCATAGATAGATAGATAGAAGACTCGGCTAATTACTAAACACAATATTTATTAATTATTAGGCGGTACGAAGTTCGCCGGGTCAGCTAGTATATATATATATATATATATATATATATATATATATATATATATATATATATACATATATATATATATATATATATATATATGATGATGATAAGTTCCATATCTCCTAGGAGATGTTGGAGACCACTTTACGCCATTGATTTTTCTCTTTGGACGCATAATTCAATTGACTAGTGTTCATTTTTGTGTATGTTTTTATGGTGTCTAGCCATGTTGTTTTTTTTCTGCCACGAGCTCTCTTCGAATCAAGCTTTCCCATTAGTACCAATTGTTGTATTCTATATTTGCTGCCTCTATTCAAATGTCCAAAATAGGCTGCTTGTCGTCGTTTAATCAACGTTACCAATTGGAGTCGCTCATTCATCAGTTTTAACACCTTATCGTTGGATACATAGTCTTTCCAATGGATATTTAGCATCCGTCTGTAGCACCAAAGTTCGAACGCTTGAAGCTTCTTTTGGACATCTGTACTCAAAGTCCATGTCTCGCAACTGTATAAGACAATTGACCACACAAAACACTTTAGAAACCTCACTCGCACATCCTTTTTTATTTTATTGTTCAAAATCAAATGTTTCAACTGAAATAGTACTGTTTTAGCCTGTGCAATTCTTGCTTTTATTTTTACCGTTTGGTTATTGTTTGAGTTAAACAAGACGCCTAAATATGTAAAATTGTCCACTTGCTTTATATTTGTTTTATTACATTGTATATTTATGACACTTTGTGCTTGTTTTTTAGAAAACTTCATTACAACCGTTTTTTTTAGATTTATTGTTAAACCAAATTTTTCACTCATTTTTTGAACGTTATGAAGTATTTCTTGTAAATCTTCTTGTGTATTTGCAAGTAGGACAGTATCGTCTGCATATCTGATATTATTTATTATTTCCCCATTAATTTTAACGCCCACGCTGCAGTTTTCTAGTGCCCTTATCATAACCTGTTCGCTATAAAGATTATAAAGAAGTGGCGATATAATGCAGCCTTGTCTGACTCCCTTTTTTATCTTAATCCATTTTGTTTTTATTTTTCCATTTTGTACTACAGCCTCCTGATTGACATATATGTTTTTAATTATATTGACCAGTTTCTTATCAATTTTCTCTTTTTCCAGTATGTCAAATAACATATCATGATTCAAACTATCAAAAGCTTTTTGGTAGTCTATGAAACACGCATACACATCGTTATTATTCTCCAAATGCCTTTCAACAATTGTTCCTAGAGTGAAAATAGCTTCTCTAGTACCGATTCCTTTCTTAAATCCCATTTGTAGCTCACTTATGTTATTCAAAACTTCTCTTTCTATTCTGGTCAGTATAATTTTTAACAATATTTTAGCAGTATGGCTGAGTATGCTGATGGTTCGATAATCTTCACATTCTCTAGCATTGATCTTTTTTGGCAACGGATAGTATATAGCGCGAACAAAATCTTTAGGTACTTGACCAGAGTAATATATATCGTTGAAAAAATGCAACAATTTGTTCAGTGTTTCTTCATTATTTACATTTTTTAGGTACTCGGCAGGTATTTTATCGTCTCCTACTGATTTAGCTTTTTTCATATATTTTATTGCTTTTTCCAATTCGGATCTCAATATTGGAAGATTTTCCTCTGTTTGATTACATTCTCCAGTACTGTTTTGAGTTAATTCTCTTTCATCATAGAACAAGTCTGTGATGTAATCTTCCCATCTTTGCTTTTCTTGTTCCGCATCCCGAATTATTTTCTTATTTTTATCCACGATAAACTTAATTGGGTTTTTTTTTAATTTTCCAAGCAATTCTTTCACTTCACTGTACAATTTTTGATCGTTTTTCGCTGCAACTAAGGCCTCAATATTTTCACACTTTTCCGTCATCCACTTTTCTTTTGCTTTTTTTATTTCGTTATCAATCACTTTCTGAATCACTCTATATTGGGTATCATTTCTGTCTTTATACAATTTTCTTTCTGCCATCAGTTTTAGAATGTCATCGGTCATCCATTCTTGTTTTTTGCCCTTAGTATTTAATTTTAATACTTTTTCTGCAGCTGTTTCTAATGCTAACTTTATACTTTTCCATTTTTCTTCTATGTTGCCTTCGTCATTATATTCTGCTTTTAGAATATTTTGTATGATGATATTAAATTGTTCTTTGCAATCTTCATCTTCAAGTTGTTTTAGTGATACTGATGCTCCTTTATTTTTTTTTTTAATTAACTTTTTACTTTTGATCCTCATTGTTGCCACTAAAATATTATGATCTGATCCTACGTCCGCACTTGGTTTAGTTTTTACACTTACAATATTGTTCTTAAACCTGCGCTGTATCAGGATGTAATCTATTTGGTTTCTAACTATTCGTTGAGGTGTGTCTGCCGGAGATCTCCATGTATAGAGCCTTCTTTTAGGAAGTGGATAAAGAGTATTTGTTATGACTAGCTGATTTTCTTGAGCAAAATTGATTAGCATTTCTCCGCGTTCATTCCTTTTTCCCAGACCGAACTCTCCCATGACTCCTTTTTCTACGTTACTAAATGTACTCTTACCTACTTTTGCATTTAGATCGCCCATAATTATTAGCCTTTCATTTGATTTACACTCTTCAATGGTTTGTTGTAGTAAGTCGTAAAATTCAGTAATTTCTGTAGTGGAGGATCCAGTGGTTGGTGCATATACTTGAATTAGATTTGTTTTGATGGAGTCATTATTCAATTTTATAATAATTATTCTATCAGATATAGGAACGCAAGATTCAACCATATGCTCTATTTCTAGATTTACTAGGAAACCTACTCCATTAAAGTGTTGCGAACCTCCCGAATAGTATAATTTAAATCCATTTTTTACTAGAGATCCATCTCCAGTCCAGCGCACTTCACTTAGACCTGTTATATGGATACCTAATTGCTTTATTTCGACTATTAGGTTATCGAGCATACCGCTCTTATACAGACTTCTTACATTCCAGGTGGCAATATAAAATTTTTCCCCCTTTTTTGATTTTTTTTCGTTATTTGTAACATTATTATTATTATTGTTATAGTTATTATTACTATTATTATCACTGTTATTACCATTATTATCATTAATATTGTTATTATATTCTACGGACTCCTTTTTCTTGTTTTCTTTGTTTGGTAGTTCTAGTTCATGTTCCTTATTCATTGCAGTGGTCATCCTGAGCAAGGTACAGCGATGGGTTGCCGTTTCCTTTCGCCGGATTTCGTCTCTGTGCCCTTTTTGGTTTATTGACTCAGTTTCTCGTGTGTTTGCATTCGGTGCTTTATGCCGAAAAAAGATGTTATTCTATCGTCTCTACTGCGCGTATTGCTAGACTTCCCTTCCGTTATATTACTTTTCTTTGCTTCTTGTCTTTCGACTTTGGTATTACTTGCATCTTCATATTGGTCTTCACTTCTTTGTCGCTTGTTATTAGTTGCTTCGATTAATAATTGTTCATTGTTTTCGATAATATCAAATTCTTCGATATTATCAAATTCATCTCTGGTGTAATATTTTCCACTAATAAAAAGCTGGGTTCCCCGAACGCTTGCTTGCTTTCCTTCGTTCCTTAATTTCATGACTATTGCACCCAATCTGCTTCTTTCTTCTCTAGATTCTTTTGAGAAATCTTCTTTTATGGTAATATTGGTTCCTTTTAACATAGTCTTAGATTTAAGTAATTCTTTCTTCATTCGCAATGTAGTACAAGATAAAAGTATTGGCCGTGGTTGAACTTGTTTTTTGCCCATTCGGGCAACAAAATTAAAATCTACATTATCTACTACCATTTTGAGGTCATTTGTGAGTAATTTCTTAATTCTGTTTTCCAGGTCATACACCGTTTTTTCGTCTTCGTCTATGCCAAATATTACAACGTTGTTTTTTCTGTTATGATCTTCGAGTTGTTTTATTCTTTTCTCCTGTGTAACTAATTGTTCTTTAAGAATTTTATTTTCTTCTTTTAAAACTTTTATTTCCTGGCATGTGTTTTGTAAGATATCATTTATTTGATTACTCAACTTTTCTTCTGATTTCTCTATTCTGATGTTTAACATTTCCATGTATTCAAGTAGTTTGTCTAGTTTCGTATTTTCTTCAGTCATTTTATTTGCAACAAAAAGCAGTTGTTATTTTCAACAGAAAAGATTTATCAAAACTAGCAATTAATAAAAATAAAAAAAAAAATCATAAAACACTGCTGACGTAAGATTCGAACCGTTGATTTAAGACACTGTTCGATTAGATGTACACGCCTTAACTCACTGCGACAAAACAACTGATGCGATATTGTGCACAATTATTACTCTGATGATCGAAGATCACTAATATTATTGTTATAAATATATTTTTTGCAATGTCACCTTGTCTTGTTGTTTTTTTTTATAAACACTGACACTAATACTTTATTTATTTCTCTGTTTTTCAAAAGACCAGAATTTTGAAGCGCAATTTCTCAGTGCTGTGAAACTAAATCACAAAACTATTCACTTATCACTCAATTTATATTATCCCTATTAATTTTATTTTTTTTGCAACTTATTTTAGCGTACAAAAAAACAAACACGTCTGTCTTCACCAAGCACATAGACCAGAATCTCAATATTTTAAAAAATACATAAAACCCTAAATTTTCACCCATCTATCACCAACCCCTATTTTTTTATAGCTAGATATCTGTTTTTTTAAAGATAGATAAATAGATATATAGATAGACAGGTAGATAAATAGATAGAAAGATAGATAGATCAATAGATAGATAGATAGAGAGATAGATAGATAAATAGCGAGATAGATAGATAGTTGCATAGATAGATAGATAGAAGACTCGGCTAATTACTAAACACAATATTTATTAATTATTAGGCGGTACGAAGTTCGCCGGGTCAGCTAGTATATATATATATATATATATATATATATATATATATATATATATATATATATACATATATATATATATATATATATATATATATATATATATATATATATATATATATATATATATATATATAACTTTGCATGACGCACCGTGCTACGTGATAAATACATCTGTTATTTCTTAAAATTAGATACTAAATTATGATCAATTATGATTATTTCCTGAAATTATGATCTATTATGACTATTTTGAAATAATCTTAATTGATCATATTAACCTTGATCATAATTTAGTAATTTTAAGAAATAACAGATGTATTTATCACGTAGCACGGTGCGCCTTGCAAAGTTTAAGCATTGACGCATACCATGCTATGTTTTCGCGATGGATTAGAGACGGCTTATGGTTCTCTGAATCTCAGTAACTCCAGAAATTTAAAACGTAACGTGAGATTAACCATCTGACGGTACTGTCCCAAATTCAGCAGGTTATTTCATGAAGAATGTGGAATACCCTGCAGTTGAGACACTTACACAATACATTTATAGCAATCGATTGCATACCTTTGATAAATTTCTTTATCCTCATTAAATACATACCAAGGAGAAACCTTTCGCAGTAAATTTATTCCAATCATTTTCTTACTTTTGTTTAACAACTTGGCCTTTACGTAGATTACACTACTTTTGAAGCAAACATTTTTGTTTTTGCTTAGATATCAATAATTTTTGTATGCGAAAACTTGGTCCCTTTCACATTTTTGTTTTTGGTGGGGTAAATTTCACAGTTGAAATTTAAAGTCAATCATAGTTGATAGATTAAACATATAAAACATACAGTTTTATACCAGTGACTTTCCACATATGTAATGTATGTAGTATGTAAATAATTTTATCTTTATATATATGTCGGAGTTGCATAATTGGGAGCATGGTCGTTTGAACCAGTATATATGTTGTCAGGCATTGTTGTTTTTATAAAATACAAACACTTACCAATTTTCCAATAGCACACTGAAAAATGCATTTTTCACAAACACGCACTAGTCTACAATAATACCCGGTGTCCCGCACTTTCACAACCAGTAATTACAATTAGTTCAACAAATGCCATACCACGGTTATCTCATCAATAAACATAATTAATTATACTAGTCCAAAAGGGCTACCAACAATCCAAACACTATTTCCATGTGATGCTATTTTCATGTAACTTTCAGCAGAGTTCAGTTGATACTAATACGCAACTGTACGATACCGTCTCTCATCTGTTACTGCCCTGTCAGGGCTGACATCGTCCTTCCTTTTTGAAACTCATCTCCCTTCCTTGATGTTTGTAAAAATATTGGAAAGGGGTCATCCTATTACTACATCATATTTATGTACCATCTAAGGTATATCACAAAAATTGGTTTATTACACTCGTACCGTACAATTTGCGTCTAAGTAGAGGTCAAACATGCCCCCTTCAAGTGAACACTTACTATGTTAATTGATAAATCTTAAAGCAATTATTCTTTATTGCACTTTTAGACAATTTATTTTATTCTAAGAATATATAAGTATTGATAATATCTAATTTCCGGACCTCTATGTCTGGAGGATTCTTTATGTCAGACATACTGTAATAAAATAAACCTTTTCTTAAAAAATAGTTTCTTTGTACTTATAAATAAAAGTGTAAAACTGTAAAACATATTATTAATGTAGAGAAATGTTCGAACAGGCTTATCCATAAATAAAAAAACACATTTATCCCTTTGATAAACGTACGATTCCGACACGGCCATTCTGACGATCACACGTCCCCGGGTGTATCTAAAATTTTAGTTTTGCTTGGCGTTAGATTTGATATTATAGATACTACATTTCACTTAAATCATAATCCATAAACTTAGTAGTCCAGTCCAGCGGCAGAGGATGATAGAGTTTGTTTAATGAAATTAAATTTTATTGTCTCGAGTGCCAGTTACATCCTATGAGCTATCAATCTAATGTAATGAAACTGTTACTCTCATGCTTACACATAATCACATCTAAATTTCTTTAGACCCCGTTACTGAATACTTCGTGTAAGGCTTAATTCATTTTACAAAATGCTTACACATAATCACATCTTAATTTCTTTAGACCGCGTTACTGAATACTTCGTGTAAGGCTTAATTCATTTTACAAAATGCTTACACATAATCACATCTAAATTTCTTTAGACCCCGTTACTGAATACTTCGTGTAAGGCTTAATTCATTTTACAAAACGATTGTCAGTGCTCATCAGAGCTCTCTACTGAATCGTTTTCAACATCGTTATCAGAATCACAGACATCTAACTCTCTAGGAATGTAACCCTCCGGCATGCATCTCAATTTGTCATGACTGTATTTGTAAGTCCTTTTGCCTTTTACTGTTTTTTTTTAAAGTGTATCTATCTCCTTCTAAAACCTCTGCCACTACAAATGGGCCCCTAAATTTCGGGTCTAATTTAGTTTGGTTTCTTTCTTCTCTTTTTAACAATACAAAATCACCAATATTGAATTTAATTATTTTTGCTTTAGTTTTATCGAATCTTTTTTTATCGTATCTAGCATTAGCTTTTATATTATCTACGGCCTGCTGTCTCACATTGGAGATATCGTGAGGTCTCGCTACATTACGAATTTATAACTCTAAAGGACTGGATTTAGTTACACGATTGATAGTACTATTAAAACCCAATTGTGTTTCTCCTATCGCGTCTCTCTATGACCGTGCAATGGTTTATACAGATATTTCGCCATTCCTTCAAATCAAAATTACTCATAAAGCCCCTCAAGCGCTTTATCCCAGTCCAAGTGCATAATTGACTGATGCACACCCTAATAACGGACCAACGAAACCCCTTGAAGCGATGGCAAACAATAAGCTTTTTACATTTCTCCGAGTTTTGCGGAAAAGGATACAAGATCGCAACTCGTATGTTTTTCGCGATGTCTTCCGCAATCACATCGTTCTGTAACCCGGAAACAATTTTCTAGATTTGACGATCGCGACGTTGTTCGGTTAATAACGAATCTTCCGACTCTCAGCTAGATTAATTTCCTTTTCTTTTCTTTTATTTACTATTTTATTATTAACATCTATTGGATTTCGTCAAAGGAAATCTACAAGAGTCATTCGTTTACCCGCACGATATATAATTTCAAAAGTAAAAGACTACAAGAAAGCCCATTATCTGTGGACTTGATCATTTAAATTTGCTATATTTTGAGATACTTTTAATGAGTTACAATCTGTAATGACCACAAATTTCCGCCCGTGTAAATAATGTCGAAAATGTTTTAATGAGTTTACTACAGCTAAAGTTTATAGTTCATAAGAATGATCTTTACTTCGATCTTTTGCCTTAACATAGCCCTAAACCCATTATAGCTAGCGTCAGTATGGAACTTAATAGGGTAATTATAATCAAAGATAATTGATACGAGTTCTTTTGTTAGAACAGATATTACTTTTGGCGTATTTTCTCATGTTTATCTTGCAATGATATACCAGGCACTGATCCCACTTCTGATGTCGGAGTTGCATAATTGGGAGCATGGTCGTTTGAACCAGTATATATGTTGTCAGGCATTGTTGTTTTTATAAAATACAAACACTTACCAATTTTCCAATAGCACACTGAAAAATGCATTTTTCACAAACACGCACTAGTCTACAATAATACCCGGTGTCCCGCACTTTCACAACCAGTAATTACAATTAGTTCAACAAATGCCATACCACGGTTATCTCATCAATAAACATAATTAATTATACTAGTCCAAAAGGGCTACCAACAATCCAAACACTATTTCCATGTGATGCTATTTTCATGTAACTTTCAGCAGAGTTCAGTTGATACTAATACGCAACTGTACGATACCGTCTCTCATCTGTTACTGCCCTGTCAGGGCTGACATCGTCCTTCCTTTTTGAAACTCATCTCCCTTCCTTGATGTTTGTAAAAATATTGGAAAGGGGTCATCCTATTACTACATCATATTTATGTACCATCTAAGGTATATCACAAAAATTGGTTTATTACACTCGTACCGTACAATTTGCGTCTAAGTAGAGGTCAAACATGCCCCCTTCAAGTGAACACTTACTATGTTAATTGATAAATCTTAAAGCAATTATTCTTTATTGCACTTTTAGACAATTTATTTTATTCTAAGAATATATAAGTATTGATAATATCTAATTTCCGGACCTCTATGTCTGGAGGATTCTTTATGTCAGACATACTGTAATAAAATAAACCTTTTCTTAAAAAATAGTTTCTTTGTACTTATAAATAAAAGTGTAAAACTGTAAAACATATTATTAATGTAGAGAAATGTTCGAACAGGCTTATCCATAAATAAAAAAACACATTTATCCCTTTGATAAACGTACGATTCCGACATATATAATTCTACTGTATGTGTGTATGTCACTGAACTCCTCCTAAACGGCTGGACCGATTTGAATGAATTTTTGTGTGTGTTCTAGTGGATTCGAGAATGGTTTAGATTCACAATTGGACCCGGTCCTAAACGGCTGGACCGATTTTGTTGAAATTCTATAAAATTTTTTTTATTAATTCTATAAAATTTAGATTTAATTTTGAATAGTCAATTTTGATTGTCGTTTCCATAGTAATATATTGTTCTATTTTGGCTATTCATAAATTTAATTTTTGCAAATACTAAAATCATATTAGATATTATAGAGAGTGATTTATGTATTCTTAGGAAATTCGCTAAGTTAAAGCAGGCCCTGCGTAAAGACTTTTTTTTCATATGAATATTTGTTTTTAAAAATGCCAGCACTTAGACGTATAAAGATCTAAGTAATTCGCAGAACTCGAAAAGCTAGAAGTGAAAGATATACCGCGAAACGCGGAATGAAGTTGAACGGAATCGATGGAATCGAAATCAACAACATAGAAATGTTGCGTTTAACCAATATCGAGCTGCATTTAATTATAATATGGAAGTCGATTACAGTTCACAGCAAATCGTTGTTATTGGACCAATGAACGTTGTGTGTCAATATTGAAAGGCATTTAAGTTTAAAAATGAAGCCACTGGATTGTGTTGCGTGAGCGGTCAAGTCAAATTGGCGCGATTGGTACCGCCAGAAGAGCCACTACATTCATTGGTTTCGGGAAATGGGCCAGATTCTAAACATTTTTTGACTCATATCGAGCAATAAAATAATTGGTTTCAAATGACGTCATTTGGCGCAACAAAAGTTTTCGAGAAAAATTTAAGCCAAGTTTCAAGGTAAGTATATTGAAAAACAATAAACTTTTACCACCACGTGCCTGACGCAAAATACGTTATCAGCTTTCAATTGAAATGGTGTATCAATTGAAACAGCTTAAAGTACATTTGTAGCTCGGTAAATTGCCAAAAGCAGAAAGAAGTGAGTATGTTTAAAAAAGTTGATGGTGGAATGGGAGTGCTGAGAAAGTATTTTGAGAGTAACATGGGAGAGCCACATTGCGGCACAAAAAATTCGCTATATAATATCATATATTACATCTATGTATTATCTGTTTATCTTTGCAGATTCAGGGTCAAATATATCATGTAACAGGTTCCTTATTGCGAACGCGGGATAGTGACTACAAATTTTTGCAGATTGATTTTATGGGCGATTCAGCAAGACAAGTCGATCAGCGTTGTGCACACAACACTTCGGTGAAAAGACCAATTGGAACAACTCCAAAAGTTTTTCCATCAGCACAATGAATTGGTTTCATTATTCACGACCGCATTAGACCGCATGTCATCAAAGCCGATAAGACGCCTGCAGGACAACACGCAAGACGTTTTAATGCGCCAACAATTGATAAAGGCGCTAGAAAATAAAACTAAGAATGTTGTGTATCATAAAGCATTAGAATAATAAACAATATGTTTTTGGAATAATTATTATTATTTATTAATTATACCAATTCGAATTAAATATTCATAGTTAAGATAGAACAACGTCTGTCGGGTCAGCTAGTGTACATATAATATTCTAACCGTATTATAAGTTTAGTGTATGGTGGCTAGAGGAAAGGAGGACCACCTTATATGGGAATCAAACTGAAGAAGTGGTACTCAAAATCTCAAAGCACTAAATAGCAGTTCACTAAGTGATAAAAATGGCGATAGCTAACATTTATTTACTATAACATGAAATAAATTTAAAGTGTATTTATTTATTTATAAAAATTTCCTTGTTTATTTCTACCCTACTTTTTGGTTCAGTGGTCATCCTAATTTATTGGTTTTGATGGACACTTTTTATACGCAGTCGGTGCTTCTTCCCTTTACCCTCCATAGTTTAGTCTTAATACATCAGCCAGTAGAGGATTGTATGTTGCAAAATTAGTGTAGAAGTTTTATTTTTTATAACTTACAGGGATATATGCTTGGCTATCAAAAAAAAACTTTGCTTTTTTCAAAGATAAAAAAAATATATATCAAACAAGATCTTATTATTTTCTTTAAAAAAAATTTATATAAAAACTCCTTTCTCAAGGAGAAAAATATTCAATCTTTAATACTTTTCGTTATATTTTTACTTTATGTAATAAAGATTGTGTGCTCAGGCACCTTAAAAATTATTTCACTAATTTTCAATACAACATAATCTCCCCCTTTAGACCTCAACACACATTTTCTAATTTTCTCTATATTTTTGGTCGACCAATTTTTACGTTAGAACTAATTGATAATTGTACTAGTACATTTGGCTAGTGTTAACTTAACTTAAAGTGTACGTACACATTACGCTGCTCTTAGTTCTTCTTCAACGGCGCCTGTTGTTGATTGCCGGTCGCCTTTGCCGCAAGTTGTACCCAGGTTCTATTGCCCTGGCCTCTGGCTCGTCCACACTTGGTACATCTTGGTCTTCCATCAACTACATGCCTTTGACCCCCCAATTGATCCGGAAGTAGTTGGCCGAACACCTCGTTCCCCACTCTCAATCTTCCCAGATTCCCATTGGCGGCTGTCCTTGCATTGGCCAGCTTCAATACAGCTCCATGTATTTTCGTGCGAGGCTGGTATATAGATACCAGCTGGTAGACATCCCAGCATCATTTAAGGGCCTTTCCATTTCGGTGCCAATCCACTATGGACACCTCCCACTTTACTGCTAAGCACTTAGTTCCGCAGTCAGGCGGACTCCCCAGGATGATAAACGAATCCCATCTCCACTTGATCGTTCTCCTCGGCATAAGCCAACATTGTTTGCCGAGGTCTCTCATCATTCTCTTTACGCTCTTTGCCTCTCTCATTAATCCATTCTTACATCTCTTGAGACTCTTCTTTGATTTATATTTGTAATCACTTGGTTCCGCACTTTACTGCTAAGCACTTGGTTCCGCATCCAGGTGGAATCCTCAGGATGATAAACGAATCCCGTCTCCATTTGGTCGTTCTCCTCAGCATAAGCCAACATTGTTTGCCGAGGTCTCTCATCATTCTCTTTACGCTCTTTGCCTCTCTCATTAACCCATTCTAACATCTCTTGAGACTCTTCTTTGATTTTTATTTGTCAATCCCCAGGATTCTTCAACTCTGCCCCCAGTAACAATTGGGCAGGTGAAAATCCAGTTATATTTACAGGATTTATTATCGCAAGCAACTACTTGCTGGTCCCAGTTTTTGTGCTCTTGTTCCAAAAAAAAAAAGATGTGTGGGTGTTTCTACATCAATAACGTTGAGGGTTAATGGTGTTTTTGTCCTCTTTTCAATCACCCACTCTGGAATGTCCTCCACTTCTTCGTCTTCAGCCTTGCCCTGTGGTTGTTTGGACAAGGAGTCGGTGGCTTAATTATATTTTCCGGGGACGTGAATGATCTCAAAATCATGGGCTCCCAATGCCAATGCCCATCTTGTTAATTTGTCCTGACTATCCTTTGTCTTGTTTAGCCATTGAAGTGCAGCATGATCTGCATATAGTTTGAAATGACGGACTTCCAGATATCCTTGAAACTTCCTCCTTGCCCAGATTATCGAGAGACATTTCTTCTCTGTTGTGGCGTACTTTCGTTCTGTGGGTCCAAGTTTCTTGTTGGCGTAATTGATAAAACATCTTGTCTTGCAATTATCTTCTAGTTGAAATCAGATTGCACCCAGTCCGACGTCACTAGCATCCGTGTTTAAACAAAACGTCTTCTTTAAATCTGGATATGCGAGCTTCGATACATTTACAATCAATTTCTCTCTGTCAATGACGTCTTCGCTCAGGATGTGTACGAGGAGTTTGCTGCCAATGACACATTTGCTTGGTTTACATGATAACCCTTTACATGATAATGTTGTTATAGTCTTTCTAGTACAAGATCCAGGTGGTGTAAATGTTCCTTGACTGATCGACTGTAAATGAGTTCGATGTATCTAGACAAAACTTCGTTCATTAAGTTTTGGAACGTAGCTGGAGCATTCTTCAAATCAAACGGCATGACGTGGAATTGCTAGAGACCTCTTGGGGTGGTAAATGCTGTGTATTCTTTCGATTACGGCTCCATTTTGATTTGCCAAAACCAGTCTGAAGATCTCTAGCAGATCAGGAATCGGAAACGCATTGCTCTTTGTAATATCGTCCATTTTTCTATAATCGACGTACAATCGAAAGGTTCCATCCTTCTTTTTCGGTAATACGACCGGTGCGGCCCAAGGCGATGTTGATGGTTCTATAATGCCATCGCCTTTCATCTCTCAAATCATTTCTTCCAGGGCCCGTTGCTTTTCGTTATTGTACGGGTATGGTCGTAATTTAAAGGGGGAATTCTTCCTGATATCAATTTTATGTGTTATGGTTTTCGTCCTTCCAACTTTGCCGAAAACGCTGGAATGTCGACGAATGACATTTTTTAACTCTCCCAATGCTTGGTTAATTGCTGCCATTTTTATATGGACTGCATCTGGTTTTCTCCATGCAAATTTTCCCAAGAATCTTGAAAGTATTATTGCATGTGGCTCCACTCCCTGTACTATGTCTAAAAGGGTGCCATTTACCAATACTTCTTGCCAATTATTCACTTATGAAATTGTGTGATGATTGACTATCTATTAACGCCAATATTGATGTTCCACACAAATCAATTACCACGATTGGCCCATTCTGGTGGGAGTTCTTGGTCTCCATTGTTGTTAAATGAACAGGTAATTGTTGGTGTTCACGCCGATGTTGTGCGTTTTTGTGGAGGATAATGTGTATCCCAGAACCAATTTCCTCCTTCATTGATCCTGGAATTAGTTTCCCGACGGCCCAGGTCTATTTTGATGTCCACTTCTGCGACACTTTCGACTAATGTGCCCCATTTGGTGATATGCGAAGTACGTACCTGGACTGTTTGGACGTGGTGGTGATGGTGGTCTGGCTGATGTTCTTGCCGATTTCTCGTTGGCTCTTCATCCAGTGTTATGACCGTAATGCATAGATCGTCTAATGATTTCGGATTTGAAATCTTCACCAACGGCCGTACGTTGACTTGAAGTAAATTTAATATTATTGGCACCACGTCATCAATATTTCTGTCGGCGTGCACCTTCGTATTTCTTCTAAATAGCTGCACCTTCATATTAACGAACGCTTCTGTCTTCAGTCCTGTGAGTTGGGAAACGGTCATCAACTCCAATTTGGCGTTAGCTTTCCTTCCTAAACTGTTGAAAAAGCTCTCCAGTTGCTATTTCCACTCATCGAAGGTGTAGTCCAACCCACGGTTCATTAATGCCCAATCTCTGGCTGGTACCGTTAGTTTTTTTGTGACCATTTCGATCCAACAATCTACGAGCAGATGCGTTTGTCATAGTAATGTTGTCGCTCTCTTCAAAAAGACTATTGGATCTCTAGCCGGTCTACCACTAAACTCCGGCATGATTGATAGAAGCGTTGTCGTGTTCAATGCGGCGGAGTGAATGACTGTATCACCTCTTCAGGATCAATACGCTTGTCACGAAGTTGTTGTGTCTGACGCTGCTCGATCCGTGCAATGTTATCCACGACTTTGTTATATTGTTCATGTATAGTCGTTTCCATTCCATCAAGCCGTGTGGCTAAGTTGCTCTCTATGCCCTCGATTTGTGTGCGGGTTATGGTCTAAGATCCGGCATTAGTGAAAACCTTCCCTCATCTGTTAATTGAATGAAATAATTTTTAAAAGGCAGATATTAATATTATAAATGTAGGAGGGCAATGTCTGCCACCGTAGTCCTGCTGCCTATATCATATTAATTAATTAATTAATTAATATGATATAGTGTCTTTGTTTGTTGCTCGAACAAATATATTTGTCTCTCTCTCTGCGTAAAACACATTTTTTGAAAATTTTATTACTGTGATATTATAAAATATATTTTATATAATAAATATATAATTAAATTATTTGCAGCCTATATAAAAAAAATTTGTAAGTAATAAAATTTTTTTTTAATGTGTTCTACGCAGAGAGAGAGACAAATATATTTGTTCGAGCAACAAACAAAGACACTATATCATATTAATTAATTAATTAATTAATTAATATGATATAGGCAGCAGGACTACGGTGGCGGACATTGCACTCCTACATTTATAATATTGTTATCTGCTTTTTAAAAATTATTTCATTAAATTAACAGATGAGGGAAGGTTTTCTAATGCCGGATCTTAGACCATTACAGTTACATCGGCTTTAATGTTCGTGATGTCGGTTTTCACGGCATCGACGTCAATGCTTGTTTGGTCGATACGTCGTATGCACACTTCTCTCAGGTTCTCCATTTGCTCCCCCAACTCGCGTTGTGCGCTTTGTATTCTCTTTTCCGACTGCTGAAGTTGATTTCTAATTGAAGTTGAAGTTGGTTGCCCATTCTCTCTTTAGACGCCCGAAGTCGATCGCATATTCTTTCGTCCAGGTTCTTAAAGTTGGACATTATTGTCACAAACATCATCTCCATGGTTGTCGCAGCTGACTCTTCCGGGTTGGATACAACACTTCTTCGCCGTTCTTATGTGGGGTTGGATGTCAACGGTGTTGCTTGGTTCGTACTTTGGTGCTCTTTCCATCTCTGGTACCAGCACTGTCCAGTCCTTCTGCTTCCAACATATCCCGGTGTTGTTGGATGGCAAGACTGCGGAGTACCATTGTGGATACTTCTTTCTTCTTATGCGTTTTTATGTCCTGTCACGGTCGCCACTTGTCGCGGTATCTTGGCTCTCTTTAGTCTTAAAAGGAGCGCTGTCGAACCTACAACAGATTCCGATTCTCAACACAAATTGACACAATTGGACAACACGCACTATTGAAAGAAAAAAATTGAATAAGACAAAAAAAAAACTATGCTGAAAAATCAAATCTGATGCTTATTTTATTTATTTTTATTTATTATTTAAGCGTTTTAGTTACTGAGGCTATATACGCTGTAAAAAATACTAATATCACTGAATATGAGTATGATCATCTTATCACTTCATCTCATCACCACTAAAAACTAAATCACACAAAATCCAAAAACTAAATAACACATTAAATCATAAAACCAATACCACAACACTTGTAGTTATAACAAAATTTATGTCAGAAACTGATCTATGTAATGAAAATATTTATATGTTATCTTCATGAATTTTAAGCGGTGTATGAAATTTTAAGGGTGTATTCAGAAATATAAATCAGTATACTGGCCAGTGCTAAACACGTCACGAATCGACGCCATACTGCTGAATCGTTCAAAAATACACTGGGATTTTACTACTTTCTGCGTCTATTAAAAGTAAATCTTTAGTTTCTTCAGATGCCATTATTTATAATTATAATGAATTATTTTATATAAAAAGAAGTTCTAAACAGTCTGATGCACACATCCGACAAAATAATCATACGTCACAGCTTTCTTACCAATAAAATATGGCGATACACCAGTACAATATGGCGTCGATTCCGTGACGTCATTAGCACTGGCCAGTATACTGATTTATATTTCTGAATACACCCTAAATGTGCTGTAAATACACAGTAATATCTAGAGCACGGAAGTGTGTAAGGCTGAGTTTAAGGGGCTTTTGGCTTTCATACTTAAAGTGCTATTACTCATCTTTAATTTAGGCGGTTTTTTCATGTACTGTAACATTTGAACAAAAAGAGCTACAGTGTTGAGTTTTCGAATACAGAAACTTTACGGAATTATAAGAAACAAGAATCGTTAACGAATTAACCGTTAAAAAGTTATTTCACTTCAAAAATCGTTAATTAGCGGGAACGCCTCTAATTAAGTAAGTATAATCTATCATAATGTTCTCCTACTTCCCGATATCCCTAAAAGTTTATATTTGGCAGAAAGGTAGATCTAGTACCCGAAATGTATGAAAAGTAGAAATTTATATCGGAAAAAAGGAAATTTTTGCAATTTATGTTTTTTAACACTGATTCTTTGATTGTAATAATTTTTTACAAACTTCAAAATTTTTCAAAAAAAAAGATTTTGTTTAAAAGGATGCGGTTTTTTTTGCATTCAACCCGGATTAACTTGAAATTTATAAGAAAAACGGGAAAACTCTAGTTTTCTAAACAGAACAACTCAGAAAATGGAAAAAAACCAAAAATTACCTTTTTTTATCTAATTAAAGTGTTTTCTATATGGAAGCTTAACATTACAAATCGAATATGTGTTTTCGGTTGAACAACAATTCGAATAAAAATTTTCATCCATTACTTCGATTGAATCAATAGGACTACATTGATTTAAATATTTAAATAATAGGTTTCCAAAAACAAACATTTTTAAATGCATTATTGGTGAAAAAAATGAAATTTTTGCCAGAGCCTAAAAATTGAAATATCTCGTAAACCAACCAATAGAGATATCGAAAAAACAAACGAAGGTTCAGTCGTCTTCAGTCAACATAGTCCATAGAACTTATATACCATATCTGAATAAGAATATTTTTAGGCTATGTGAGTTTTAGGTCGTGCCGAATTAACAAGAAATTTTATATAAAAAGTTAAATAACTCCTAAACGGTATGTTTTATCGAAAAAATAAGCAAAAAAATCCTGTGTATTGCGCACATATTACCCAGAGAACCTTAATCTTAAGTTAACTGTAGGGCCACTTTTGTTAATTTAAGCCCCTTCTAGATATTTTAGAAGAATGCGGTTTTTTTCATTTGACGCGGAATAACTTGAAATCTATAAGAAAAATCGGAAAATATTAATTTTCCTAAAACAACATCCTCAAAATGGGAAAACAACAAAAATTACCTTTCTAGACATGCTAGAAGGAAGCGGTTTTTTGTATTCGATTTGAAATACCTTAAAACCTATAAGAAAAATCAGAAAACTTAGATTTTCCCAACGAAACCTTCCCATAAATGCGAAAAACCAAAAATTACATTTAAGTGTTTAAATTTAAGCCACTTCCAGACATTTTAGAAGGATGCGGTTTTTGCATTTGACGCGGAATAACTTGAAATCTATAAGAAAAATCGAATAATACAACACCCCCAAAAATGGGAAAACACTAAAAATTATCTTTCTAGACATGCTAGAAGGATGCGTTTTTTCAAGGGGGTGGAACCCCCTAGCAAGCAGAGCTAGTTAACGTGATATAATGTCTCCTTTGTATATGTGAAACTACTTAAAAAGAAAAAGAGTTAAGTATCGCGAAGCGTAAAGTAACGCATAGCATAATAAAACGCGCAGCGTTTTGTGCGAAGCCTTCGGCTTTGTGTCTTTAAGCCTTACAAAAAGTAGTCATATCCGATCAAAAAAATTAAGGTAAGAAAGGGCTGAGTTTTCGGGGAAATCCTTAATGTAATAGTAGCTTCTTAAAAAGTGATGATATGGGAGAAAAGACCGAACTATTTAGAAAGTAAATAGCTCTAGACTTCATATCATAGTTGCTCCTTAAAAAGTGAAAATATCCCATTAAAGACCCGAGCTATTTACAAAGTGAATAGCTCGGTAAACTATTTACCAAGAAAATTAATGAGAGGCAAATTTATTAAATGTAAGAAAAAGTTTGATTGAAATTTATTTCGTAATTTTTCCCGTAGTATGTTTTTAAAATTTTATAACGCGGCAAGTTTAAAATTATTTGAAACAAAAGAAAGAATAACTTGCCAAGTTATAAAATTTTAAAAATATACTAAGGGAAAACTTACGAAATAAATTTCAACCAAACTTTTTCTTACATTTAATCAATTTATCTCTCATTAATTTTCTTGGTAAATAGTTTACTTTGAAAGTACCGTCCCATGAAAGTTCGGTCAAAATCAGTTCAGACGTGCTCTACTCGAAACTGAGGTTGTTTGTCAATTAAATTAATTTAAAAAAACATTAATGGGGCGGTTAATTGACTAAACTGTAGGCGTATGGAAAAAACGAAAGTAAGTAGCTATGCTTGTGAAGGTTTTCTGTAGTTTCCTTTAACGTACTCCAGATGAATATCGGCATAGTTCCTATCAAAGTCCCCTACAGTCGCACAACCTACCAATTCCTAGTCTACATACAATTCCTTGTCCTTTTTTAGGGTTTTTTAGGGTCGGTAAAAAAGGCCTAGAAAGGCCTATTTGCCAGTCTTCGACCTTCCCTCCCCTACTAGTACTTGGTTTTAGTAACGTGTAAATAATCATATGAGCTTAAAAAACCTCTTTATTTCGAAATCACAAACACTATTATTTCTATTTATATGTATGTATAGATGTATATGTATATGTATATGTATATGTATAGATGTATAGATGTATAGATGTATAGATGTATAGATGTATAGATGTATAGATGTATAGATGTATAGATGTATAGATGTATAGATGTATAGATGTATAGATGTATAGATGTATAGATGTATAGCTGTATAGCTGTATAGATGTATAGATGTATAGATGTATAGATGTATAGATGTATAGATGTATAGATGTATAGATGTATAGATGTATAGATGTATAGATGTATAGATGTATAGATGTATAGATGTATAGATGTATAGATGTATAGATGTATAGATGTATAGATGTATAGATGTATAGATGTATAGATGTATAGATGTATAGATGTATAGATGTATAGATGTATAGATGTATAGATGTATAGATGTATAGATGTATAGATGTATAGATGTATAGATGTATAGATGTATAGATGTATAGATGTATAGATGTATAGATGTATAGATGTATAGATGTATAGATGTATAGATGTATAGATGTATAGATGTATAGATGTATAGATGTATAGATGTATAGATGTATAGATGTATAGATGTATAGATGTATAGATGTATAGATGTATAGAATACTTTTACCAACCTAACTCTCTTTTCTATGACTTGTCAATAAACTGCATTATTTATAATTATTTAAAAATTTCAATGTAAAATATGATCAAATTTTGCTTGCCATCCATGGTAACTACACATTGTATAAAGCAAGTGCGTTCAATATTTTCGCACGGGTAGCACTAATTATCTATAGCCAGATAACTTACACAAAATTGTCAAAAAAAAAAATTTCTTCCGATCGCTACCAAATTTCACAAGATCACGCCGGGCTAATCTGAAGATTGCCTGAAATTTTCATCAAAATCGGTCTTGCCGTTTTAGATTCCATAGGGAACATACATGTACACACATCGATTTTTATATAGATAGATAGATATATACATAAATATAAATAGGCAAAGACAAAACAGTTCAGTACCTTTTTCTCCTCTGTTTGTCAACCGATTTTCTTTTATTTATTTTTTGTGCTATTGACGAGCTTTAGTGTAATCAATTTTGGAAACAGTTAGTTTGTTTATGGTCGAATTTCGACCAATGGGCGAACGCTAGTTATCATAAACATACCATTATCTGTTTACTGTTCACAAGAATCGTTATTAATTTATATCTAACTAACTGAATTCCCCGGCGTTGCCCGTGGAACTTGAAGATTTGCTCCGGCACTTTTGGTATCGATAGCGTACAACTAAATTATTCAACTTTATTAACTTTTAACTTTTATCAGAATTAAAATGTTATTTGGCTTCCTGGAACCTCCACCTTTTTACACCTCGGGTTACATTATTGGAGTTTCCCAAATTTTTTTGAAAATATAATATAGCCTATGTCACCCGGGGATAGTGTAGCTTCCCAACGGTGAAATAATTTTTTAAATCGGTCTAGTAGTTTCGGAGCCTATTCAATGCAAACAAACAATCAAATCTTTTCTATTTGTAATATTAGTATAGATTAAACACATCAGCACAATAATATTTTTGAAATATTTTAATTAAATTTCCTGGAAATATTTGCATGATCTTTCCTTTTTAACCCGACTTCAAAAAGGAGGATGGTTCTCAATTCGTCTGTATTTTTTTTTTTATGTGTGTCACCTCAGAACTACGTCATTTATGAACCGATTTTTGTTTTAAAGGGTTTGGTTTCCCATTGGTCCCATTGTCACCAAATCCCATTCTGATGAGGGGATCCCCGGGAAATCGAGGAAAATCTTCATTTTATATGTAATAACCGATTTCTGCGAAATTTTTTTTTTTTTGAAAAGGTATACTCATTCATAATGAAAAAATAAGAAATTTTTTAAAAAACCGGCTCCAAAAAAAAAATTTTTACAAAAAAAAAACAAAATGCATGTATAAAAAACTGAAAATCTGTTATAAAAAATGCACTAGAAATTAAAAAAAAAAAAAAAAACGGGTAAAAAAAAATGTACTAAAAATTAGTAGGTCTACCCATATTTAGACAAATAAAATCAGTTATAGAACTTCAAAGTCACTAAAAAGCGAGAAATAAACCATATTTTGGCAAAATGGAAACCCGACTACAAAAATCAAATACTCTATAACAAAAAATGCACTAAAAAGTAAAAAAATAATTTCATATTCTTGTGCCAATTTTAGTTCACCTAAGCAAAAATTTTTAAATATATATGTACAATTATTTTTATTTTTGGAGGCGGTGTCCAAAAGTTATGTGAATTTCTCTATGCTGACACCGAATCCAAAAATAACAATAATTGTACACATATATTTAAAAATTTTTGCTTAGGTGAACTAAAATTGGCACAAGAATATGAAATTATTTTTTTACTTTTTAGTGCATTTTTTGTTATAGAATATTTGATTTTTGAAGTCGGGTTTCCATTTTATCAAAATATGGTTTAAAATTTCATAACTTTTAAAAATATTTGTATTATGTATCAATGTCCAAGAAAAAAGGTTGCAGAAATACTTATTTTTCATTCTTTACAAAAAATGTTTTGAAAAGTATTAATGTTTTAAGTAAATGTTTTAAAAAAATATTACCACTAACATTTTATTATACCCGGTATACTTAATATATACAAGGTTTCATTAAGTTCCTTCATCATTCCCGTCTTTGTAACGGTTGAAAATATTGATCGCAGAAAAAAAATTTGGTATACGTATTCATAAAATGGCCTAATAAGTTCATTTCCGCATATCCGCCTGTCTGTCTGTAAACACGATAACACAAAAACGAAAAGTAAGGTCAAGTTCGTGGAATTGGCATGACTGGACCTTGTTTGGGCAAAATGGGTAAAAGTGTTCATTTTTAAAATCGTAAGAAATAGAAAAAAAATTTAAAACAAAAAATGTTCCTTTTTGTTTAAATAAAAACTTTTGTTTGAAACTTTTCTTCATAAATTCAGAATTTATCAGTTAGTTGTTATTTTCACTTGTTTTTCTCTACTATATCATTAAACCCAGTATATGTAAATATACAAGGTATATTAAGTTTGATCACGACTTTGTAACGCTTAAAAATATTAATCGTAGGCATGAATGTTTAGCATATGTGTTTATAAAACGGCTAAAATGGCCACATATTATAATTCCGATCAAAAACTTAAATGTAAAAAAGGGCCGAGTTTTCGGGGAGATACTTGATATAATAGTTGCTTCTTAAAAAGTGATGATATCCCATTAAAGAGCCGATCTATTTATAAATTAAATAGTGAAAACTGAAATGTAAGAATGGAAGTGTAAAGTAAAATGAAAAAAAAATTGGTTGAAATAATTTATTTCGTAAGTTTTCTATTAGTGTGTTTTTAAAATTTTAAAACGCGGCAAGTTTTAATTTAAAATATTTGAATCAAAAGAAAGCAAAATACTTGCCGCGATATAAAATTTTAAAAACATACTAAGAGAAAACTTACGAAATAAATTATTTAAACCAAATTTTTTTTTCATTTTACTTTGCACTTACATTCTTACATTTCAGTTTTCACTATTTAATTTATAAATAGCTCGGCTCTTTAATTGGGATATCATCACTTTTTAAGGAGCAACTATTATATAAAGTATCTCCCCGAAAACTCGGCCCTTTTTTACATTTATGTTTTTTATCGGATATCACTACTTTTAGAGAGGTATATATATATATATATATATATATATATATATGTATATATATATGTATATATATATATATATATATATATATATATATATCACTCATCAAGCCCTTTCATTTGATACCCATATCATATAGGTTATTGTGGAAATTAAAAATCGCTATTTGCGTCGGCCGCCATATTGGATTTAGAATGAATAAAAGGGCTTGATGACGCCCTTTTATTTGATACCCATATCATAGGGGTGAATTTGGAAATTTTAAATCGCCATTTGCGGCGGCCGCCATATTCGATTTAAGATACATCCTACACTAATGTAAATACCTAACTAATTTTGAGTCGGCACCAAAAAATCACCATCGAAATGGAAGAAGGGTAGATCTGATTTTCAGTTAAAAGTAAAAATTGCCCATTAACGAATTTGACCTTACTTTTTTGTTCTAGAACACATACACACAAAATAGCTGTTTATCTGTTTTCGTTCTTAAGTTATTATTAAGTTTTTTTATAAACAAGCATTTATATCAAGGATTAATATTTTCAAACGTTACAAAGTCGGGACTAAACTTAATATACCATGGGTATACTTGGTATATCTGGGAATAAAAAGGTAATTTTTTGTGTTCAAATTGTTCTAATCTAACTGTTCTAATATTAAGAGAGATATTTTATATTTTGTGTTTGTACATATTTGTTATATGAAAACCGATTTTATGTACATCTTATGTGCAATGCAAGAGCGGTAAGCTGATTGTTTTACACATAAGATCGGTTTTAAAAAAACCGATCGATAAAAAAAATATACAAACACAAAATATAAAATATCTCTCTTAATATTAGAAAAATCGAAAAATACGTAAGGAATACAGTTGTAGGAAATCAAGTTTGCTACAATTCATCACCTTATCATTTTTGCTCTAGCTCTAATGTGTACAGAGATATTAAGGAATTTAATTTTCAATCTTAAACACATAAATGTAATTTTTGATTTTCCATATGTTCCGTTGGGAAAATTAAATTTTCCCAAAGTTTCTGATTTAAAGTATCAAAAATTCCGCATCGAATGCAAAAAACCGCATCCTTCTAGCATTTTTGGAATTGGAGCAACAAAGTTTTAAAAAATCGCACACACCTCTCGCAAGTGGTATGTTCTACATTCTAGTATAAATATAAAATATACGGACCAATCAATTCGGAAGACATTCGAGGTCTGATGTTGTTACAAGCAACATCGCTAATCGGATATTATCACAAATTATACCTGTGATTTATTATTTTATTTTTATACCAACAATAGTTTCATTTATTGTTATGAACAATTCTTTGATATTTTATTGTTTTGTGAATTATCTCTGATAATAGGATTATTTTTTAATCTTATTGGACTTTGTTTTACGAAGGAATTAAATTCAAAATTTGAGTGTAAACTAAAATATATTTTTTGGGTGGACCTAGTGCAATCATCAAATACTTTTTATTTTACTCAGGCATTTCAAAAATTTTTTATTTTAAACTAATGATTTTTTCTTCTGTTTTTAGATTGGTGGAAAATCATACCATGGCGTCCACCGGCAAGGCGGTGGCAGATATGCAGAAAAGAACACCAACACCAATGGACGAGGCCATTCAGGTGCAAGGTGGGAAAAAGCGACCTAGTCGTGTGGGGAATCAGCAAGTGATTTCCAAAAAAGTTCAAATTGAGCTTAAAAATGCCTTCTCCGTCCTTAAGGACGTGAACGAGTCTGCGTCAGCAACTCCACCCAAACCGAAGAAGCCAAAACCCATTGTTGTTCACATGGGTTTAACCAACTCCGAAAAAGTGGAGGCAGCCATAAAAGCGGCAGCTTGTAGCACTGTCCGTTTCACCTTTGGGCCAAAGACTATCAGTGTTCATTGCGAAACGGACAGAGATTACACTATAACCAAAGAGAAACTGGAAGAAATTCAGTTTCCATTCCATTCATATGGAACAAAAGAGGACCACGAGCCAAAATACGTGGTCCATGGAACGATGCGCCACATAATGATGCCATGGTGGTCGAAGATTTAAAACGGCAGAGCCTTAAGCCAAATAAGGCCAGCTATTATCAAAGGCGGGAGACGAGAGTATACGAGCGTCCTCAACATTCGGTGGTTATGTGGCGTGCCTGTAACCACCCAACGATTGGAAAATAAAAGAGGGGCCATCCAATGTTACAGATGTCAGTCCTACGGGCACGGATCACGGTTCTGTCGTGGGGTTCAACGCTGCGTGAAGTGTGGCGAAAACCATGCTTCACAGGCTTGTGAAATCCAGAGGTCGGAACCGACGAAGTGTTGTAATTGCAACGCTTCCCATCTGGCGAGTGCCATGAACAGTCCCACAAGACTGGCATTTGTAACAAAAATGGCTCCGAGAAGATCCAGTAGCAGCAGAGATGTGAAGCGCAATGCTGCTCCGGGCGAGCCCCTTTGGAGCCCAGCCCCCACGTCTTCGGCTAGGGAATACTCAGCCCTCCCTCAAAGAAAAGAGGTCAACGAGCCAAGCAGAGGTCCAGCAGCGCAGAGCAGCAAATCATCGGCAGCAGCAACATCATCGAAGAAGTTTGTCCCGGTCCCAACTCCAACCGCAAATCCGTGGACAACGAAGAGAGAGTAGCGGTATCGCTTCTTCATTAAATTATTATTATAATTTTGTTCACCATTTTTAGTTGTTGCATAACAACTATAACTTCCCCCTATTATCACGGTTGTTAACATTCAAAGCAACCGTGATAATAGGGGGAAGTTATAGTTGTTATGCAACAACTAAAAACGATGAACAAAATTATAATAATAATTTAATGAAGAAGCGATACCGCTACATACTTCCCCCTATTATCACGGTTGCTTTGAATGTTAACAACCTTGATAATTTACATATTAAAATATATAATATTTCATAAATCAAATCAATAAAGATCAATTATATCTTTCACATATATTTATTATTTATTTAAATAATAATTATTTAATATATCAATCATCTACCTCTACAAGAGCATCCGAAAAGGAGGTAATAGACATTTTGAGTACCACCCCCATTTCA
The DNA here is from genome assembly GCA_963920215.1 of Nineta flava. Classification (NCBI taxonomy): domain Eukaryota; kingdom Metazoa; phylum Arthropoda; class Insecta; order Neuroptera; family Chrysopidae; genus Nineta; species Nineta flava. The sequence continues at coordinate 85,348,484 of OY986040.1, read as the reverse complement.
CCCCATAACCCTTTCTTAATCGAAGCCCTCGAAGGACCTCCATCGTCTCCATTGGAGTCTGATGCAGGAACTCATTCGACTTTCGACTTCATGACCCTCCTGAAACTCAGGATCGAAGTGGAGAATGCATGGAAATCGTGCAAATCGGATTCAGAAAAACTTCTTGTGTTTTTCAGGATGACATCTCATCTCTTTGAAAATGGTGTCCCATCCCTCTTCTAGATCCAACATCCGATTTCTACAATGGAACTCTCAAAGTATCCATCGCAAACTTCCCGAGCTTCACTCATTTCTTCAACAGATCCAGGTGGCTGCCATCAGCGAAACTTGGTTAAAGCCGGACAAGTGAGCTCGAATTCCTGGGTACTATACCTATCGCCGTGACCGTGCTACCAGAAATGGTGGTGGGGTTGCCCTATACGTTCGGCACGATGTCCAACACTCTCTCTTGCCTCCCGAAGACGGTGTTATCAAAGCCGTCTCCATTCTTATTTCGGCAAATTGTGGTAATTATAAAGTCACATCTTTATATAATCCCCCCGATAGACTTTTACAGGGAAAAGATATTGACCGCATTTTAAGGACTCATGATCGCGCTGTGATTTTGGGTGATTTTAATGCGTGCCATATTTCTTGAAACTGTATGTCAAACAATGCTAGCGGGAACGCACTCTATGCGCATTCCCTCAAACGTAACTTCATTGTTGCGTACCCAGAGGACCCAACTTACTATCCTGATGCTGCCTACCGCCCTCCTCAGACCATTGACTTAACGATACTCAAGAATTGCGACCTTCTGTCGGACCCAGATGTTCACTTGGATTTGCAAAGCGATCATCGTCCCATCACTTTCACCCTAGGTGAAATGAGGGGCGCTGCTACTTTGCGAACAATTGAGCTTTGAGAAAGCGGATTGGGACTTTTCAAACAGTATCTTAACGTCGAAACTTTGATCACTCCACAGATCAAAACAACCGGCCAAATAGATTTAGACGTTAGTAAACTGACGAGGAATCTCGTAGCTGCTACCGAAAAATCTATTCCTAGAAAAACTCGATCCATCGGCTTTCAACTTAAATTAGATGATGACACAATACGACTCATGCGGACTCGGAACAAATTACGTAAAGTTTGGTAAAGACTTAGGCTGCCTGAGCTTCATGACGCCATGAAGCGAATGTCAGCTGATATTCGAGAAAAAGTCACGCGCACCTTAGATGAAATGTGGGATGAGAGGATTTCGGCTCTGACCACTCTTGACAATAGTGTTTGGACAATTGCTAGAAGTTTGCGTAAACGTTCCAACAGACTGCCCCCTCTACTGTCGGAAAATGGGTATCTCTATCCAGATTCAGACAAAGCTCAACTTCTTGCTGGTACATTCTCTAAGGCGCACAGCTTAACCGATGGCGACGAATGTCACGATGAAGAAACGGCCCGCATGGTGTCCGAATCTTTGGAAAATATTCGCTCTTCCGTCATTAACCCAATCGAAGTCGAATGCGTATCACCTCAGGAGGTTTCAAACATTTTAAGGAAACTTAAGTGTAGGAAGGCTCCCGATGATGATGGAATAACTAATGTCGTTCTCCGTTATCTTCCTCGGAAGACGGTTGTTCAGCTCAGTTATATCTATACTGCGTGCTGTAGACTTGGTTATTTTCCAGACATTTGGAAAGCTGCCAAAGTGCTAGCTCTTCCGAAACCGGGAAAACAACTCAAGTCGCCTTCAAGTTACCGACCCATCAGCTTGCTGCCATCTCTCAGCAAGGTCATGGAGAAAGTAGTTTTGAACCGGCTGCAGTCGCACGAAGATATCCACGGACAATTAATTCCCCAACAGTTTGGTTTCAGATCGAACCACTCAACAGTGAGTCAGCTTCACCGGCTCACTGACCATATTTCTTCTGGATTTAACTTTAATAAATTCACAGGCATGGTTCTTTTGGACATCCAAAAGGCTTTCGATACGGTTTGGCACGATGGACTTATCCACAAACTTTCCAAATTCAACATACCTACCTACATCCTGAAATTCTTGATTTCCTATTTATCGAACCGAAAATCCCGAATTAATCTCCAACAAAGTACATCGAACCAATATTGTGTCAAGGCTGGTGTACCTCGAGGCTCCTTGCTTGGACCCCGCCTGTTTTTATATTATATAAACGATATCCCGAAGGATCGAGCTACCGAAACGGCCCTCTTTGCTGACGATACAGCAATCTACTGTACTTCCTGGCAGCCGAAACTTATTTCGAACTGCCTCCAGTCCCGCCTATCCACGCTTGAAAGCTATTTCAAGAAGTGGAAAATCAAAATTAATCCTACGAAGACTCACTCCGTCTTGTTCACAAGGAAGAATAAATTTTATTCTTACCCACTTGAATTGAAGATGTTTAACACTGAAATCCAACAGACTCAAAGTGTTGAATACCTGGGAGTAACCCTTCAAAGGCAGTTGAATTGGACGCAGAACGTTAAAAACTCAACACTAGGAGTAGGTTGGACGAACGTCTGAAACATAGACTTTTCAAGTCATGTATCCGGCCCGTACTCACGTACGCCGCCCCAATTTGGTCGAACGTTGCACCTTCGCAGCTTGCGAAAATGCAAAATATTCAAAATCGTTATCTTCGGACGATTTTGAAAGTCCCTCTACGATATCTGGCTCCACTCCACAGAAAAACTGGGCACCCTACAATCAGAACCTTCATCCAAACCATTTCGAAATCCTATTTCCAATCATCCAGCAAAAATCCTTTCCCGGAAATCAATGAACTGGGTCAATTTGACCCGCGTACGTTGCTTTTCAGGAAACGATACCGCATGCCACATGATGTCGATTACAACTGATTCGGTATAATCTAAATTGTAAATATTTTTCTTTAAGGTCTAGTTTTAGGGACGGCTTATCCGTCCAACTTAGGTTATTTTTAGATATCAATGGTTTTTTTATAAAAGATTTTTCCATTTAAGAAACGATGTATTAATTTAATAAGATGATGTATTATAGATAAAGCTTAGGCTAGGTACTATAGATTCTAAGACGTATTACATTGTAACTTCGTAAACTGACGATATTAATAAAAATAATTTTCAATTCAATTCAATTCAATCATAGAGCAGTAATATTTCCTACGTTAATTTTATTAAAAGAAAAATGCGAAAGTTTTCCCATTTCCCGATATAAATTTCGTGATTTCATAATTTTCCCTGTACCTTGGGAACGAAACCTGACTATATGCCAAATATCATCTTTAAAGGATATCTGGTGTAAGCCCTACGTTTTTATCCTGTCTAATGAAAATTGTGGGCGTACCCGCTATTTTACGGTTTTTGAACCGAAATATCTTTTTGACCGTTTATTTCTTAACGTTGATTGAAAAAACAGTCACTTATAATTCCCTTAATAGCTTATATTCGTAAATTCAGCACTTTTGCTTTCGTTCAGAAGATATTTCGGGGTCAAATCTGCTCTGATATTTCGTGTAGTAATAGTACTGTAAGTGCGAAGGCAAAAAAACCCTTAAACTCGGCCTGTCGCACTACCGTGCCCTAGATATACCAAATTTTGTGTTTCCCCTCCCTATAACCCCCTCCCCTTTCCGATTCCGGTCATGGTAACTATAAAAATGCATTGTCATCAGAACTGAACCAACATGTAAAAATTCAACTCCGTAGGATAAGAGGAAGTGGGTCAAATTTAACTTGCAAGATTCCATTACAGACACCGGGACAGGAGAAACTAAATAATAGCTTATAATATTTGAATAAATGTCCCCTTATTGAGACAAACTGAAAAATGGATGGAAATTTTTATTCGAATTGTTCATCAATATAAATGACATATTCGATTTTCAAAATCGATTGCCTATGTCTGATCAAACTACCATGTAGAAATCATTATATGCATAATTTTTTGTTTTTTCCCATTTTTTCGGATGTTGCGTTGGGAATATTGCATTTTTCTTTTTTTTATTCTTCGTCGAATGCAAAAAACTGCATCGTTCTAAAATGTCCGGAAGTAGCTTAAATTAAAACTCTTATACTAAATTTTTGGTTTTTCCCATTTTTTGGTATGTTCCGTTGAGAAAATTATATTTTCCCAAAGTTTCTTATTTTAGGTTTCAGAAATTTCACGTCGAATGCAAAAAACCGCATCCTTCTGGCATTTCTAGTAGGTTAACTTATATTTATAACAATAACTTATAGGCCAGTCATATTAAGATATTACCTGGAAATAATTCCTTAAAAGGGGAAACTTTGCATATGTGTAGTACTAGTACCCATTAACAACATATAAAAAATCAACACTCGTGCATGCTGTGCTACGACCGCCATTTTCCAAGATGGCGGCCGATTTTCACTTTTTTGGCCATATTTCCCTAAACATTGGAAATACAAAAAAAATTTCAAACAAAAGTTAAAGAACATAAAAAAATACATCCTTTCATTTCTTATAACTTTTTTCTTATCTCTAACGGTTATCGAGAAAAACTTAAATTAATAATAACAAAACTTGAGTTTTGTTTGATTTTTGGCAGTTGAACACGGAAATTACAATTAATACTGGTTTTAATTAATACTGTGACATGTGATCTCGCTGTTGAGAATGGCACAAAAGCCATGGCAATATTAATCGGAAAAAATTTCATGAAGTAGTTATACCAAAAAAAGCATGTGTACCATTAGCACCTATCACCTCATCAGTTACAGTCAGAGGAAAAGTAGTTCCTATCAATGTACAACAGTTATTTAATAGGATCATTTATAGCACTCCAGAAGAACTAAAAGAGTGTTTTAAATGTGAATTGGCACCAAGACCTACTGCGTTGTTCAACGAATCGTTTATGAGAAAAGCTACAAAATCTTCTTTAGTAACTGCTTTCAAAGAGGAGCAATCTATTATTTCTAAACAGGATTGCATCTATATCGTCGATGGAGGATACCTGTTACACTGTGTAGTGTGGCCTGCTACATATGGTGATGTAGTAGACACTTACAAGTCATTTGTGAATGCACACTTTAGTCAAAATACTGTTTTCGTATTTGATGGCTATCCAGACTCCCCAACAACTAAAGGACAAGCCCATATGGTGCGCTACAGAAAACACGTACCTGAAGTTCAATGTAATGAACATATTTACGTTACTCATAGCCAGTCTGATTTTCTATCTAATCCAAAAAATAAAAAGGCTTTCATCACTTTGCTTTCCAGCCATCTAACTTCCAATGGATACGAAATACATCAAGCAACAGATGATGCTGACGTACTGATCACTACAGTAGCTCTGAAACGTGCTACAGATACTGAGAAAGTAGTTGTTAATCCACTAGTTGTTAAATAGTTGTTGATCCACTACCGATAACATTTGGCTATTAAGGTCTCAATCTGGTTCTAAAAGGGCGAGTATGTTCAACATACTTAAACAACGGGAGATCCATCAAGAATGTAAAGATATCCTTCTATTCTGGCATACAGTGTCAGGATGAGATACCACATCCAGTCTTTTCAGAAAAGGGAAGGTAAAGTCTCTAAATTTATTGAAAAAAGAAGAACGGCTTAGATATACAGTTTCCCTCACGAACTCCAGATGAATATCGGCATAGTTTATATGCATTTACAGAGAATTGGACAAATGAAAATAAGTTATTTTAGCCGGATAAATAAAATTTTCCGATTACCGAAGGAATATTATTTGACCTAATTTCATAAAATTCATTATAATGAGGAATAAATAAGTTTTTGGCTTCAGCTTCCAAATTATAAGAACGTGTAATTTTATATATGGAAACAATACGCCAGTTTTTCATAAAGTGCCTAGTATCTTCGTGAAAAAATGATTTCACAAAGAGACTAAGGTAAAAATGAGGCAGATTATGTTAGAACACTATCCGTCGAAATATGATGGACTTTTCACGAAACGTGTTGGTACTACGTATAACTTTTCATGTTAATTACACAATACGCCGACGTTTCATGAAATGTTTAGGCGAAAATGTTTTTACACGAAATCTTCGTGTAAAAACATATTTTAAATGAGAATGACATATATACAGGTGCTCAAATTTTAATCCAGAAAATATAATAGGCTTAAGATCTCCCAATAATAAAAATAAAAGTTCATATGAGATGTTTTCAAGTTGCATTTTCGAGATACAGGTTGTTAAAGTTAATAAAAAAAATTTTTTTTCTTCATGTCTCAAAATATTGGTCTGATTTCGATTACATTTGGCACGTTTTTAGGAATAAGTAAGTGGCTTTATTTAATGTAATTGCATTTAATTTAATTATTCTAGAGGTGGCGCTGGGGCATCCTAACTAGATACTTTAAAGAAAAATTTGACTACGCCACAGCTTTTTTCAAAATGTCATATTATTTTTTGATTGAGAAATTAAAAATTAAATTTATTCTTTCTGCATTTTCTGTCTATCTTGCTTACTTTTTGAGAAAAAATAAAATTTCCTGGAAAACTAAATTTAATTTTATTAATAAAATGAAATTTTTATAAATAAAAAGTAAACAATTTTATTAAAATAAATTACAATAATTGCTCGAATCGATCTAACATCAACACATTTCCAACCTGTAAACGACGCTTGAAGACATCCAGGTTCATATGAACTTATCTTATTATTTTTAGAAGATCTATCGCCTACTCAATTTTTCGGATTAAAATTGAGACACCCTGTATAATATATACCAGGGGATATTAGGTTTAGACCAGCATGTTCGTCTGTCTACTTGTCTGTAGACACGATAACTCAAAAACGAAAGATAGAAAAAAAGTATTAATACAAAAAATATTTCTTTTTTTTTTAATAGCAACTTTGCTTTGCTTGAATTTTTTTCGTAAACTGAATAGTTTTGCTACAAATTCAGCTCAAAAACTAAAATAAACCGTTCACGCATTGATAATATATACTCAGTATTTACCGGATATTAAAGCAATTCACTCAGTTATTTGTTATTTTTACTGTTTTTGTGCGGATGTATAAGAATTATGAATTTTATAATTTGGCTGTGAATTCTGGACAACGACTCATCTAGTATTCTATAGTTCTTGGGTTTCAATGTATTGTTTGAGGCAACCAGATGTTTGCCTACTCGTAAATTTCTCGGGAGATTTTCATTTGTTGAATTATTTTAATGGACATGCTTCTTTATATATTTCAATTTAAACGATATTGCAATATACGAATTCAACTTTATGAAATCAATAGGATTTTAATAAAATCTCAATTCGGTATGTTTTTTCAAATAGTTTGGTGACTCCTGGAGTAGAGGTATAAGATAAGACTGAGATCTGAATAATATTATAAATGTGAATGTTTGTCTTCGCACCACGTTAAAACGGCTTAACCAATTTTGATGCGATTTAGAATTCTACAGAATTACATATAGGATCTATAAATTTTTGTTCCATGTATTCGCGGCCCGCGTGTTATAACCTATCTTTAAAAAAAATTATGTCACAAAAACAAACAACTTTTATTTGAAATTTTTTTCACACATTCAATAGTTTTGGTGTAAATACTTGACTTAAATTTTGTATTTATGGCAGAAATATAGAATGCACGAAAAAAAGTTGCAAACTGAAGTTATTTGTTTCTATAAGATAAACATTTTTGTATTTAAAGATTTTCCCTATCTTGAACCATTTAAAAGATAGGTTATACCACGCGGCACGAATGCATAGCAACATTCATATTGTAAATTTGAATATTTGTGAAGATGTTTGCCTTCTCACCACGTTAAAACGGTTTTACCAGCTTTGATGCGTTTTCACCAAACGGTCCAGAATTTTACAGAATAACAATAGGCTATATATTTTTTGTCTCATGCATTGGTATAACCTAACTTTTAAACGGTGCGAGATAAAGAACATTTTTAAATTTAAAAAAATTATATAATAAAAACAAATTTTAACTACAGGGTGTAAATTTATATACCGTCTGTTTAGTTTACATCTTCGTATCATAGATCCCACGAGTATGAGAGAGTACATATGTACATATACATTAAGCAATGTGTATGAGAAGGAGGTCTTATAGGTTTGATAAATAAGCATATTTTTCAAAATAGTGAATAATATTCATAACGAGTATGAGAGAGTACATATGTATACATTAAGCAATGTGTATGAGAAGGAGGTCTTATAGGTTTGAGTGGGTTGGTGACCACTCGAACAGTTATGAAAAATATGCTTGTTTATCAAACCTATAAGACGTCCTTCTCATACACATTGCTTAATGTATATGTACACATACGTACTCTCTCATACTCGTGGGATCTATGATACGAAGATGTAAATTAAACATAGTGTATATATATATATATATATATATATATATGCCAGAAATATTGCATGCATGAAAAAAAGTTTGAAACAAAATATGTTTGGTTTAATGACATAAACATTTTTTGTATTTCAAAATTTTCCAAATCTCGCACCGATTAAATAATAGATAAAATCATTCGGGCACGAATTCATGGAACAAAAAAATTTAATAGTATATGTCGCATCAAAATCGACTAAGTCGTTTTAACGTTATTTAATAACAAATTTTGTTCTTATTTTTAAAACTATATCGTATTATATATATGTATGTACATATGCACATACAATGGCCGTGTTCGGCCGAACTAAGTTTTTAGTAAACTCAGTAAGTTAATCAGAGTAAATAAAATTTTGTTCTGCGCATTTGAGCGCAGCGATTTTCGGCCTGGACACACTATCTTTTGCTACTTAATAGTATCATAACAAGTGTTGCCAGACCCGATTTCTTAAAAAGCGATAGATCCACCAAAATAAAGCGGTAGATTCAAAAAGTGAAAATTACAAATTAAATAGTTTGAAATAAATACTTTTATTCAGAATAATTAAAATTATATTACATTAGTATTTAATATATTGTAGAATTTTTTTTTCTTCAAATATTAAATATTAATTCTTTGTATTTATCATATATTGCATTACTTATTGTTTAAAATCCCTTTGTAAAATAATGCCTTAAGTAATTACAGAACCATATTCCATTATTTCAAATAATAGAATATGATCTGTAATGACTGATTTTGTATTTGTACGACTGGGGAGTTTTAAATTAATAATTATTATAAAAAATTGAGAAAATGACACAAATTCAAAATTTTTTTTTATTTTTAAAATAGATAAATTAAGAAAAAAGCGGTAGAACGGTAGAAATACTAAAAGAGCGGTAGATCTACCATTAAACGGGAGATCTGGCAACACTGCCTGTGACATACTAAGTAAAATGGCGGCATAAGAAAAGTTTCTTAGTATCTATAAAGTGTCCCGGCTTAGCTCAGTACTCTGACTAACTTACTTATGTATGGAGAAGAACGAAGTAACCGGGTATGCTTGAGAAGGTTTTCTGCAGTTTCCTTCACGAACTCCAGATGAATATCGGCATTGTTCCTATCATAGTCGGCTGCAGCCGCATATCCTACCGATTCCTAGTCTACTCACAAATTCCTTCCACTCCACTCACATCCTCACATCCTAAGGCATCACAATAGACCTTATGGTCGAAGTGTAGCCCGTCCAGGGCAGCCTTTATAATCTACCTCTCTACCTGAAAAAACAGGCGGAACTAAGGTGTAGTAATAGCACTGTAAGCACGAAGGCCTAAAACCCCTTAAACTCGGCCTTACGCACTTCCGTGCTCTAGACAACAATCAAACAATCGGTGTTTACTCTTTGGAATATATAATTAATGAATTTTAAATTAACGTGTAAACATTTACATACCATGTCCATATATATATACAAAATTTGTCATCCAATCAGAGCTTCTGATTGGATTCGACAAATATCAACGAATCAGATGGACTGAATAAAATATATACTTTACAATGTTAAATTTACAAAAACCAAAATTGCAAAAATATTCTATTTTCCGATATAAATTTCTAGTTTCCATAATTTTCCTGTCGGTTTGGGTACTAGATCTACCTGTATGCCAAATATCAACTTTTACGGATATCGGGAACTAGGAGAACATTATGATATACTAGTGGCACAAAATTATGGGCGTTCCCGCTATTTAACGATTTTTGAAGTGAAATATCTTTTTAACGGTTAATTCATTAACGATGATTGAAAAAACTGTTTCTCATAATTCCGTAAAGTTTCTATATTCGAAAACTCACCACTGTAGCTCTTTTCGTTCAAAAGTTATAGTACCTGAAAAAACCGTCTAAATTAAGAATAAGTAATAGCACTGTAAGCACGAAGGCCAAACACCCCTTAAACTGGGCCTTACGCACTTCCGTGCTCTAGATTGCATATACATTCTAGAGCACGGAAGTGCGTAAGGACCAGTTTAAGGGATGTTTGGCCTTTGTGCTGACAGTGCTATTACTTATCCTTAATTTAGACAGGTACTATAGTTTTGAACGAAAAGAGCTACAGTGGTGAGTTTTCGAATATAGAAACTTTACGGAATTGTGTGAGCTATGGCTCCATCTTGTTGGAAACACAATTCTGGATTATTCTCTACCTCTGGCCTTAAAAAATTTCCATTCATTGCCCGGTATTGCATGCCATTCACATTAACCGCAACTTCGTCTTTTTCGAAAAAATATAGTCTAATGGTCCTTTCTGAAATTATCCCACGCCATTCTGTGCATCTATCTTGGGTGCATTTGATCTTCAACAATTATTCTTGGATTTTCGGAGCCCCATATTCTGCAATTTTGTTTATTCAGGTGGCCATTCAGGTGAAAATGGGCCTCATCGCTCATTATAAGTTTGTGAATAAATTCGTTGTTTTCTAGGCACAATTCTTGAAAACGGAGACTATATTGAATTCGTATTTGTGTCTCATTTCGTTTTCGTGAACCAATTGAATCTTATATGAGAAAAAGTGTAACGTATGTAAAATTATTTGCAAAGACCGCCTAGACATCACCAACTGCTGAAAACGTCCCTGGTGGAAATTTCGGCGTTTTCCTCAACACTTGAATGCACCCGAGCAATGTTCACATCATTTCGAACTGCACGAGGTCTTTCAGCACACAGAAGATCACAGACAGCCCTATGTTGCCAAAAACGCTGAACCAATTCGTAAATTGTTGGAGAGCTAGGCGCATTTCGAACATGAAAGAAATTTCGATATGATCTTTGTGTCTGAATAATCGAATGCTGACTGTCAAAATATAAACCATATTTTGACAAAATGGAAACCCGACTTCAAAAATCAAATATTCTATAACAAAAAATGCACTAAAAAGTAAAAAAATAACTGCATATTCTTGTGCCAATTTTAGTTCACGCAAAATTTTTGGACACCGTCTCCAAAAATAACAATAATTGTACATATATATTTAAAAATTTTTGCTTGGGTGAACTAAAATTGGCACAAGAATATGCAATTATTTTTTTACTTTTTAGTGCATTTTTTGTTATAGAATATTTGATTTTTGAAGTCGGGTTTCCATTTTGTCAAAATATGGTTTATTTCTGGCTTTTTAGTGACTTTGAAGTTCTATAACTGATTTTATTTGTCTAAATATGGGTAGACCTATTAATTTTTTAAAACATGTTTTTTTACCCGTTTTTTTTTTTTTTTTAAATTTTTAGTGCATTTTTTAATAACAGATTTTCAGTTTTTTTTACATGCGTTTTGTTTTTTTTTTGTCAAAAATTTTTTTTTGGAGCCGGTTTTTTTTTGTAAAAAATTTTTTTGAAGTCGGTTTTAAAAAAAATTTTCTTATTTTCACATTATAAATGAGTATACCCTTTAAAAAAAAAAAATTCGAAATCTGTTATCACATATAAAATGAGGATTTTCCTCGATTTCCCTGGGATCCCCTCATCAGAATGCGATTTGGTACCAATGGGAAACCAAACCCTTTAAAACAAAAAAAAAAATAATTCAAAATCGGTTCATAAATAACGCAGTTCTGAGGTGACACACATAAAGAAAAAAAATACAGAGGAATTGAGAACCATCATTGTTGTCGGGTTAAAAATTGACTTTCTTCTGTGCTGAGTCTTTCCATCATAAATTTCGCAAGTTTTTCAAAGTAATTCTAAAAAAAAAGAAAAAAAATACGTAAACAAAATATTTATTCACTAATTAAATCATAACGTTACTTATGCGTCACCCTATATATTATTTATATATATATGTCGGAGTTTCATAATTGGGAGAATAATCGTTTGAACCCGTATATATGTTGTCAGGCATTGTTGTTTTTATAAAATACAAACACTTACCATTTTCCAATAGCACACTGAAAACTGCATTTTCACAAACAATCACTAATCTCCAATAATACCCGGTGTCCCGCACTTTCACAATCAGTAATTACAAATAGTTGGTTCAATCTACGACACAGTAAGTTGGCTCCAGTTAACAATACAGATACAACACGAATAATACTAACAAATGCCATACCACGGTTATCTCATCAATAAACATAATTAATTATACTAGTCCAAAAGGGCTACCAACAATCCAAACGCTATCTCCATGTGACCTTTCAGCAGAGTTCAGTTGATACTAATACGCAACTGCACGATTCGGTCTGTTGGGGTGCTGTCCTCTCAGAACTGACCTTTCTTGATCTCCGTAAAAGTTATTGAAAAAACGATCATTCTACTACTACCCCTACGTTATAGTATAACATCAAAAAAGGTCTCTTTTCATTCGTACCGTATAATTTGCGTCTAAGTAGAGACCGCATGTGTCCCATCCAACCGAATCCTTACTTACTGTGTTAATTGATAATCTTAAAGGAATTATTCTTTATTGCACTTATAATAGACAATTTATTTTATTCTAAGAATATATAAGTATCGATAATATCTAATTTCCGGGCCTCTATGTCTGGCGGATCCTTTTATGTCGGACATACTGTAATAAATAAACCCTTTTCTTAAAAAATAGTTTTATAGCACTTATAAATGTAAGTGTTTAAAATCTCCAAATGTGAATTTGTCCTTTGCACAAATTCAACCTCCGACACGGCCATTCTGACGATCACACGTCCCCGTGTGTATCCAAAACTTTAGAGTTGCTTGGCGTTAGACTCGATATTATAGATACTACATTTCACTTAAATCATAATCCATAAACTTAGTAGTCCAGTCCAGCAGCCGAGGATGATAGATAGAATTTGTTTAATGAAACTAATTTTTATTTTTATTTTTTTTATATATTTTTATTACCTCAAGTGCCAGTTACATCCTATGAGCTATCAATCTAATGTAATGAAACTGTTACTCTCATGCTTACACATAATCACATCTAAATTTCTTTAGACCCCGTTACCATATGTATGGTGTGTGGGAAAATCATGGGAACCCCATTACTGAATACTTCGTGTAAGGCTTAATTCATTTTACAAAACGCTTTCACATAATCACATCTAAATTTCTTTAGACCCCGTTACCATATGTATGGTGTGTGGGAAAATCATGCGAACCGTGTAAGGCTTAATTCATTTTACAAAACGATTGTCAGTGCTCATCAGAGCTCCCTACTGAATCGTTTTCAACATCGTTATCAGAATCACAGACATCTAACTCTCTAGGAATGTAACCCTCCGGCATGCATCTCAATTTATCATGACTGTATTTGTAAGTCCTTTTACTGTTTTTAAAGTGTATCTATCTCCTTCTAAAACCTCTGCCACTACAAATGGGCCCCTAAATTTCGGTTCTAATTTAGTTTAGTTTCTTTCTTCTCTTTTTAACAATACAAAATCACCAATATTGAATTTAATTATTTTAGCTTTAGTTTTATCGAATCTTTTTTTTTATCGTATCTAGCATTAGCTTTTATATTATCTACGGCCTGCTGTGTCACCTTGGAGATATCGTGAGGTCTCGCTACCTTCCGAATTTATAACTCTAAAGGACTGGATTTAGTTACACGATTGATAGTACTATTAAAACCCAATTGTGTTTCTCCTATCGCGTCTTTCTACGACCGTGCAGTGGTTTATACTGATATTTCGCCATTCCTTCAAACCAAAATTACTCATAAAGCCCCTCAAGCGCTTTATCCCAGTCCAAGTGCATAATTGACTGATGCACACCCTAATAACGGACCAACGAAACCCCTTGAAGCGATGGCAAACAATAAGCTTTTTACATTTCTCCGAGTTTTGCGGAAAAGGATACAAGATCGCAACTCGTATGTTTTTCGCGATGTCTTCCGCAATCACATCGTTCTGTAGCCCGGTAACAATTTTCTAGATTTGACGATCGTGACGTTGTTCGGTTAATAACGAATCTTCCGACTCTTAGCTAGATTAATTTCCTTTTCTTTTCTTTTATTTACTATTTTATTATTAACATCTATTGGATTTCGTCAAAGGAAATCTACAAGAGTCATTCGTTTACCCGCACGATATATAATTTCAAAAGTAAAGGACTACAAGAAAGCCCATTATCTGTGGTCTTGATCATTTAAATTTGCTATATTTTGAGATACTTTTAATGAGTTACAATCTGTAATGACCACAAATTTCCGCCCGTGTAAATAATGTCGAAAATGTTTTACTGAGTTTACTACAGCTAAAGTTTATAGTTCATAAGAATGATCTTTACTTCGATCTTTTGCCTTAACATAGCCCTAAACCCATCATAGCTAGCGTCAGTATGGAACTTAATAGGGTAATTAGAATCAAATATAATTGATACGAGTTCTTTTGTTAGAACATATATTACTTTTGGCGTATTTTCTCATGTTTATCTTGCAATGATATACCAGGCACTGATCCCACTTCTGATGTCGGAGTTTCATAATTGGGAGTATAATCGTTTGAACCAGTATATATGTTGTCAGGCATTGTTGTTTTTATAAAATACAAACACTTACCAATTTCCAATAGCACACTGAAAACTGCATTTTCACAAACACTCACTAATCTCCAATAATACCCGGTGTCCCGCACTTTCACAATCAGTAATTACAAATAGTTGGTTCAATCTACGACACAGTAAGTTGGCTCCAGTTAACAATACAGATACAACACGAATAATACTAACAAATGCCATACCACGGTTATCTCATCAATAAACATAATTAATTATACTAGTCCAAAAGGGCTACCAACAATCCAAACGCTATCTCCATGTGACCTTTCAGCAGAGTTCAGTTGATACTAATACGCAACTGCACGATACGGTCTGTTGGTGTGCTGTCCTCTCAGAACTGATCTTTCTTGATCTCCGTAAAAGTTATTGAAAAACGACCATTCTACTACTACCCCTACGTTATAGTATAACATCAAAAAAGGTCTCTTTTCATTCGTACCGTACAGTTTGCGTCTAAGTAGAGACCGCATGTGTCCCGTCCAACCGAATCCTTACTTACTGTGTTAATTGACAATCTTAAAGGAATTATTCTTTATTGCACTTATAATAGACAATTTATTTTATTCTAAGAATATATAAGTATCGATAATATCTAATTTCCGGGCCTCTATGTCTGGCGGATCCTTTTATGTCGGACATACTGTAATAAATAAACCCTTTTCTTAAAAAATAGTTTTATAGCACTTATAAATGTAAGTGTTTAAAATCTGCAAATGTGAATTTGTCCTTTGCACAAATTCAACCTCCGACATATATATATATATATATATATTATATTAATTATTATTCTCAATAATTTTCATTACAACAATATATATATATATATATATATATATATATATATATATATATATATATACATATAACAATATATATATATATATATATATATATATTGTTATATGTATATATATATATATATATATATATATATATATATATATATATATATTGTTGTAATGAAAATTATTGAGAATAATTTTTTTGATTCAACACACATTTTAATTATGAAATAAAAAAAATATTAAGTAAAATATTACGGAAAATATTTAACAAAACATTATTTTTCTCCTTGCAAAAAGAAGGAGTTTTTTTTTTTGAATGAAGTACAAAAAGAAAATAATATAGTTCGATTTATTTTTTTTCTAAAACTAAGTTTTTTTTTTAAGTCAAAAAATGATAATAAGATTAATAGTTGCTTTTGATTTAAAGTTTTTCTACTTTTAAAAAAATCAAAAATTGAAAAAAAATGATTACATATAATTTAATTTTAATCAAAAGTCATACAAATTGAATGTTT
Organism: Nineta flava; assembly: GCA_963920215.1. NCBI lineage: Eukaryota > Metazoa > Arthropoda > Insecta > Neuroptera > Chrysopidae > Nineta > Nineta flava. The sequence continues at coordinate 85,332,322 of OY986040.1, read as the reverse complement.
TTAATAAATAACATAAATAGATCACAAATAAATAATTTTGTAAAACCAAGATAGTTTTTGTAAAACAAGTAAACAGAAGTAAGCTAGCTTACAGTAATGAATGTATTATAAAATTTGTGTATAGATTTTGAATTCACACTGGCCGTGTTCATTAAGTCGCTGGTTGAATATCAACCAAGCGGGGTATGACTATGGGTCAAACCTAAGGAGAGGTGTTATAATTTTTAATTAATTTTATATATAATCTGAACACTCCGACTACGTCCATGATTGTTGATATACTAAAATATTCTAGAAGCCTCCATGCGAAAATATATTGTCAAAAAAATATTTATTCAAAAAAAACAATCATATTCTAGAACGACCCATGGCGGGTATATAAACCGGTGACCAGTGTCGATTCAAATCAGTTTTATATCGACTATTGCCTGATTCGTTCAAAGTTTAATATTGTCTAATTAGTTCAAAGTATATAATTGTTGTTCAATCCAGATCAAGTTAAAGTTGGAATTTGTACAAGTAATTTCATCAAGTAATTCAAAGTTTGACATTGTGTGAAAAAAATTAAAATAATTGTTGAAAAAGAAATTGGATAATCATTTTTTTTAAAGCAATAAAATCAGGTTTTTTTTTTTGTTTCGTAAAAACTTGTGTTTAATTTAATTTTTTTTTCTCTTTTCTTTAACAAAAAAACGTGCGTGTCATTTCATTACAAAATATTTAGTAAAATCTTTTACTAATATATTTCTTTTTGTTTTTGTCGAGTATCGGAATCATTGCAGGTTCGGGCAGCGCTCCTTTGAAGTAAAAAGAGAGCCAGGATACCGCGACAATATATGTATATATATATATATATATATATTTACATTTACAATTTTATAATAGTAGAGACAGAATTTTATGAAGCCAGACTATAATAATCTTTTAGACCATAATAATGTTCATGGTGAACTATGAGACGTATCCAATATACTATAAAGCTAGAAGTGAAGCTGACTGACTGACTGATCTATACAAACTCTAAGGTACTTCTAGACATGCTACAAAGATGCGGTTTTTGCATTCGATGCGAATTTGCTTGAAACCGATGAGAAAAATCGGAATTCAATTTTTTCATTGCAATCCCCGGAAAATCGGAAAAAAAGACCCCAAAATTACGATTTTCTGTTCAATACATGCTAGAAACTTGGAATTTACACCAATCGACCCGAAATAAAGTCAAATTCACAGAAAACTTTAAAAAATTTCATTACCTCCATCGCAACCCCCTGACAATGGAAAAAACATCCTTAAAACTGCCCTTTTCACTTCTGTTCATGTTAGAAAGATCGAGTTTTTTCCATTCGATGTGGATCAGGTTCAAAATAAGAGAGTTATTTGAAAAAAGAAAGTTTTTCCATCACAATCCTTCGCAATTGGGAAAAACACCCCCAAAACCAAACCTTTTCTTCTATACATGCTAGAAAGATTCAGTTTTTTGCAATCGACGTTAAATAGCTACAAATTGAGGAAGTTAATTCGAAAAACTAAATTTTTTCATTACAACTTCCCGGAAAATCGAAAAAATACCTCCCAGAATTACGCTTTTCAGTTCTATATATGCCAAAAACATGGCATTTTGACCAATCGACCAGAAATAAAGTCAAATTACCAGAAAACTTTGAACAATTTCATTACTTGCATCGCAAACCCCCCCCCCCCCCCGAAAATGGGAATAACACCCCTAAAACTGCCCTTTTCATTTTTATTAATGTTAGAAAGGTCAGGTTTTTTCAATTTGACGTAGAATAGGTTCAAAATAACAAGATTATTTGAAGAACGTAAATTTTTTCATCACAACCCTTAAAAATTGGGATAATCACCCCTAAAACACCTCTTTTCTTCTATTAAGAAGGTAATTAATAAAACTTAAAAACTTTCATTGCTTCCTTCCAAAAAATAATTGGAAAAGCACCCCCTAAGCTACCCTTTTAACTTATATTCATGGTAGAAAGATGGGATTTTCACCAATCGACCCGAAATAAAGTCAAATTAACAGATTACCTCGAAAATTTCATAACCTACATCGCAATCCCCAAAAAGAGGAAAAACACCCCTAAACCTGCCCTTTACACTTCTATTCATGTTACAAAGATCGGCTTTTTTTATTCAACGTGAGGATTAAAATAACAGGATTATTTTATAATAGTAAATTTTCCCATCCAACCATTCGCAAATAGGAAAACACCCCTAAACCCACCCTTCTTCTTCTATACATGCTAGAAAGATGCGGTTTTTTGCATTCGACGCTTAATAGCTACAGATTAAGAAGGTAATTAGAAAAACTTAAAATTTTTATCACCACCCCCTAAAAAAATGGGAAAACAACCTCCTTGACTACTCTTTTAACTTCTGTTCATGGTAGAACGATGGGGTTTTTTGCATTTGGTGGATAGTTTCTTCAAACTAATGTGGTTATTCGATAATTTTCATCACCACCACCTCAAAAATGGAAAAAACGCTTCCAAAAATCACCCATTTACGACTTTACATGCTAGAAAGATGCAGTTTTTTGCATTCAACGCAGAGTAACTGCAAATTAACAGCTTAATTCGAAAAACCTAATTTTTTTCATCGCTACCCCTTGAAAATCGTAATGTGAGACCTATTGGCGCAGTCCCCCCAAACCCCCATCCTAAACCCACCCCCGAAAAAAATTATCCCCTCATAAAAATTTCGCTTCCAAAAAAATTCCCCCCCCCCCCCCCCCGCATCAGTTCTCTAATGGGGTAAGTACATTTTGGAAAGTATTTTTTTCAACTTTTTTTACAATTCATGTAATGTTATTTTCAGTGACGCGGAACCAACGGGTAAAGGGGGGAAACCTCTTGCGAGCAGAGCGAGTTTATATATAAACAACAAATTTTCAATGTATTTATAAAAATCTCTCTAGCCGTTACAAGTCCAATTAAAATGAGATGTTTGAAATATATTTGTAAAAGTTACTGATTTGCTGGATATTTGATTTAAAACATCTTAGGTGGCCACAATTTTGAAATTAGGATGATATTTTTGGATATTCATGAGGTCTATGTGCATGAGGTAGTTTCAAAAGAATTTTCAATGGTTTTTGAATTATTAATAAAATAAAAAAACACACAAAATGGTGGATTGTGGTTTTTTTGTGATTTTTTGCACACAAATTGAGATTTTTATGTTCTCGTGTATCTTAGTGATAGGTAGCCACGTACACCAGAAAGCTGTGCCCAAGATAAAGAATGTGAAATTTTTACCTCATGAGAACAAATAACATTTGAATGAAATATTTTTTCTCAGTCCATTTAAGTATTAATATTCATTCCGATACCCCTCTTTATTTCAACAAGACAGGATAAACATTATATTATCGAATAATAATTAGTTAGAACTCTAGGTTTTTGAAATAAAATTTCAAATTCGCCCCCTTTGCCTAGATCAGTTTTTTTGTATTATAAATACGTTTTTCGACGACAATGTAGTCATCATCAATATAAATTAGCTAGTCGTAATTTACTCTTTGACAATTAGAAATAGATAGAAAGTCGAGATCAATATTTAACGGCTACACTCCAAAATTAATAAATAACATGATCCGTAAAATGAAATTTAAAATTTTAAAAAGAAACACAACGACACTAACACCAGAACAAAAGAAATGGTGCAAGCTAACGTACTTCCCACCTTGTACGAACAAAATTAAAAAAGAAATGGAGGATCATAATATAAAAATAGCACTCGTGAGCAAATGTAAAATTAAACAGATCCTCGGGCGGCCAAAAGACAAAATAGAAGACGAACAGAAATCGGGACACTCTATAGCATAGAGTGTCCTTCTTGTTCACAAAGTTACATTGGCCAAAGCCGTAGACAAATTAGAATCCTATTCAAAGAACATATGGCTCATATGAAATACGGCAGATTAGAAAAATCCTGTGTAGCTGCACACATTATAGAGAACGACCATAAAATCGACAAATCCAATTTAAAACTTGTTAAGGCAGTACAAAATCCCTCAGAGCTGGATGCATATGAAAGCATATACATTCAGAAATTCAAAATAAATATTATGAATCAAGACAATGGACCGGTCCCAAATTAAGATTTAATCAAAATCTTACGATAAAATTAAGTGTCAATATGTCCATCTCTCTCTAAAGATGTCAAAATACAAAAACCTGTTCACTGCGCAACGAAACACTCAGCAACAATCAGGTGCGATCTTAGAATAGTATCTAAGGTCGGGCGAACATATATAAGCAGCGTAAAACCAAAAAAGATTGTGAAATTGTCACCAAATTAGCGACGAGTAACATAACCTGAGACAAGTTAACAGGAATAAAGTTAACAGGATTAAATGTGAATGAAGGAAAATTTAATAACAGTAATTTCAATATAATTTATAATTTATTATATTTTAAGTCTAGTATATTTTAATTTAGTTAATTTTCTATTTATTTTTATTTTTGTCTATTGATCTCGACATTCTATCTATTTCTAATTGTCAAAGAGTAAATTACGACTAGCTAATTTATACTGATGATGACTACATTGTAGTCGAAATACGTATTTATAATACAAAAAAACTGAACGCAAAAGGGGCGAATTTGAAATTTTAATACAGGATAAAGTGAAAGACTATAGGTTGTTAGTGTTATCGCAAAATTTATATGGTGACATTCAATTGATTAATTTTTTTCCCCATTAAATTTTATAACGTTAGTCCATTATTTAATGAAATAGGTTTTCACTCTTCTTTTCTACCCGACTGTCCCAGGGCGAGGTATGTATGTATGTCTATTTTTTTTGGCACGTTCTGTGGCCTAAATGTTTCGAAGGATTTTACCATATGAGTTGTTCTTAAACTCGTCTTAATTGTGGGAGTCATATTGGATTATATTAAAATATGGCGCCTGAGAATTAAAAAAAACTTATGTGTATATTTGTCTGAATTGTTTGCGGAAAACTGAAATTTTAAGAAAAGAAAAAACACACAGAATGGCGTGTTGCGATTTTTTTGCACAAAAATGTAAATATATATACCTATATATTGTCGCGGTATCTTGGCTCTCTTTATTCCTCAAAGGATCGCTGCCCGAACCTGCAATAAATTCCGATACTCGACAAAAACAAAAACAAATATATTAGTTAAAGGTTTTACTAAATATTTTCTAATTGGAGTGACACGCACAATTTTTTTAAAGAAAAGGAAAAAAAATTAAATTAAACAAAAGTTTTTACGAAACAAAAAGAAAAAACCTGATTTTATTGCTTTTTAAAAAAAAAGAGAATCCTTTCTTTTTCAACAATTTTTTTTAATTTTTTTAACACAATGTCAATTGAACTACTAGTACAAATGCCAACTTTAACTTAATCTTAATCGAACAACAGTTAATTGTAACTTTGAACTGAATCAAACAATAGTCGATTATATACTGATTTTGATCAGTACTGGTCGTGGCTTTATATACCTGCCATGGGTCGTTCTAGAACATGGTTGTTGTTTTGAAGAAATATATTTTTTTGAAAAAGATTTTTGCATGTGGGTTTCTCGAATTATTTACTTTATCAACAACCATGGGCGCATTCGGATGTTCCGATTATTTATAAAATTAATTAAAAATTATAATACTTCTCCAAGGCTTGAACTCGAATGATACCCCCCTCTTGCTTGATATTTAAGTGTCTACTCTATGCACCCGACCAGGGCGAATTCAAAATTTATACACAATTTTACAATACATAAGCTATTCATAACACATAATAACAACCTTGTTTTTTGAGTTATTTATGTTATCAAAAACATTCGGCTCGTATTATACTTTTGATTATTAAATTAAATTATATCTAATAATTCTTTTCAATTTTTTATAAAAAAAAAAAAAAAACTTTAAATCAAAAGCAGCTATTAATTTCTTTTCAATTTTCAAAAAAAACTTTGTTTAAGAAAAATAAATAAATCGAACTAGATTATTTTCTTTTTGCACTTAAAAAAAACTCCTTTTTTTCAAGGAGAAAAATATTTTTTCTTTAATATTTTAATTTTTTTCGTCATATTTTCCTCAATATTTTTCGTAATATAATTAGAACATGTGTTGGATCCAGAAAAATTATTCTCAATAATTTTCAATACAATAATATATTTACATAGATTTATATATTACTAGGTTTACCTGACATAAAACAATGTCTCCAGTTCAGGTGGCTGAGCGGTCTAAGGCTTTATGTCTGCGCAGTATGCAGTACTTGAAAACTGGGAGGTTATGGGTTCGAAATCCGACATCGGCAGTTTGTCAATTATTAAGAAAAAAATGGGTGGTTAATTGATTAAACTGTCGGCGTATGGACAAGAACGAAGTAACCGGCTACGCTTGAGAAGGTTGTCTGCAGTTTCCTTCACGAACTCCAGATGAATATCGGCATAGTGCCTATCATAATCGGCTGCAGCCGCATATCCTATCAATTGCTAGTCTATACACAAAAATTCCTTCCACTCCACTCACATCCTTAGGCATCTCAATGGACCTTATGGTCGAAGTGTAGCCCGTCCAGGGCAGCCTCTACAATCCATCAAAGAAAGAATTTTTAGAATCGTTCAGTAGTTGCAGAGATTACTGCAACAAACACACATAAACAAACAAATTTTATCTCTATATATTAGTATAGATATAGATATTTAAATAAATATATTGTATATTCATTTATATTTATTATATATTCATTAAACAAACAAATTTTATCTCTATATATTAGTATAGATATAGATATTTAAATAAATATATTGTATATTCATTTATATTTATTATATATTCATTATTATTTATTATTTATAAGCTTAGCAAATCTGCGTACTTTTATTTTCCACATCGAAACCTTTATTTTGGTATAAATATTACTGATGTATTAAGACAATAAAATAAGACAACACTTAAAATCGTTACCGGAAGTAACGTCATATCGTAGCATGCGGGCAAAAAATTGTCAATGTATCTTATCCATAGGATATTTATACTCCCGGCAATTGGATCAATAGTTGGTAACGATCCTAACCGCAGTCGATCGAAGCAAAACAGCTCATAGAATATACACAAATTCTGCTCAACGATAGTCAAACCAAGGAAAACGTACCTATAACCGATTTTTTATGCCAACATAAATTATATTTTGACTATAAAAAACGATATAATTTTAAATTTTTACTCCATTTTTAATTATTAAAAAAATATATCCGGTAAAAATAAATTTAAAATATTTATTTTGCTCCATAATCTTTTTAACAAACACAGACTAGGAAATAATTATTTTTTTTGTCTGGAACGGAATATAGTTAAAATTAAACGATCTGGCTTTCGAAGAATGTTCTATATTTGAGTATAAATTATCATCAAACTAAGAAGAAATATGTAGATATTAACGTTGATGCAGTTCGTTAGATAAATTATAAAAATAAACAAGTAATAAAAACTTGAATAAAATCGCAATTTTGAACTAAAACAATTTGTCAATATATTTGAATTCATCTCTTTTTATCTTAAATTTATAAATAATATTTACTTAGAGTTATTATATACACAGAAAATGTAGGAGACGAATATTGATTGAAATAAGTTGTCTGCATTCGTAGCAGATATGAATACAAAGATTATACTTAGTTTAACGTTGATATATCTTCACAACACTACTGTACAAACATGTACCCCTACCGTGATAAACTGCATATTTGAATGTGGTCTGTGTCATACACAATCATGTTGAACACATATTTGAGCTCTAAATGAATGTAAACCTACTGCAATATATACGGTAGTATAATGTATCATAACGTTCAGTTTGCATACGATTGAATGTACTTTATACATAAAATGTTTAATTTTGCCCCCAACATTTGTTCATTTCATCCCTGCCTCAACGAATTTACACTGTGTCGCTTAGATAGCTAAACAACTGTCATTTGTTGTAGGAATGCTTTAATAATAATGTGATGTATTTTTGTGTGTAATTTTTGTCTCTCATGTTGTTGTGACTGTTTTTAAGATAATTCTAAAATAACACATGCATTTATATTTAATTTAAAACAAAAAAATTATAAGTACAAAGTGTCGTTTATTAATAATGAATTAAACATGCCGGTTTCATTATATCGAAAATTTTCATAAAATTTATTTACTTTAAGTGATGCTTTAAATTGAATTGAAGTGAGCTTTTATTTAGTGTTTTTATGTTTTGATTTATTTATTTTGTCCATGTGTGTAATTTCTTTGTTTTAACAAAAAATTTGGATTATTTTTGCATTACTAAGCATTAATACAATTGGTGAGTTGGTACAGTAAATTATTAAACTATCATGCACTTGCATAATTTTAAATCAAAACAATTGTGCATCAAATATTCTTAACGTTGTGTTATTTTGTTAACACAAAAATATTAATTTTATTTAAGGAATGGGAACAAAATTTGCGAAAATGTTTTTGATGTTTGGGAATTTTCGAGATTACTCTGTTATATTTCGTTATGATTTTTTTCCGTTAAAGGAAAAAAATCTTATTTTGAGACTTTTTTCGCTATAAATAATATTTCCGTTTTATGCACGTGTTTCTATTGTAGTTTCCTAATGTCTTCATAAAAATGTGATAATTTATTCAAAATGATGTGTGTAGGCAAACGACCTAATGCTAATGGAAATTTTATTGAAAGTTTGTTTGTTAAATGTCAAACATAATTCTTCTTTTTTTTTTTAAATAAATTTATTTGTAAATTTAAATATCACCGTAACGTACACAGGCAAAAAACCCTTAAATTCGGCCTGTCGTACTACCGTGCTCTAGATTAAACACGTGAAACTAACAACTGAGTTATTCATTTAAATTGCCAATATATACTGAGTTTATTAAAGCAAAGCTTTAAACATAAGTTGTTTATTTTGAAAAAAAGGAAGATTTTTTATTAAAATTTATTCTTCCTTCTCTTACCGTTTCAATGACGAAGATTTTCAGCCCTGGCGAGGGAAGCGCATTCCGATTTTCCCCATTCACGAACTTTGCCATACTTTTTAGCTCTAGAACATATTCAAAATTTCAGCTCGTTAGCTCTTTTTGTTTTTGAGTTCTAGTGTTTACAGATAGACAGGCAGACGGACATACGAAAATGAACGAATTAGGTCATTTTATGAACTCCTATAGCAAACTAATCGGGACCAGTGTTGCCAGATCTCCCGTTTAACGGTAGATATACCGCTTTTTTAGTATTTCTACCGCTCTACCGTTTTTTTTCTTAATCTCCCGTTTTTTAGAAATTTTGTGAGTATATAAAAAAATTTTTGAATTTGTGTCATTTTTTTCAATTTTGTATAATAATAAATTTAAAACTCCCAGTCGTACAAATATAAAATCAGTAATTACACTCCATAATATTTCATTATTTGAAATAATGAAATATGGTTCTGTAATTACTGATTTTGTCATGAGCGTGTCGTACCTACTAGTCTCTGGTCGTACGTTACAGTAACAGACCATTTTAACAGTTTTATAAAATACAACTTTTTGAATCTACCGCTTTTTTTCTCAATCTACCACTTTATTTTGGTGGATCTACCGCTTTTTAAGAAATTGGGTCTGGCAACACTGATCGGGACTTTTAGATTTGCTAGGAGATGAAAGTATGACTAAACTAGAAGAAGACTGTGTGGATAATATATTTACAAGAACTTTTAATCGAATTTTTAAAATGTTTTCAATATTTACATTTAGTTTTTGCACACTTACGTCTATCCATCCATTGTTAGTGTTAATGTCTTTTGGTTATATTATACTAACGGAGGTGACTAGCGTTAACATTCACATTTAAGTAATATGTCTGAACATTGATAACATTCTTTGACATCATTGCTTGATATGAAAAATCATACAAATCTAGGATGGTAATCGAACCCGAGGCCTCTGGCATCCAGACCAACGCTCTGCTTCTGAGTACTATATGTATTTGAGCTCTTTTCAATATTTTTGTACTCTGGTATTTATAATACTAGCATTACCCGTCGCGGCTTTGCCCGCAAAAATTTTGTAACGCCCTTATAACCAAGTAACATAATATTTTCTCCCGTCAAGGACTGATAAATTGCGTTTAATTTTTGAAATACATTTGTTGTATGCACTGCTGCCTATTGGCAAAATTTTTGAAGTACTCATGTTGTGTATACTGCCATCTATAGACAAATTTTAAAAATGTATTTGTTATATGCATCGCTATCTATGCATAGCATATTTAACATATTTGTTTTATAATATGTTTTCCGACACCTCCAACAAATATCATTATATTTTAGCCAATGTATACAAAAACTTGACAAATTATATACTAAAACCTTCCTCGAGAACCACTCTATCCATTGGTGAAAATAGCATGAAAATCGGTGCAGTAGTTTTTGAGTTTATCGCGAACAAACAGACTAACGTGGCTGGCACACTTTGTTTTATACTATGTAAGGATATACCAGGGTATATTATGTTAATTTCTGACTTTGCAACGACTGCCAGTCTGTAAACACGAAACGAAAAGAGATAACGAGCTGAAATTTTGTTTGTGTGTTCTAGAGCTTTAGTAAGGGCAAGTACATTAATGAGAAAATATTAATTTATATCCCCCCGCCAGGGAGAAAAATATATATATCTTTAAAACCCTAAGATATAGAAAAAAAATTTTTGAGCAAAAAATTTTCTTTCTAAAATAAGCAACTTTTTTCATAAACTCAATAAATTTCTCATAATGTGTGCTACAACGTAGTCGCGACAGGGAATAATATCCAAATTTGGAAGCGTAAAACAAAGACAAAATATGCCTCTTTTTTAAAAATAAATAATTTGTTGCTCAATTGCTCAAATTCTCAGTATATATTTAAGCAATTAACTCAGTAGTTACTTTCACTTCTTAGATTTTTATTTGTTTCCGTATTTTATAAAATTTAATTTTTAAGAGAAAAAATTAGTCTTGAATTAGCTGAAAATTTGATGTATAAATATATGACCTCTCAAGGTAGTTTTTTCGTTTAACCACTCGGAAAGAAGCTTGAAATGTTATTGTCCATGTACGATGTACTTCAATACATCTGGGAATAATTTTATGCTCAAAATCGATGCTTCAATTTCTGTCGAATCCATAAAAAAAGAATTACTTAGGAATATCTTATATTAACCCCCTAACAAATTAAAAGAGAAAAAAGATACTTAATTATTAAGGAAGTTCACCCAGTTATCTTTAAAATATGATAAAATTGAAATATGGGGGGATTACGATTCGTACGGCGCAGTGATTTGATAACAGATTCTTATAGAACTCGACGAAATAAGGCGAAGAATAAGAATAAAAATTTTCGATATCTCGCTTCGTTTTCGATATCGATAGTTTTGAAATTTTTGATGCATAAATTTTTTTTGACGCTTTTATCGGATTTTTTTATAAGATTTTTATAGGATTTTTGAAAATAAATCGAAAACTAAGAATAAAATTTTTTGATATCTCGCTTCATTTTCGAGATATCGATATTTATATTTTCGAATTTTTTTTTGGACGTATTTTTATAGGATTTGAAAAAAGAAATCGAAAAATAAGATTAGCATTTTTCAATAACTCGATAAATATCTCATTAACAAGTCGTAAATAAGTTACGTGGTTAAAATACGATTAAATCGTATGTTTTTTTTTCATTTTTTTTTACAATATTCAATTTCTTAAAAAATTTTTGGGTTGGGTTGGTTTGGTTTGGGAAGATACTTTATTGAATTGTGTGAACAGCATGTATTGAACCAGGAACTACTATTATTTCTGATTTATGGAAGTAGAACAATAGGGAATATGCATGAAAAATTTTTTTCACTTGAATTGAAGCATGTTTACTTGACAAATATCAAGGTAAAATTACTTTTTAAATAACTTTAAAAATAAGCGAGATATGAATGATTGAAATTCCCGATTAGACAAAGAGGGTGAAAGCCCTATTGATATGTTATGTGACGTCATATTACACTTTCACCATTTAAAATATACGTAAAACTCCGTTTTTAGTATTTTTGCAAGAAAGAGACAGATAATAATCTTTAAAAGCTTATAGCTTCCTTGATATTTGTCGGATTTTAACTTCGTTTTTAAATATTATTACAGTATTAACAGTATTTTCATATTCTGAAAATAAATGTGAAAAAAAATTTTCATGCATATTCCCTATTCCTCAGATGCATTAAAAAAATTAAATGAAGTTAATAGAATGAGATTAAAATGATGAAATAAAAAAAAATGTAACTTAGATATCTCGAAAATGAATGAGATTAATAGAATGAGATTAAAATGATGAAATAAAAAAAAAATGTAACTTAGATATTTCGAAAATGAAGCGAGATATTGAAAAATTTTATTCTTAGTTTTCGATTTATTTTCGAAAATGCTATAAAAATCTTTTAAAAGAATCCTATAAATGCGTCAAAGAAAAAAATTCGTGCGTCAAAAATTTGAAACTTTAAACATCGATATCTCGAAAACGAAGCGAGATATCGAAAAAAATATATACTTGTTTTTCGTCTTATTTCGTCGAGTTCTATAAGAATCTGTTATCAAATCTTGGCGCCCTACGAATCGTTATCGTGCGAAATATGATGTTAATCTAAATGTTTTGCGTTTATGGGAAAAACATTTTTTTTTGGCCAAATGTGAAGCGAGATATTTGTTCTTTTTTAACATGCATGGAATACGTAATCGGTTCGCGCATCCATTTGTTTATAAAATTCCATTTTTTTATAAAACTGGAAAAATTTCAATACTATTGATATTTTATGGTAATAATTTGCAATTGCGACCCCAAAATTATGGAATAATCACTGTCAATATAATTCTTAGTACATCATATAGTAAATTGTATCATAAACGTTAAAATACCATATATGTTATACTAAAATGTTCCATTGACATAGTTGTAATAAGTAGATAGATGTAATAAGTAAATAAATCATATTGTATTTTATACTTGATTTGACTGTAACGAATGATTTTACTTAAATGCATGTTGTTAATTCCACGATACTTCTTAGTCATTGTGTTTGAATATTATTCGCGAATGTTTCTCCTGTAAAATAGTATTTTCCATAGGTAAAATATTAAATGTATAATATTTTACTCAGAAATTTGTGTACTATCTTCTATATTTTATTTTGCTAAAACTATATAATTGTTGACTATTGTGGCATTCAAGAAGGTTTATAAGCATCAACTTCAACATGACCATGTGTCTAGAACTTATAATTTTATTCACAGTAATTTTCAATATCTCAAGCAAACAAATGCTTGTATATTTACTTTTAGGAAACCTGTATTCATACAGAAAAACATATTTAAAGAAAATAAATTTTGTTATGCCCGTATCCAATAATATGAAATTTGATACTTAAATTTCAAAGTCTTCAAGGGTACATTCAGGGTGGAAGCGAAATGATATATATATATATATGCCAAACTTCGTACCGTGATTATTAAACATTTTTAGATTAACGATTACAAAAAAATGGAATAGAAACAAGTGAAAATAACAACTTCATTGTTTAAATACCCAGTATGTACTGAATTTATGAAAAAAAATTCAAACAAAAGTTGTTAATTTAAAAAACGAAGAAAATTGTGAGCAGTGATAGGCAGTTTTTTCCCATTTTGCCCAAACATGGTCCGATTTTTGCCATTATGGTGTTATCCGCCCGTCCATAACTTTGCCGAAATGGACTAATTAGGTCAGTTTATGAACACCTCTACTAAAATTTTTTTTCTGCGATCAATATTTTTAACTGTTACAAAATCCTAGCTAAACTTTATATACTCTGGTATATATTTATTATACATAAGGTATAAAAATGAGCCGAAAATATCTAGTAATCCATTGGTTCGATGTTACTGAATAACTCATTATCTATAAAACATAACTTATAATTGCAATATTTACACATTAGGGCAAGATTATTGTTTCTCACAAAATTAACACAAAATATTGGTATGGCCTATTGACCTATATAAAACTATCAATTAACAATTAGTTTGTATTGTTTTCAAAAAAACTTTTATACAAATTTACTCCGTATAATTGAGAACTGACGTATGGGTGGGTCTTAAAAACATGACTGACTATCGTGTGCAAGAAAAGAGTAATCCATTTGTTTAAATTCAGTTATTATATTTATTTTAATTAATTTTTTTCAAATAATTATTTTTTTCTAAATTTTGACATTTCCAAACGTCAATTTTTTAATAGCTTTAAGTTATTTACTAATAACTTATATCCATTATTTTGTTAATGCAGGTATTTCTTTAGAAACTATAAACTATATTAGAGATCTGGGCTGGCTATAACTTTATAAGGGTTTGGAATTTTGATAGTTCTTTTTGCAGTCGTAAGGAAAATTTACCTAGGTTTTCTCTCTCCATTATTTCTCGCTATGTCATATAGTTTTCTCAAAACAATTCTGACAAACACACAACATATTTCTCTTTTGCTTATAGAGATTATATTACTAAAACTGGTTTCTATTTTTTACCACCAGACGTCGTGACCAAAGTGGTCAGTTATCAATAGCTATAATATGTGAGACCTTTGAGTGTATGCAAACAAATAGGTTTGCGACAAGAATTTACAAGCAAATGTGGATATTATTTTAAAGACTATATTTGATCTATATTTGATAATCTTTTAAAGATTATATTCGATGGAACATATCTTTTTGTGATAATACGAAACACCTTAATGCTGGTCAGTTTTAGTTAATCTTCCAATCGATGATTTTCGTGATTAAAATCTAAAATATTTCTGAAAATATTGAATTTACCAAATTGGCATTTCTGCTTAATTTTTTCATGGTCAATTAGCTGGTGAAACGTTTGGCATACTATTTCCCTTCCATTCTGTATATACATAGATATTAAGACGTTTTAATGTAAAAGACCAAAGTTTAATGATTCTTAGCCATACTTAGTGTTAAATTCTCAGTATTTGATGTAAAAGAATTTTATATTAACGAATAAAACAGCGAACGTTTAGTATATACAAAAAATTCTAAACTGCAATTTTTTTATCAAAGGCCTAGATACTGGGTAGAAAAAAGGAAGTGTTAATTAAGTGTTACAAAATATCACCATAATTTTACTTAATTATGTAAATATATAAAATATTTTTCTTGCTATTTTAAAATAAAATATGAAAAAGTAATCTACAAAACCATTTTCTACAAAAAGAGATGTTGTCAATCATTAAAAAAAGTACCTAAAAATAGTCAGAATGTTTGAGTATTATCGTGTTTATGATAAATAATATATTTGTTTATTTGTGTATACTTTCGTGTCAACATACAAGTGTTTGTCCAAATTTCTTTCGGTTACGTATGACAAACTGTAGGAGACTATAGCGTATACCCGACACATTTCATTGTCATTGAATTTATTAATTAAATTAAATACTGATATGAAAAAATTAACTCGTCAACCAGGAATCGAACCTCGGGCCTCTGGATATCTAGTCCAGTGTGCTATCCATTACACCAAAGACGATTGTGTGTAACGGCCAATTTTCTCATATTATTCCAATTTTTTAATATATATATTCTTTATATATTTATTAGACAGTACTGAACTTCTGTTGAAGTGAAATTTTTATTTAATATTTGTTTATTTTTGTATACTTTCGTGTCAACATACAAGTGTTTGTCCAAATTCCTTTCGGTTACGTATGACAAACTGTAGGAGACTATAGCGTATACCCGACACATTTCATTGTCATTGAATTTATTAATTAAATTAAATACTGATATGAAAAAATCTATTACCAGTTGGTGTATGAGTGTCGGAAATCCTTCGCAGGTAATTGTTTTGTCAGAACGTTTTCAAAATATGCTAAATATTAGAGAAATGCAGTTTACCATGGTGTATTGTGGTCTAAATTTATATTCCCGGTTAAAAAAATTAATCGCAGAACTAATTTTGGTGTTCATAAAATGAACTAGTTAGTCCATGTCCGCAAAGTTGTCCGTCCGTCCGTCCGTCCATCCGTAAACACCATAACTCAAAAACGAAAGAGATAGCGATCTAAAATTTCGAATGTATGTTCTGGAGCTAAAAAGAAAGTTGTTATTTTCACTTGTTTTGTATTTTGCATAATTTTAGATATTTTGCGTCATTTAAAAAAAAAAAAATACAGACGAATTGAGAACCTCCTCCTTTTTGAAGTCGGGTTAAAAAAGGTCTTTTGACATTTTTTCGTAAACTTTACCGCTTTCGTGTTATAAATAATTGAATGCTTGAAAAAAAACACAAAAACGGCCGTTTTTGACCCTGAAAAACAACATAAAAAAAATTAAATTTTAGAGTTTACCAAAATTCTTAAAATTTTTTTAAACATCTCTTAACAAAATTCTGAAGAGTAATAATTACTGATTATTTCATTCTAAAGTTTTGTTTTTATTCTTAATTGTCAAACTGTAAAAAAATAAATTGTTTAATTTCTTTGGCAATGTAGTTGCCTTGGAATATGGCCGCATGCGCAATAATCGCTAGCCATGCACAGCCGTGTTTACGGCCGTATATTCAAGGCAATGGCATGTCAAATTTGGACGAAAATGCAACCGGATGGCGAGTGGTAATCTGGGTCTTGAAGTGATACTAAACCCCCCGTGTCGTCCGAATGGACCCCAAATGGACGGGAGTGGAGATGGGGGGGGGGGTGTTGGTAGGCAAAACGTAAAATTTTTTGACGAGGCAACCGGATGAAAATGCGGTTGCTTTGAAGTTGATAGCCTATTTATATAATAACATTTTTTTTCCATCCGAAACACGCCGTTTTCGCACTTACGAATTTAGAAAAAAAAAACTTACGAGGCAACCGCTCCAAAATTGGTGAGCTTATTTATTGGTGAGCTTTACTACTGATGGGTAGTTTCTGAGAAACAATCCTTCAAAAAATAGTTAATAGGGTATACACTTATATAAATAGAGTATACACTTCAAAGCAATAGCATTTTCAGCCGGTTGCTTCGTCAAAAAATTTTACGTTTTGCCCCACCCCCTCTCCATATCTCCGCCCCCGTCCATTAGGGGTCCATTCAGACGGTACGGGGAGGTTCAGTATCACTTCAAGACCCAGATGTCGACTCGCCACTCGGTTGCCTCCCGTCCAAATTTGACGTGCCTTTGCCTTAACTAGTATCTTATTAGTAACCTAATTTTAAATAATATAATAATTACAAACAAACGTCGTGAAGGGTTTTTTAGACCTTTTGTTTTTTATCACAAATTTTCCATCATGCATGGGCATCATATAATGCAAACTAAAATTACATGTATCCTGTTATGTTTGCGTGTTTTTTAAATGTTTTTTCATGTTTGGTTTTTAATCATAATTTATGTTATGTGTTTGTATTCTGACTTTGTGTAGGTAATGGCTTTTAATGTTTTTTTAAACCTTCTGTACTGTGGATTTGTTGATCGCAATATACGAAAACATCTGGTGTGGAACATTCCACACGACGTCTGCAGTGTTCAACAAATGGCTTTAAAATATATAATTGAACTAGCGACGGCTTCGCACGGGTGCAATACCTTCGGGAAAAAAATGATATATACGAGGGTATACGATATATACGAGGGTATATTATGTGTAGTTCGGATTTTGCAACGGTTGAAAATATTGATTGTAGAACACAATTTTTGGTATAGGTGTCCATAAAATTAACTATTTAGTTTATTTCCGTATATTCGTCCGTCCGACAACACGATAACTCACAGAAGAATGGAGATAACGAGCTGTTATTTTGTGTGTGTAGAGCTTAAAAATAAGGTCAAGTTCGTGAATGGGCAAAATCGGACAGTATTTGGTCAAAATGATTACTATCCATCCATCCAACTATCCATCTTTGAAACTGTAAGAGATAGACCAACAATTTAGAGACCAAAAAAGTTCCTTTTTTAAAAATAATCAACTTTTGTTTGAAATTTTTTTCATAAACTCAGTATATACTGGGTGTAAGAGCAATTAACTCAGTTAGTTGTTATTTTGACTTGTTTGCTATCTAAGTGGAATTTGAAGGAAAGTATGTGAATGATTGAGTGTAATTTTTTAAATTGAGCGTTTGATACAAAGGTTGTTCATATTTTTGTCAGGAATAATTTCTAAAATTAAATTTTTGTTCTATGTCGTAATTTTTTTGAGATAATTTGCAAAAAAAGCCAATTCAATGGTCACTTTCGGTTTTTGAATTTCAATCAAAATCTGTATTTTTCATCTTTTAAGGCTAAGGATTTTACATCCTCTATAATGTTTACGTCTAAACTTTTGTACCTCTAGCTCTAATTTTTTTACTTCGCTTATCAGTAAACAACTTTTCGTCACAAAACAAGATTTGTGACAAGTTCGTGAAAATCTAGTTCTTAAGAAGTTATGGTACAAAGTTTACAAAATATCGTCGGAAACGTTTTCGAAAAATTCTCAAAAAAATTCAAAAGCATTAAGAATAAAAACTCATTTCCTGTTGTTGTTTCCGTCAAAATATTTCTCGCTCTACTGGTTCTTGAGATACCTTGTTTTCAGACACACACCCACCCCAGACACACATACGTGCATGGATTTTTTGGCATCAGGGGACCTCAAAAAATAAAGATTCTACCTCTATATTTTACGTAGAGATAAAAACAGTTTGTTTTGTTTTAAATGGTTTTGAGAAATACTTGCAATCGCAAATGAATACGAATCGCATTCATTTGCGAATTTCCTTTCCGAAGAAAATGAGATTCCATAAAATCATATCAAAAATGAGATTATTATGTAAAAAAAAAAAAATAAAAAAAATACAGACGAATTGAGAACCATCCTCCTTTTTGAAGTCGGGTAAAAAAGAGGCTCGCATTGCATATCCTATTGTGCTTGTGTGTCCGTGACCGGCAGTATAACAGAAGTAACTCATCTTACCAGTCCAAGTGGCCGAGCGGTTTAAGGCGTTATGCCTGCGCAGTATACCTACTTGGAAACTGGGAGGCTATGGGTTCGAATCCCGACATCGGCAGTTTGTCAATTATAAGGAAAAAAAAGCGACGGTTACTTGACTAAACTGTCGGCGTATGGACAAGAACGAAGTAACCGGCTATGCTTGAGAAGGTTCTTGAAGTTTCCTTCACGAACTCAGATGAATATCGGCATATTCTTTCATAGCAAATCCTACCAATTCCTATACACGAAAATTCCTTCCACTCCACTCACATCCTTAGGCATCACAATGGACCTTATGATCGAAGTGTAGCCTCTCCAGGGCAGCCTCTACAATCTACCTATCAACTCATTTTTGCCCAATTATAATAATGTCTCCGCTTGCGAATAACCTTAATCTCTATTTGAATAAGCGGTTTCAGAGTCGCAACAAGTAGTGGGTGAGCCTATAAAAATGTAATTAACTTAAAATTTAATTGAAAAAGTTAACCATTGTATAGATTAGAGCACTTTTGGAATTATACAAAATATTTAAAATAAATTTTTATCAAAATCCGTCAAATAGTTTTAAATTAAATTGGAACAAACATACATACACTCCCGTTCAAAAAAAATGAATCAACTTGAACCGAATAAGTCTCTCACAATTTTGATTATTCTTGTAGTATAAATGTTTTTTACAGATACAACATATTATTTAATTTTTATATGTATTATATGTAATACAATATGTAATATTTAAGAGTAAGATACTTTAAATGAATTTACTTTACATATATTTTTTAAAGGCTTACTTTGTCTATCACTCACACGAATATATTTATGTTCTCTAAAAAAATATAAATACAGTTTTATAATTCCATTTCTTTTTACATACTTATATTTTTTAACTTTAATACTTTGTTTTATTTACACAAACAAAAAAACAACTAATATTAATATTAAATACAATCATAACCGGAAACATCGAAATTTTGAATATATAAATCCTATTCATTCATATAATATTTTGAAATTTGTACAGAATGCTCATTTTAAATAAGGCTCATTTTAAATATTTCTTCAAGAAAATTTGGATTTCGTTTTTGGTAAAAATGATCTGAATGAACTTTCAACTTAACCATGACCTTCAAGGTTATTTGGAGATCAACTTGTGCTTTTTAAATCGGATAGCTGACTAAAACAGAACATTAAAACTGAGTAATTAAGTCTATATTGGCTTAGAAAAAAATTATCAAAAATAAAAAGGTGTTATTGGTGGTCAATCAATATAGATAGATTTTTTTTGTAAATATCCTAGACGATCATGGTCTGGATGAAAAATAAGATCACCATAAGATATCCCTCTAACAACGAAACAACTTTTATTCGGGTAATTTTGTCCAAAAACATTAAAATCTCTTCATCAAAAGTTTAAAAAAAATATGTTTCGTGTCCTTAAAAGTAGTTCTTACAATACAAACAATACCCTACGCGTATTCCTGTTAAAAATTGAAAACAAAACAATTTTAGAATCTTTAAATTTTATCGAAATATGACCTCACACCAAGAGCAATGCTATTCTGGCTATAGTATATAATAATAATTCTACATAGCAGTGACTGACTGATTGTAATATACTGTGTGTTTTGGACAGTTTTTCCTATAGAGAATCAATGTTAAATATTATTTATTACTGCCTGGCCGTGTGGTATTGTATCCAGTCAGTCAGTACACATGTGATGAGAGTACACTTTAGTAGTTTATTATGTGCATTGTGCATCACAAAATCTCCACTCTTAAATGACAAACAACCATACGCATACAGTGATATGCGCATACTCATCTCATAGCTGCTATGAGATGACTGACTGATTTTATTTACATATGTACTGACTGACTTGATACAGTACCACACGGCCAGGCAGTAATAAATAATATTTAACATTGATTCACTATAGGAAAAGCTGTCCAACACACACTGCATCACCGGTTTTTTAATATTCTTCTGTAATATATATAGTCTAGGATAACACGGACAAATTGTATCAAAAAACTATTCTGATACGATTTTTGTTATTGAATTTTTTCTTTGTTCCTTGTACTAATTATAAAAATCCAATTTTTGCAAAGTGAAATTTGATCCCATTTTTTCAAAGCGAAATTGTTTAAATACTCTCAAAAATTTAGTTTTCGAACGGAAATATTTCTTTTCATATTATTTACAATAGAAATATTCGGGATTATGGATTTATCTTTATAATGTTGAATCTGAAAACCCTTTTTTTTAAAAACGCATTTTGGTGGATGTTTAATGGGTAGAAAATGGTCAAATTTGTGACTTTTTTATACTTAAAAACTTATACATTCTAATATATCAATTTTATTTTAAAAAGCCACAAAATCTTTTATGTTTGAATCTAGCCAAACAATATGAAACAAGTTTATTCCGTTCGAAAACAACAATGTTTTCAAATTATAAAAAAAAAAATTTCTTTAAAAAATTTGGACTAAAGTTCTGCTTGGCAAAATGCATATCTGCAATCAGTGTAGCATGTAGGAAAGGATTGATAAAAAAAATTGCGACTGAACAGATTTTGATACTCATCTGCCAATTATGCCTGTACTAAACATTGTTTTTTATATTCAAAATTAAAGATGGATATACTCGTATCTCCATTGATATCGTATACACTGATATCAATAAAATAAATAAAGTACACTAATATTGGGATCAAATATATTTGGTGAATATAATAATAAAATTATACATTATACACAGAGTAACAAAAGTGAGGAGTTTTATGAAATGTAAGAAAATTAACAATTCAGGTTGGTTCATTTTTTTTAAATCGAGATTGCACATTAAGAATTTCGTTTATGGGTAAAATCGATCGGTTCTAACAAAAAATTTAAAATTTTTTCCTTAATATTCATAAAAAGAAAGCATATATATCATAAGCAAAGTATGTAAAAATAATACAAAAACGCTGACTTTGCGGAAATTTCGCCACTATTTCAAATAGTAAAATTTACCCTAAGTAAGCGTTTTTATTTTATTTTAATATAATTATTTAAAAGTAAAAAAATCAAACGTGTAGAAAAAAAATTTTACGACAATTTATCACTTGACTGACCATTTCCTGTAATTCTTACAACTATGGAAATATTTTTATCATAATTATAATTTTTAATTTCAATATTCTAATGGTTATTTTTAATATTAACAACTATTATCACAATTTTTTATATTTATATTTATATTTATGTTTATATTTTTCTTTGAGAAAATTAACTTACTCTACGTAGCACCTACGCTAGTTTTTTTTGCTTTATAATGATTTTATAAGCAGTTAGAGTAGATTTCGTATAATCCGGTCCAAATGGTACCGGGCTTGTCCGGGTGAACGAAATTTGCCTTAAAATGCACGTAATACAAGTTTTGGATGGGTAAAATGATGTTTTTTTTCATACATGAAACTTTTCCTTGAGCTTAATATGAATTTTAATATTACTTAATTCTCGGGTCTAAGTTTTTACCCAACAAACAATTGTTGATTTTTTTAATCCCTTCTGAATTAACCGGTTGTTCATACAAGCGGTCTCAGAATTAGCCGGACTCTGTAACAAGTTATTTATGATTTTATATAATTTTATGGTCATGGAACATGGTATAACAACACTTTTATGAAAAGTAATAATTGAATCGTTTATTTTCAGTAGATAACATGTTAATTTGTTTGGAAAATTTTGTGTGTTTTGTGAGACATTCCTAGCACAAACTAGCACAATGATTATTTTTTTGGTTTTTGAAAATGGGGGTGCTAACTTCACACACATTCAGATCTCTAATAAACCACAGAAAAAACATTAAAACAAATGTTATCTTTTGAACGAATATGATTTAGTTTTTTTTTGCTGAATTACGAAAAAAAACCCATTCTTGAATCCGCTTTAAATTTTGGATCCGCATTCTGATAAAAAAAATACCCTGAGGAAAAGCGCACAGGGTGTGACAAAGGTTGCAAACCAGTTGAGCCTGCAATCGTTTTGAGACTTTAACATTGTTTAGTGGGGAGGGGGATGTGTTCACGAGTCGATCGGAATGAGGCTATGTTTGCAATCCATCGACTCGTTTGTAATTTACGTTTGTAATTTAAATTTAATTAAGTTAGTACGTAATTTTAATTATTTATTTTAAAAGTTTTTTTACCTGGTATATCATATAACACGGTAGTGCGTCAGACAAGTTTAAGAACTTGCTTACAGGAAAGATTAGAGACGATTTTTAGACCTCTGTATCTTAGGAACCAAAAAAGCTATGAAGCTCAAATTAAAACGTAGCGTGAGATATAATATACACAAAGGTATTATAGTTTTAGTTCTGACTTTGTACCCTGCGTAATCTGGGGTATTCATAATAGTCAATCTTGTCTTCCTCATCTGAATCTGAATTCGACACAATAAAATTAAACTTCACTGCTCGAGTAGAAACACCAATAGATCCACAACCAGTCTTATCCGTGTGCGGACAGAAATTTCATTCTGGTTGCAAACTGGTTGTAGAGTGAAACTGGTTTGCTACAACCTTTGTTTTAAAACAGCCGTATCGTGTGCGCTTGGCCTAAAATGTTTTTTGCACATCACAGACGTTTTCGACTTCACATATAAAATATTTAGTGCTAATTTTAACAATGTTTCAGTGTTAATTCTAAGCCATCTAAACCAATGTTATTATTGAGTTTTAGAATATCAACCTTTGAGGATAATATATGGAGGCAAAATTGCCGTCTTTTAAGTTTGGGACATACTATTAGAGTTATACACCATAAAATACGTGTTTCCGGCTTTTTGGAAAATGAGCACTCAAGCGGATTAAACACAGGTTGAGAATGAATGGAAGTAAATAAAGAAATACGTGTTTTTGAAAATCAGTTTTGACGGGGAGAAATATGCTCAGTTACAAGATCTTTACAATAAAAAACGAAGTTGCGACGAAGCTGCAACGGGTAATGCTAGTTATAGTAAAATTTGAAACAAATTAACAATTCACGAGAGCGAAACGACGACATACAGCTAGTGTATTTATAAAAGTTTAATTTAAAAATTTATAAGAATTTGATGTAGGTAATAATTTTTTAGTTATTGGCCACGTAAGGTTTTATTATACGACGGTTGTACGCAATTATATGGTTATGTAAAAAGAAAACCTTCGGAAACAATCATGTTTTTGATTATCTGTGATTAAATGAATAATAATGTATACTTTCAATATTTCTGATGTAATATTATTTTACAGGAAGGAGTCCATTTATCCTTTATAAGAGCAACTAATTTTTCAAAATATTTTGTTAGCCAAGCCAATTTACCTGAATTTAGTAGAGAGGCCATGTGACAAATTCAAATGGATACTTGCATTTTATGTTTATGCGATGAAAATTGTTACATATTTTCATTTAACCATAGATAGATAGATTATAGAGGCTGCCCTGGACGGGCTACACTTCGACCATAAGGTCCATTGTTATGCCTAAGGATGTGAGGATGTGAGTGGAGTGAAAGGAATTTTTATGTATAGACTAGGAATTGGTAGGATATGCGGCTGCAGCCGACAATGATAAGAACAATGCCGATATTCATCTGGAGTTCGTGAAGGAAACTGCAGAAAACCTTTTCAAGCATAGCTGGTTACTTCGTTCTTGTCCATATGCCGACAGTTTAGTCAATTTACCGCCCCCTTTTTTTTTCTTAATAATTGACAAACTGCCAATGTCGGGATTCGAACCCATAGCCTCCCAGTTTCCAAGTAGGCATACTGCTCAGGCATAACGCCTTAGATCGCTCGACCACTTAGACTGGTTTCATTTAACCTTACGCTACACTGTAAAAAATTAAATAGTTGAACCAACTACGGCCTACTAAATACCTATACAGAAGTAAGGAAACTGATTTTGTTGAACCAACTACGCGACGTAGTGAGATATTATGTTATTATGACCGAACTACGAGTTAAAACAATTCAATTTTGCCGAATTGTGTATTCATACTTCATAAATCATGAATAAATAGTTTTAAATATTATGAAACTGTTAGTAATCGGTATCAAATAATTCAAAAAATTTTTAAACACGCGCTAACGACCATATTGATATCAAACCAAAACAGTTACTTACGGCCCTACTGTAAGTATGTAAAGTGAGTGTATATGTCAACATCAAGTATATTCAAAGTTAATACTGGAGCTGAACTCAGAGAAAGATGGTAGGAGAAGATGTGTGAATAATTCAAGTCGGAACTCAAAGTCATAGGGAATTTGTTCGTAATTCCGTACAAGGATGCAAAACTAAATGAAATAAAACGATGTAGTTGCACGAATTCGTTCAACGACGCCGCGTAGTTCAGAGAACTGATTCATTAGGTTCGCCGTATTTATACCCGCCACGTAGGTTACTTTCAATTTACCTTATTTTTTTACTGTGTATAAAACAGGATGTGTTGGCAAAGTGAGGAGAGTGTATTGAAGGCTAATTTGATGGTATTCAGTGGAAGTAAAAATATTTTTTTAATAAATATCTTAAAAATTTATCGCGAACATTTTGTAACTAACAAAATTAACGAATATTTAACTTTGAACAAAATCCTTTTATAAGCGATACATTGCCTTTCAATTTCAAAGAAAGGAATCATAATGAATATCAAATCATGTTACCATTAATTATTATACGTATAAGGATAGGGCTTCCAAACCAGTAAATCGAGGCGTGGTTTTAAGTCGATCTTACCACTTAAATATTTAAAAAATATGAATTTTAGAAAAAAAAATGTTCAAACAAAAGTTGCACAGTTGAAAGAAGGAAACATGCAATAATTATATTTTTGTTCGATGCATCCGTGCCGCTTGGTATAACTCATCTTTTAAACGGTGTAAGATAGGAAAAATCTTGAAATGCAAAAAATTTTTACCTCATAAAAAACAAAAAACTTTTGATCGAAACTTGCATATGAATATTTTTGTCGTAAATATGAAATTGATGCTCCGTATTTACACTAAGACGATGTATGAAAATAGTTTCTAACAAAAGTTATTTGTTCTTCTGATATAATTTGTTTTATGTAAAAATTTTCTATATCCTGTACATTTTAAAAGATAGGTAAAAAAACAGGCAGTATGGTACAAGAATATAATTATTGCATTATATTACTCCTTTTAAACTGTGCAACTTTAAAAGGATGCATGGCACAAGAATATAATTATTGCATTATATTACTCCTTTTAAACTGTGCAACTTTTATTGGAAACATGTTTTCTAAAATGCACGTTTTTTAAAATATCTAAGTGGTAAATTTCCAAATGATTTCATAGTATGTTTCTTATTTAAGTTTATAGATTTTCAAGTTGTTTGTCATGTTTCTATTACATATTGCGCCCTCAAAGTAGAAGCAGTAGTAGTAGTCGAGAGAGTCTGGAAGTTTGGTAAGCAGACCTTTCTAGGTTTCTTTACCGACCCCTAAGTAACCCATCCCCTCATACTCTTTAATCCTCTGCCACATCGGGTTCGTTTCCTCTAGCCCTGTGTTCGTTGTAGAATCTACCTTCTTTGCGAATGATAGGACAGAGCTCAACTGTAGTTTTTAACGCCAATAACCCAGGTTTTTGCCAATAAGCCAGACTGTACTCGCGGCAGCGTACTCAAATCAGTATTAATTCAATACTCGAACTACAATTCGAACGGGAACATACATTTTTTAGTCATGACCAAGGACAAATGCATTTATCGGATACCAATCAACTGTAGCGATTGCCAATAAAAAGAAACTACGAACGACATTTTCAGATAATGCACTTCAAATATTTAGTCCTTGTGTTGGATTAACGTATTTGGCTGCATCCCGCATCTTCTGATATGAGCATTCAAATGATATAATGCTCATATCAGAAAATGTGATAGACAGAAAATACAGACTGTGTTGGAGTGCTTTTCCAATAGAGAATCAATGTTAAATATTACTTATTACTGGCAGGCCGTCTGGTTACTGTGCGGAGTCAGTCAGTACACATGTAATGAGTACACACTCACTCTTAAATGAGTCAGTACACACAATACACACAGTCAATGAGTCAGTACACACTCTTACATTTGTACTGACTGACTCCGCACAGTAACCAGACGGCCTGCCAGTCATAAATAATATTTAACATTGATGCTTTATTGGAAAAGCATTCCAACACGGTCTGTAACGATAATCTGAATTAATATCCGCCTGGTTAAAATTATGAATATATATAATGTGTCGTTTAAAGTAATTTGTTTAATTGAGATTTCCTATATTTTTCGTGTTTTATTCTTGATAAGAAAATAAATTCAACAACTTTTATTAGCCATAATAAGTTGTGTTTTTTTTTCTGCATGGATCCAATTGAAAATAAAATATATAATTGAATTTTTTTATTTTAAATTTTATAAAATATAAATGCATGAGTAAGTGTGAATTAAAATTAAACTTGGGCGTTAGGGGTTCGATACTATACTTAAAAATGAAATAGTTTTATATTTTAGAAAAACGTTCCTCAAATTGTTAATCGCAGTCCATTAATGGTAGATCGTGAGGATTTAAATATACTGTTATTAAAAGTTGCAAGTATTGTGAAAATATCACATCTAATTTAAAAACGACAAATGTCTAAATGCACACACGCCCGAGAATTCGAAGCCGCTATTGGCGTCGGATGCAATGTAATCAAAATATTTTTGGAAATAAGATTCACACGTAGTTAGTCCTCTGTGGCATACGCTGGAATGCTGTCGGTTATGAACTCGACAAATCGGATGTCTTTCCGACTGTCGTTGAATTCAAAATGTAATCAAGACAAAACAAAACAATACTTTGTTTCATTTTTTACGTTTTTAAAACAATATTCCATTCTTTATGGATGATTCATTTTAAAATAAACATTATTTAATATTTCCTTAAGTACGATGCGTCAAGTATAAATACGGCGAATCGAAGGAATCAGTTCTCTGAACTACGCGATGTTTTTGCTAGAAATTAAAAAAACAAGTTTAATTTGATGTATTAATCATTGTTTTTAACACGACTTCAAAAAGGAGGATGCTTCTCAATTCGTCTGTATTTATTTTATTTTATGTGTGTCACCTCAGAACTCCGTCATTTATGAACCGATTTTGAATTTTTGTTTTTGTTTTAAAGGGTTTGGTTTCCCATTGGTCCCATTGGCACCAAATCGCATTCTGATGAGGGGATCCCCGGGAAATCGAGAAAAATCCTCATTTTCTATGTGATAACCGATTTCTGCGAATTTTTTGTTTTTATTTGAAAGGGTATACTCATTCATAATGGGAAAATAAGAAAATTTTTTTAAAAACCGACTTCAAAAAAATTTTTTACAAAAAGAAAACCGACCCCAAAAAAAATTTTGACAAAAAAAAACAAAATGCATGTAAAAAAAACTGAAAATCTGTTATGAAAAAAAGCAATAAAAATTAAAAAAAAATAATGTGTGAAATGCACTAAAAGTTAGTAGGTCGTTTAGTTGGTCTACCCATATTTAGAGAAATAAAATAAGTTATAGAACTTCAAAGTCACTAAAAAGCGAGAAATAAAACCTATTTTGACAAAATGGAAACCCGATTTCAAAAATCGAATATTCTATAACAAAAATTGCACTAAAAAGTAAAAAAATAATTGCATATTCTTGTGCCAATTTTAGTTCACCTAAACAAAAATTTTTAAATATATATGTACAATTATTGTTATTTTTGGAGGCGGTGTCCAAAAATTATGTGAATTTCTCTATGCTGACACCGACTCCAAAAATAACAATAATTGCATATATATATATTTAAAAATTTTTGCTTAGGTGAACTAAAATTGGCACAAGAATATGAAATTATTTTTTTACTTTTTAGTGCATTTTTTGTTATAGAATATTTGATTTTTAAAGTCGGGATTCCATTTTGTCAAAATAGGTTTTATATTCCATGTAATTACGCATCTCTGTTAACAGAGTTCAGTTTCAGTATTAAATCTCTGACTACATGGTATTCGCATGAAGTCACCATTGAAACTTAGATCATAACGATCTGCTATGTCGGTTTGCTATCCATATATACCCATCACAATTACTGGAGTAAATTTTTAGTTTTATTAAATACTGATTACTAATAGTTTCATAATATTTTGAAACTATTTAATTATTATTTCACACAATTTAACAAAATATTTGTTTTGATAACTTGTAATTCGGTAGTTTAACAAAAATAGTCTCATTATTTCATTTTTGAGGCATACAGCTGTGCCTAAGGTGCCACGCACCTTAGATACATCGATAATACTTTACCTGTAAGTATTATCGATCAAGTTCCTGGCGTTTTTGGGTCCACTATTTTTCACTGTGCTAGTAACGGTTCCAATTTTATCGGTCTGTTTGAAAGTAGACAAGTTCTGTTCTTCCAATTTTCTAGATTGACTAAATTGTTTATTCATTACATTTGATTACTGTGGTATAAAAGTGTTAGAGACTATTTTATATAAAATTTAATTTAATACTACTTATGTCCATTTTCGTCGAAAAATCAACAGAAAAAGGGATATTCTCGAAAAATCTCATTTTTTGGTGCACTATTAGCGAATTTCCTGAAAGGAAATAGAGCTATTGGTCCCGTACCGAAGTCAAAATTTCGCAAAAATTTCTTCAAATGTCCACCGATCCTACCTAGTAGATGTCAAAAATCACCATCTGTAAAATTTATATATATATATCTATGGACATATATATGTATATATATATATATATATATATATATATGTGTCTGTAATCACTCTAGCGGTCACAGTTTTCATTTTATCGGAATGAAATTTGGTATTTGAGGCGCTTTTGGTATTCAAAAGGTCAAGTTCGTTAATGGGTAAAATCGGACCAGGGGAAAGGGGGGTTTAGAGGGAGGGGGAAACACAAAATTTGACGTATCTCCCTTAATATTCGAAAAATCGAAAAATTTATAAGAAGTAAAGTTTTTGGTATTATATTTTACTGTAGTTTTGTTTCTTATCATTTTTTCTGTTACACTAATATTTACAGAAATATTGACGGTTTAAGATTGAAAACTAAATTCCTCACTATCTCTGTACACATTAGAGTTTGAGCAAAAGTGATAAGGTAATGAATTGTAGCAAACATGATTTTCTAAAACTTTATATCTTACACATTTTTCGATTGCTCTAATGTTAAGAGAGATATTTTATATTTTGTGTTTTCTTCTTTCATTATGCCCCCATTTCCCCTTCACCTATGACATTTATTAATAAAATTGGCCTTGCAAATACTAAAATCATATACGACATTTCATTTTGATCAGACTAAAATTGTGACCGCTAGAAATTGATTTATTTATTTTAAGGAAATTCGCTAAGTTGAAGCAGCTCCTGCGTAACGAATTTTTTTTATATTTTTCTGGCTAAACTTCTGATGCTATGAAAAAATTGTTGAAACAAAAAATGTGAGAATTTTTATTTCCTATAAAATGGCTTTCAACAATAATCTGGGGAGGGGAGATAACAAACGGTTGTGGAGATATCAAGGAAACAAAGTTTATTACGCCTGTTAGAAAAATGGCGGTGGGGGGGGGGGGGGAGAGCGGTTGTCTCAAATTGGTTTTCGCAGTTGAAGATTAACCCCTCGTACGATCCCCCAAGGTCCGATCGACGTTCAACCCTAATTGCCTAGAAGTAAAGAGTTATTGTATAATTTTACAATAATCGAATGACAATAATATAGATAACTATTTAAAAATCTTTGCTTAGTCCGGCTAATTTTTATTTTAAATTTAATTGATTTCTTAATTACGGAACATCCGGTGACAATTCAAAGAAATATCGATCGCTCAATTCTCCAAAATTCCCTCATTAATCGACAATACTGTGTTTAACATTAACACCTATGCAGATAGTATAGGCTTTGAAAAATTGAAAGTTTTGTGCCAGGTATTTCTAACAGGCAGAGACGTGGGATACCAACTGTACTTGATTGGTACAGTTGCGGTCCAAAAATTTTTCCAGAGAAAGGACATACAATACTTGTGAAAAAGTGTGCCCAGACACACAATTCTTTTCTGATAGTCTCTGTGTACTAACATTTTAAAATATTTCATTCTGTTACTCGATTGGTTAGGTTTTTTTCAGCTCGCTCTTGGTATATCAAATTGTATACAGATCGTTTTCAACAGCTTGTCTAATAGGGAATCAATGTTAAATACACAAATGACACATATACTAACCATATATTATACACATACTTACATGCTACTTGTGGAATCATGTTTGTTTTTCATTAAAGAGTGGGGATTTATTGCTGCACCCTCAATTGATATTATTATTCATTACGTATGTGAATGCATAAAAATATTTGGTTGTTTTTTATTTAATGGTATAATCGTATTCCAGCAATGGGTTATTACACAACAATAGAAAAAGTGCAAATTATTAAATGGTACTTTGGGGGATATTCGGCAAAGGAATGTGTCAATTTATTTATTGTGGCATTTGAGGATAGCCAATCGCCAAGCGTTCGAACAGTTACTCATATGATTAGCTGTTTTGAAAAATAGGGTTGTATATCTGGTTGCAAAGACTGCCACAAAGATAACGATGATGAAGCCCCACAAAAAAATGAAGAGAGAGATATAGCAGTTTGTAGTTTATTATTTATTGACGATAAAAAATCGACAAGAGAAGTTGGTGAAGAATTGGGCCTAAGCAACTCTACAGTTGCAAACATTTGGAAGTGGAAAAATTTTAAATGTTTTAAATATGGAAAAACCCAAGAGATATTGGCTGAGGACCCTTATCACAGAATGGAGTTTTGTGAAGCTGTGATGGAAAAGGCGAATCGAGAAGATAATTTCATCAGAAATATTTTATTTACTGATAAATCATCTTTTCCATTATATGGAAAACATAATCCATCTGTCATACGTTATGGGTCTCAGACAAATCAGCATCGATATATCAGTACCCGAACTCAGTTTCCACAGAAACTGAATGTCTGGACTGGAATATTGGGTGACCATATTATAGGACCATTCTTCATTGACGGATCTTTAGATTCTCAAAAATATTTGAGTTTGTTTGGAAATAATATATTGCCAACTGTTAGAGCTCTTCCTAATTTAGACCTGGAATCTGTATGGTTCCAACAAGATGGTTGCCCTGCACACATTGCCAGGATAGTAAGGCTGTTCCTGGAACAAAATTTCCAGGAACGTCTTATGAGTGGTTTGGGAATCTTCAAGTTGCC
The DNA here is from genome assembly GCA_963920215.1 of Nineta flava. Lineage (NCBI taxonomy): Eukaryota > Metazoa > Arthropoda > Insecta > Neuroptera > Chrysopidae > Nineta > Nineta flava. The sequence continues at coordinate 85,300,022 of OY986040.1, read as the reverse complement.
AGCCAGATCGCCAGATCTACTTCCTAACGACTTTTTTTACAAATAAAATAATAAGGGATATTCAAAAAAGAATTTTCAATTGTTTGAAGTAATGGCTAAACTTAAGAAGACAATAATGAATATATTTAACGCACTCACAATTTTTATGGAGTACTGACGACTTTAGACAGCAGTGAGCAGGCAGCCAGCATTATGTGCACAACACATCCCATACACCACACAGTAAGTAACCCCACTATTTTTATATCTTTATGCATTGTGTATTTATTATAGTTAATAATATTTAACATTCATTCCCTATAGGAAAAGCTGTCCAACACACACCACGGTATATCGGTAATTCGTGACTAAATATTATTTCGTTTCAATACTTTAGATACGGAACCTTATAAATTAGTTTATTACATTAAAAGATACTTGTTTAATTAGTGTTTTACCCCGTTATTAAAAACGAATCGTTTATATTAATCCAATGTAATTACATTTGGAATCAGTTTATAATTTAAAATTGCTTCGGGGTATAACTGATTATTGTCAACAACTATTCTCTGAATGTAAAATTAACAAATACTTAATAAATATTACTGTTATTATTTTATTTATTGTTGTTCAAATATTTTTCAAGGGAATTAAATATTGTTGGGTTTTCCAAAATTAATTTGGACTTTACTTCCCATTTTTTATATAATATATATATATATATATATATATATATATATATATATATATATATATATATATTGCTGTGCTGAAAATTATTAAAGAATTTTTAGTACCTCAATGTATACCTCAAATATTGAAAAATATTGTTGAAAGGAAAAGTAATAAGGAAAAATATTTAAGATCAAATAGGAGTTCTTTTTATAATTGGAAAAAAAATTACATATTGATTCTGAATTTTTTTTTTCTTTCTGCGAATAATATTTTTAATCCTTACAAAATAGGGAATAAACTATTATATATTTTATATGAAAAATGGGAATTCCAAATTAATTTTGGAAAACCCAACATTATTTAATTCCCTTGAAAAATATACAGATAAATACTTGAACAACAATAATTAAAATAATAACAGTAATCTATACATATAAAATGCTTTGTCCTGAATGACTGACTGACGGATCAACGTGCAGCCTAAACCGCTGATCGCAGAGACCTGAAACTTGGAGAAATTTCAAGAATTAGGGGTAGAATTTCTTTCCGAAATTTTATTTCAGAATTTCTTTCCGAAATTCTACCCCTCAGGGAGTGAAAACGGGGGCAAAGTTTGTATGGGACAACGTGATTCCTTGGTCCAATCTATTTCAAATTTTGCATAAACATTCAGTATATTTACTTAAATACTAAGTAATATAAGGTCTTTAAAATTACAATTTTCATATATATATATTATATCACCTGGGTCAAATTTAAATTAAAAATATTAAATAAAAAAAAAATTATTTAAAAAAAGGTCCATCTCCTTCCCGGATTTGAACCAGCGACCTGTGTATATCTATATCTATTAAATATATTTTTTCTCCCGTCTTACCTTGCAAATATCAATATTTAAAGCTAACTAAGAATTGTAGCGTAATGCCAGGATAGCCTATAGCCTTTATCTTGAATGTGAAATTTTGCATAAACATTCAGTTTATATATATGTTATTTCTGTAAGAAACTTTGGTGGGAAAGCGGACTATCTTAAAGTTGATATTAAGAGCACAAATTTTCAGATAATGTTTTTTTTAACAATTTGGAAGTGGTACAACCCTGGTAGCATAGAAACATCGAAAACACCTACATACATTGCTTCATTCCCATGTTTACGATGTTGTTTACTTATTGGATTCAATATAATCGGATAATACGGTCTAGTAAATTAATCCGAGTGTGAGTGTATTCTATCCCAGCCCTAACTATAATTACATAATTTTATTGATTCAACCTACTGTTGAATCAATAAAATCGGATATCGACTAACAATATTATGAAGTAAAGGATGGATAATGCCTACATATTGAAAGTTGTGTTAAAAATTGAAATAATTGAAAGTTTTTTCTATGATTACAATTATTTTATAAATAAATAAAAAATAAAAACGTTTGTTTGAAATTTTGAAAATTGTATATTATGGCAATATTTTATTATTGACTTTTTGTTGATCAGAAATGCAAATGATAAAGATTATGGTTAAATTTTAGTCAAATTGTTGCTAAGGCAATATGTTCACCAAAAGTTATGCCTCCGGTGATGCTCGCATGCATTAAGTCATTCGAGAAACTAGGCAGAAAGATAAAGGCGCATTTGTCCGAGTTCGACAAAACTTTTTTATAGATGGCTACACAACTTTCCTGCCAGGGACCGAGTCGTGCTTGTTATGGAACTATTTGTCAAAACAAGTCGGCAGTCTGCTATGTTCCTGACTGGGCGTTAGTAGACTCGAAAGACATCGACTCATTAGAAAACAACTTTGAGCTGCGAGAAAGAAGAGAACACTTCGCAAAATTTGCGAAGGTTATCAATGATGCACGCTATTTTCGGTTCAGAGGAAAAAACAGTCAATTGGATAGATGTGGGTGTCCAATTTACTTCTTTGTCACATTCGATTAAGCTGTCTTGGTAATAATATTCTTTCTTGAAAAATCTCTTATTTTGAATAACATAAGTTTAAGTTTCTCGCTATTTCGGGCATAAATTATGTTTAGAATACCATTTTCGCCACTTTTGTTACTGCCACAACTTGTAGCAAAGAATGTCACACTTAGATCCTACGATATTGATGTTACCATTCTGTCGCCGAGTGATATAATTACAAATATCAGCCAAGTAGCCGCGCTTGTTAAGGCGTTGTGTCATCTACTTGGAACTGGGAGGTTATGGGTTCGAATCCCGACACCGGCAGTTTGTCAATTAAAAAAATTAATGGGGCGGTTGATTGACTAAACTGTCGGCGTATGGACAAGAACGAAGTAACCGGCTATGCTTGTGAAGGTTTTCTGCAGTTTCCCTTCACGAACTCCAGATGAATATCGGCATAGTTCCATTCAAAGTCGGCTGCAGCCGCACACCTACCAATTCCTAGCCTGCATACGAATTCCTGACCCTCCACTCACATCAGAAAAATGTAAAGTAAAAATTAATAAAATAATTGAAAAATAATGATGTGGGTGGCCTCTGTTATAGACCGTCGTGTCTCAAAAACGGAGGTTAAATCCCATTATTATTATTATTATAATTACAAATATCAGTTGTATGTGCTAAAATAATTCATTTCGAATTTCATTTCACAGAGTAAATGTTTATAAAGTCATTGTCAACATGAAGCCGTTTAACTAAAAATACTCAAATTGTACAAAAAGGCACGTTTTTGTTTCTCAGCAGTATAGAATATTAAATTTCGTTTTTTGGAAAATTTTTACATTTCGGCATGTAGAAAAGTTATTTACTGGTTCCCTAATCAGAGATGGGAAAAATGGTTATCTTGGAGTTAGCTAATCTAGTCGTTACCTTGCTGCTTAGAATGTTTTAATCAATCTATATAATTATAAACTAAATGCTGTTCGTTGACAATCGAATCCCTTGAGAACGGCTGAACCGATTTGGCTAAATAAAAATAAAATGTTCGTAATAGTCCGAATAACTTTTTCAGACAAAAAAAATTGAAAAGTTGCCCGAAAAATTGGAAATTTCCAGAATAACTGAAAGTCCTTTTTTTGGACAGAACAACGTTTGTCGGGTCAGGTAGTAGTATAATAATTTAAATTCATTTATTTGTTCGTTTATCTATCGGTTGCTTGTCCATTCTTGGACACACCATAGTTCAAAAATATCGCAATGCTAATCTTGGCCGTGCAAACGAATCTCTGTAATTTGACGCATTTTGTGGTTACTCTCATCTATACATAGTATAAAAGGAAGTCGTCCTCCGCGTCTGTCTGTCCTTCTAAACCACGCAACGGATTTAGAAATGATTTTCACCATCATATAGTTGTCGATAATTTTTTCCGGGAGGTTTATATGTATAGTACATCCTAATTAAATCTATATAATATAAAAAAATGATATAATGAAAAAATCTAGTATGATATAATTTATGACATTAAACAATTTCATTCATCAAACTGAAGAGGTAATATTTCTTCTTTGCATACAAAGACAACAAAATTGTTTATAAAAAGCCGATGTATGCATATTCATTAAACCTAATTACTGAATTATATGTCTACTAAAATGTAATGTGTTATCCATATGTGTTAAAGAAGGCGTATTATATTGAACTCGTATACATTTTTGACCTGAACAGAACTGAACTGTGCCTCAGCTTAAAGATAAATGATCACATTATTAGGCCGGAAACGACAAAACAGATATGCATATTCATGGTTTTATATTAAGGACGTTCCAGCGCTGTGTTATGTAATCATTACAACAACGGTTTGTTTTTATTATAGCACCAATACATAAACACACATATACAACACATAGACAAAAACACTGTTCACATATACAAAATAAACTATATTTTGACAAAATGGAAACCCGACTTCAAAAATCAAATATTCTATAACAAAAAATGCACTAAAAAGTAAAAAAATAATTGCATATTCTTGTGCCAATTTTAGTTCACCTAAGCAAAAATTTTTAAATATATATGTACAATTATTGTTATTTTTGGAGGCGGTGTCAGCATAGAGAAATTCACATAATTTTTGGACACCGCCTCCAAAAATAACAATAATTGTACATATATATTTAAAAATTTTTGCTTAGGTGAACTAAAATTGGCACAAGAATATGCAATTATTTTTTTACTTTTTAGTGCATTTTTTGTTATAGAATATTTGATTTTTGAAGTCGGGTTTCCATTTTGTCAAAATATAGTTTATTTCTCGCTTTTTAGTGACTCTAAAGTTCTATAACTAGTTTTATTTATCTAAATATGGGTAGACCTACTTAAACGACTAATTTTTAGTGAATTTTTTTATAACACATTTTTTTTTTACCCGGTTTTTTTTTTTTTTTAATTTTAAGAGCATTTTTTTATAACAGATTTTCAATTTTATTTACATGCATTTTGTTTTTTTTTTGTAAAAATTTTTTTTTTTGGGGTCGGTTTTTTTTTTGTAAAACATTTTTTTTTTTTACCCGTTTTTTTTTTTTTTTAATTTTCAGAGCATTTTTTTATAACAGATTTTCAATTTTATTTACATGCATTTTGTTTTTTTTTTGTAAAAATTTTTTTTTTTGGGGTCGGTTTTTTTTTTGTAAAAAAAAAGTTTGAAGTCGGTTTTTAAAAAAATTTTCTTATTTTCCCATTATGAATGAGTATACCCTTTCAAAAAAAAAAAAAAATTTCGCAAAACTCGGTTATCACATATAAAATGAGGATTTTCCTCGATTTTCCGGGGATCCCCTCATCAGAATGCGATTTGGTGCCAATGGGACCAATGGGAAACCAAACCCTTTAAAACAAAAAAAAAAAATTCAAAATCGGTTCATAAATGTTGGAGTTCTGAGGTGACACACATAAAAAAAAAAAAAAAAAAAAAAAAAAAAAAAAAAAAAAAATACAGACGAATTGAGAACCATCCTCCTTTTTTGAAGTCGGGTTAATAATGTTATGTTGTACGATTTTAAAAAAAATTAATAAATATTTATCTTTACTCTCCTAGTTTTTTTTAAATTCTGTCGAGTATTTTTTCTAATACAGATAATAGTTGGGCGGGCATGAAGTTTCACATGCTTCTAATGAGAGAGAGTGAGAGAGAATGAAAACTTTGATATTAATTATGTCGCGTTCTAAACGGTCAAAAATTTTGAAACTTCAGGATTTATTAGAAAACGTTATTTTTAGCCTGTGAACAAAAAATGAGCAAAATCTGTCGAAAGGTGGTGGTATGCTGGAACAACATTCTTAAAGAATCATTTTGTTATTTATAAATACAGCAAATCTTATTAGAAAAAAATGCAAGTGAAACAAGTACGTTTATAAATCTTAAGGATGTTAGGGATGTACACTCCCGTTCATAAAAAATGAACCTTTTCTAACATTCTAAGTGTTACTGTATGTAATATTTTAATAATTATAATAATAATTCTGTATTTTAACGGTAAGTTATTGCAGGGTTATTAGTGTCTTTTCGTTACAAATATAAGCAGAACAAAAACAAATATTACAAGGTTTTAAATAAAATATATATGTATGTATATGTAAAGTAAAAACAGAAAAAAAAAACAAGAAATTAATTCATTATTTTATATACTAAAAAATAAAAAAATTAAAAAAATAAATAGCAGAAAATCATTATGTAGTACGTTTTCAAGAGCACGGTGAAGCAATTCAGTAGTCCACTGCAAAGCTGCGAAGCTTTAAAGCATTATCACAATAGTTGTGTATATCAATTTTAGTATCAGTTTTTTCGATACTTAGATTTGATAGTAAATTTGGCAACAAGAACTCACTTTGACTCCCATTTAGAATGTGTATATGGAGAAAAGCGTATCTAACTGGATGTAATATTATACATATATTTAGTAATATGTATATAATATATATGTATATATATATATATATATATATATCTATATATATATATATATATCTATATATATATATATATATATATATATATATATATATATATATATATCTATATATATATATATCTATATATATATATATATATATATATATGAACAGTAATTTTGATATATATATATATATATATATATATATATATATATATATATATATATATATATATATATATATATATATATAGTATATATGTAGCAAACAATGTATAGTGCATCTATTGCTGTCTATATGTAGTGTATTATGGTATTGTGTCTTTGTAACACTTAAACTGCATTAAAATCAGTTTTGTATAACATATCAGTATTATACTTATCACTCTCTAACTACAATCATTTATATATAATTGCATCTTACTCGTGCATATATACATCATCGTTATTGTCCGTCATGCGTTGTGTAAATGTGTCTGCATGTATATGTAACAAAGACCATATTAAGATATCATACTGGTTCAATTTTTATGAACGAGAGTGTATCGATAATGCTACGATAGGATCGAAGTAGAATGTTCCTCATGCTAAAGCTACTGTGAAATTTCAAAATCATTTACTAACTCGTTTCAAAGTTATTGAAATTTAAAACTGTAATTTTACAAGTGTTATTATGGAGATTTGTTCACTAAATAAATGAACTTCATTTCAATTTCCATTTTAAAAGCGACGAAGCGTCCAAAATTTTCAAATTATTATACTTGAACTGTATAGAAATAATTGTGCACAATTGTATTAAATTAACTAAACGGTTGTTGAGAGAAAAAAATATATGGCATGGAATGAAAAAAGATAAATGTTGATTTAAATTAAAGGTACACTCCTGTTAAAACAGAAAAGAACCAATCTGAAATGTTAATTGTCTAACATTTGATAAAACTCCTCACTTTTGTGACTCTGTATAATGCATAATTTTATTATTATATTCACCAAATATGTGTGATCCCGATATTAGTGTACTTTGTTTATTGTATTGAAATCAGTGTATACCGTACGTTTAGTTTGCATCTTCGCATAGCAGATCTCCCACGAGTATGAGAGAGTACATATGTATACATTAAGCAATGTGTATGAGAAGGAGGTCTTATAGGTTTGATAAACATGCATAAATAAATAAATTGACACATTCCTGTGCGGAATATCCGGAAAAGTACCATTTAACAATTTGCACTTTTTCTTCTTTTGTGTAATAATAACCCATTGTTGTAATAATACCAATAAATAAAATACACAAACACGTATTTTCCAAAAGCATTCACATAGTAATGATTGCATATTATCAAAGCAATTAATAATATTTGTATTCAACAAAAAATCCCCACTTTCTAAAATTTATACAGGCACATACAACACAACAGTAGCAAAACAGACCTCCTTCTCATACACATTGCTTAATGTATACATATGTACTTACTCTCTCATACTCGTGGGATATCTGCTATGCGAAGATGTAAACTAAACGTACGGTATATATCCTTCTTTAATTTTGAATATAAAAAAAATGTTTAACACAGGCATAATTGCCAGATGAGTATCAAAAACTGTTCTGCCGCAATTTTTTAAATCAATCCTTTCTACATGCTGCACTGATTGTACATATGCATTTTGCCATGCAGAACTTTGGTCCCAATTTTTTACAGAAATTTTTTTAAAATAATTTGGAAACATTATTATTTTTGAACGGAATTAACTTTTTTCTTATTGTTTGGCTACATCCAAACATAAATGATTTTATGACTTTTTTAAATAATATAAGTTTTTAAGTATAAAAAAGTCACAGATTTGACCATTTTATACCCATTAAACCCCCACCAAAGGCGTCTTTAAAACAAAAGGTTTTCAGATTCAACATTATAAAGATAAACCCATAATCCCAAATATTTCTATTGTAAATAATATGAAAATAAATTTTTCCGTACGAAAGCAACCATTTTTTGATAGTATTTAAACAAATCCGCTTTAAAAAAATGGGATCAAATTTCACTGTGCATAAAATGCATTCTTTCAATTCGTACAAGGAACAAAGAAAAAATTCAATAACAAAAATCGTATCAGAATAGTTTTTGATACAATCTGTCGGTATCATCCTATATTATAAGAAGTTCAGGTTATTTACAAAAAAATCTATCTCTATTGACTGACCACCAAATAACAACTTTTTATTCTTGATAAATTTTTTCTAAATATTGTTTCTCTAAAAATGCAATCTTAGCCAAGATAGATAGATAGATAGATGACAGAGGCTGTCCTGAACGGGACACACTTCGATCATAAGGTCCATTGTGATGCGTAAGGATGTGAGGATGTGAGATGAGGACAAGGAATTTTGTGTGTAGTCTGGGAATTGATAGGATGTGCAGCTGCAGCCGACTTTGATAGGAACCGTGCCGATACTTACCTGGAGTTCGTGAAGAAAACTGCAAAAAACGTTTACAAGCATAGCCGGTTACTTCGTTCTTGTCCATACGCCGAGAGTTTAGTCAATTAAATGCCCTCTTTTTTTATAATAATTGATAAACTGATGAAGTTCGGTTTCGAACTCATAACCTCTCAATTCCAAGTACATACAACGCCTTAACAAGCGCGGCGGCTTGCTGGTAATTTTAGCCAATATAGACTTAATTACTCAGTTTTAATGTTCTGTTTTCGTCAGCTATCCGATTTTGTCAAAAAAGGCTTCACCTTTGGAAAGCACAAGTTGATCTTCTAATATCCATTCATTCAGATCATTTTTACCAAAAACGAAATCAAAATTTCCTTGAAGAAATATTCAGGTGCCTTGTTTAAAATAAACATTCTTTACAAATCTCAAAAAATGAATGAATATGATTTATATATATATATATATATATATATATATATATATATATATATATATATATATATAATAAAACAAAGATTAGTAGTGTATTTTTTAAGTGTGTTAAAACAACAAATGGAATTATAAACTTAATTTATATTTTTTTAGAGAACATAAATTTTATATACGTGTGAGTGTTAAACAAAGTAAGCATTTAAAAAATATATGTAATGTACATATAAAGTGTTATATCTTCTTCTTACATATAAAAATTAAATAATATGTTGTATCTGTAAAAAACATTTCTACAAGAATAATCAAAATTGTGATAGACTGATTAGGTTCATTTTTTTTTGAACGAGAGTGTACTTTTACTGCCAAAATTTTTTCATATTTGTTATTTCTTTTATAAAGTTCTTTTGTTTCCTTTTGCATCTTCCTAACATCCTGAAACATTTCTTGATGTAATTTGTAGGATGTGAAACGAAGAGTTAAAAAAATTAGTAAATCAGGATTATACTGTTCTAAAAAACCTTTACATATGTAGACTATGTAGCAGATCCATATGTATGGTTTTTTATTCGTTCGGTTTAAAATTATCGGGTTGTTGCTACTGGATTCGAAAATTTGCCGTAGAGTATATTCATATTTCACACCCTCATCTAGTAAAGTACTGGACTCAGTATCTGTTTTGTAACAGTTCTACTAATATACATTTAAATTAAACAAAAAATTCTTATTAATACTTGCATTGTACATAAATTCAAAAAATTCGTCACGGAGTCACGGTATTAGAACGTTGAAATTTCTAATCAATTTCTGGAAATATAAGAGTTATAGAAAATATCAGATGATAACTGAACTGCAGTAAAAATAATTTTCTACAACTTTGTTTATGGTAATGCCTTTTTCATTTTACTAATATTATGACAGAAATTTTAATAATGATGGTTATTTTCGACAACTAGTCCAGTCCGTACGATCGATGGACACTTTGTAAAATCGTTTTCCCGGTATAATTCCCAAATCTCTCTATATATAAAATGGAAAAATGTTGTGTGTGTATGTTTGCCCAAAGAAAACTATAGGAGATAAGACGCTGGGTAAGTTTTTCTCACGACTCCTGAAAAAGTAGCAGAAGTTCAAATCTAATATAGTTATAAAGTTATAAAGATCTCTAATATAGTTTCTATAGAAATATCTGCATTAATAAAATTTTGGAATTAAATTTTTTGTCAATCAATTTAAAATATAAAAGGATTGATGTTTTGAACAGCCAAAATTTAGAAAATATAATTATTTGACATTGCACTATCTATAACAATTTTTGAAGCCCGGGCAACGTCTTCTAGTAATAAACGTCTTTTTCAGCTAGTAATAAACAAGTTTGGAATGTGTAGAAACTAAATGTGCATACCTATATAATGTTCTTTATTTTAACCAAACATACTTATTTGGGATTGAAACTCAAATATATCAAGGCTGAAAAAATAACATTGAAATTAGACATTGAACTATATGATGATTGATTATACCGTTACTTGAAATAAATCGTCAAATTCGAAGATTAAGCACTTTACGTATTTCTACTTTGAATAACAACGATTTTCCTTGTTTTTAATAGATATTTAGTTAAAATTCTTTGACATCGAATGCTTGATTTGAAAAATCACACATATTGGATGGGAATCGAACACACAACCTTTGCTATTCTAGACCAATGTTCTACCAACTGAGTAGTTCTATCTTTCACTATATTTTGATGTTGTATTATTAATTTTCTTGATTTACTATTAACATATTTTTAACCCGACTTCAAAAAGGAGCATGGTTCTCAATTCGTCTGTATTTTTTTAATGTGTGTCACCTCAGAAGTCCGTCCTGAAAATCTGTTATGAAAAAATGCACTAAAAATTAAAAAAACGGATAAAAATAAAATGTGTTATAAAGAAATGCACTAAAAGTTAGTAGGTCGTTTAGTTAGTCTACCCATATTTAGACAAATAAAATAAGTTATAGAACTTCAAAGTCACTAAAAAGCGAGAAATAAAACCTATTTTGACAAAATGGAAACCCGACTTCAAAAATCAAATATTCTATAACAAAAAATGCACTGAAAAGTAAAAAAATAATTGCATATTCTGGTGCCAGTTTTAGTTCACCTAAGCAAAAATTTTTAAATATACATGTACAATTATTGTTACTTTCGGAGCCGGTGTCCAAAAGTTATGTGAATTTATCTATGCTGACACCGACTCCAAAAATAACAATAATTGTACACATATATTTAAAAATTTTTGCTTAGGTGAACTAAAATTGGCACAAGAATATGCAATTATTTTTTTACATTTTGTCAAAATAGGTTTTATTTAAATTGTTTTTGTTAACAACTAGCGTCTATTTATATCCATTGTTAGTATGGTTGTCTTTCGGTTGTATTATACTAACGGAAGCGAGTAGCGTTTACATTGAAATTTAAGTAAAATATATTTCTGAACATTGATAACATTCTTTGTCATCAATTGCTTGATGTCAGATATTTAGTTAGTTTCGACACCAAAAGGACACTTTCTATAAAGAATAGTGAACAATACTCCTAATTAAATTTAGTTTCTACTCATTTATGACCAAGCTAAGAGCAGTGAAAGCTTAAAATATTTAGCTTATATTACCAGTCCGAGTGGTCTAGTTGTTGAAGAAGGCAATCTACTCGGAACTGAGAGGTTGCTGGTTCGATTCCCAACGGCGCTTGTATGTCAATTATCAATTCCGAGTCTACATACAATTTCCTTGTCCTTTTGGGATCGGTAAAAACGGCCTAGAGAGGCCTACTTGCCAGACTACCTCCCCTCCGCTATAACTACACTATCCTATATTCAAAATGTATATATAACACAGATAAATTAAACAAAAATGTAAAGTATTCTTATTTAAAAAATCTCATGAATAAAAATTTTATCTTGAAAACAAAAGTATTTAAAAAATTTACTTAATTACAATAAATATATTTATATTAAATAATAAAAATATGTTTTAATTGTATTTAGACAATGTTTGTTTTCTGTGTGTATTATATATATATATATATATATATATATATATATATAAATAATATATATATATATTTTATATATATATATATATATATATATATATATATAAATAATATATATATATATTTTATATATATATATATATATATATATATATATATATATATATATAAAATATATATATATATATATATATATATATATATATATATATATATATATATGTATATATATATATAGATATTCTTTTTAGTTTTATGTAATATTTTTAGTCATTTATTAATTTAAATTAATAAGGAAGTAACTTTGTTTTGTGTTTCTGTGTGTAATATACACAATACACATATATACTCACCGGCACAATTAACCGGCCACTCATTTTTCTTGATTTTTGTGGATATTATATAAATATTAAGGAAATTTTATGTAAGGTTTATTGTACCTAAGCAATACTTGAGCAATGAAAACAAATGTGCAATGTTTCTGAAAAATGGATTTATTCATATTCACAAAAATGTTATTATAACCGAGTATTGCGTCTTCATTGTCTAATAGCTTCCTGGAGTCTGTTTGGAAGTCCATTTATGGTATCTTGAATATCCGATTGAGGGATAATGTACCATTCCTTTAATACAGCTGTTCTGAGCTCTCCATTGGTCAGTATCCTTGCCCGAACACGTCGTTTGTGGTTCTCCCATATGTGTTCTAAGGAATTGAGATCAGGATTGCGTGGCGGTGATGGGAAAATTCGAATACCGATATCGTCAAGATATTGTGTGACGCATGTAGCGACATGGCAACGTACATTATCGTACATTAACTTAAAATTGTCCCCAATAAATGAGGCAAATGGTATGATGTAATCTTTGAGGACTTCTACCATGTATCCCTGAGCGGGAATATTGCCTCTAACACAATAAATTCGATACGAGCCTCGTAAGTAATACCTCCCTATATCATTATTGATCCTCCTGCCTTATATCACACTGTTTCCACTATGGTGCATGAAGGTCTCGTCTGATAATAGTACGTTCTGTGGGAGGAGTCTTTCCCGGACACGACCGGGCAAAATCGTTTTCGGTCTTGATCTGGCCTCGGCGAGTATAACGAAATCTCAAGGTTTTTGAGAGGCAGGATATATATGCATATATATATATAAGTTCCGAGTATATATATATATATATATATATATATATATATATATATATATATATATATATATATAAAGATACTTTTATTTAAGAATATACACGATATAGAATTTGTAAAAACTACTGGGCCGATTTAATGTGGTCAGAATGCGAGATTTGATGCGGTGGTGAGATTTTTGCACATTTCTTTAAAAAAAGATATTGTATCCAAAGATCAGAGACAGGATACTTCAGTGAGTTAGTAATATAATACCCGGAGTTTTATGTTGTTTTTAATAAATAATTATTAATAAAATTAGTTTGTATTGACTTTTATTGACGAATTGCGATATAGTTATTAAAATAATAACTTAAACTTCAATGCTACAGCTTATATATTAGAAAACTTATACATATAAAAAAAGGCGCAGTTCGGGTCCGTGTCGTATATTTTTTGTGAAAACGTCCTGCACCTGATTCGTAGATGTTTGGACTGTCCCTGGCCGGTGTATACCCGATGGACCAGCTATGTAATCGCTTTTTGCCGTTTTTCATTTCCTTTCCGACGTAGCTCTCGCATTCGATCGGTGCACAACTTTTTAGGCAGGTTAGATTATTTCCGACCGAACCCAAGCTTTCCTCAAGTATCCCGAGCATATTTACGAGTCATACGAGACGAAATCTTCAATTTTTTTTAAATATTCAATTTAATAACAATTTTCACTTTTATACCGGCGAATATTTTTATTTTCACACTATGCCTCCTAGTAGTGCTTTGCAAGCTCTTCATAATGACACTAGAATCAATGTCCTAGCTAAACGCGTTTCGACGCTACACCAATTAGCTAATTAGTAACCATTCACGCGCATCTGTCCACGTTTCGTTGGCAACGCAATCACCGCCAATAATCTAGTCCTCGTATTATACATTACAAAAATAAAATTAAAACAAAGACATACCTTTTGAATACGTATATTTCTCAACTCGAAGTCAACAATAACAAGTGAAAATACAACTAACTGAGTTAATTGCTTAAATACCCGATATATCCTGAATTTATGTAAAAAGTTTATAATAAAAGTTGTTTACTTTTAAAAAAGGCACATTTCTGTTCTATCTGTTACGGTTTCAAAGATGGGCAGTTTTGCCCATTTACGGACTTGCACTTCAGCTCGCTATCTTCACCTAACTTTTTAGCTCGTTATCTCTTTTCGTATTTGAGTTCACAGAAGGGAATGCGGAAATGGCCGAATTAGGTTATTTTATGAACACCTATTCTAAACATTTATGCCTGCCCTTGCACATTTACACATACCGGGTATAAAAATCATTTTATGAAATAATTTTAATATTTAATGAGCAAAAAATATTCAGGTTGAATTGAGTACCTCCTTCTTTTCGTCGGTTAAAAGTAGCGTTTTTTCTCAAAATCTCATAGTTGATTTATGGTGATTTTTATTCGATTTTCCAAAAAATGTCTCGAACAAAAGTTGTGAGTATTTTTGTTAACCTTTTAACTACTACAAACCCATTAATGCGAATGACTTTGGCCATACTCTCAGTTCTACAACAATATTAAAGTGATTGACACAGTTGGGATGAGCGTGCGAGCATGATAATGCTGACCTCCATCCGAACATGGAGATGGGCATTTTGTTTATGTGGTGGGAAATTCAAGTTAATTTTTTAACTAGTTAATTTTAAGCTAATTTATATAAGTTAAAAATTAATGTCATTTTAAGTGCTTATAAATAAAATTGAATTTCATTTCTTAATTATGATTCAAATAAAATTTTATATACAACATTCTTTGGTTTTCAATTCTGTACGCTTGTAAGATTCATATACATGCTAGAACAACATATACGGACATGTTCCGAACGAGAGGTCATGATGAGTAAGTGAGATGAACTGATTTAACTTACATATTCAATGAAATGATACGGCATTGGATGAATTTAATTATTATGTAATTTTCAATAAGTATAATGTTTTTAGTGCCAAATGTGAAATTTATTAATACTAACAACCGCGGAACATAGAGCCCTAAAATGTTTGAGCTTTTAGTTAGACATGAATTGACAAATTTAAAAAAGTTATACTATGTTCCATTGAAATTTAAGAGATTCTAATTTCATAGAAATTAATAGTCGGTCATTAATAGTCATTTTTTCGGAAAAATGAAAAAGGCAAAAATCAATTATTAAATTTAGAAAAATAAAGCTATTTTTGTGGTTCATAGTCCCTATTTATTTGGTAAACTGCCCCTTTTAAATGTTAGTTGAACATGGTAAGTTTATGGTAAACTTGCCTACTCCAAAAATAACTGATTATTGTCAATATTTATATAATAATTTAAATAATTGCTTAAATACCCGGTATATCCTGAATTTATGTAAAAAAAGTTTATAACAAGCGTTTTTTTTTTTAAAACATTTTTTGTCCCTACATTTTTGGGCTATCTTTTGCGGTTTAAAAGATGGCCAGTTTTGTTCATTTGGCCCAAACATCCGATTCCCAAACTTGATCTTTCTAGCTCTAGAACCCACACACAAAATTTCAGCTCATTACCTCTTTTCGTTTTTGAGCTATCGTGTCCACAGATGGACGGACATGTAGAAATGGTCGAATTTGGCCAATTTATGAACCCCTATTCTAAACATTTATGTCTGTCAGATCAAAATATTCAAGCGTTACCAAGTCGGAACTAAATTTATTTACTACTGTATATTTACATATACTGGGTATAAAACTGGTGTACGAGAATTTAGTCTAAAGTATTTGCGATATCTGTTCAAATTGTGTTTCGTGCCAAAATTGGCAAAACGGACACTTATTTTAATCCGGTACACCTGAAATTATATAGGTATTTCTTGAAAAATATTGAGTTATAATTAAAAAATATCTTGATCATTTTTGATAATAAACGATGCTATCAAGAAATACATTTATACATACATAAGATAGAACAACTCATTTCATATTTTGTTATGTAAAATTTTTTCCTTGCCATCTTTTCAAGTACTTTTATTTTTAATTTCATTATTATAACAGTAATATTTAATTAAGCAACTGTGAATCGTTCTTGTTCATCTACATGTAATGAAATAAAATCAGATAGTTAAGTGTGAGGCGTATGTGAAGTTGATTGTGAATTCTTTTTCAGATACATAATCTGATAATATCTTATTCTTACTTAACCATTGCATTTAGAGGCATAATTAAAGTAAATCGAAGCAGATTTATACTTTAATGCAGCGACACCCTTCATAGTTTTTATATGAGGAAGCACAGTGCTAAACTGGATGCGGTGGCTATTGTGGTAACCTGTAGCGAGGCATCCTTGTTAATTTTCAGAACTAACATTGTATAAAACCTATTTTGACAAAATGAAAACCCGACTTCTAAAATCAAATATTCTATAACAAAAGATGCACTAAAAAGTAAAAAAATAATTGCATATTCTTGTGCCAATTTTAGTCCACCAAAGCAAAAATTTTTAAATATATATGTACAATTATTGTTATTTTTGTAGGCGGTGTCACCATAGAGAAATTCACATAACTTTTGGACACCGCCTCCAAAAATAACAATAATTGTATATATATATTCAAAAATTTTTGATTTGGTGGACTAAAATTGGCACAAGAATATGCAATTATTTTTTTACTTTTTAGTGCATCTTTTGTTACAGAATATTTGATTTTAGAAGTCGGGTTTCCATTTTGTCAAAATAGGTTTTATTTCTCGCTTTTTAGTGACTTTGAAGTTCTATAACTGATTTTATTTGTCTAAATATGGGTAGACCTACTAAACGACCAACTAATTTGTAGTGAATTTTTTTATAACACTTTTTTTTTATCAGTTTTTTTTTTTTTTTTATAATTTTTAGTGCATTTTTTTACAACAGATTTTCAGTTTTTTTTACAAGGAATTTGGTTTCTTTTTGTAAAAATTTTTTTTTTTGGGTCGGTTTTTTTTTGTAAAAATTTTTTTGAAGTCGGTTTTTAAAAAAATTTTCTTATTTTCCCATTATGAATGAGTATACTCTTTAAAAAAAAAAAAATTTCGCAGAAATCGGTTATCACATGTAAAATGAGGATTTTCCTCGATTTCCCGAAGATCCCTTCATCAGAATGCGATTTGGTGACAATGGAACCAATGGGAAACCAAACCCTTTAAAACAAAAAAAAAATTCAAAATCGGTTCATAAATGACGGAGTTCTGAGGTGACACACAAAAAAAAAAAAAAAAAAATACAGACAATCATCGGCTGCAAAAGTCGCGCTATCGTTTCAAAATATTATAATTGATTTGTGCTTCATTTAGGCGCTAATAATTATTCTTTCTGACTTTGTTAGAAAGATTTTGTTATTGTATTGCAACATAAATCCGAGAGAGAGAGAGAGCACGGTAGTTCGACAGGCCGAGTTTAAGAGGTTTTGACTTTTGTGCTTACAGTATTATTATTAGCCGTTATTTTAGGCTAGATTTGACCTCGAAATATTTTCTGAACTACAGAGCTACAGTGGTGATTTTTCGAATATATACTATGTACGGAATTGTAACATAACAAGTTTACGCTAAATAAACAGTTAAAATAAGCAAAATAAACAGTTATTAAACGACCGAGCTATTTACCAAGTAAATAGCTTGGTAAACTATTTACCATGAAACTTAATGGCAAGTTTAAAAATATTTTAAACAAAAGAAAGAATAACTTGCCAAGTTATAAAATTTTAAAAACATACTAAGGGAAAACTTACGAAATAAATTTCAACCAAAATTTTTCTTACATTTAATCAATTCACCCCACATTAAGTTTCTTCGTAAATAGATTACAAAGCTATTTACTTGGTAAATAACTCGGTCCTCGATCGGATATATATATATATATATATATATATATATATATATATATATATATATATATATATATATATATATATATATATATATATAATTGATTTATTGACATTTTCCAATTGATAATTGACATCACCTAAAATTAGCTGAAACGTTGTGAATTAGTTTATTAATAAAATTAATTTATGAAATTAAGCAATTAACCTATCTTGCGAACATTACTTTATAAAAAAATATGTATGTATATATATATATATATATATATAAGTTTCAGAGACGGTGATTTTCGACATCTACTAGTTAAGATCGACGGACATTGAAGAAATTTTTGCGAAATTGGTACGAGACCAATAGCTCTATTTTCTTTCAGAAAATTCGTGTTTTCTCTTTTGAAAAAAATATGATTTTGGAGTCATTCCCGTTGCACACCTGTATATAGTATTTATTCTTTACTAATAATATATAATTAAACATCTACATTTTTTTAAAAATTCATTAAAATTATTTTCAAAGAAAGTACAGATATGCGACATAGTGTAGGAGAAAATAGCGCATTGGATAAAAGCGGATATAGGGTTAAATTTGGGGAGGTGGGTCATACTATATGCTTAAATTTTTCGAGCTCTATACAAATTGTAGAATCCATAAATATTCAACAAACTGAATTTATCTTTTACATGAATCATGATACATACACTATGTTTAATTTACATCTTCGTATCATAGATCCCACGAGTATGAGAGAGTACATATGAACATATACATTAAGCAATGTCTATGAGAAGGAGGTCTTATAGGTTTGATACACAAGCATATTTTTCATAACTGTTCGAGTGGTCACCAACCACTCAAACCTATAAGACCTCCTTCTCATACGCATTGCTAACTGTATATATATGTACTGTCTCATACTCGTTATGAATATTATTCACTATTTTGAGAAATATTCTTGTTTATCAAACCTATAAGACATCCTTCTCATACACATTAATGTTTATGTACATAAGCACTCTCCCATACTCGTGGGATATATGATACGAAGATGTAAACAGACTATATATGTATACATATGATGATTCATATCGATGATTTGTAGTGAACTCGGGTGCTACGGTCTGGACCGTAAATGTATACATATGATGATTCATATCGATGATTTGTAGTGAGCTCGGGTGCTACGGTCTGGACCGTAAGATCATTTTAACAAGTCTTCTTAAAGTTTTTGCACTAGCAGAAATAGGATTCATACGGAGCCTTTGGACAGTCTTAGAAGCAGTATAAAAAAGATTCCAAAGAGTGTAAATAAAAATAAAACGATTGAAATTCATATTTTGTGATGGCCATCACGCAGCGCAGAGTGAAACCAAATCCTCTGGGATGAATTAACCCTCCTGATAGCTTACAGGGTTCATAATAGCTTTAGTGCAAGAATGGGACGTAATCACCTAAAATGTCGTAATGAACTTTATTAAAAGTATGCCTAGGTATACTATTCCTATGTAAGGCCTGAGGCAATCATTAGCGCAAGAGGAGGGGCTATCCACTGTTAAAATTTTATTTTCTGCTAAAATCCTTCAAATAATATTCTTATTTTAAATTAGAAAATTTATGAAAATCTGGCTTTCTTAAAAATAAAATTTGATAAGATGGGTGAAAGGAATTGTTGATAAGAAAATTTGATAAGATGGGTTTAACTAAAAGCAGCGTACGCCGTAGGTTCTAAACGCGTGAATATAATAATGTACCGAGTAGTTTTCCTTTCTCCTTGACCCTTGATAACTAATCTGTATAAACATAATTGAGGAAGATCCACACCTTAGAAGTATGCAGAAATTAATAAAAACGATTCATCGTCATTTATTAACATATGTATAATTATAGCTATGTTTGTTATAGGTTGGTAAACACAATGAGATCCTTGTAAATCTTGTAAATCTTATTAACCCGACTTCAAAAAAGAGAATGGTTCTCAATTCGTCAAAATTTTTCATTTATGCCATTTATGAACCGATTTTGATTTTTTTTTTGTTTTAAAGGGTTTGGTTTCCCATTGGTCCCATGGTCACCAAATCCCATTCTGATGAAGGGATCCCAGGGAAATCGTAGAAAATCCTCATTTTATATGTGTTACTTATTCATAATGGGAAAATAAGAAAATTTTTTTTAAAACCGACTTCAAAAAAATTGTTTACAAAACAAAACCGACCCAAAAAAAAAAAATTTTTACAAGAAAAGAACAAAATGCATGTAAAAAAAAACTGAAAATCTGTTATGAAAAAATGCACTAAAAATTAAAAAAAAAAAAAAAAAAAAACGTAAAAAAAAATGTGTTATAAAAAAATGCACTAAAAATTAGTAGGTCTACCAATATTTAGACAAGTAAAATCAGTTATAGAACTTCAAAGTCACTAAAAAGCGAGAAATAAACGATATTTTGACAAAATGGAAACCCGACTTCAAAAATCAAATATTCTATAACAAAAAATGCACTAAAAAGTAAAAAAATAATTGCGTATTCTTGTGCCAATTTTAGTTCACCTAAACAAAAAATTTTCAATATATATGCACAATTATTGTTATTTTTGGAGGCGGTGTCCAAAAGTTATGTGAATTTCTCTATGCTGACACCGCCTCCAAAAATAACAATAATTGTACATATATATTTAAAAATTTTTGCTTAGGTGAACTAAAATTGGCACAAGAATATGAAATTATTTTTTTACTTTTTAGTGCATTTTTTGTTATAGAATATTTGATTTTTGAAGTCGGGTTTCCATATCGTTTATTTTCAATATTATATTTGAAGCCCCTGATTTCAAATGAAGGAATCTAATCAGTTGTATGATTTCGGAGCACACTAAGTAAATTAATATGGAATAACACCATTATGTAATCTTGAAGCAACAAATTGAGCCAACAATTAGTAAAGATTAATGTGCTAGATATAATACATTGATAAAATTCTACAAAATCGACAATTAAAATTAGTATTCATTATTTTAAAAAACATGCTTGTTTCAGTATATTTGTATAACTGCGTATTTTCTTAGCGCGAAAAACAAAAACAATTTGAAATATGCTAATTTAATAATCAATATTTAATTCTAACTGTCGATAACACAACTTGTTTTACAACTTGTTTCCAAATTAAAAGAATATTTCAACACAATATTTATCATGTGTTTTAATTTATTAACATAGTTTATTTATTAACGTAGTTGGTATCACTATCTAGAGCACGGTAGTGCGTAAGGCCGAGATTTAAGGGAGACATTCGGACTTTTTACTACAGTGCTATTACTACACCTTAATTTAGAGTCGTTTTTTAGGTGCTGTATCTTTTGAACGAAAAGAGCTACAATGTTAATATTTCGAATATAGATACTTTACGGAATTATAAGAAACAGTTTTTTCAATCAACGTTAACGAATTAACCGTTAAAAAGTTATTTCACTTCAAAAACGCAAAATTCGCGGGAACGCCTACAATTCTTGGTAACTAATAGATCAATATTCTACGATACTTCCAGATATGCTGTAAAGTTGATATTTGGCATGTAGGTAACTGTAGTACCCAAACTGGAAAATTGCGAAAACTGGAAATTTGTATCGGAAAAAAGGAAATTTTTACAATTTTCGTTTTAATTAAATTAGCATTAGAACGCATATATTTATCTTATTCGTTGATATTTTTATAGAGTCCTATCTGATTGGATGACACTTAGGTATTTTAATATTATTGTATTAAACACAATGAACTATATTATCACTAAAAATTTCTTTAACCTATAGTAGTGAATTGGCTTGTTGTATACAGCAGTTGGCATATAGCATTTAAAAGTTAAGCAACGTTAGTTAAAATCAGTAATTGGATGGGTGAACATTGTGTACAGATTTTTTTTTGTAATTTTGTAATAAACATTCATTTATGTTCTCATTTTAACTTTTTTATTATATTTTGCATTGATCAATTTTTATTTATTAACTTCAATTGTTTCAGTGCAACCCCCCGGAAAATTGGAAAAACATACTCCAAAATTACGTTTTTCTTTTTTATAAATGCTAGAAAGATAGAATTTTCACTAATCGACCCGAAATAACGTTAAATTAACAGAATATTTTGAAAAATTTCATTACCTATATCGCAACAACACCGAAAATGGGGAAAACATCCCTAAAACTGACCTTTTCACTTCTATTCATGATAGAAAGATCGGTTTTTTTCCATTCGACGTGGAACAGTTTCAAAATAACAGAATTATTTGAAGGAAGAAAATTTTTCCATCACAACCCTTCGAACTTGGTAAAAACACCCCCAAAACCAACCTTTTTGTTCTATACATGCAACAAGATGCAGTTTTTTGCAATCGACGCTTAATAGCTACAAATTAGGAAGTTATTTCGGAAAACTTAATTTTTTTTATTGCAACCTCCCGAAAAATCGAAAAAACACCCCCCAAAATTACGTTTTTCAGTTCTATATATGCTGAAATGATGGAATTTTCACCAATCGACCCGAAATAAAGTCAAGTTAACAGAATACTTTAAAAAATTTCATTTCCTACATCGCAACCCCCCCCCCCCCCGCTCTCCCGAAAATATGGAAAATAACCGTAAAATTGCCATTTCATGTCAGTTCTAGTTAGAGAGATGGGATTTTCTTTTTAAAGCAAGTTAACAGATTACTTTGAAAAATTTCATAACCTACATCGGAAACCTCCGAAAAAACAGCCTTTAAACTGCCTTTTTCACTTCTATTCATGTTAGAAAGATCAGGTTTTTTTCATTTGACGTGGACCGGGTTTAAAATAATAGGATTATTTTAAAACCGTAAATTTTTCCATCGTTACCCTTCGCAAATGGGAAACACACCCCTAAAACTACCCCTTTTCTTGTATACATACTAGGAAGATGCAGTTTGTTATATTCGACGCTAAACAGCTACAAATTAAGAAGGTTATTCAAAAAACTTTCATCGCTTCCTCCCAAAAAAAATCTTTAAAGCACCCCCGAAGCTACCCTTTTAACTTCTATTCATGGCAGAAAGATGGGATTTTCACCAATCGACCCAACATAAAGTCAAATTAACAGAATACCACGAAAATTTCATAACCTACATCGAAATCCCCAAAAAGAGGAAAAACACCCCTAAAACTGCCCTTTTCATGTTAGAACGGACGGTTATTTTTATTCAACGTGGAACTGGATTAAAATAACAAGATTATTTTATTAGAGTAAATTTTCCAGTCGCAACCATTCACAAATGGAAAAAACACCCCTAAAAGCACCCTTTTTCTTCTATACATGTCAGAAAGATGTGGTTTTTTGCATTCGGCGCTTAATAAAATCCTTAATGTAATAGTTCCTTCTTAAAAAGTGATGATATGGAAGAAAGGACCGAGCTATTTACAAAGTAAATAGCTCTAGACTTCATATAATAGTTGCTTCTTAAAAAGTGATGATATGGAAGAAAGGACCGAGCTATTTACAAAGTAAATAGCTCTAGACTTCAGATAATAGTTGCTCTTTGAAAAGTGATGATATCCCATTAAAGAACCGAGCTATTTACAAAGTAAATAGCTCGGTAAACTATTAACTAAAAAAATTATTGAGGGGTAAATCGATTAAATGTAAGAAAAAATTTGGTTGAAATTTATTTCGTAAGTTTTCCCTTAGTATGTTTTTTAAATTTTATATAACGCGGCAAGTTATTTTTTCTGATGATTTCAAATATTTTAAAACTTGAATTACTTTAAAATTTGATGTTAAAATTACCTGAATAAATATACTGAAGCTCTAGTAGCTTTCATTTTAAATTTCCTTGGAAATTGTTACGTATTTTTACTTTAAATTGTTATGATTACGTTTTAAAACCATTTTAAGTAACTATTATGCTGATGGATGGATGGCTGAGAACAGGACATTGCTTAAAAGCGCTGAATGTTCGGTTTTTCAATTTTTACTACTTATTGGATGCAAAATAACCTTTAAAACCAAAACATAAATATAATGGTTTTTCCTCATTTTCTATATAGTCGACTATATAATATCAAATGTTTTACTAATTCAAGTCCAAAAAGTCTACGAAATTCTGTTTCTGGTTTGGCGTTTTTGGCCAAAAGCGATTTTAAATCTGTTTTTGATATAAAATTTCAATAGTCTACTAGTACTTTCCATGTTTAAGATATTTGATCCAAGAATTCGTATTCGTATATTCAGATTTTCAATACTCAAGTTTTTTCTTTTTGTTGCTTTTACCTTCATTACGGAAGGTCATTACGCAATATGCGTTCAATAAAATTACATTATTTGATCAGATTTGGAGGAGTAATTTTGTTTGTTTGAGATATTTAAAGAGGACATTTTTTGACTTTGCTAATATTAAGAGATTTCTATCTTAAGTGTTTTCTTCTTCTCTAAAATATCTAGACTATATGAATTTTTCATTTCATGCATCATACAGTGAGCATTAAAAATCTTTGTAAAAAGTAATTTGACAAAAAACTCAATATACCCAATAAATATATAGCAATCATTTTCTCACGTTTGTTAAAAAACTTAGTCCTTACAATAGATTTCACTTTATGGGTTTATTGGTTTCTACAATATTTTCTACTGCCATGCTGTACTTCTATGTACTATGGGCTACAGAAGTCCAGGCCATTTTTCAACTTTTTTTTGTGCCTTATTGATTCGGTTTACGAAAAAATGCTTCGGCTAAAAGTTGTTAATTATAAATATTAATTCTAAAACTAAACGAATAAGCACAAATTAATTAATTTTGAAAAATGACCACGACATCTGTAAAACTTTGTACAATAAACAAATTTTAACGAAATGGCATGAACAAATTAAACTCGGTATATTTTCTTACGTCGGCATCCATGAATAGACCCGATCTAAATGTATTGTCAGTGTAACTCACTCATTCGCTCACTTAACATTCAACATAACATTCTTTCTATTCATCATTACGTTATGAATGTCGCACGTTGTAGATGGGGGTTAGAGATAGTAGTATGTTTGTTTATTCACTTATAATTTGTTTATATTTCTGAATATATTATTTATTATTATTATTGCTAAAAACATGCTTTTTATAAATTCTTTGAACTTTGAACTATTAGGTATTGCATTTTTTTAATCTTTAATACTGAGTGTATGCTATAATGAGTAATTTGAAATGCTTGATTGTTAAAAACATGTTATAACTAGGTAGTAGCACTTTCTGTTCTTCAGATATTTAGTTCAAAAAATCCGATTCGTCATGCAATGAAATTATCGTGAGTTCAAGTCCTACTAGCGTTAAATATTTCTTATGGTTTAGTTTTTTAGTGAATTTCCTCCGAAGGAAATGCAGTATTTCGTAAAAATTTCTTCAAATGTTCATCGATCCTACCTAATAGATGTTAAAAATGACCATCGTTAAATTTTTTATAAATGTTTATGTGTCTGTGAGCTGTCTAGCGGCCACAATTTGAGTCCAATTTGAAAGAAATTTGGTATGTGTTATGGTTTTAGTATTTGAAAGGTCAAGATAATAGGGTTAACGGGTAAAATCAGACAAGGCTGGTTTAGAGGTAGGGGAAAACACAAAATTTGGTATATCTCCCTTAATATTGAAAACATTGAAAAATACATTGGAAGTAAAGTTATAGATAATTAGTTTTATTATAATTTTGTTTCTTATCATTTTTTCTGTTACACTAATTCTGTTAAACGTGTATATATATATATATATATATATATATACATATATATATATATATATATATATATATATAGATATACATATATATATATATATATATATATATATATATATATATATATATACACGTATATGTGTCTGTGGACTCTCTAGCGGTCACGGTTTTATTCGGAGTGGAATGAAATTTGGTATTTGAGGCGCTTTTGGCGTTGCAAAGGTCAAGGTCGTTAATGGGTAAAATGGGGCAAGGGGAATGGGTAAAGTGGGGTTTCGAGCGACGGGGAAACACAAAATTTGGCACTCCCGAATCAAAATAATAGAATTTCGACAAAAACAAAAGTTAAACCAACGGTTCCAATATTCCTCCATTATTTGCTAACAATATCCGAGTCGATTGTAGAAATCTACCCCGATTTTTCTAGCACTTGAGGATGTTCGCACAATTGTCAACAATTCTTTGCCTTAATGCAAATTTTCAGGCCTATTCTGCGAATAGATCTGTGTTTTGAGAAACCCTCTCAAAAAAAGTCGTTTGGAGATAGATCTGGCAATCTGGCTGGTCACTTGAAGGTTCCAAAACCACTCATAAGCCGTACCTGGAAGGTTTGTTCCAGGTACGTCTTCCAGGAACAGCCTTACTATCCTGGCATTGTGTGCAGGGCAACCATCTTGTTGGAACCATACAGATTCCAGGTCTAAATTAAGTTGTACAAACTCAAATATTTTTGAGAATCTAAAGATCCGTCAATGAAGAATGGTCTTATAATATAGTCACCCAATATTCCAGTCCAGACATTCAGATTCTGTGGAAACTGAGTTCGGGTACTGATATATCGCTGCTGATTTGCCTGAGACGAATATCGCATGATAGATGGATTATGTTTTCCATGTAATGGAAAAGATGTTTCATCAGAGAATAAAATATTTCTGATGAAACTATCTTCTCGATTCGCCTTTCCCACCACAGCTTCACAAAACTCCATCCTGCGATAAGAGTCCAGAGCCAATATCTCTTGGGTTTTTCCATATTTAAAACATTTGAAATTGTTCCACTTCCAAATGTTTGCAACATAGAGTTGCTTAGGCCCAATTCTTCACCAACTTTTCTTGTCGATTTTCTATCGTTAATGAATAATAAACTACAAACTACTATATCTCTCTCTTCATTTTTTTTTTTGTGGCAGTCTTTGCAACCAGATATACATATTAGCCATTTTTCAAAACAGCTAATAATATGAGTAACTGTTCGATTGTTTGGCGATTGCCTATTCCCAAATGCCACAATAAATAAAGTGAAACATTCCTTTGCCGAGTGTCTCCCAAAGTACCATTTAATAATTTTCACTTCTATTATTGTGTAATAATCCATTGTTGGAATACGTTTATACCATTAAAACACAACCAAATATATAATATGCATTCACATACGTAATTAATAATAATATTATAAATTTAGTATGCATCACTAAATCCCCACTCTTAAATGACATCAAATAAACATCATATCACTAGCTATAGCCAGATATAGCCAGGATGATTTATAGTTTCTATGGAAATGTCCTCAACAAAATTTTAAAACATAAAAAATAATTTTTTAAAGACTAAAAATCAAAAAATAAAATTTAGAGTTTAAAAAAACTCAAAACATGGAATAACTAAACTAAAAAATACAAAATAATTTAAAATAGAATAGAATAAAGAGATTGACAACAAAATTAACTTTAATGTAAACAAAAGCATGGGATGCTATCTGCTTACTCTTGTAAAAGTAGAGCTATTATGAAGACGATAGTAGAGATCACCCATGCTTTTGTTTACATTAACGTTAAGTTTGTTGTCAATGTTGTCAAATTCTATTCTATTTTAAATTATTTTGCATTTTTTAGTTCATATTCCAATAAAAGCATGTTTTGAGTTTTTTTAAACTTTAAATTTTATTGTACTATACACACATCCATCTCCATGCCAACACTATCATGTATGTTCTTTTGGATATTATTAATTTTTTTTTTGGTATACTATATTAATTTGGTATAAAACATTTGTAGTAAACTACATGCTATTGTCTATACATTTTTATTATTCCATTTATTTTGAAGTTATTAATACCGTTTTTTTTCTTGTTGCAGGTATGTTTGTCGAATATTTCATTCAAAAATTTACGGTAGGAGCTGAATTGTTTAGTAACAAGGGTACGAACATTGAACATTGAACATTGTTTTATTTTAATATCATTACCGAGGATAACACTTTTTTCGTTTCAACAATTCATGGTCGGTTCGATGTTAACATTATTTTAAAGCTAAATTCTACCTGCTCTGAAGTATAGGTGTACGAATCATTATATATATATATATATATATATATATATATATATATATATATATATATATATATATATATATATATATATTATATATATATATATATTTATATATCAGATATATGAAATTTGTAAGTGTTACTTTGTTCGGGGTGATGAGCATCAAGCTGGTACTTTGTAAGTAGCTTCGTTTTGACAAGACGCCCAACTTTTTGAATTATAAAATTTTGGAAAACGGTATCGAAATTTTCTGGAAGCCGTTGAACATTGAGGATGGGAGACTCGGAGTCCATTCCATTGGACTCCGATTTTTAAGTTTAATTGTAAGATAATCAAGTGAAGAAAGAGGAAAAATTTTCGTCCTACAAATTCAATGGAATGGTCTCCGAGTCAGTCTTCCATCCTCGTAATTGATAGGTTGTCGGTTCTATTCCGAACGGTGACAGTTTGTCAATTAAAATTAATGAGGCAGTTAATTGGCTAAACTGTCAGCGTATAGAGAAGAACGAAATAACTGGCTATGCTTGTGAAAGTTTCCTGCCGTTCCCTTCATGAACTCTAGATGAATATCGACGTAGTTCCTATCAAAAGTCGGCTGTAGTCGTACAAACTACCAATTTCTAGGTTGCATACAATTCTTTATTCCCCACCCACATCATTAATGTAAGGTTAAAAAAATCATGTGGGTCGCCTCAAGTAATAGTCTATCAGTCTCAGAAAAATACATCAAACTTAGCGTAATTCTTTATACTACGTCGCGTAGTTCTCGCAAATACGCCGCAAACTTCAAAGAATTAGTTACTTTCAATTTACTCCATTTTTTTTAACTGTGTAAGGAAAAATCCCTTTAACACTAAGACTGTGTTAAAAAAGTGTTCAAATTTTCAAGACACTATTAATATCCGTAACCAAATTGGATGGCACTTCAAGTATTATTCTAAAGTTAGCTCGACATGAATGTTAAATTGCGTATAAAATGTAGTATTTATTTGATACTTAGGTAGTATATGTATTATAATGATAGTCTGAAAAATATATACACAAAAAAAAAATCTTTACAATTTGAAAGTTATTTCTTGTTATAAATCCGATTGTTATTGCCAATAATATTGTGTCAATAAAGGAATAAAATGTATGTAATATGTATATTATTACGATGTCTCCAAATCGTTTAGCTCGAATACTAAATAACACTTGAATATGTACATGCATTGCATACATATTACAATAATAATTACCGTTATCATATGAATGAGACAGTTTCCGTGGTGATAAAAAAGGTTCAATATATTGATTTAACAAATTTATTAATAAATTTTCAGATAACCTAATACATATGTTGTCGTTGTAACTAAACAATATTTTTAACGTAGTTTGTCAAGTAGTTTTGCTTTTAGAGTTCTCTACGCGAACTTAAGGTGTTACACCAACTTAGCGCTCGGGATAATAGGCATCAAAGGAGATATGTAGATGTGAGCCATCAAGTGGGGACAATCTTTTGAAAATCCTTGCTGACGTTGTACATGATTTCTCTATGAGAAATTGTCTGAACTCAAAAATATACTTTGTATCTTATTTAGAATGGTTATAGCTATCGGGTGACGTAAGGGATAAAGATTTAAAAATATTTTGTAGAAATGGCAGCTGTTTGAAATATATTTTTTTGATCAAAATTTTGAGTTTTTAAATGAACTACTTATGAACATGGCATCCAATCAAAAAATTTGACGTCACCCGCTAGATAAAGAATATGTGTTGTAAATGTCAACAAGGTTGGTTGAGTAGATATTGAGATGTTTTGTAATCCTGTGTGAAATAAAAAGTTTCGTGAAAAACGTAAAAGAAAAAACAGTACACAGTCGTCAGGCGTCAGCATCTTGAAATCAAATATTTTTTTAAAGTACCTTTAATCTGCGATTCCTGAACCTGAGCTACTTTTAGCTTCCATAATTCCCCAAAGGAATTATTGTAAAAAGGACTGACTAAAAGAACAATTCCCTTTGTCAAAGCTCCCGTACCAGTCCGATCGCTACTTGAGTTTCGGGTCGATTCACTTCTAACTGCTATAACTTCGGAAACCGTTTGAATTTTGGTAAAACTATCCCGTATTCGTTTATTGGGCGACTGAATGAATATGCGAGTAGTGGTGAACAATGAATAGTCAGATGTATAACATTTTTACATGACCACTGCTCGCATATTCATTCAGTCGCCGAATAAACTAGTACGCGATATACGCATGTTTAGTAATAACGCGTTGTGTCCTCTTTTAACACAACTGTCTATAAATTAATTTATTATTATTTACAACCTGTAACCCACAGATTTTATTCTAATTTTCTTTAAGATATAAATTATATTGCTAGGTTAATTTTTTTGAGTTTAAAATTAGATAGGTAAGTGTTAAAGCTTTCGATTAAGTCTTGTAAAACCTAAAAATATTAAATTGTTTATAAGTAAATTAGCATAATGTAAAACATGTGATAACTCTCTGAAAATGTTAAGTATCGGGATTTTTTTTTTTTTAATTAAAGATCTATAAATTAAAAGAAAAAATTAAGTTTATTTAAATAATTTCTTAACTGTTTTTTCTAAATTTGTTTATAGCGCGCTATAAACAAATTGAAAAATACTGAGTAAAATACAGTTAAAAAAATAATTTTCATTTTATAGATATTTTAAAGACTTTTCATTTAAAAAAATTGTATTCTTCTAAAACGGAATGCACCCTTTTCATTTATAACAAGGGTATTTAACTCGGTATTTAATTAATTGTCGGAGCCTAATTTTTTGTAAGGCCTAAAATTGGGCACATTATGTTTAACATATCAAAGGCATACTTTGCCATAGTTAAAAAAAAAATTAAGTACTTTTTAGATTTTTTATTTTAATTTAAAATTTTTGCGTTTTTCGACAATGGGAATTTTTTTCTCGAATTCAAATAAACCGATTTTAATGTTCATGAGCTCATTTGTTTTCTTTTTTTATATAGAATTGAATAATATTCTGTCATTTTTAAAATTTTTAGTTTTAAAAAAGATATTAAGAAATAACTCTTTTTTGTTATAAACAAATTCAATTTTGGCCCTGTGCAGTCACGAGTCGGACCGTAAAAATTTAGGGTCCTATTCAGTACGTCAAGATGAATCGATAAAAAAAATTGCGGTTCCAAGCACCATGCCTGAAAAATCCTTATTTGACTCTATTAATAACACTAGTTCTTACTTAATTAACGCATTACAAACCAAAAATTCATTTATAAGGTAAATATGAAGCAGTTGGGTGCTTTCTGCGTTATATTTATTTCATAGGATTAATATAATACAAGGGTTTAATTTCAACACATAGCTATTCAATTGTTATACCCGGTATACATAATATACGCAAGAGTATGAGAAGTTTAGTCCCGACTTTGTAACGGTTGAAAATATTGATCGTAGAAAAAAATTGTTGGTATGGGTGTTCATAAAAAGACCTATTTAGTTCAGTTCAAGTGCGTCCGCCCGTATGTGTGCTGAAATTTTGTGTTTTTGTTTGTGTTCTAGATCTTAAAAGTAGGTCAAGTTCGTGAATAGGCAAAATCGAACCATTCTTCTCTCTTCAGAAGGGAAAAATATTCATTTTTGATACCGTAATAGATGGAAAAAATTTATTAGATATAAAATGTTCCTTTTTAAAAAAAGAATAATTTTTGTTTAAAACTTTTCTTATAAATCGAATATATACCGGGTATTTAATTCCTTTGCCAAAATTTTTCACAGTATTTTGACGTATTTTCTACATTACTCTTGGGACTATGTTGTGTCGCTTTTCTTCTTAGAGGTCTTAAATTGTTTGTGGCTTATAAATGTGCAATTTATTCTTAAAATAACCCCAAAGACAAAAGCTGGGTTTGTTTTTAAGCATAAACTACCAAACGTGAATGAATGAATACTTGAATAAACAAAGTCGCTAATATGTTTTGTAATTAACGGAAGTATTGTAGTACGATCCCTTGTTATTACAAATAAAAATAATGTATAATTACCTCATATGACGCTTGAAAGTCGTGTTTTTATACCCAGTACAGTTAATATACCGGGATATGAGTTTATATTAAGATATACAAGATATAAGTTTAGTCCCGACTTTGTAACGCTTGAAAATATTAATCCGTGGCATAAATGCTTGGTATAGGTGTTCATAAAATGACCGAATTCGGCCAATTCCGCATGTCCGCCCGTCTGCCTGCCTGTCTGTCTGTGGATATGATGACTCAAGAACGAAAAGAGATAACGAGCTGAAATGTTTTTTGTGTGTTCTAGAGCAAAAAAATTCGTTACGCAGGAGCTGCATCATCTTAGCGAATTTCCTTAGAATAAATTGATGACTCTCTAGCGGTCACAATTTTAGTCTTATCAAAATGAAATGATTTTAGTATTTGCAAGACCAATTTTATTAATAAATTACATGCGTCGAGGGAAAAGGGAGGGGGCATATAAAGAAAAAAGAAAACACAAAATATAAAATATAAAATATCTCTCTTAATATTAGAACAATCGAAAAAAGCGTAAGGAATAAAGTTGTAGAAACTTATATTAGCTATAATTCATCACCTTATCATTTTTGCTCAAACATTTGCTAATGTGTGCAGAGATATTCAGGTATTTAATATTCAATTTTAAACCGTCCATATTTCTGTAAATATTAGTGAAACAGAAAAAATTATAAGAAACAAAATTACCTTAAGTAAAACTTAGTACCTAGAACATTATATCTTATGAATTTTTCGATTTTGCAAATATTAAGGGAGATATGTCAAATTTTGTGTTTCCCGCTCCCTCTAAACCCCCTTTCCCCTTGACGGATTTTACCCATTAACGAACTTGACCTTTTGAATACCAAAAGCGCCTCAAATACCAAATTTCATTCCGATAAAATGAAACCCGTGACCGCTAGAGTGATTACAGACATATATATATATATATATATATATATATATATTTTTTTTTTTTTTTTAAAGAAGAGGGAAATCGATCATGGACACCACACAAGCGTGTGGCAGTGTGAGACTCCTACTCACTAAAAACCCTCCCCCGGTCCGCCTTCCATCCTGGCATCACATAAGCATTACTTCAGTAATGGAATGCCCGAGTTTACTTTCGGTACACTTCTCTTTCTTTAGCCTGAATAATTATTCTTGCGTAGTTAGCCACTTCTCTCCAATTTTCATCACTTTCTAGCATTATTCTACTGAGATTGTCGACACTTATTTCGGCTCCAACCCTATTGTTGACAGTAAGCCTGTGATTTGACCATCTTCTGCACATAAACACAGTATGTTCTACTGTGTCTACTACTGGACACGTTGCGTAAGGACTGATTTCATTGTGCTTAAACCTATATTGATATTCACCAAAACAGCCATGTCCACTCAAAATTTGGGTTAGGAAATAGTCTACCTCACCATGTTTCCTCTGACACCAAGGTAAAATATTAGGAATAATTTTCTTTGTCCTCGTTCGCTGACCAAATATTGAATGGGCATTATACTTGCTATAACTTGTAGAGCTTCTGTAGACACAGTTCTATACGCAGAGCATACACGCAGTGCCGCACGTCTTTGTGTTTTTTCTAAGCAGCGAACGTTGTTATATTTACGAAGAGCGTCTTCCCATACAGGCAGCATATAAAAGGAATATATATATATATATATATATATATATATATATATATATATATATATATATATATATATATATATATATATATATATATATATATATATATGTGTATATATAAATATATATGTCCATAGATATATATATATATATATATATATATATATATATATATATATATATATATATATATATATATATATATGTCCATAGATATATATATATATATATATAAATTTTACAAATGGTGATTTTTGACATCTACTAGGTAAGATCGATGGACATTTGAGGAAATTATTGCGAAATTTTGACTTCGGTACGGGACCAATAGCTCTATTCCCTTTCAAGAAATTCGCTTAAAGTAAGCCTAAGTTCGGTAATGGGCAAAATCAGACCATGTTTGGGCAAAATGGGAGAAACTGCCTACCTTTGAAAAATATACGTCTTTGAAACCATAAGAGATAGAAAAAAATTTGTTAACAAAAAATCTTTTTAAAATAGACAATTTTTGTTTAATTGTTGTTTTGTTTTCTCGTAATTGTGATTAAATGTTCTTCGGAAAGCGAATTGTTAACAATTCAATCATTCGAATACGCAGAATTGTTACAAATTATGAGCAATTGAACTATACAGTCATTGATATACAACTCAGTATATACTGGGTATTCAAACAATTAGCTCAGTTAGTTGTAACATTACTTGTTTTTTATTATAAATAAATATTACATCATTAAATTCTTTTTAAATTAGAGAATCTATTAAAGTTGTTATTAATGATTTGCTCTTAATTCGATATACACAATAATTATCAGTAAATTAAAATCGAAATCGAAGATGAAGACGCATCTTTAAAATTATAACCCTCCATAATTTTGTTTGAATTACTCGCATAATAAAATTCATTTTGATGTAACCATTTCGTATAGATATTTTGAATAATAATAATATATTATTATTAAAAATACATTATTTTGAATTGTAACTAGTTCAAACCCGTTGAAAAACATCTTTTGTTTTATGCATCTCCACCAAATTCTATAATATAAACTATGCGTGATAGTCAAAAGTCTTTAAATACAAATATAAAATGACCTCAAAAAAAAAAAGAATAAAAAAACTTTTATTGATACACTCAATAGTTTTGACTTAATTACGCGGCGGAAGTATCCAATCAGAGATGTTGCGGATGCGAAATTTTTTATATCCGCGGACGCGGATATTTTTAGGCTCATATCCGCGAATGCGTATGACAAAGCGTATTTATGTGTCTTTTTTAATGAGATATTTAATTTAGGTACATGAATAAAGGAATAAGATAATAATCTATACTAATATAATAAAACTTAAGAGTTTTTTGTTTGTTTATTTGAACGCGCTAATCTTTAGAACTGCTACTCCGATTTGAAAAATTATTTTTGTGTTAGATAGCCACATTCATGAGGAAGGCTATAGGCGATCTAGCATTACATTAAAATTCTTAGTTAGCCTTAAATATTGATATTTGTATAGTAAATCATAAGAAAAAATATATTCAATAAATATAGGTATGCATAAGTCACTGATTCAAATCCGGCTGGAGGGAAAATTTTTGTTAAATAATTTATTTTAATTTGTAAAGTAAGTCGGAAGAAAAAATATATTGTATACATGTATCATATAGCGTGATTATTATCATTATTATTTTCAATACATATATATTTAGCTTTCATATAAATGCGGACCAAGTCGCGGGAAACAGCTAGTTGAATATATTTTTTCGTCAGACTTTACAAATATCAATATTTAAGACTAATAATTTTAACGTAATGCTAGATAGCCTATAGTGTCAGGATTAGCGCGTTCAAACAAACAAACAAAAAAAACTCTTCAACTAGATTATATTATATAGTATAGATAGCAATAGATAAAAGTCGCTGGTTCAAATCCGGCTGGAGGGAGAAATTTTTTTTTTAATTATTTATTTTTTATTTTTTAAAATTAGTTTTTATTTAATTTAATTAGTTTTATATAACCAGCTAGTGATAGCTATATAGATGCATTTTATACAAATGCGGACGAAGTCGCGGGAAACAGCTAGTTTTTAATAATATTATAATCAAATTTTTAGTATGAAAACTTAAAATTTGGTGCATTATATTTAACAAAGAGCAAAGTCGCAGAGGTTCATAGATTTTTTAATGTTTACAAATCAATGATAAGACTTAGAAGAAAGAAATTTTTTTAATAAATTCTTCATATTTTGACCTAATCGTTTGGTACTTTCATTCCAATAATTTTTGTGATATTTTTGATTCAACAT
Source organism: Nineta flava (assembly GCA_963920215.1). NCBI lineage: Eukaryota > Metazoa > Arthropoda > Insecta > Neuroptera > Chrysopidae > Nineta > Nineta flava. The sequence continues at coordinate 85,263,610 of OY986040.1, read as the reverse complement.
AGGACATACAAGGTAATAATTATTATAATATATTTATGATGGTTTCATAACATCTAATGCAGAATAATTTTGTGAAAAGTATATATGCTGAGATAATACTTTTTGTTGTTTTGTTGAATGTCTGATTCGTTCGTATCTCTTATAAGATTGTGATGGTTATTGTATATATATATATATATATATATATATATATATATATATATATATATATATATATATATATATATATATATATATATATATATTAATATTAAATCTATTGTATTACAAAATTTTAATTTATTATAATAATAGAAAATGTCAGTAGCTCTTCATTGTAGGTTTTTTTTTGTGTTCGTGTCATATATAAAATAAGTAGGTATGTACATTGTATCTTTTATATATATCGTCTACAGTGTGATTCAATGGCGAATTTAGGTTCGGTGCTGCCCTAGTGCATTAAAATTCGCCGCTATTTAGATTATTTGTGTTGAAGTTAGTACGCGACATGTGTGTTTGAAATAAAATAAAATATAAATAATATAAAAATTTCTCGCTAGTGACATGCTCCATTGTGATGGGTATATAGTAAAACCATTATAGCAGGTAATTATGATCTAAGTATAAATAGTGAACGCATACAAATATCATGTCAGAAATAATAGTGAAACTGAACTAGACAGAGATAGTAAACTGATCAGTGACTCATCCATGTCGCAACCCAAAGTGATAGAGAATTTATTCGTAATTCAGAATAAAGGATGCATAATTATCTTAAATAAAAGGATGATTATTACATCAAATGAAATTTATTCTTTTAATTATAATAGTTTTGTGTTCAAGAGATAGACTTTCAATCAACAAATTTATAAATACGTCAAACTTAGTTGAAAGAATAATACTTTCAACTAAGATACTGGTGCCTAATAAGATGCCTATAAGGTAAAATTTCGAAATAAACAAAAATAAATAGAAATTTAGTGCACATTGATTATTTATGCATCCGGTATTTGAGAAAAATCAACACAATTAACTATGTTTCCATGGAAAATTATAATTTTGAAAACCACGATTTTGGGCTTTATTAGGAACCGGGTCTCTTAATAAGGTTCATTGCAAAAGTTTGTCAAATCAAAGATATCAATATTATTCACTAAACGGTCATTAAAATAAATATTTTTTTATTTAATATTTACCTTAAACTCGGCCTTGCGCACTACCGTGCTCTAGATGTATTCAGCCAACAATTCAGCCGAGAATAGGTTGGGCCTTGTTAGGTCTATTAAAAATACAGACTGCGTTAAAACAAAAATTATCATTAAATGTTAAAATATTTTCATTTCTCGGTTTCTGTTTACTTATTTTTTACTAAATGAAACTAGGTTTTACTAGGCTTTATTTGGTGTCTTTGGAAAAAATCTCAAACTTTGGTAACACAAGGAACTAAATTGGCTAAATAAACTAAGAAACTGTTTTTGTTTGCATGGAATATAAAAAGCTTACTTTAATTTAACTGACCTTTTATTTATAAAACATGCTATTAAAGCGAAAACCAGTGGAAATTAAATAATAAAAAAGTTAAATTTAATACTCTCAATAGGGCCTGGGTCTTTTTAGGGTGCAATCAATTGGACCTTATTACTGGCAAACGATACCAAAAATTTCTTTAAAAAACATATGATGAAATAAATAAATAAAATCCGGCTTGCTACTAAATGCTACTAATGATAAAAAGCTTAAATATTGAGATCCAATAGTAAAACAAAAAAAAACTCCACTTTATTTATCAAAAATTTCAAAAAAGTGATAAATAAATATTATAAATAGTGTCTTATTGATGCATCACTGATAAACATGGATTTGCTGTATAATCGAAAACGCATTTGACTAAAAGTGTTGTTGCATTTTTATCTACTGATGTTTCTGCTTAAATGTTGGATATTTCGAATTAATTCCACAATTACAAGAACGACTTTCCATAACTGGGCTTTATTAGAAGCCGGGTCTTATTAGGCGACAGTACGTTACGTAAATATAGTTGATGAATAGAATAACAAATACGCCGTAGTTCAGAACGTGATTTTTTCGGTTTACCGTATTTATATCTACTGCGTAGTCGAATGAACTACGTTTACTTTCAATTTATAAAATTTTTTTTACAGTTCCCTTCTGATATTATAAGAAAAATTTTTTTCAAAACTCGGCAAATTGTTTTTAGGTTATATCTGTTCAAATATTCATCTATCTAGAGCACGGTAGTGCGTAAGGCCGAGTAATAAAATACACAAATAATTCTATATCTTCATATAGAGAAAGTATATATTCATATAGAGAAAGTAATTGTACTGCCTACAATGAATAACCCATTAAGTTATACACATTATTACACATTTATATAACCATTTTCTGTCACCAACAAACTTGATAGATAAAATGAATACCTTCTAGTTGGATTGGTAGAATCACATCATTGTAAATTACGAATATTTCTTTATATTTGATTGCGTTCCATGTTTAATTAATTTTTATATTGAAACTTGTCTTTTGAGTGTCATATAATCAATCAACTGATACTAGAGTAAAATTTGCTTCAAATACAGGTTTTCAGACAGATTGCTCAAAATAATATTTTATTTAAAAATCGTCCTGAAGAAGTTTTTACGTTCCGACTCGGGACGGACGGAACAGGGTCAAAATTGAATTTGTTTATAACAAAATAGCGTTTTTCCTTAATATATTTTTTCAAACTAAAAATAAAAAACAATATTATTAAATCCTTTATGAAAAAAGAAAATAAATGAGCTCATGAACATCAAAAACTGAAAAAATTTTAAATAAAAATTACTCCATTTTTTAGCGAATTTCCCTATAGGGCTAATCAGCTATTGTTTTTGTACCAATGTCGGAATTTCGTAAAAATTTCTTCAAATGTCCATCGATCCTACCTACTAGATGTCAAAAATCACTATCGTTAAAATTTATATATATATATATATATATATATATATATATATATATATATATATATACATACACATCTATAAGTTTATGTGTCTGTGGAGTGGACACAGTTTTATTCTGATTGGAATGAAATTTGGTATTTGAGGCGCTTTTGGTATTCAAAAGGTCAAGTTCGTTAATGGGTAAAATCGGAAATGGGGGTTTAGAGGGAGGGGGAATATTAATATTTGAAAAATCGAAAAATTTATCAGGAGTTAAGTTGTAGGTACAAAGTTTTACTGTAATTTTGTTTCTTATCTGTACTTTTGTTTCTTAAAATTAAATTCCTTAATATCTCTGTACACATTAGAGTTTGAGGAAAAATGATAAGGTGATGACTTGCAGCAAAATTTTCTTCAATTTTATTCCTTACGCATTTTTCGATTATTCTAATATTAAGAATATTATTTTATATTTTGTGTTTTCTTCGTTCTCTATGCCCTCCTTTCCCGTTGATCAAACCATTTAGTAGTAAAATTGGCTTTGAAAATACTTAAATCATATCAGATACAATATTTTATTTTGATTAAACTATAATTGTGGCCACTAGAGAGTAATTAATGCATTCTAAGTAAATTCGCTAAGTTGACGCAGCTCCTACGTAATACCTTCTTTATAACTATGGCACTGTATGCCTTTTATATGATAAAAATAATGTGTCATATTTAGCCCTTAAAAAAATTAGGTCTCCGACAATTAATAAAGTACCATGTCACCAATTTTTATAAATAAAAAGGGTGCAAATTATGCTAGATGAGAAATCTTTTTTTTAAATGAAAGGTCTTAAAAATATCTATAAAAGAAAAAAAAAATTTTTTTATTAACTGTATGTTTACCGATTTTTAAAAAAATTTGTTATATATATATAAACAAATTAAAAAAAAAAAACAGTTATGAAATTATTTAAATAAACTTTATTTTCTCTTAACTTGTAGAATTTTTATAGATTTTAAAAAAATATCCCGACACGTTAACTTTTAAGAGAGTTATGATATGTTTTACCTTTTGCTAATTTACTTATAATCAAATGAATATTTTTAGGTTTTATAAGGCTTAATCGAAAGCTCAAACACTTACCTATCTAACTCTAAACTCAAAACAAATTTACCGAGCAATAAGGTTGATTTCTTAAAGAAAAACAGGATAAAATCTATGCCTCTTAGCTCGAAAATAATAATTTATAGACAGTTGTATTAAAAGAGAACACAACGTTACGATTACTAAATATTATATACGTCGCACTCATTTAGTTATCGTCTGAATGAATATACAAGCAATACAAGGTGAAATGTCAACAATTTGTACATTATACAGCTTGTTTATTCATTCAGATGATGACTCTCATATCATCACTTTTTAAGAAGGAACTATTACATTAAGGATTTCCCCGAGAACTCGGGCTTTTCTTACATTTATGTTTTTGGTCGGATATCACTACTTTTTGAAAGGCTTAAATATACGAAGCTGAAGGATTCGCACAAAACGCTACACGTTTTGTTACGCTTAGCGTAACAAAATAGCATACGCTTTGCGTATGCTTTGCGTTCCTCTACGCTTCGCGATACTTTACTCTTTTTAGATTCACATATACAAAGGAGACCGCTTCGCGTTATATAAAAAAAACCTGATCTTTCTAACATTAATAGAAGTGAAAAAAGCAGTTTAAGGTGTGTTTTTCCCACTTTCGAAGGTTTACGATGTAGGTAATGAAATTTTTCAAAGTAATCTATTAATTTGACTTTAAAAAGAAAATCCCATCTCTCTAACAGGAATTGAAGTGAAATGGCAATTTTATAGGTGTTTTTCCTATTTTCGGCTAGGGGGGGGGATTGCGATGTAGGTAATGACATTTCTCAAAGTATTCTAACTTGACTTAACTTGACTTTATTTCATGTCGATTGGTGAAAATCCCAGCATTTCAGCATGTATAGAACTGAAAAACGTAATTTTGGGAGGTGTTTTTTCGATTTTCCGGGAGGTTGCAATAAAAAATATTAAGTTTTTCGAAATAACTTCCTTATTTGTAGAAAGATTAATTATCTAAATTAATTATCTAAAGATTGCAAAAAACTGCATCTTTCTAGCATGTATAGAACAAAAGATTGGTTTTGGGGGTGTTTTTCCAAAGTGCAAAGGGTTCTGATTGAAAAATTTTCTGCTTTCAAATAATTCTATTATTTTGAACCTGTTCCACGTCGAATGAAAAAAACCAGATCTTTCTATCATGGATAGAAGTGAAAAGATCAGTTTTAGGGATGTTTTTCCCATTTTCGGTGTGGTTGCGATGTAGGTAATGAAATTTTTCAAAATATTCTGTTAATTTGAAGTTATTTCGGGTCGATTGGTGAAAATCTCATCTTTCTAGCATGTATAGAACAGAAAAACGTAATTTTGGAGGATGTTTTTCCGATTTTCCGGAGGGGGGGGATTGTACTGAAAAAATTGAAGTTTACCACATCCTACAATTTTTGAATTTTTGTTTTTTTATTAATAAAACAATTAAATGTGTATTACTTGTATGTTTATAGTACAGAATCTCATATGTTAGGTATTAACCAATAGTATTATAGAAATGTCATAGACGGATGAGCAGGCAGCATTCATATATCATGTAAAATCGGTTTTAAAATCAAGTTTGCTACAATTAATCACCGATCATTTTTGCTCAAGCTCTAATGTGTACAGAGATATTAAGGAATTTAATTTTCAATCTTAAACACAAATTTAATTTTTGATTTTCCATATGTTTCGTTTGGAAAATTAAATTTTTCCAAAGGTTCTTATTTAAGGTTTCAAAAATTCCGCGTCGAATTCATTGAGGTTTTGTGTAAATTGGCTGAAATATGACGATGAGTTGAATATAATTTTTGTGTATAAAGATTATATACATAAAGCAATTTGTTATACATAATACATAAAGCAATTCTAGCGGTAACAATTATAGTCTGATCAAAATGAAATTTCATATATGATTTTAGTATTTGCATGGCCAATTTTATTAATAAATGGCATACGCCAAGGGGAAAAGGGGGGGGGGTAAAGAAAGAAGAATCACAAAATATAAAATATCTCTCTTAAGTTGTAGAAAATCAAGTTTGCTACAATTCATCACCTTATCATTTTTGCTTAAACTCTAATGTGTACAGAGATATTGAGGAATTTAACTTTCAATCTTAAACCGCCAATATTTCTGTAAATATTTGGGTAACAGAAAAAATGATGAGAAACAAAATTATAGTAAGACTTAGTATTTACAACTTTAATTTTTAAAATTTTTCGAATATTAAGGGAGATATGTCAAATTTAGTGTTTACCCTTCGCTCTAAACCCCCCTTTCCCCTTGTCCGATTTTACCCATTAACGAACTTGACCTTTTAAATACCAAAAGCACCTCAAATACCAAATTTCATTCCGATAAAATGAAAACTGAGCACAGTATGTAATAACTATTTATGTTTTCTACATGGTAGTTTACTGATTATATAGTCTTAAATATTTCATCCAATCAGATAGCAGTCACACAAATATCAACGAATCAAAAGCATATATGGTTTATAACGTTTAAAACGAAAGTTGTAAAAATTTTCTTTTTTCCGATACAAATTTCCAGTTTTCGCAATTTTCCCGTCGGTTTGGGTACTAGATCTACCTGTATGCCAAATATCAACTTTACAGGATTTCTGGAAGTAGTGTAGAATTATAATAGATCATACTTATGTTTTTAAGGCGTAACCGCGAATTTTTCGTTTTTGAAATGAAATAACTTTTTAACGGTTAATTCGTTAACGATGATTGAAAAATAGTTTCTTATAATTCCGTAAAGTATCGATATTCGAAATTTCAACACTGTAGCTCTTTTCGTTCAGAAGATATTTAATAGCACTGTAAGTGTGAAGTCCAAATGTGCCTTAAACTTGGCCTTGCCCACTACTGTGCTCTAGATTCAAATAAAATAATAACAATAATTTAAAAAATTATTATTGATTAAAGTATTCATAACTTAATTTATATTTTAATTATTAACAGTAGCGATGTCCGGGGTTTAACAATTTGCAACATATTGAATGTGATATACCAAAAGTATTTAATACGCAGGCGCGAACAAATTGCCGAAGTTAAGAATCGTTTAAGCGTCCGATATCAGTGACTTAAAATTAAGAACTACTTTGTTTAAGAACCGCTTATCTAACGGTGCAACATAGTATGAGTTTAAGAATTACTAAAAATTAATCCTTACTTAAATGATTCGCAAATGAGCATAAATACTGGGTATAATTCATTTGTTTCAAGTAGAATGTCACTTGTTAGCGTAAGTTCGTCTATTCGGATAACGATATCTAGAAGTTGACACTCTATTTTTAATTTAAATAATTAAATAGCTTTTATTGTGTTATAAAAACTATACAAATGAGTTTTGCATATAGATATGCATAATGTATAAACTATTCATGTAATTTACTAATTAATTACATTATAAACTCGTTATTAATTCTTTTCATTGTATTCATTTCATCAATTATTCAGTTCTAAAGTACATGATCATTTATTTATTTATTTATTTTGTTTGGTTTCTTTTTTAGTCAATAATTAAATACTTGTCAACTTTATTTTCATTAAATGGCAATTTGATATTCTATGGAAAGAAGTAAGACTTTATTAGATAGTCCAGTCGTCATATTCTGAAATCGGGATTTTCCAGCTGGGAAGTTCAGATTGTCATAATCAATCAAAAGTACCAATATAACCAAGATGAAAATATTATTGTAGATTAATGATGATAAAAGTAATATTTTAGATTATGGTGATGACGTAAATAATATTGTAGTCTATAATGACGATAGTCGTGTGTAATTTTATTAAATTATCATTGTATACTGTTTTTTTTAATAAAATTTAAACATATGTTTACACTAAATTTTGATGTTTATATTACTTTACTTTAAAATTTTGGAACATATTTATTTGCATTACATAAATGCCGCAATGTCGATCATTTTTCGTATTTAATTTTTTTTTTAAATCAGGAAAAAAACACATTCAAAAAATTTGTTTCCATTCCATTTTAAAGAAATAATTCTTACTCTAAAGATAGACCATTTTAAGATAATATTTCTCGTAAGTGGGTTTGAAAAAACAAATTTTAATTTTTCAAGGAAAAAAGTATTTCTTTTTTCAAGTTTTTGATAAAACATGATGATTTTTTAAAAATTATATTTGAAAAACGGTCTAGGTTGACACGGAAAAATGTTTAAAGAAAATTCGATTGGAAAATAATTGGAGTCAAGTAGGCTGCCAGGATCATTTAAGGGTTAAGATAACACTTAAAAAATAACCGAAAGTTACATCATATTTAAGCATGCGGGTAAAGTTTGCAAATTTTAAAGGTGGAGCCTTTTAAGTCGAAGATAATACTACTTACCACACAACATGGTCTTTGTATCTTATCCAACCGGGATGTTTAATCTCTCGGCTCCCCGACTGTAAGACAAATATTTTAAATTCATATACGGACAAAATTTAGCTGTGATAATACAAAATTATTTTCTGAATCTGGTTACTAAAATCGAAAAAAGAGGTTTATAATCCATCAATTCAATTCAAGAGAAAAGTTCGCCGATGATTAAAAGGAGTTGGATGATCGCTTTTGGTAATAAATGAATATCACGCGGTGACACGTATTTTTAACCCGACTTCAAAAAAGGAGGATGGTTCTCAATTCGTCTGTATTTTTAAAAATTTTTTTTTTATGTTTGTTACCTCAGAACTCCGTCATTTATTAACCGATTTTGAATTTTTGTTTTTGTTCCCATTGGTCCCATTGGCACCAAATCGCATTCTGATTATTCTGGTTATTCTCGGGAAATCGAGAAAAATCCTCATTTTCTATGTGATAACCGATTTCTGCGAATTTTTTGTTTTTATTTGAAAGGGTATACTCATTCATAATGGGAAAATATAAAATTTTTTTTAAAAACCGACTTCAGAAAAATTTTTTACAAAAAAAAACCGACCCCAAAAAAAAAAATTTTTACAAAAAAAAAAACAAAATGCTTGTAAAAAAAATTGAAAATCTGTTATAAAAAATTGTACTAAAAATTACAAAAAAAAAAAAACAGGTAAAAAAAAAAGTATTATAAAAAAATTCACTAAAAATTAGTTGATCGTTTTGTAGGTCTACCCATATTTAGACAAATATAATCAGTTATAGAACTTCAAAGTCACTAAAAAGCGAGAAATAAAACCTATTTTGACAAAATGGAAACCCGACTTCTAACATCAAATATTCTATAACAAAAGATAAAACTAAAGTAAAGTAAAGCACTAAAGTAAAAAAATAATTGCATATTCTTGTGCCAATTTTAGTTCACCAAAGCAAAAATTTTTAAATATATATGTACAATTATTGTTATTTTTGGAGGCGGTGTCCAAAAGTTATGTGAATTTCTCTATGCTGACACCGTCTCCAAAAATAACAATAATTGTACATATATAATTAAAAATTTTTGCTTTGGTGAACTAAAATTGGCACAAGAATATGCAATTATTTTTTTACTTTTTAGTGCATCTTTTGTTATAGAATATTTGATTTTAGAAGTCGGGTTTCCATTTTGTCAAAATAGGTTTTATATAGATTGGAAATTGACTTGTTTAGTCATGGATAACCTGGAAAAGACAGGGAATTTTATTTTGCTATTTTTGTAGCTATCCTGTTTTAGATAATTGTGGAAAAGTGATATTTCATGTGGTTTTACTTATAATTTCACTCCGCCTGGATGGGAGCACCTTTAGTGCTATTGTACGTAGATTGATTCTAACAAATTCAAAAACCTATTCTGAAATTTCCATGCTGGAAACTTTTTATTTTCAGGCTGTATCGACTGGACTATATATTAATAAACATGTAGGTTAATGTTTTTATGTCCTACAGTATTGATTTAGAATTGATAATTTTACAAAATAGTTTTGTAACCTTGAATTTGGCCCGTACTGCACGTTTTCCTTCTGTATTTATAGTGGCCCTTCTCCCTCAAATCTTTTATCATTTGACATCCAGTGTCAAATGAATTGAGATAGAGCCAGAAATCTTATTTTATCTGACTTTGAAGGTGTAATATGTATGTTTCTTTCCAGTTTCGATAATACATTCCAATGTCCAAACCGATGGTTCAATTTTGATGAATAAGTTCTCATTTAGTTGTCTAATTCTGAGAGCGGTGTACCATATACGACGTGTCAAAAAGCTAATAAGGCGTCATTTGGGGTCTATATAAGTACCATATAACTTTCTTGAGAGCTTTCTAAGCAGCCTCTGATTTTGTACATTTAAGGATGCTCCAGCATGAAACCACTTTTCGACAGATTTTGCTAATTTTTTTTCACAGGCTAAAAATAACGTTTTCTAAGAAATCCCGAAGTTTCAGAATTTTTTACCGTTTAGAACCCGAGATGATTAATAGCAAAGTATTTGTTCTATAATAAAATCAAACCGGTTTTTTGTCCTGATTATATAACACAGTCTTGGAACGTTCTTAAAATGCATTTTAATATGCTTTATCGATTAAGTTTTTACAATCTTGCAATTCACTTTTCAATTTACTTCTGGGGTTACAATCTCAAAGTTCCGGACAGTCGGGAGATCAATATATTATTTTGTACTATGGGCTATAATTTAAATAAATATTCCAGTATAGTCGATTAAATGCAAGTTAATAAGATGATATTAAGTAGCAGCCTCATCATCACTGTCAAAACAACATCCGTATTTTATATGATGTAACTGTATACCATTGTATACCAACTGTATTACCAGGTGTCCTGTATACCATTATATGCAGGAAAATACTCTTTTTAGCAAATTTTCGAAGCAACTGTAGCTATTGATTTTGTTCCGATGAGGTAATATTCTGAGAAAACTCGCTAAGTTGATGCAGTTCCTGTGTAACAAATTAGAATAATTACATGTCAGAATAGATTAATTTAATATACATTTCTAAAATGTTGAAATAAAATAATAATCTGTTTTTAATATTTCCATCTTAAATTTTTCATGTTTAAACGAGTGAAAACTGCAATCACTACAGTCATTCTCTGCGTATCGCGTGTTAAAATGGCAGAACAAAAAATTTGAAAAAATTCATTATGTTTCAAATTAAAGTTAGTTTTTAGTAGATAAACATTTACTATATTTGTTATTTATTATAAGATAGGTTGTGGGCACAGATACCACTTATCATGGTAAGATGTACAATGATTGAAATTGCAAGCTATCTGCCTCTTATGGCTTCAAAGTTAGATATTTCCTTCCACCTTGGTTAGTGGGTGATTAGTTGGTACCATGAGCGAATATGCAGGTTGCTTATTTTTAAAGAAGGAACATTTTTTGTCTATGAATTTTTCTTCTATTTCTCACAGTTTTAAAGTTAGATATTTCCACAACCCTTGGCGGGGGGTAGATGATGTAAGGACTGATGAGCGACTTTGCTTAGTTGTTTAATTTCAAGGAAGAAACATTTTTTCTTTTGAATTTTTGTTCTATCTCTTGCGATTTCTAAATATTTCCGGGATAAAAATAGCCTAGATTATTCTTTGAAAAGACTTCTAACTGCCAATGAAAGTCCCGTCAAAATCAGGTCAGCAGTTTCGGAGATTAGCCCGGACAAACAAAAAAACAGCAATAATTTAAGAAACGCGTGTTTTGGTTTTGGTAACTTGCAAATAACCATATGAGCTGAGTCATAAGATATAAGAAAAGTCTTTATTTCGAAACCACACTGCAATTTTATTTATTTCTTTAGATATGGGAGATTTTAGACAGTTTCTCTCAAATTTTAAATTAATGTGAAACATGGAACGCATGTTCTCTACGGATTCTATGTATACTTGTTTTCATTTTTTGAGTTTGATTTTTATAGTCAATTTAAAAAAAAATTTATTACCAGACTATGGCGAAGCAAAGAGAAGGGTTATGTGTTTAACACGATGTATGTATGTTCATCTGTTCCCTCATAAGTTCTTAACTACTTATCATAATTTGACAAATGAGGTATTGTTGGAAGCGTCTTGATCGTCCGCTGGTTATATAAAGTCGTAAAAAAAAATTATTTGATGATGGGTGGGTATCAAATGAAAGGGCTTAATTAGCACATTTAAAAAATATATATAAAGGTAGCTGTCAGGCTTTGCATGCACCCGATAATTGGGAATAATTTCTAAAAAAACGCCTCAAATGTGAACCAAACATATTTTATCTCCAAACCTACCCAAATACTATATATAATAAGTTAGTGAAAAGTTAGGGACCCCAAAATAATTTAAATTGAATATGGCGCCTTCCAGAGAAAATAAAGTTGTGAACTAAAAAAAAACTTGCTTAATGATGCCGTTGGGTATCAAATGAAAGGGCTTAATTAGCATATTTCAAAAATAAATATTTTGTTTGTTAGCTGTTGCTCGCGGCTTTGCTTGTATGCACCCGATAATTGGGAATAATTGGGATATAGATTGAATACGTGTGCGGGTATGTATGTATGTTCAATACTTTATCACGAAATTATAACCCCAAAATAATTTAAGTAAATAAAAAAATTCAAAAACTGAAACCCGACTACTGAAAAATCGCGATCTAAAGAAATATGAAACAAGAAGGTATTCTCATTTGAAATTGTTATGTACAAACTATTCAATATTTATCGTCTATTAAATAAACAACTTACACGAAATATATTTTAATGTATTGATGTTCAGAGGATAGCCGTGTTCATATATACATATATAAATAATATATATATATATATATATATATATATATATATATATAGACTGTGTTGGAATGCTTGTCCAATAGAGAATCAATGTTAATGACTGACTCCGTATAGTAACCACACGGCCTGCCAGTAATAAATAATATTTAACATTGATTCTCTATGGGAAATGCATTCCAACATAGTCTATATATATATATATATATATATATATATATATATATATATATATATATATAATAGGGTGTTTCAAAAAAAAAAAAATTGTTTTTAATTTTCTTCCAAACAGGTTTAAAAGTTTAGGTATCCAAAGACGCCAGTTAAAATTTAAGATTTTAAAATTGACATTAAGGGGTGGCGCATCGCACTTTTCGATTTCCCATAAGAATAACATAGGAAACATTTTTTTTGCTGCTTCTGGTTTTTATAACTAGCTAACAATGCATTGTACCCAAAATTTCAATACATATTTTTGTAGGAAATTGAACGCTCTACAAAAAAAGTCTCTTGTCAAAATTTTGTAAAACTAACTGTATCAAAGTTACAGCCTGCCAAAAAAATTTATTTTTAATTTTCTTCCAAACAGGTTTAACAGTTTCATTTAGGTATACAAAGACGCCAGTTAAAATGTAAGAATTTAATATTGAAATTAAGGGTTGGCGCATCGGACCTTTCGATTTCCCATAAGAATAACATATAGTGAAGCGCCATTCAAATGTTCATTTTTTCCCCCTTAGATGTCTCAGTCTCGCGATGATTATCCAGAACTACCGGTGCCATGCATCTATGCTCGATGGATGTCAAAAGCCATCTACAGCTTAAAGATGTTTTTATTTCAAGACGAATTTAGTCTTACGGTCCACGAAAAAAAAAGCTTGACAAGTTTGTATTTTTGTTATTTTTAACCCGACTTCTAAAAGGAGGATGGTTCTCAATTCGTCTGTATTTTTTTTTTAATGTTTGTTACCTCTGAACTCGTCATTTATTAACCGATTTTGAATTTTTGTTTTAAAGAGTTTGATTTCCGATTGGTCCCATTGTTACCAAATCGTATTCTGATGAAGGGATCCTCTGAAAATCGAGGAAAACCCCCATTTTTTATGTGATAACCGATTTCTGCGAAATTTTTTTTTTTTTTAAAGGATATACTCATTCATAGTGGGAAAACAAGAAAATTTTTGTAAAAACCGACTTCAAAAAAATTATTTACAAAAAAAAACCGACCCCAAAAAAAATTTTTTCAAAAAAAAAACAAAATGCTTGTAAAAAAAAATTGAAAGTCTGTTATAAAAAAATGCACTAAAAATTTAAAAAAAAAAAAAAAAACATTAAAAAAAATGTGTTATAAAAAAAATGGACTAAAAATTAGTTGGTCGTTTAGTAGGTCTACCCATATTTGGACAAATAAAAACACTTATAGAATTTCAAAGTGACTAAAAAGCAAGAAATAAAACCTATTTTGACAAAATGGAAACCCGACTTCAAAAATCAAATATTCTATAACAAATTTGCACTAAAAAGTAAAAAAGTAATTGCATATTCTTGTGTCAATTTTAGTTCACCTAAGCAAAAATTTTTAAATATATATGTACAATTATTGTTATTTTTGGAGGCGGTGTCCAAAAGTTATGTGAATTTCTCTATGCTGACACCGCCTCCAAAAATAACAATAATTGTACATATATATTTAAAAATTTTTGCTTAGGTGAACTAAAATTGACACAAGAATATGCAATTATTTTTTTACTTTTTAGTGCAAATTATGTTATAGAATATTTGATTTTTGAATTCGGGTTTCCATTTTGTCAAAATAGGTTTTATATTTTATATAAAAGCTTGGTATTTCGACGCCAAACAATGATTTGGAATTGAGGAAAAAATTGATTCTGTATTAAAAAGTTAATCCAACGGTCTCACGCCAAGCTTGTAAAAAAATGATGAAGCATTTGTGGTACCTCAATGAAGAATTAACTACGATCTCATTATTTGACGACGATGTTCCCATGAATATAACAAAAAAAATAGTAGTCGCAATTTCGAGTCGAGAAGGATTTATGGAAACTAATTTGCGGTACAATATAACCGATAACGAATTGGACTCATTATTAGAAAAAGATTCATTTTACCATATCCAATTTACCGTTTAAAAAATTCGATTTACCATACGATTTTTTGGAAAAAGATATCTCAATATGGTCCAGGGATGATAGCTATAAAGAAAATGTCAAATTTAAAAAAAATTAAGCGTCACTAACGATGTAGCGGAACGAGGTATTGCATTAATCGGATAATATTCAAGCTGCTTGACTAAGGATGAAGAACATATATATATATATATATATATATATATATATATATATATATGTAGTAGAATAAATCATATTAATGAATTACCTCCAAAGGGAATAGAGCTATTGGTCCTGTACCGATGTCAAAATTTCGAAATATATATATATATATATATATATATATATATATATAATCCAATGATCATATTTAACCCACTCTCATTACATGTGTGCTGTCTGACTTCACACAGTAACTACACGGCCGGCTAGTTATAAATAATATTTAACATTGATTCTCTATTGGAAAAGCTTTTGAAGACACACGGTATACTGATTATATGGCAGCATGTCGTATGTGACAGGTTATTGAAAATTTCGAACTATTTTTCAAGAACTATTCAATATTTAGAAGTTTTTTGTACGCTGATACGTAAATTATATAAATTAGCATAAAATATATCTGTTTGTTTTATTTTTTATTGCAAGATATTGTTCGTGAATAAAACATTTCTTGTTCTTATATTAAATAGCGGCAAATTAGGCGCTTACTTTCGACCCGATTGGAAAATGTTGTTTTGCTAACTTGACTGTCAAGTTAGCACAACACTACATTTCACTGTTGGATGAAGAGTGACAAAAATTTTTTACACAACTAATTCACGACAAAATAGCGGCAAATTATGAGCCTAGTTTCGACCCGATTGGAAAAAGTTGTTGTGCTAAGTTGACAGACATGCAATGCTCTGATCTTGAGTCGTAATTTCTGTAAATACCTTGTTAAACAGTAAAGTCAAAGATGTAACGTATAGAAAATAATACGGGTACCACGCTCCTCCGTATTTATAAATGTACAGATGACCACAAAAGAAGCGCACTTATTAATTTGGTTTTCGAACAAATACGGCTAAAATGTGTTAATTTTAAATATTAACGACTTTTATTCGAAACATTTCTCCAAAGGCCCGAATTGATAAGGTATACAATCAATTAAAAATTTTTGAAACATACGCTACTTTTGTGGACCATTAATATATCGCGTAAACTCTTATTGTTATCGGAACTGTCTGTTATCGAAACTGCCTCTCTTACTGTCCTCTCAGAATTACTTGCTGCCCTACTTGAAATAAATTCAAACAGACAAATATTATCGATTATAACAATTCAAATTTTGGAATTTTGCGCAATTGTTTTATTCAGAAATTTTTTCAGTATATGCATTTCATTAGTATATTGAAAGTTTTCAGACACATATATATTACCACAACCGATTCTAAAAATTGTTGAATCATTCAATCTTTTGAAGCGTGTTTTTTCAGCTTCGTGAGGGATTTCTAAAAACAGCAATTTTTCTATAGGTACTTGTGAATTATCAGTTAATGGCTAGTTTCTTATGTATGTAGGACACGACATTAAACAATGATACTTGTGACCATTGGTAGATGATTTTTCTCTTGTGGTCATGGATACTATTCTTGTCGGCATAAATATATCCGTTATTACTTGGCAAGTGGGTGTATTTAGTACATACATACATACGAAAACATTATATGTTTGTTATCAATAATTATAAAACGACTACTAAATATGTACACTTATAAGCAAAAAAATTGAACCACTTGAAATATTTCATTTTGTTGTCAAGAATTGTTGTTTCTATGATATAAAAAATTTTCGTATTTAACCTATTTACTGCTAAACAATTACTCAAAATAAAATTATTCTCAACCACGCTTGTCTACCCCACCATCTTCGGTCCTATGCTCGCATGGTGGCGTACATGGCGTACGCCATGCTCATCCACACTATGATCGCATTAGAGCATCCACACTATGCTCACGCTCATCCACACTATGGTCGCATTAGAGCAGTGTTGGCAGACGTACAATAATTAGTACACGTACCATAATTTAATGCATGGTACAATCCTAAGTGTAAAATCCGTCGAAATTATTTTCATTATAAAAAAAAATTAACAAAAGATAATATTAATAATTTTACTTTAATTTTTGAATTGGAATTGCCGCCATATGTTGACCAAATGAGATTTCAAGATTTAATAAAAAAAAATTTATAATTTTTGTAAGAAATTTCTCAGAATTGTTTGCAGAATTTATTGAGTATAAATGTTCATGGTAATATTTATAGTCTATTCTTATTAACTAACGTAATTAGATGAAAATTAAAATTTACTCTAAAATGTACAACAATTTTATTAAAAATGCAATGATTCTAAGCCCCTGGTACAATAATAATTTTTCACTCGTCTGCCAACACTGCATTAGAGACACGACTGTGACAATCATTATTGATTGTTAATGTGGTTATAACAATCGGAGAATGGCCAAGGTCAAAAGCATTGATGAGTTTGTAGCAGTTAAGGATTAATGATTTTCCCATTCTTGCATCGTTAATAAAGAGGTGAGTTTAGTGAGAAACGTTTTTCAAACAAAATATTGACCATCGAGTTCATCAGAATTTTCGTAGCTTAGCCCTTGTCTTATTCTTTGAGAGGCTTAAATATTTCGAAATTTTGTCTTAGACATATTAATAAATCTTTTAAAAGATTTCGTTTTGTTTGTAACAAAAAATTATTCCTTTTAGGACGGCTTGTCATTATTTAACGTAATTCACTCGTGGCAGTCAAAACAAAAGGGATAATACAGTTTTGGCAATTGTGCATATCTAGTACAATATATATAGTGTTTTAAAATTTATGCTACAATGTACTATATATATGCATATACAGTTTACGAGTGAGCTACCTTCAAAAGTATCTCCAGTTTTTTTCATTCACAGAACATCAGTTATTTGATCACAACTGTACATTAATTATACACTCGTAGTTTTATTTTCATTTGTGAATGATTATCATTATTACTTTTATTATTATGATTGTAATTTGAACAATAGCTGATGGAAATATATGTCCTGATATTGACATATTTTTAATCATATAATAATATGTTACTAAAGCTTATGATGTGATCAAAGTTAGCCCCGTTTTCTTAGTATTAAATTTCTAGTTATGCTCTTTTTGAGATTGGAGTTTTTATTCGAAGAATGTTTGACAATTTGTTCGGATTCTTTCAAAATTCCGGTAAATGGATGTAAACATGTTCTATAATATACAGACGAGTGTTATTAGGGATTGGTAGTGTCTCAGCATTATGTACATGATGATTTTTGAGCTTTATTAAACTAAACAAAAAGCTTTTATTTGACTCACCCACCACACATTATTCGCGATTTAAAATTATTTTTTAACGATACTCTTGGGGTAAGAGTGCATTAATAAAATACATAACATATTTCTAAATTCGCGCTTCAACCAGCTCTCATTTCACTTCGTACAAGATGCCCTTGACAATTTTTATTTTCTATTTCCCATTTTAACTGCCAAAATTAAACCCTATCAAGAAATTTGAACTTTAAACCTCAAGTCCAAATTTGTTACCATGTCAAATTTTAATCATTTACGTGCAATAGTTTCTGAGAAAAACACCTGTGGGAGACTGAAAGACAGGCAGACATTGAGGTGATTCAAAAGTGTTAGGCTTTGCCAATTTTGTCACGGAACACTAAAAAGATCTGAAAACGAGTTTATCTTTAAATTAAACTTGCATGACGAGGCTAAAATTGCACACATTTGCGTGTGCCTCTGTAATATAGTTGAATATTTATAATCCAAGAGCCCACCATGGTATGATTGACTGCCTAATCGAACACCCTCAATATGGAGTAAACTAATAAGTATAAAAAATCGTCTTTCGAGGTCGCCCTTAGTAAATAATTTGCAAATTACTGTAATTGAGCAACTTAAATAGAAAAACTTTCTTTTCGTCTTAAAACCTCCGAATGAAATAACATGGAATGAGAGGGAAAGAGTGGTTATCGGAACCTTACTTCCATCACCAAAATCCTTATATACTCTGCACACCAAAATAAGCGACGCACTTTAAAAAATTCATTAAAATTATTTTCTTTGGAATTTTTTTGCTACATTTACAATTTCAACTACATTTTAATAAATTTGTATATATTTTTGTTGATATTGGAGTAAAACTATAAAAGAAAACCTTTTAATTCATGGCAAAAAAAATTAATTTAAATAAAAGACAAATTTTCTTAAATTTTAAAATTAAAAAAAACTTTTTATTTCGTAATTTTTGGAAGGAATTAAACTTTTAACAGTCGATATTACTTCCTTTTGCTCTTATAACTGCCTCAAGCTTTTTAAGCACTCTGTTAATTAAGTTCGCTAATACATTTTAGGTGATTACCTCCCTTTCCTGCACTAAAGCTATTAGGGTTAATAAAAGGGCTTTATTAAGGCCCTTTTATAGCCTATTATAGCTTTATTAGGGCTTTAATAAAGCTATGAGGGCCCCCTAGGAGGGTTAATTCATCCTCTTATACGTCGGGCAAGTTCATTTCAAAGATGTTCTATGATAGTTCACACTGCGCTACGTGGTGCGGATCCCAAAATCAGAATTTCGACTGTTTAATTATCATGAACACCCTTCGGAATCGTTTTTCCACTGCTTTTGAGATTGCCCAAAGCCTCATTATGGATCCTAGTCTTGCTATTAGTGCAAAAACTATTAGAAGAATTGTTGAATTGTACTTTCATCCTAGAAAGCTAGTCGTAGCATTTGAGTTCACTGTAAATCATCGAAGAACCCACTGAGCCACCTCCGAATTACAGTCTTTCAATAATCCTACATTCAGAGTAACGATTACATGACCTTCAGTCGACTCTTGCATGTTGATCTAACAGATGCAGTGGATATCGAGATTCATCTGTAAAGAGGAAGTTCTTACATTCATTTACATTACACGTTATGAGATTTAGGCGGGCTCTTCGATGATTGATAGTTTAGAGTCACGTTATGAGATTGATTACAGTTTTGCATTAGTAGCAATATTAGGATCCATACAGAGCCTTTGGGCAGTCTCAAAAGCAGTTAAAAACGATGCCGAAGGGTGTACATTAAAATAAAATGATCGAAATTATAATTTTAAGATGTTTACCAGGTAGCCCAGAGTGAACTTCCATAGACTATCTTTGGAATGAACTTATCCGACGTATAAGACGATGAATAAACCCTCCTGGTAGCTCACAGGGTCCCATAATAGCTTGACTGCAGGAAAGGGAGGTAATCACCTAAGATAACGTAGCGAACTTCATTAAAAGTGTGTATACAAGGCTTGAGGCCGTCATTAGAAGAATATCGACTGTTTAATTCCTCCCAAAAATCTTGAAATAATTTATTTTTTTATTTTATTTTAAAATTTATGAAAGTTTGTCTCTTTTTGAATTAATTTTTTTTTGCCGTAAATTAAAAGATTTTTTTTTACAATTTTACCCCCATATCAACAAAAACATATCGAAGGTTATAAAAATGTAAAATTTCAAATTCGCCCCCTTTACCTAGAACAGTTTTTTTCAATTATAAATACGTATTTCGACTACAAAGTAGTCATCATCAGTATAAATTAGCTAGTCGTAATTTACTCTTTGACAATTAGAAATAGACAGAAAGTCGAGATCAATAGACAAAAATAAATAGTAAATTAATAATTAACTAAATTAAAATATACTAAATTTTAAACATAATAAATTTTAAAGTATATTGAAATTACTCTTGTTAAAATTTCCTTCATTCAAATTTATTCCTGTTACCTTACTCTTATTAAAATTACTCTGATATTGTCTCAGGATATGTTACTCGTCGCTAACTTGGTGACAGTTTCACAATATTTCTTGGTTTTACTCTGCTTATATATGTTTGCCCGACCTATGATACATTTGAAGAAAAATTCTACAGGCAAACATTCGGAACAAGCATGGGTAATCCACTATCACCTTTCCAAGCAATCTCGCTATGAACGACTTAGAAGAAAAAGCCAAAAACAGCTTCCAATATTTTCCAACAGTCTGGTACCGATATGTTGATGACATTTTTACGATTTTTGATACGGATAAAGAAAATCCAAAAACTTTTCTAGAAAAGCTCAACAAAATGTACCCATCTATAGAGTTCACAACATAAGTCGAAAAGGAAGGCTCGATCGCCTTCTTAGATTTAAAAATCAGCAAGAACAAGGGAACAGATAAATTAGATTTTGACATCTACAGAAAACCGGCCCACACAAAAAGATACATCGCTCCAAATTCAAATAGTCCACCTCAACACAAACTAGCCATATTTAACTTTCTAATAAATAGACTACCAAAAGTACCAATGTCGAGAGAAAATTATTTTAAAGAGGCTCAACATATTAAACAAATTGTAATATTTAACGGCTACAATCCAAAATTAATAAACAACATGATCTGTAAAATGAAATTTAAAATTTTAAAAAGAAACTCAACGACACTAACACCAGAACGGGCCAACATCGAACAAAAGAGATGGTGCAAGCTAACGTACTTCCCACCTTGTACAAACAAAATTAAAATAGAAATGGAGGATCATAATATAAAAATAGCACTCGTGAGCAAATGTAAAATTAAACAGATACTCGGGAACCCAAAAGACAAAATAGAAGACAAACAAAAATCGGGAATCTACAGCATAGAGTGTCTTTCGTGTTCACAAACATACATTGGCCATAGCTATAGACAAATTGGAACCGGCAGATTAGAAAAATCCTGTGTAGCTGCATATATTATAGAGAATGACCATAAAATCGACAAATCCAATTTAAAATTTGTTAAGGCAGTACAAAATCCCTCAGAGCTGGATGCATGCGAAAGCATATACATTCAGAAATTCAAAAGAAATATTATGTATCTAGACAATGGACCGGTTCCAAATTCAGATTTAATCAAAATCTTACGGTAAAATTAATTGCCAATATGTCCGTCTCTCTCTAAAGTCTCTCTCAATCAGGTGCGATCTTAAAATAGTCTCATAGGTCGGGCAAACATATATAAGCAGAGTAAAACCAAGAAAGATTGTGAAACTGCCACCAAATTAGCGACGAGTAACATATCCTGTGACAATATCAGAGTAATTTTAATAAGAGTAAGGTAACAGGAATAAATGTGCATGAAGGAAATTTTAACAAGAGTAATTTCAATATAATTTAAAATTTATTATATTTAAAATTTAGTATATTTTAATTTAGTTAATTTTCTATTTATTTTTATTTTTGTCTATTGATCTCGACTTTCTATCTACTTCTAATTGTCAAAGAGTAAATTACAGTCGAAATACGTATTCATAATACAAAAAAACTTATCTAGTTAAAGGGGGCGAATTTGAAATTTTATTTCAAAAACCTGGAGTTCTCACTAATTATCATTCGATTCGATAATATAATGTTTTAAAAATGTAGTTGAAATGCAAAAAAGTCGCTTTTTATGCTGTGATGTGTATAAGTTTTTTTTTTTTAATTATACTTGCCATCCTCCAGAACATGAAAATAACATTCGCTCATTGAAAGAATAATGCTATACGACCTAATTTTTCCCCTTGTATTAAGAATTTACATACGGACATTCTGTAGAAGTTTTATCGGTCACCCAATGAAAAAAAAGGCTTAAATGTAAGGACGACCATATTTTATAAGCATTTTTAACCCGACTTCAAAAAAGGAGGATGGTTCTCAATTCGTCTGTATTTTTTTTTTTTTATGTTTGTTACCTCAGAACTCCGTCATTTATGAACCGATTTTGAATTTTTTTTTTTTGTTTTAAAGGGTCTGATTCCCGATTGGTCCCATTGTCACCAAATCGCATTCTGGTGAGGGGATCTCCGGGAAATTGTGGAAAATCCTCATTATATATGTGATAACCGATTTCTGTGAAATTTTTTTTTTTTGAAAGAGTATACTCATTCATAATGGGAAAATAAAAAAATTTTTTTAAAAACCGACTTCAAAAAAATTTTTTACAAAAAAAAAAATTTTTACAAAAAAAAAACAAAATGCTTCTAAAAAAAACTGAAAATCTGTTATAAAAAAATGCACTAAAAATTACAAAAAAAAAAAAAAAACGGGTAAAAAAAAAGTGTTATAAAAAAATTCAATAAACATTATTTGGTCGTTTAGTAGGTCTACCCATATTTAGGCAAATAAAATCAGTTATAGAACTTCAAAGTCACTAAAAAGTGAGAAATAAAACCTATTTTGACAAAATGGAAACACGACTTCTAAAATCAATTATTCTATAACAAAAGATGCACTAAAAAGTAAAAAAATAATTGCATATTCTTGTGCCAATTTTAGTTCACCAAAGCAAAAATTTTTAAATATATATGTACAATTATTGTTATTTTTGGAGGCGGTGTCCAAAGGTTATGTGCATTTCTCTATGTTGACACCGCCTCCAAAAATAACAATAATTGTACATATATATTTAAAAATTTTTGCTTTGGTGAACTAAAATTGGCACAAGAATATGCAATTATTTTTTTACTTTTTAGTGCATCTTTTGTTATAGAATATTTGATTTTAGAAGTCGGGTTTCAATTTTGTCAAAATAGGTTTTATTATTAACCTTCTTTGTCATGTTACTTCTTTCTCTATGTTACTTCCGTCATTGGACATAAATACATTAGTATTTAATACGGTTATATATTTGTATTTATAATAACAGAGAATAATTTTAAGATATTATTTGTGTTTGATTTTCGATGTTATATACTGAAAAATATCGTAACTTAGTTCCGAACAGTGATGTTGCGGATGCGAATATTTTAAGGCTCACATCCACGGATTCGGATGCGGATTTATATGTCAAATTTGTTTAAAGAGATACTTTATTTAGGTACATGAATAAAGAAAAAAGGTGGTAAGAATTATTAATAATCTATATATGGAGCCATTGTGCATCAAAAAGCTATAAAATGGCTAAAGCTATATAATGGCTAAGCGACAAGAAGCAGCATCAAACTAAACACACCTCTTAGTAAATTTTGATGTAGTTTCAAAAATAGATTTCCCTCCCTAACATAATTCATCAGTTTGCCAAGAAATGTAGTCTACTTCACTTAACACTTCACTTAACCAACTTTCAATCAAATCCGATAAGTATATAAATGTCGGGTGACACCTCAAAAATTCCAAATTTTATGTGAGCCAAATTTAATGCCTGATTGCGTAGCAATTTGTAGGTTGAACACTAGGTGTATTCTTTATGGGCGCTTATACGCTTTCAGCGCCACCAAGCAACACTAAAAACACTAAACACTAAAAACGTTGTTTTTTTGTTCATCTTGACACTATGTATGTTCATGTAAAGCGCGCCTAATGGTTGAGTTCCACGATAGATATCATGCTCACAGGCGCTTTTTTAGGTAGGGCAGCAAAAGAGTGAGCACCAAATCGTACCAACTCCCAAAACGAATACTGTATAAGCGTTTGTTTATTTATCTGTTACGTGCGCCAGGTTTTTTTTAGTATATTAATGCATTTTTTAATATTTTAATGTTTTAAGTCTTTTTTTTTCTGAATTAACAAAAATAAATCACATAACATAAAAAATCTCAATAGAAAAAAAAACCTACATTACCGACATACTTTATCAAATTGTCAGTTTAGAATGTTTTGTTTTGATTTTTGGTGCTTTTGAAGTCAATCAAAAAAATATAAACATTCTAATTCTTGAAATACAGCTAAACTTTTTTCATCTGCCATATTGAATATTGATGGAACCTGACGCTTACATGTACTTATAATGCCAAGACGGACTGCATTTTCAAGCGTAGGGTAAAGGTTCATTAACCAAAACGAACGCCAATAAATTGCGCTTAAATGCGTGAGCGCTGAAAGCTGGTAAACGCCCTAAACAAATACACCCGTAGTCCTTCCCAAATGGGAATATCTAAATTGTATATTATTAAATAGTTATCGAAAAACAATTGGTTTGAATAATTTAGGGTTATTAATCAGATGACTATTTCTCAAGAATTAAATCGTTCCAATCCTCCCCTCCAACAACATAATGTATTGTGCTATTGTAACTTGCTCATACTTATATGTGAACAATGTCACGGAATACATATCGGTTAAAAAAAGATTGTGATCGATAAACTAAAATATACTGTTTTCACATATGTTTTTTGTTTTTACATTATGTATCAAGCAAAAATATTTCCAGTCACATATACTTTGTTAAATCTTTTTTAATGCACTTTGTACACTTGGGAGATTTTCGAAATGTATTGAAAGAAAATTGGAATGTTCAACATTGATATATTATATTATGTATGAAGCTCCATTTCTGTTTAAACTTAAATTTATGGTGCCTACATTCATCAATTAGTTTGAGCAGTGTGTGTAATTATGTGTAAGTGTGTGATGGCTTATTGAAAATTTATTATTTTTCTTGAAAAATTATTGATGAATGGTCTTTCCTATTATTAACTTATAGTAATCGGTCCGAAAATTGAAATCCAAACTTAAACCGTATCTCCATGTTTTGAGGTCACCAGAGTATATTAACAAAATTTTTGAGAAGATGTTTGAGTTGAGACATTGGTTTTGTGGCTTCATTGGCTTCTCTGAGGTGTCAATCGTATTTTATCACAATTCCACTGACCTCTTTATTGTTAGGTTAAAATCTAAACCAACTAACAAAAACAAATCTCCTTCTTATAGTTAATATCGACACTATACAAAGGGTAAAAATAATATCTACTAATATCCTGTTTTTACGATAATAAGAATATACAATTATACATTAATATTTCAAGTTCAAACTTGAGGACCATAAAACACAAATGTTTTCACAAAAGTAAAAGGGGGTTAAAATATGTGATTCATACCTCCTAGTTGGAATATAAACATCTTCGTTAACAGCTGGACAGGATATATCACATACGAAGGACATGCTTTAAGATTAAGACTGCGTTTTTAAACAATAAATAAATATATAACAATCAACATATAAGTATTATTATTTCTCAACAAAGATCACCCAAATGTCCAAAATCCTAATAGGTTATGGATGCCCAGACGTAATTAAAAGTGATCAACTAATTGTTGCGAAATAAATTTAAATTCAGCGTAAATTAAAATTATTGAAAAAAGGAAAAAGTGTATTTATTAAAGTGCGAGTTAAATTATTACTACTATAAATAAATAAATCAATATGGAAAGTTTAAAATAGAAGAGATAAATTCAAGAATGCAATGGTGAAAAATATATTGTTGGAAATTTGGAATTCAACGTTATTGGATGAATTAATGTGATTAATATGGCGATACCAGAAATATTAGATAACGAATATATGCGAAACGTGAATTTTCGACCAAAGATATTATTGATAAATTGGATAAGATTTTGAACAAAAATGAATACAGCCAAGCAGCTAATTGTAATAACATCTGCATTCAGAAAGATAAGTATTTCAAATATAAAAATTTTTTTTGTTAAATCACTACAAATAAATCACTATAGATTCATTAAATTTTAGATCAAGTCATTCTATAAACTAATGGTGAATCTTGATAGATATTATAATATAATAGATTATTATAGTAGATATAACATTAACAGAATTATGATATAAAAATATCAGTAATATTAATCGAGCTCATTTATTAAAAATATCATATTAACGATATATTATTATTAACGATATTCCCTAAATTATTTGTTAGTTATGCATTTAAAATATTAAAATTATTTTAAATTTTAAGTGAAAAGTTTTAACAGCTGAAACACTAAAGAATTAATAAATAAATAATAGTCATTAAAATTGGTTCTAATTAGTTTCGTTAATTTTTAGCATAGCAGAATATTATACGTAAAAGTCAATTTCAAATTGCACGAAACGAAGAAAACTGGCAAGAAATGGAAATCAGGATTGAATAAAACTGCCGACTAAATAAAACGGTTGGTCACAACGGAAATTTGAAACATCTAAGTAATAAGTAATTAGGATTCCGATTTAACACAAGGAAGAATAGAAAATATTTTGTACCGTATAATATTCAATCTGCAAGACAGGCGTCAGAATTATCATCAAGGCAAGGTTGACGTAATTAGTAAGTCGATTAAAAATATTTTTGGATTTCTCCAAATGTAACAATTTTTGAATGTAAAGTAAATGTTTTAATAAGTAAATATTTAACTTTACAAATGGTACTAATATTGAATTTTAAATTTTATTTAAAGTTTTATTTTTATTTGAAATTTTATTTTATCTAAATTTTATTATATGGGATCAACAGTAAAATAAGAAATATGAAATTTACTAATTGATAATTATATAAGTTTTTCTACATCGAAAAATTTCATTAATTTTATAAATACTTTATAAATATTTTATAAGTACGTTGAAATTTGATTTAAACATATGGAATCAAAATTAAAACCATATGAATACAATTAAATTTATTAGTTGAGAATTGAGAAAAATTTTATTAATTTTAATTCTAAAAGTTTTTCTGCAATAAATAATTTCGTTAATCCCACAAATGATACGTTAAAATTTAATTATAAATCAATGACATCAGCACTCCGGTCTTGGATGTAGAATTGAGTTCATCGGCGATTTGTAATTTGAGTAATATGTATGTAAATGAATTCAGTTATTATCCATGATATGAAGGGTGTTGAATTCATTGGAGTTATAAAACATACATGGTAATTAGAACAAACTTAATTTAATATCAAATGAAGTCTCTTACGATTTCAATATTTTATTTATTAAGCATTCGTCAGAATGTGTTTTTCTCCAAACAACGTTTTTATTATTTGACTAATTAAAAGTCACATCTAATCATCACATTTGCAGCCCATAGTTTTCAAAATAAACTGGATAATAGTTTAACAAAATTAAAAATAAAAATTGTATAAGACGACCATAATTTAATATACATTCTAATGTATATGGTCCGTCGCCCTCAATAAATGATAAAAATTAATTCGTATTATTTGTGGATGAACTTACACATTTAAAGTTTTACATATTTAATTAAATAAGTCGAGTTATTCATGATGTTAAAAGGCAAGCGAAGTTCGATTTAATTTTTATTAGTTAATTAATTTTTCGGTAAAGAAAACGGTAGAGAGTACATCAAATGAAATGAAAACTTGTTATGTGAAAAAGGTATAAGCTACCATCTCACTGTTCCACTACTAAATGGTAATAACTACACAACTAAATGGTGTATCCGAAAGGATGGTTAGGACGATTACAGATAAAATAGATAAAATATTCCGGGGGATGCAGTTTTAACTGCAACATATCTAATTAACATAACACCTACTAAATCATTGAAAGTAACCAAAACAGCATATGAGTTATGGCATAATAAAACGCCACAGATATAGTACCTTAAGGTATTTGATGCAAAAGTTTATTTGCATATGAAAATAAATATGAAAATCTTCAAGGGGAATACTGATCAGTTGCAAACTAAATGGATACAAGGTGTAAAATGTGAACAGTGTAAAGTAAATTATTGAATCATTAAACTCAGTTCCAAGTTAATGGTTAATGTCTGTAAGAGAATCTAATATCTCTAACGAATCATTAAACTCAATTCCTAATTAACGGTTAAAGTCATTAAGAGAAACTAAAGTTTCTGACGTATCTTTAAACTGACTCCTAACGAAAACTTATTTCAAACTGACTTTCTTAACGAGTCACTAACGGATTATTAAACTCAGTAGAATCCTCACCCAATAATATATCAAATAAAATACTACGACTTAAAAACACAAATTAGATAAGATAGAAAAGCATAGAAAAGTTTTCATCTCATGACAAACAGTTTAAACTGACTTTCTTAACAAGTCACTTACGGATTATTAAACTCATTAGAATCCTCACCCAATAATATATCAAATAAAATTACCACGACTTGAAAACACAATTAAATAAAATAGCGGAAAACTTTAGCGGATTATTCACCTAACGATTATTTAACGAGAGCTCAATTCGTTATATATATATTATATCCCTGATTCGTATCAGCAAAATAAGAATAGAAATGACACTAAACAATGGCAACAAGTAATTAAATAGAAATTAATTTCTTTATTAGTAAATAACCGATTGTCTCCCTTAAACTCGACCTTACGCATTACCGTGCTCTAGATAGTAGAATACAAATAATAGATATTTACAATTAAAAAATAACGAATTTGGAAATCCATTAAAAGTATAAAACTTGTCTAGTTGTCAAAGGTTTTAGTCAAAAATATTTTATAGATTATAGTGAAAAATTTTCTCCTATGATGAAAATTTAAAGTTTTAAATTCTTGTTAGCTTCATCGGATCAATTTAATTTAATAAATTTACATTGACGTAAAAATTGAATATGAAAATTTAAAGTTTTAAATTCTTGTTAGCTTCATCGGATCAATTTAATTTAATAAATTTACATTGACGTAAAAATTGAATTGTAAATGATTATTCAAAAAAGGAAACGTATATGTACCTGGAGTGTAAAAAGCCAAATGATTCAAGTATAATAGTTTAATATGAAATGGATATTTACGATTAAAATAATGAATTTAGAAATCCATTAAACATATAAAACTTGTATAGTTGAAATATAACTTGAAACAAACATGTAGTTTCTGATTTGAAATATTTGAAAATACCCTCAAAGAACAAGGCTTTACAAATTCCTTTAGGACAAAATTTTATGTATACAGTAGTATACACTCCTGTTCATTGGGGTTTAAACAGTTGAATTATTATAAGTATTACTGTATGTAATATTATACAAATATTTAGTAATATGTACGCTTAAAATGTTATTTGTTGGTTCGGTTTTTATGAAGAAGAGTGTACATATTAGATAGACACCATGTGCCTGAAAATAGTGATGTTCTGTATTAAGTATTATATGATCTACTGATTTGCAATTTATATATATTAATAAAATAATAATTTTTAAAAAACAATATTTGATAAAAAAATTTCAATTGTCCATTTAAATGATATTAAACTTGTCTTAAGAAAACTTAATAAAATATCATTAGATCAGAATACATAATAGAACAGAACTAAATAGATTCAATACACATATGATTGTATTCAATACATATGACCCTTAGAAAATAAATTAAATTTTATGGGTTTAAATGGGTTGATATAATTTTACATCAGGCCCGATAAAGAATAAAATTAGAAATATATTTAATAAATACATAAATAAAAGCTTTTATTTAACCTAGGTTATTAAAAATTATGACAAACTTTTAAATAAGTTTTTAGATATTTAAAAGGGTATAATTAACTTAAATTATGTACGAAAAATTTTTGTAAATTTTTGTAAAACTATGTAAATTCTGGTTGGAGAAGAAATGAAAAGAATCAAATATTAATTAATGAAAATAATAATGGATTTATTAGTGTAGCCATAAATATATATCAAAAGATTCAAACATTTTCACATTCTAAATCTTTTCTTCTGCGAACAATGTCAGAAAATGACAATAATTTTAAAATATATATTCCAATGGATAAACAAATAATAATATTACTGACAATGTCACTACAACGAAAATATTTGTTTAATTGAGATTGGAAAAGTAGAAAATAAATAATTTAAATTTATTTCAGATAATTAATATTAATAAGTAAAATATTAAGATAATATGTTAATTTATATTGTAATTAATTATCAAAGTTTTAAGACATGATCGGTAAGGTTTTTGCTGGGTTTTCCCTTAACCCGCTGCAACGAATGTTGGATCAATATGTCACTACCCATGAAATTAAAAGCAGAAAATTGAAGTATGTCTTTCGTAATGAAATAGTTATTCGATTTATGATAAGAAAGGATGAGAGAAATATGTATTCACAAGTATTCTGTTTAGAAAAATAGGAGATTAATTTTTGAGGGGGTCTGTTAGATTTTAACAACCAACTAACAAAAACAAATCTCCTTCTTATAGTTAATATCGACACTATACAAAGGGTAAAAATAATATCTACTAATATCCTGTTTTTACGATAATAAGAATATACAATTATACATTAATATTTCAAGTTCAAACTTGAGGACCATAAAACACAAATGTTTTCACAAAAGTAAAAGGGGGTTAAAATATGTGATTCATACCTCCTAGTTGGAATATAAACATCTTCGTTAACAGCTGGACAGGATATATCACATACGAAGGACATGCTTTAAGATTAAGACTGCGTTTTTAAACAAATAAATATATAACAATCAACATATAAGTATTATTATTTCTCAACAAAGATCACCCAAATGTCCAAAATCCTAATATTTATAACTGGACAGGTATACTTAAGGGTATAAACGTGAAATAACGTCTCCTAAAATAATGAAAAACAGCACTGACTAACCGCCTCAACTAGCCAAGGTTCTAAAACATTATGTGTGTGGTGGA
This sequence comes from Nineta flava, assembly GCA_963920215.1. Lineage (NCBI taxonomy): Eukaryota > Metazoa > Arthropoda > Insecta > Neuroptera > Chrysopidae > Nineta > Nineta flava. The sequence goes on along the minus strand of OY986040.1, from coordinate 85,232,250 downwards.
AATACATATGATGCGCTGAAACTGAGCGCGCTTCAATTGGGTCTAATGGCGTAACATAGGATAATCTGTCCAGTTATTTAGAGATCAGTACACAATTCAGTCAAAGTGAAGAAGGGGATTAGGGAAATTTTACAACAATTTGTCTAATGATCATTTTTTCTGTAACTCAGATATTTACCGAAACATTGCCGATTTGATATTCTCTAATTTGTGAAAATCAATATTTTTTGTCGCCATCTTTTCCAATAAATAATATTACTATTATTAATTATTAAAAGTATATGTTTTTGATGTGAAAACATCTATATAGTGAGATTATACAATAGAGTGAAATGAAATTTCAATTTATACAATGTGCCTTTTTTTTAACGATCGGATTTCAGTCTCAGGCTCAAAACTATTTTTTTAAATTAGTTAGTAAAATAAGTGAAAGATACAAAAAAAATTTTAATAGAACAAAAGTTGTAATGAAAATTTTTACTATTATGATTCTTGTAGCTAATGGCAATGTTTCAGTGAAAACCGTTAAAAATTTTCAAAAAGTATTCAGATAAAAAAAACTAAATACTGGGAAGTTGAGCGTGTGGACTTAGGGGTTACACTGAAAATGTATGATTCAGAGACAAATACACCCTACGGCATATTGGTTTCCTTTTTCATAACTAAATTCATAAAATAGTTTATCCGTAAACAGATTTAACAAAAAAATATAAAGGTACACAATATTTAGTTTTGAAACAAAAAAGTTACCTTTTCTGTAACTCAATATAGTGGGTCAATTTTTGTTATGAGCATTATATTTTAAACATACGCCAGTCACTAGTGTTGTGGGACAATACCTTATATTATTTTAACTTGTATATATGGGTACAAATATGTAAAAAAACAAAAACGCCCGTGTTATCTCGGAACAACTTTTGGCAGTCAAAAACCTTAAAATTTTAGGACTGTTTTTCTCTTATAACTCCTAAATGGTGTATCCAAGAGTCATTGTATAACCAAAAAGTCATGGTATAATAAATTAAAGAACATTATATTTTGTGTCGAATCAGTGCCACAGCCTAATAGTTCGGTCAAAACTATAAATGAGCTTGGACATGATAATTCTTTGAATTATAAATGAGCTTGGACATGATTTTCAAACGATCATGATGATCTCGTATAACTTATTTATTCCATGCACCCGTGTGTTATCTTTTAAACGGTACGAGATAAAAGAAATTTTTACATAAACAAATGTTTCTATCATATAAACAAGCAACTTTTGTTTGAAACATTTTTTTGAAACCCATAGTTTTCGTGTAAATACGGGGAGTAAATGTGACGTGAATTTTGTATTTACGCCAGAAATTTTGGATGTTTCAAACAAAAATTGTTTATTTTTTTGAGACAAATACTTTCCATATCGTGCAACATTCAAAAGAAAGATTATACATCTCGTTCATACTTCCCTGTTTTGATCCTCTTCTGACTGGCGTAATCGCATTTTTGTAAATGCCTAATAATTAATGAACTCTATATTGATATATTTAATTTACTATTCGTATAATCGCAAATTTGGAAATTAAACCAGAGTGGATGCAAATTTATCCACTTACTGAACACATACGTTCTCTATATCATGATTAATTTCATTGTATATTCAAACTTAACCCCCCTTGACCCCTGGGGTGGTCTTTGGCCTTGGCTTCGCGTCCCTGGCATAATGCAGAAAACCGCACCCTTATAGCATGAATAGAAGTAAAAACGATAATTTTGAAGGATTTTCCTCATTTGTAAAATTAAAGTTATCCGATTTTTCCCGTAAGTTTGAAGTTATTCCGCGTCAAAAATAAAAAACTTCTAGCATTTCTAGAAGTGGGTTAGAACTTGTATACGTCAATGAGTGAGCCAGATACACAAAGGGCTGTATATATTATAAGACGCTAATATGTGTGGATATGGAACTATTTCTGTACCATGACGGTACTAATATACTTTTGAAAATTGGATTTAGAAATTAGTGAATTACTATCATTATTTAAATTACTTTAGAATTACTGTATAATCATATATAACCTTGAAACTTACATAGAGTATTATGTCCGTCAAAATCAATAAGTGATTTATTGGTCATGACCAATAAAAATATTCGGAAATTATAAACATAACAGAAATATTAAAAATTTGACGTTCGAAATCCATCGCATATATTTCAAATAACAAGGAACCAGTTGTGCAAATCAAAACAAAATTGTGTATTCGAGAAATTGATTTAAAAAATATGCATAAGATTTGCATCTGGATATCGGTTTTTGGTGCAAACGCAATCATCGCCAGTAACTAAACCCTTGTATAGCATATTAAAACAATTAAATTATTAGTTTACATTGTAAAAGTTCATTTAAAAACATTTTATACTATGATTTAGCTACTGACGTTGCAACCAAAATACTGGTATCTAGACGTAAGTCTTGATTTATATTTTTGGTACCCATTTGCACCAATCTATTTATGTAACGCTTTATTTGATTTACTTCTTAAACTTATAAATTGCATTATACCAATTGATAAGCTGTTCTTAAACAGACTAAGCAGCTCTTAATTAACCCGACTTCAAAAAGGAGGATGGTTCTCAATTCGTCTGTATATTTTTTTTATTTTTTATTTTTTTTTTAATTTTATTTATTTTTATTTTTTATGTGTGTCACCTCAGAACTCCGTCGTTTATGAACCGATTTTGAATTTTTTGTTTTGTTTTAAAGGGTTTGGTTTCCCATTGGTCCCATTGGCACCCAAATCGCATTCTGATAAGGGGATCCCCGGGAAATCGAGGAAAATCCTCATTTTATATGTGATAACCGATTTCTGCGATTTTTTTTTTTGAAAGGGTATACTCATACATGCTGGGAAAATAAGAAAATTTTTTTAAAAACCGACTTCAAAAAAATTTTTTACAAAAAAAAACCGACCCCAAAAAAAATTTTTTTTGATTTTATAATCTAAAATTTTAGTTTTTTTTCCATTCTGTTGTATTTTCAACTACTTTAATTAAAGCACTCATGTTTATTGCTTGTTTTGATTTAATAAAGAGGGTGAAAATTTTTTTTAAATCTCCACCTAAGCATTTTCCACAAATACTAAATAACAGCTTTTCAAAAATCTATAAAACCATTTCGATCTCCTTCAGAGTGGCAATACAATAATATTTTTTTATTACTCACACAATAAGGATTGATAAAAAAATCATTAAAAAATTCGAGAATTAATAGTATAAAACAAAAAAAAATCGCGCTTAACAAGTAGCAACAAAGGACTTTCTTAATCGTGGTCTGGCAGAATTTTGGTCAAGTATTAATGTGCCAGACCAATTCTATTCAAATGAGCGATAAGAAACGAACATTTTGACGTTTAATTTTTTCTTATACCTTATATAGAAAATTTATTATTGCAATAAATATTTTGAGGGTGGTCCGGCAAACAGTTGTATCAAGAATAGAGGTGCCAGACTTAAATTTTTATATTCTACTGATTAAAACTCCTTCGAATAGTAGATAATTGTACTTATGTTCAATATCCAAAAAGTAATAAAGTCCACTTTTGTACTTATTCTGGATCACCACCTTTTACGACGGAAAGAATATAATTTAAATATTTTATACTTCAAGGCACCCAAAGAAAATAAAAATCTACTAGAAAGTAACTTGAATGTCACTAGAATTATAGTTTGTATACACCTGTTGAATCTTAAGGTTGTAACAGCATACTACCACTTTTCGACAGATTTTGCTCATTTTTTTTACAGGCTAAAAATAATGTTTTCTAATATATTCCGAAGTTTCAGAATTTTTGACCGTTTACAACGCGAGATAATTAATATCAAAGTTATCATTCTCTCTCACTCTCTCTCATTAGAAGCATGTAAAACTTCATGCCCGCCCAACTATTATCAGTTATATTAGTGTTTTACCGTTTTGTTTTCGAAATATAAAAGTTTAAATTCATTTATTTTCTTAAAATCAACATTATTTTGTATATGTGAACAGTGTTTGTGTCTATGTGTTGTATATGTGGGTTTATGTATTTGTGCTTTTAATAAAATCAAATCGGTTTGTTGTACTGATTGGATAACACAGTGCTAGTACATCCTTAAGTATGCCATAAGTAAGTAATACTTATGTAATAGCGGTGTAACAAACGAAATAATTAAGAGTTTTTAAATAAAAATTAAGAGTTTATAAAAACTAAAAAACATGCTTTTATTGGAATATGAACTAAAAAATCCAAAATAATTGAAAATAGAATAAGAATAAAGATATTGATGACAAAAACAAAAGCATGCTCTCTACTTATTCTTGTAAAAGTAAAGCCATTATGAAGACGTAAGTAGAGAGAACCCCATGGTATTGTTTACATTAAAGTTACTTTTGTTGTCAATCTCTTTATTCTATTCTATTTTAAATTATTTTGCATTGTTTAGTTTTCATATTCCAATAAAAGCATGTTTTTTACTTTAAACTTTAAATTTTATTTTTTTGTTTTTTAGTCTTAAAACAAAATTATTTTTTGTGTAGTAGTTTCATTCTTCATTATTATTCCCACGAGTAATGGATTGAATACAAATTTTACCAAAGAAAGTATATATCGAATATTGCATAAGAAATTTATGGCAAATAAAAATATTTTTCTAAATTTGAATAGTTGGAAATGTCATTTTTTTATTAAAATTTTGTTGATGATATATCTATGGAAACTATAAACTACTATCACACTATAAATGGTTAAAGTGGTTATTAATAGTTTTTATTATAGAAAAGTTGGAAATTTATATTTTGGGTATTAAAAAATTTAAATTAAAATTTATTTATTTATTTCTTTTAATTTTTTTATAAAAAAAAAAATTATTGTCATCCGTTCTTAATACGTGTGCAAAACTTCAGATTATTCAGACATCCGAAAACTCACTTAAAAAATTCCAATACATTCATACATAGATAGATACATACAAGCCAAGCTTAAAAAAGCATGTTAATAAGTATTATTTAGTAACGGCACACTTAAATAAAAAACGGTGATAATGGACGTTAGAGTTTTATTTCCAGTTATGCCAAAACTCAATGTCAAAAGTCAACATTCATTTTATTATCAAGGAACTATTTTCTTTCATTGTCTGGGTACCTTTCATAAAATTAGATTATCTCAAATAAATGACTCGAATATGTAAATTATTTTTTATGGATTTTATTATGAAATTTTCATTCATTCATTAAAATGAAAAATAAAACTAGCTATATAAATATATTATAGGTACTGTTAATAAAATTAAATATATTATAATACTTTATATATTGGATAAGTTTTCTAATGTGAAAATTGAGCTTCTCCATACTACTGGGAGCATTATGAACAAGGCATTCATAATCTTATTATCTATGTTCGTAAGTTCGTAAGTAGGGATGCTGCTTATATTCGCATCCGCAATCGCGGAACTTTCGCATTAATTTTAGCATCCGCATCCGTAATAATCAATGCTGCTTACGGAGCTTTTGTGGATGCGAATGTTGCTTGTTTTGTTTAGCATTTCTTATTCTAAATAAATCACAATATGTTTAGACGTGTTATTATATGGATGTTTTTTTATTTATATCAATAATTTACATTATTGAGTATTTCGTCTTGAATATTCTATTTGACAAGTTAATCAGGAATGCCCCCACCAAAGTGTGATTTAGTCTTATTTTAAACTAAATAAACATGACCGAAATAAATCTCTTTGTGAAATATGCAATAAAACATACTCTAGCTAGGGCCGTACTAGCACGTGTTTGAGGAATCATCTAAAATCTATGTACCCGGAGCAGTTTAGCTTGTTAAACGCGGGGCAGGATTAATCTATCAACCTGTGGGAAACAGGATGGAACCAGAAAGGCAGCGATATTGCTCTTTATTAAATATAATGCAACAAATTTTAAATTTCGAAAAATTTGATTATAATATAATAATAATAATAACAGCCTAGACCCATTTCTGGGTATACGGCCTCCCCCGAAAGTTATTCTTGTAGTACAGGCAACAAATTTAGGACAAGCTTCCACGCTTTTTTATGCGTTGCCAATCTCATCCTCAAGCTGCCCGCGTATTTCCTAAAGGGATTGCACCACCTTGTGAATTGTCTGCCTGTGTTTCTTTTGCCCTCCATCGGCAACCATTCAGTACATAACTTGGACCATCTATTGTCTTTTGTACGCATCAAATGTCCTGCCCAGCTCCATTTGAGTTTCTTGAATGTAAAGCAGCGTCCTGTATTTTTGATCTTTTTCGTATTTCCTTATTTTGAATGCGATCATTTGCGTACTAAGTTGCGTACTAAGCTTAGCTCTATTTTTTTGTTATGTTGCCCAAGTTTGGCATCCATATAGTAAGACTGGTGTTATTGCTGTACCAAAATTTTGGATTTAATTGATTGAGAAAGATTGGCGTTGAAGAGTTCCTTGAGCGACCAGTATTTTTTCCACGCAGCTATGCATCTACGTTCAATTTCTTTGTTCGTTTTGTCTTTGAACGAAATTATTTGACCCAGATACACAGCTTCTTCTACATATTCCAGTTCTTGGTTGTCTATGAATATGTCGATTTTGTTACCATTTGTAATAAGTTTACTCTTACTGAGATGTCTGCCTTTACCTCGTTCAATCTGTCTTGTTTGTCTGAAGCATTATGTACAAAGATTATTAAGTCATCCGCGAATCTGAGATTGCTTAAAAACTCTCCGTTTATTTTAATCCCTTTTTCCTCCCAATTGCGATTTTTAATGACCTTTTCCAGAGCACAGTTGAAGATATCCGGACTTAATGAATCACCTTGTTTAATTCCGCGTTTCTGTTCAAACTCAGGACCCTTTACATCGATTTGTACGTAAATCTTGCTACCTTCATATATATTTTTAATCAAGTGAATATATTGTTCATGTATTCCGGCTTCCCTAAGAGATTCTAAAATATAAACATGGCTCAGGGAGTCAAAGGCCTTATTAAAATCTAATGAAGCGCAGTATACGACTTGGTTGTATTCTGTGCTCTTTTCTAAGACCTGATTGATGACGTGAATGTGGTCAATTGTCGAATATTCCTTTTTGAATCCTGCTTGACAACGGTCCTGGTACTCGTTTAATGTTGAAGTTAGTCGTTTTTGGATTATTTTCATAAAGATCTTATCAAGACGCTACTCAGAACAATTGGTATTTCGGTATTGTTGCCGATTCAAATATTCTATTGTAAACTGTACACAAATAATTGACCAGCACATTTTTGCCCTCTCTAATATGAGTGTAGTATTTGGTCAATACCCGGTGATTTGTCATTTCCCAGATTCTCAACTGTCCATTCAATTTCTGTGCTCAAAATTTGAGGTTGGGTTTGTGAACCTGGAATTGTAGAGGTAGGTAGATTGTAAAGGCTGCCCTGGACGGGCTACACTTCGACCATAAGGTCCATTGTGACGCCTTAGGATGTGAGGATGTGAGTGGAGTGGAAGGAATTTGTGAGTAGACTAGGAATTGGTAGGATATGCGGCTGCAGCCGACTTTGATAACTATGCCGATATTCATCTGGAGTTCGTGAAGGAAACTGCAGAAAACCTTCTCAAGCATAGCCGGTTACTTCGTTCTTGTCCATATGCCGACAGTTTAGTCAATCAACCGCCCCTTTTTTTTTATAATTGACAAACTGCCGATGTCGGGATTCGAACCCATAACCTCCCAGTTTCCAAGTACTGCATACTGCGCAGACATGACGCCTTAGACCGCTCGGCTACTTGGCTGGTACCTGGAATTGTAGTCACTGTTTGAATTTTGTCTACGGATTCATAAAAGTTTCTATAGAAATCTGTCGGTATTGCGGATATTTTTTCGCGGGTGAAATGTTTCACTCCCATGTTGTACTTAAGATTTTTTATCAGGAATCTACTATTTGAGTTTTGCTGGCTTGCCTTTTTTAAACAAATATGGTTCGTTAATGATTGTTGGATGATTCTTGCTCTGTAATGCCTAACATCGTGCCGAATTTTCTTTCATATAAGTTTTTTCAGTTCGCCGAGCTCGGTATCTTGACCATTGCTTTTAATCGATATTTTCTCTAGAGTTGATCTTTTTTCTATAAGTTCTAATGTTTCATCTGTTAATTTGTGTGGTTTCGTTTTTTGACTTACAGGATTTAAATTTGCATTATGGCTGCTATCGATTATTAATTTTTCAATATTGTCGTGTATTTGTTGAGTTTTAAGCTCACTCGTTTGTTCCGTTGTTCTCTCGGAGAGCATAAATTGCTCTATTCTGTACTCTGCCGCATTTAATTCATTGACTGGAGATAGTTGTTTCTTATACTTATGCAGTCGTATTTGATCATTATCTAGAGCTAGTTTTAATCTTACTAAATGGTCACTATCGAAATTTAAGCAGTTTAAAACCTGGATGCTATGGGCGTTTTCTATTTTATTTAAAAGTATGTAGTCTATTTCGAATTTGTCTTTCGCTGGTGATATCCATGTCTATTTTCTTTGCGGTTTTGCTTTAAAGAAGGTGTTTCCTATTTTTAAATTATGTGTTGCAGCAAAATTTATAATTAAGTTGCGTGTACCGTATCCGAATTTCCCCAATAAATGCTTTTCGCTCTGTTCTTGTTTACCTACTCGTCCGTTAAAATCTACCATAGCGATTATTATATCCGACAATTTTTTGTTTGGTTAATAGTTTCATCTAGTTTCGTATAAAATTCGTCGATATCTTCCACACTTGAGTTTGCAATTGGGGCATGAACTTGTACTATTAATAGCCGCATGCTTTTTATTTTAAGTTTTAATACTACGATTCGAGATGATTATAATATAAAGAATATTATAAATTATTACCATCTATTCCCTTTATTCATGTACCAACCACTAAGTATCTCTTTAAAAAAAACTTTAAAAATATTTCTTCATCTTTGGATGTGGGCCTTAAAATATCCGCAACCCGTAAGTCAAAAAATGCACATTCACAACATCTCTGGTTCGTAGTTCCTGTAATAAGAAAAGTTGTCATCATGAAGTGAGTAATCTCAATTAGAGGGTTGATTCTTCCGAATGCGTCTTGATCACACTAAAATTATGACCGCTAGAGAGTGATTTATGTTTTCTAAGGAAGTGTTTTCGCTAAGTTTTACGAATTTTTCAATTTTATAATTTATAATATATACCTTTGTTTTTGTTTTTAGCGAATTTCCACCTAAGGAAATTGAGCTATTGCTTTGTACCGATTTTAGAATTTCGTAAAAATTTCTTCAAATGTTCATCGATCCTACTAAATAGATACTAAAATGACCATCGTTAAAACTTTTATAAATGTTTAAGTGCCTGTGGAGTCGAATTTGAATGAAATTTGGTATGTGATATGCTTTTGGTATTTGAAAGGTCAAGTTCGTTAATGGATAAAATCAGACAAGGGGGGTTTAGGGCTGGCGAAGGGGGATATTACACTAATATTAACAATTCAAGATTGAAAGTTAAAATCCTAAATATCTCTGTCAACTTGAGAGTTTGAGAAAAATGATAAAGTAATGAATTGTAGCAAACATGATTTTCTACAAATTTGCTCCATATACATTTTTCGATTGTTCTAATATTAAGAGAGATATTTTGTGTTTTCTTCTGCCTCTATGCCTCGCTTATCCCTTGCCCTATGCCATTCATTAATAAAATTAGCCTTGCAACTACCAAAATCAGATACGACATTTCATTTTAATTACACTAAAATTGTGTCCGCTAAAGAGTGATTTATGTATTCTAGGGACGTAACGAATTGTTTTATTTCATTGGATTGCTTAAATTTAAAATTTTATGTACCATATTTTTTATAATTATTACAAAAAAAATGGTACATAATTCTTATTTTTATGCAATACAAATGATACAAAAATATCATAAAACAAAAAAAGTATAATTAAGTACTTGAAAGCCGTTTTTTTTTTTTTAAATTTTAGCAACCCAAAAAATAATATACAATCCATTTTAATAATATTTATGCAATAATATAAAACCAATCATCAACTGATATACTTGCCTTGAATATCACCTTGGAAAATTAATAGTTACTAGTAAGTAATCAGAATGTACTAGATTCAATGTAGTAATAAAGTATTTTTTAGCAAAGGCACACTTAAATTAAAAACGGTGTTAATGAATGAATATTAGTGATACCCACTTATTTACGTGCATTTAAGATTACTTATCGATGAAAATATGCATTTCCATTTGGAGAGTATGGAATCGCCAAATTTGAAGCCAGATCGAAAAAATTGTTTTATAGAAGTTTTGTATTCGCTATCCGCTGCTGTTGTTTGGCATCCTCTGAACCCAAAAATACTTATTATGTAGACACCTCAAAAACGAATGAATCTATACATTAATAACAATAATAATATTGGGGTTTTACGTCCGTTTCTAAGACTCCATGGTCTATAACAATGACCACCAACATCATTACTTTTTCAACGTTCATTAATTTTTAACCTTGCATTAATGATTTAGGTGGAGTACAAGTAATCTATTTACAGACTAAAAATTGGTAGATAATGCAGCTGTTGCCGAATTTGATAGGAACTATGTCTATATTTATCTGAGCTCGTGAAAAAACTGTAGAAAACCTACACGAGGATAGCAGGTTAATTTTAATTTTTACGACAAAAAATTATAAACTCTCTTGACGATTTTGTAGAATTTTATGAATGTACAATATCTAGCCCATGCACGCCCGTAAAAATTGTTTTATCATTCTTTTAAGCAGACGCTGTTGTTTTTGTGTTAATTAATAATTTTTCTTCATCTGGTGTGTACTATGGACCACAAAAGTTGATGTTATTTTTTTAAATTTTATAATTGATTTGTGCCATATTGATTCCGTTTTCGAATAAAAGTTGTTGCTATGTTTCTAATAAACAACTATTTTTCGAAAACCGAATCCATAAGGCACAAATCAATTATAATTTTTTTTTTAAATGACATCAACTTTTGTGGTCCATAGTACACATATTATCTCGGTACAAATATAGAATAAAATATATGATTTTATGTGTATGTATGTGATCATGTGTATTATGGTTTTTATTTGATCTTCAATGTTAGTACACATGGCCACAAAAGTCGCGTTTTCAAAATTTTATGATTAATTTATATCTTATTTATTCAATTTTCGAGAAAATGCTTGGGATAAAAGTTTATTCCTTATAAATACACTAACAACTTTGAGTCAAAACAGTTCGCCAATAACTGAATTAATAAGTCACAAATCAATTTGAAATTTTATGACCACACTACTTTTGTGTATATATTCTGCAAAATGTACCATATAATGCTACATGTCAACAATAATCTTTTTTTGTGTCCCAATGGGGTAAACTATATGTTTTTCTATATGAATGGAAAACTATATTACGAAATGTTCAAATATACTACGGTACTCATTATTAAATACTCATTTATTAAATAACCAAAACAGTTGATACTATTGTTTATGAAGTAAATAAATATTTTATCTATCTAGAAAAATCTTACAACATTCACCACAATACGGAATGGATAAATTTTGTATTGTGTTTTGTACTATGTAGAACATAGTTTAAATATACAGTGGCTATGTGCTTGAACTCCAAAATCACTCTTGAGGCTGGCTGGCTGGGTTTGTGTGCACATATGAACATGATATCTTTAGTACGGGAAGACCTAGAAAATTCAAATTTACTAATTGAGTTTTATATCAATAGAGTCTGGCAAAATAAGCGATTGGGACTCTTACTCGAAGAAGATTTCTTTTTTTCTGATTTTCCGTAAACGAGTTCAGAGCAGGGGAATGTATCGGGAAACAGTACTGGGAAAAAATATGTACCAATTATTGATAAAAATACTTTAAGTAATGAGAACCTATGTACCTAGCAGGCATGTTGCGGATGCGGCTGCGTATATTTTAAGACTCACATTAGGGGATTCGGACGCGGATTTATATGTCAAGTTTTTTTAAAGGGATACTTAATTCTGGTACATGAATAAAGGAAAAAAATGGTAATAATTTTTATATTATAATCAAATTTTTATTATGAAAATTTTAAATATGGTGCATTATATTTAATAAAGAGCAATGTCGCTGCCTTTTCAGGTTCCATCCTGCTTTGCAGAGGTTAATAGACTAATTCCGCCGTAAACAGGCAAAACTGCTCCGGGTGTATCGATTTTAGATTATTCAATTTTTTGATGACAAAGACGTGGTTGTGCGGCTCTTGCGAGAATATGTTTTATGACATATTTTACACTGACTTTTATCTCGATCATACTCATCTAGTTTAAAAAAGATTAAATCACACTTTGCGTCGGAGGTGGTTGCATTGTTGGTTCACTTGTCAAATAGATTATTCAAGGCGAAACAATTAAACAATAATGTAATTAGTAATAATAAAACGTCTAATCACGATATGACTTATTTACAATCAGAAATTCTAGCAAAACAAGCGATAACCGCATCCGCGAAAGCTCCGTAAAAAGCATAGATTTTTGCGGATGCGGGTGCTAAACTTATGCGGAAATTCCGCGATTGCAGATGCGAATATCCGCAACATCCCTAGTACCTAGTACATTTCAAAAGTAATCTACAAGTAGCAAGCATAAGTACTCTGAAGGTCTATGAAAAACAAAGTATTTTTTAATATAAAACTATACAGAATTTTTTTTTCTGAAATTTGTGAGCTTTTTTCGTAATCGTAGGGATGATTGTGAATTTAACAAAAGTATAGAATTTAAATCCAATCCATATTAAGAAATCATAATCCAATCTAAAATACAAATGTATAAAATGATTATGTTTTCGGGGTAACCCTTAATATAATATTTTCTCCTTAAAAAGTAGTGATATGGAAGAGAGGGTCAAGTTATTAACCAAATGTAAGAAAATTAATATGAAGTTAGTATGTATTTCATATTTTATCTTGCTATTGATTGTTATATTGACTTTCATGCTATTGATAGTTATACTCGTATTAATAAAAAACTTAAACATCACACAGTCAGTATAGTTTACAACAAAATTTTATTTATCATTGAACCAAATGCAATTAACCCGACTACTTATAATAATTATTTCTCAAATAAAATATAGCCTGTCCTCTATGGTCAATGAATTTAAACACAATCTACACTTTGTCTAACTTATATGAGAGGATTTCATAAAAACGGCTTATAATGTATTTTATATCAGTTTCAAAAGTTTTAAAGTCCTCTAATGGAAATAATAGCAGTTTTGAACTGTGTTGTCTTAATTTTGAAATAAAATTTAGGCTTGGGGAGGGGTTTGGTTTCAAACGAATCATTGCTAACTGTTTGCGTCTGATCATCTACAGTTTTTGTAATTTCCCTTTTTTATACAAAATTTACAATAAATTAAACCCATATTTTTATAAATTAATTGCCGTTTACAATAACTCCGTTAATAATTGGTTTAAAATAAAGTAAAATATTGAAAAATTTTTTTGTAATACAATAGCCGAGGAATTAATAACCGAAACTACTTTGAATACACTTTTACGTGAATTTTAAATTTATAATAAAAAATGAGAAGTAATTCATTTAAAATATATAATTAAAAATTGAACACTCAATCAGTTTTAAAACTAAAATTGCATTTATATTTTCAGATAATAGCAGCCCATTTAACATCATAAATGCATTTATGGATATGTAAGTACATTATTTTACATATACAGTAAACCTGGATGAGCGAGAGTTCAAGGGCCCGGAGTATTTTTTTCTCTTATGGAGATTTTTCACTTAATCAAGATTCTCACTGATAGAGGTGCAAGAGTGGTTTTTCACACTTAGAAAGGTATAGAAAAATACAGGAAACAGTGATAAATACGTAAATACAATTTTTATTTGAATTTGTTGTTATTCCACGATAAAAAAATGACTCTCATACAGAGTTTTTTGTTTCTCACTTGTAAATGGTTTCTAGGGTTAAAATGACGTGACTTTGCAAATACTCTCACTTATGACTTTCCTCGCTTACCCAATTTTCGCTCACCCAGGTTTGACTGTAATGGAGTTATTCTTGCTTTTTTACAAAATATAGATAGGATCAGCCAGATTGTTTTAGTTTTTGGAACGAGATATGTTAAATTATTTATATTACCTTTTTTAATAGTTTTATTTTTATATTTTAGATTTTTGTGTGTAAATATTTAAGAAAAAAATTACCGACATTCTTGAGATTTTTTTGTTGTTTTTTTTTTTTTTAAGATTTTATTGTTTATCATTAGAAACCAGTTAATTTATTTGTAAAATATTTACTGTACTTATCAATATTTTTTGTAACTTTGCTCGAACAATAATATCAGAATATAAAAGACACGCCTACTAAATAATATATAAGACAGTGAGAAAACTACTTAATTGAATTTAACAAAAAGAGACATATATATTATTTTACTTGTTTCCTATAGGTTGCTAGAAAATCAGTATGGCTGGTGTATTTTTGTGTAACGCCATTCGTAAAATCATATTCTCCTATCACCAAATATGCATGTGAAACTTCAGTTACACATTATTTCTATCGCCATTAGCTTTTGACTGAAGCATTTTTTTATTTATACATCTACATGTTTAATTTTTTTCGATACTGGCACCGAATGAATTCACTGTCTTCTTTACTGTCGTATATTTTATAACTTGCAGAATCCATACGAATTAAACGGCATTTTTGTCATAATATATAATAAAAAAAATCCTTTTTTGAACGGCGTGGGATTATTATTATATTTGGGACAACATTTTTCTTTCAGTTAGGAAGATAAGATTAAGAATGTCTGTATTTAAAATATTCACGATATGGCTTCTTGTTAAGTATTCAAATAAATTGCGTATGTAAATTTATATTTACTAATTCAATGTAATAAAATTGGTATTAAAAGATATAATCTTGTATGAAACTTTATATAATATTCATGTCACAAATAATATACCACTATGTAATATAACTTCAAACTTACATTTATAAACTACAAATTATAATTAAAGTTTCAAAAATTTATAATTGAATATACCTAACACAATCTGTTGAGAGATTAAAATATTATTAGTTTAGGAATGACAAGTATTGTGTAAAATAACTAAGTCAATAAATAATCTTCACCACAAAATTATTAACATGAAGTCTACCCCGATGGTCCAAAATAACTTTGTATTGATACTTATACTAATATAACTGTTAAACAACGAAGAATTGAAGTTCTCCTTTACTCCAACCAGCCGAGTGGTTCAGTTGATTAAAGCATTGTATTTGGAACTGGGAGGATGCTGGTTCGATTCCCAACGGCGGTTTATCAATTAAATTAATTTAAAAAAAAAATATTTCTTAAAACTTTCCGTGTCTTTGTTTGTTAATAATTTTTTAAATTTTCAAACGGGGATCTTTTTTAAATCCTTCAGAGAATAGCTCCCAGAAGTAAAAACTTTTTAAGACTTTAATTTAGAAATTATCGGGGCTTTCTAGATTGTAGAGGGCTATCTAGAGTAAAATTTTTTAATTAACAAAAGCATAGTTAAGGGTCAAATTGAGGTAAAAAATTTTTGACGACGGATTATTGTTTGTTTAAGTATCTAGTAAGTACCCGAATTTTTTGTTTCCTTAATACTCTTATTTAATGAAAAAATGGGTTAAAAAAACTTTTTGTTCAAGTATCGTACTCACCCACTTAAGCCCAAATTTCATCTCTCAATTAAAATTATAAATATTAGTGGCACAGTTCCAGGAGGTGGGATTTTTTTTAGAAAATTTCCTGCTCTTTAAGAATCTTTTTTTCGATGTCCGATATCTGCAATAGTTTCTGAGATATTCGCACAAAACAAAACCCGCTTCTTCTTTTTTTAATAAATTGTTTATAATTTTTACCACTTTTGCAATTGTTTATGTGCTGGTTTGAAATTTTTTCACATTTTTCCAGACATCATAACGAGTTCAACGAGCTATCGCACGTATTTTAATTCGCAGTAGCAAGAATTAACACGTTTGCCAACTTGTTAACCAGACTATAATATTGAATACATTCTTGTACTAATTTAATCTATATAGTCAAATTCAAAAGTTGTAATTGAAGAGCTGGCGGTTTAGCTATTTAACAAAATATGATAACGATCATTCATTTTTCTATAATGTATAATTTGCTCTGATTTTACAATAAGTAATAGCACTGTACGTGAGAAGGCCAAATGTGTCCCTCAAACTCGGCCTTGCGCACTACCGTGCTCTAGATACTGTCTTGTTTTTGAATATCCAAAAATCATATCACATAGAAAAAATAAAATTATCCACTGCAAAGTGTAGTCACACTGCTAATGTGACAGATAGACTTTTGCCTTTTTCGCTTAATAGTCCAGTCAATGACCGTTTTACCGTATAATGTTATACTTATCCTCTACTTCAAAGTTTACCCTGTGCGGGGGGTTGCTTTTATCCTGCGGGTGGATGCCACCGCTTCACGGGAGTGAAAAATGGTTCATTGAAAATAAGTCCGGGATAGATAGGTTGACTAAGTAACTTTTGTTTTGTTCGCGGTGAAAATGTCCATTTTTCAACCAAAAAAAAAACACGTTTTCAGACGGTTTTTCGCGAATAATTCAAAAAGTAAGTACTTATCGAAAAGATTATTCAACGCCAAAATTGAAAGTTTAAACGTGAAATTTAAAAAAAAAAATGCATTTTTCGGGGAAAACCCATATTACCTTTTTTAAAGTGCTTGAAAAACTTCCCTAGCATCAAAGCTAAGCGAGTTAGGACGAAAATTAAGTTGGTCCCTGTTTTTTTTTGGCAAGATGAATCATTATCAGAATGGCACTAGGTATTTGAATGTAGGTAGAAACCAAAGACATTTAATAGCTAATTTCCGTGTAGATGACTTTAGATAGAATAGCGTTAAGATAATCTAGGTGTTTTATGTGGGGCATGCGAGAGCGTTGAACACTTGTTTGAGGACTGCGAAGGAACAGCTGCAGATCTTAGAACGCAACTAAATAATATGCAATTACTAACTGATCCAAATATTTTAAATGAGTCTAATGCTAATCTCTCTAACCTTAACGCAATACCTGCAGTTATTACTTTTCGTACATTTGTCTTCATCAATCTTGTAATTGATTTATTTATTTTTGATTCTGTGGAATATTATTTTTACTTTTATTTTAATGTTTTTCTTTTTTTACTGTGTAAAAATTGTAATTTTTTTTAAATCTAAGAAGGGACGATCCACTTCTTAGATTTAAAAATCAGCAGGAACAAGGGCATAGATAAATTAAATTTTGACATCTACAGAAAACCCACCCACACAAAAAGATACATCACATCAGATTCAAATAGTCCACCTCAACACAAACTAGCCATATTTAACTTTCTAATAAATAAACTACTGAAAGTACCAATGTCGAGAAAAAATTATTTTAAAGAGGCCCAACATATTAAACAAATTGCAATATTTAACGGCTACACTCCAAAATTAATAAATAACATGATCCGTAAAATGAAATTTAAAATTTTAAAAAGAAACACAACGACACTAACACCAGGACGGGCCGACATCGAACAATAGAAATGGTGCAAGCTAACGTACTTCCCACCTTAAAAGAAATGGAGGATCATAATATAAAAATAGCACTCGTGAGCAAATGTAAAACTAAACAGATCCTCGGGAGCCCAAAAGACAAAATAGAAGACGAACAGAAATCGGGAATCTATAGCATAGTGTGTCCTTAAATTGGAATCCGATTCAAAGAACATATGGCTCATATGAAATACGGCAGATTAGAAAAATCTTGTGTAGCTGCACACATTATAGAGAATGACCATAAAATCGACAAATCCAATTTAAAACTTGTTAAGGCAGTACAAAATCCCTCAGAGCTGGATGCATACGAAAGCATATACATTCAGAAATTCAAAAGAAATATTATGAATCTAGACAATGGACCGGTCCCAAATTTAGATTTAATCAAAATCTTACGGTAAAATTAAGTGCCAATATGTCCATCTCTCTCTATAAATATCAAAAAAATAATGATAGTAATTAAGAAATTCTCTTTGTTTTAAAGTCTATTAAGCTACTTAAGTCTGTTGTTGCATAATCAGACGAGTATACACCTTTTTATGTTTCTATAAAACTATCTTACTCACATATTAGTAAATGATATATGGAAAATTAAATTTGCGAAATTCTTTAAATCTTTCAATGTTGCTATTTCTGAGTGCGACTGGTAGGCCGAATGGTATACCACAGGGGTAAGGATTGAAAACATCGACCTATTCGCTCTAGTTTATAATTTACCCACCAAAGAGCATATACAAGTGAAATATATTTCTACAACTCTTTTATATTTCAAGAAATTTTTGCAAAAGTCCTTCATCAGGACAAAATCAAGAGCTGGATTTCTTATGCAAATTTCAATAAATAAAGATCAAAATACCAACAAAAAAAAATGAATGTCAAAGCGAATGTCGTGTTTAAATATCGATATGTTGTTGAGTGCAGATGGAAGAGGTTTCACGAAAAGACATCCAATGTTTTATGGAGTTATTAAATAGATCCGGTAAAATATTCATCCCCTATCTAGCAGCTATTTCTCGGCCATTAGAATGAACAGAGAAGCTCCTGAAAAATAAAAATGGTTTAGAGAGCGTAAAATATGTAAAATATAAAGAGGAAAACGAAAATACCGGATTTTTTGCGTGATATAGTTAAAAAAATAGATTTTTCTGACAACTCGGAGAAACAGTACCGCGCATGAGATTTTACCAAACCTAGAATTCACTATTTCCATTAATCATTAGCTAAATTGCAAGCACAAATGAAGTGCAATTGAATGGTTTAAAATACATAAAATCATTATTTTCATTGTAAAAAAATTAAATGAAAACATTCGCTACGCAGGAGTTTCTTCAACTTAGCGAATTTCCTTAGAATACATAAATCACTCTCTAGCTGTCACAATTTTTGTCTGATCAAAATGAAATATCGTATCTGAATGAAAACACAAAATATAAAATATCTCTCTTAATATTAGAACAATCGAAAAATGCGTAAGCAATAAAGTTATAATTTTTGCTCAAACTCTAATGTGTACAAAGATATTAAGGCATTTAATTTTAAACCCTCAATATTTCTGTAAATATTAGTGTAACAGAAAAAACGATAAGCAACAAAATTGCAGCAAAACTTAGTACCTACAACTGTACTTCTTATAAATTTTTCGATTTTTCTAATAATACGGGAGATATGCCAAATTTTGTGTTTCCCCCTCCCTCTAAAGTTTCCCATTGTCTGATTTTACCCACCAACGAAATTGACCCTTTGAATACCAAAAGCGCCTCAAATACCATACTTTATTCCAATCAGAACAAAACTGTGACCGCTATTTGGTATTTCAGGCGCTTTTTTATTATTTTAATTTTCAATCATAAACTGTCAATATTTCTGTAAACATTAGAGTAACAGAAAAAATGATAAGAAACATAATTGTAGTAAAACTAATTATCTACAACTTTTTTTCTCATGCATTTTTCGATTTTCCCAATATTATGAGAGTTATGCAAAATTTTGTGTGTTTTCCCCTTCTTGTAAACGCCCTTTTTCCGATTTCGCCCATTAACGAACTTTCAAATACCAAAAGCATCTCACATATCCAATTTCATTGCGATCAAATGAAAACTGTGACCGCTAGAGATGTAATAGACACACACACACACATATAAACATATGTACACTTACACATATATATATATATATATATATATATATATATATATATATATATATATATATATATATATATATATATATATATAAATATATATATATATATATATATATATTTCGAAATTTTGACATCGGTACAGGACCAATAGCTCTATTCCCTTAGGAGGTAATTCATTAATATGATTTACTCTAAATGTTTAAATTAATTTTCATGGTATTATTATTGCTCTTCACTTTAATTGTGTAAATAATCAAGCCTGAAATTGTAATTTGTGTATAGAGAATTATTATTAAAGTGGTCCACATTTAATAGACACACTGTATATAAACACATTTAATTCAATGTACATATTTGAAAATAATGATGCAAATTATTATTATTTGTTATAATAACATTTATTATTTATTTTATGCATTTCATTATTTCAAATTTGTAATTGTATATTGCAAAAATGAAATTAAAATAAATGTTTTTCTATGTGGTTTTATATTAAAAAATAATATATACTCGTAAATCATTTGAAGTTATTTTTAAGAAAAATGTTATTATATTTCATACTTTTTTAAATCAAATTCGTATAATTTTCAAGTATAATCAATTTACATAATAACGAATATGCTGTCGTACATTATACAGGTCTTGGCACAGCCCTTTATCCAGGGTAATATTTATTGAATTTATTATTATGTATATAGTGAAGAAAATGTAATACAGTATATCTCAGTTTAATTGGGACCGGACCCAATTCGGATAATTTAATATACGAATAGTTTGATAAATCATGTAAAAGGTGATTTGTTTTAAAAAATTGATAAATGTGTATACTGTTGAAAATGAGGACACACTGTCGATATTCTCGTGTAGAAGTTCTCCTTTTTTGCAAATAATCGGCAAATGTTCCTGCTGCAAAAACCACTTCAGAACCATCTTCTTACCTCATAGTGATTCAGATAAGTGGGGAGTTCTACTGTTTTAATTAAGGAATCATAATGAATATCCAATCAATGTACCATGATTACAGTTGTAATATTCATTATAATTATACTGATTAGATTTAAAAAATGTAAACATTTCGGTAAATATCTCAGCAAATGTGGTGGCCAGATGAAAATTAATGTATTATTATTTGTCCAGTTATTCCGAAAAAATTTAGTAAAGTCTGAAATTCCAGGCGCTTCCAGGACGAGTGACAGACAGATAAGTTGGGCTCTAATATGCGTTTTTAAAATATCTTTTATAATCCATGTTTTCTAGGTAAATTTGAAACGCTAAAAATTGGTCGAATTTTTAACTTTTTTATGCAAACTATGCAATAAAAAATAAACCATCCAGTTTTTGTGCGATTATTTTATAGTTAAAAAATTTGATTTCCCAAAAGCTGACTTTTAGATTCTCCAAATGTTACGGCTGTATAAAGTGAGTCTAAATCTTTTGCCAAAGTCTTCAATGGTACTCTGTCTTTATCTTCACATAGATCCATAAAATTAAAAATGTGGCTAAGGTATGCATGTTATTGTCACATATTCTCTAGTTAAGGATGATCGAAACCAATATAAGTTAAGTAAAAGAGAACTTTTCAATATCATGTGAGAACATATGCAGTCGAAGAAAAAAACGAAAACTGGGTAATGAGATAACTCTTTAACTGAGAGTTATTACAATGTTGCACTGTTTTTATTCGTAAACCTCTATGGGTAAAAAAGTAAAAATATCTCAGTATATATAAGTATATATCTAAGTATATATCTAAGGTCTCTTTTCACGTTTGCACCTCTATAACTGAGCTTCTGTATGTTCATCTTTATAAGCAAGAGTCTGTACTTGTAAGAAACCAAATTTTTGTTTCGATTTAACACGATTCATTAACACCTATTTATTACAGTTGAGAAGCATCAAAAATAAAGAAAATTCTCAAAATGTCTAAAAGTGGTAAAATTAAAATTGTGAATGCATAGGAGACTGGAAAATCGCAAAAAGAGATGTCGCATGAATTTGACTTAGCTAACGAAGTACTCAAAACGTCTAAAGAAAAAAAATTAATGTTTTCGCTAAGGGATAAACTTTAAGTTGTCACTGCGTTCGAGAGTGGAAATTTGCGAAATGAAATATGGCATGAATTTGACTTGTCAGAGTCTACCTCTTATAAAGTAATAAATATAAAATACTTAGGAATGTGTAAAATAGTAGTGCTTTGAGTCTTACGGGCATATCAACAGGAACCGAGTTGCTGAATTTCCTGACGTTGAAAAGTTCCTTGTGGAGTGGATTAATCAAAACCGCAATAAAAACTATCTGTAATAATAGATGGATTCTTATTCTTTAAGCAAGCTTCCATATCTGTATCCGATAAGTAAAGAACTGGTAAATGAAAAAATCTCGATAAGCGAGATAAATCTCTCGCTGGGATTCGACTTTAATTGACATTTCTTTCTTTTTATACCCGATGTATATAATATATACGAGGTTATTATAACTTTAGTCCGACTTTGAAACAGTTGAAATTATTGATCACAGAAAAATTTTTGGTATAGGTGTATAAAATGACCTAATTAGTCCTTTTTCGCAAACCCATTCGTCCGTCCGTCTACAACACAAGATTAAATTTTGTTTATGTGTTGAGCTAAAAATAAAACGTAAGATCAAGATGTCGAATTGGTAAATTGAATCAAACTTCCCACGTCAAGGCAGAAAATAGCCATCTTTGAAACCTTTAGAGATAGACAAAAAATGTAAAGACAAAAATGTTCCTTTTTTTAAAGAAACAACTTTTGTTTGAAACTTTTTTCATAAACTCAGTATATACCTGATATTTAACTCAGTTAGTTGTTTTTTTTACTTGTTTTTTAATACTTTTATATAGAGTAATTAATTTTCTTTGTGAATTGTTTTTACAATGACTTCTGATAACCCATGTAAATTAATAGTAATAAACTATATTAATGCGTGTAAATAACATAATAAATAAATACAAGCAACGTAAATATGTGTTAAAAGGTACGCGTGAAGTAAACTTATAAGTACATCAAAAGTATACCTACATATAAGTTGAATGAAATAACTTTGTATTAAGGTGATTATTTTGTGTTTTCTGTTCTTCCAAGTCCGGGCATTGTTTTATGTATGTTTTATTTGTAAATGTGTTTAAAAAAAATTGAATGCAATTGCTATTTCATTATGTATTGTACTAGTAGTAGAAGCAAATTAGGATTTCTCAGGCAGGTTGCTCGGAACCACAATTAAGCTGTATTTTAATTATAAAAATAATATTTTCTAATTAAAAACCGACAGATATTAAACTGGTTTTCTTTAACACATATAGCATATTGGTCGGAAAATTTTTGTGAGTTTATTGTTAGATAGGTTAGTGTTTAGCTTTCGATTACAAAACCTAAAACCTTACAAAACCTAAAAAATATTAATTTGTTTATAAGTAAATTAGTAAAAGGTAAAATATATGTTAACTCTCTAAAAAGTTAACGTATCGGAATATGTTTTTTTTAAATTAAAGGTCTATAAGTTAAAAGAAAATTAAATTTATTTAAATCATTTCTTCACTGTTTTTTTTTTTTAATTTGTTTATAGCACGTTATAAACAAATTGAAAAATTATGGGTAAAAATACAGTTAAAAAAATAATTTTCTTTTTCATTTTAAAGATATTTTTAAGACCTTTCATTAAAAAAAAAATTTATTCATCTAAAATGGAATGCACCCTTTTTATTAATAAAAATCGACGACCCGGTATTTAAATAATTTTTATAAATAAAATGGGTGCATTCCATTTTTAACCCGACTTCAAAAAAGGAGGATGGTTCTCAATTCGTCTGTATTTTTTTTTTTTTTTAATGTGTGTCACCTCAGAACTCCGTCATTTATGAACCGATTTTGAATTTTTTTGTTTTTGTTTTAAAGGGTTTTGTTTCCCATTGGTCCCATTGTCACCAAATCGCATTCTGATGGAGGGGATCTCCGGGAAATCGAGGAAAATCCTCATTTTATATGTGATAACCGATTTCTGCGAAATTTTTTTTTTTTTGAAAGGATATACTCATTCATAATGGGAAAATAAGAAAATTTTTTTAAAAACCGACTTCAAAAAAATTTTTTACAAAAAAAAAAATTTTTACAAAAAAATAAAAACAAAATGCTTGTACAAAAAACTGAAAATCTGTTATTAAACAATGCACTAAAAATTATAAAAAAAAAAAAAACGGGTAAAAAAAAAAGTGTTATAAAAAAATTTACTACAAATTAGTTGGTCGTTTAGTAGATCTACCCATATTTAGACAAATAAAATCAGTTATAGAACTTCAAAGTCACAAAAAAGCGAGAAATAAAACTTATTTTGACAAAATGGAAACCAGACTTCTAAAATCAAATATTCTATAACAAAAGATGCACTAAAAAGTAAAAAAATAATTGCATATTCTTGTGCCAATTTTAGTTCACCAAAGCAACAATTTTTAAATATATATGTACAATTATTGTTATTTTTGGAGGCGGTGTCCAAAAGTTATGTGAATTTCTCTATGCTGACACCGCCTCCAAAAATAACAATAATTGTACATAAAAATTTTTGCTTTGGTGAACTAAAATTGGCACAAGAATATGCAATTATTTTTTTACTTTTTAGTGCATCTTTTGTTATAGAATATTTGATTTTAGAAGTCGGGTTTCCATTTTGTCAAAAAAGGTTTTTAGATGAATAAATTTAACGATTTAACGTATCGAAATTCAGTAATTTTTAGATTTTTTATTTTAATTTAAAATTTTTGCGTTTTTCGAACTTTGGGAATTTTTTCCTCGAATTCTAATAAACCGATTTTAATGTTTATGGGCTCATTTGTTTTCTTTTTCTATATAGAATTGAATAATATTCGATGTCATTTTTAAAATTTTTAGTTTTAAAAAAGATATTAAGAAAAAACGCTTTTTTTTTATAAATAAATTAAATTTTGACCCTTCCGTCATGAGTCGGACCGTAATAATTTAGGGTCATATTCAGAACGTCAAGATTTAAAAAAATTGCAGTTCCGAGCAACCTGCCTGAAACCGGCTTTTTGAACCTAATTTGACTGTATTATAGTGTTGTAATTGTTAATTAAGGTAGTTCACTCGTGACACTCAGTCTAGAAAAATGTACTTACTGGTTGAATTGGTATCAACACATCTAGTCTAACAAATATAGTGTCTTAACATTTATGATACAACGTAATATATGTCGTGCATGTTAATCGCAAATTAAAAAATGAATATGACTTCATAATTGGTTTTTAAAAAAATGTATTTGTTTGAATGAAATAAAAGTCACTGAGCTTTGTGTGAATGTCACTGACCTTAGTGATGATTCATGTCATCGCATTCATAAGGAAAATGTTCTCCGAACATTTCCTATGCGATAAAATTTGTTTTGCCTATGAACCATGGTAACCTTGATGAATCATGCCATGGTAACATTGTGTTTGACGCTATTGACAAAGAAAGAAATGTTAAACAATAAAGGAATTGTAGTTGTTAAAACACATGTTAATAACTTTCATGTGGTTTTCATCGTGTGAAGCGCAATGAAATTTTTGGTATATCAACTGTTTATAATGCGATTGAAAACTTTCAACACAACTTTCACGTGTAAAAACGTGCTTAGTTTGAAATATTCGTATTGTTTATAATAGGTTTTTCTTTTCTGAGCACTATAGTGTCATTCGTCATGGTTAATGTGATTATTACATTTTTATCTGTTAAAATATAAATTCGTTGCAACAAATGTAAAAAGTCAATCTCATTGAACAAACAACTATAAATTACCCGTCTCCATTTAGTATGTCTAGTCATCATCGAATATTTTATAACAATTAGATAAGATAACAACTAAAACCATTATATTTCAAGACATGTGATTAATAAATAATATTGGAAGCTAACTAATTGTGTGCAGTCTCCAATATGGATTTTGATAGTGTTCTATTATATACAAAACAATATACACCTCCCCCTTTTTTAATTTGAATATTATTGAACAACAATTTTATTTGAACAACGTGTTTTGACTTACTAGCCTAGTGAAATAGTACAATTTTATAAATAATACTCTTCGAGATTTATTTTAGGTATATATTTACCAAATCATCATAGCAGGTAGTTATGATCTAGTAAATATTGAGACTGAACTCTAGGATCGATGAAACTTTGAAGAAATTTTAACGAAATTCTACCAACGGTATATATATGTACCCTTAACGTACGCACATTAAGACCGGATGATTGAGCTGGAAAATGCGTTAAGTAAAGCTAAATGGGACGTATTGGATTATCAGAAAAAAGAAGAAAAGTTAAAAAAATAGAAGAAACCGCAAGTGGTAACTTTATTTTTCATTCATCTGCGATAAACGGGCAATATGGTGTTGGGTTTATCGTAAATAAAGGTTGTAAAAACAAACATTGTAGAATTTGTACCCATTAACGAAAGAATAGCAACGTTGAAAATAAAAATTAACAAGTTAGTAATATTAATTATACAAGTATAGCGCGGACTCCTATATCTCCAAATAAAATCTGCTATATCTCCAAAGAAGTGGAAAAATTTTACAACAAATTGGAAGAAACTATTAAAATGAGTATTATGGTATTATAAACGACGTCATTATCAATAGCGCAAAAAAGGCTAACAAATGCATACAAAATAATAGTAAATCAAATAAACTCACGGATAAAACCCTCAGTATCATTGCAAAAAGAGAAGAAATAAAAAATACTAACCCTAGAACACCCGAGTTAGAAAGATAATTTTGCGAAATAAAAAAGCTTGCTAAAAAGGCTATCCTTAAAGACATTAACGATTACCGAAGCAAAATAATCAATGACATTTTAGAAAAGTGCAATTCATCTACTAAAAATGTTAATAAGCAACTAAATTATAAACACATATGGATACAATCACTAAAAGACTAAAATAATGAAGAACAATCGTGTAGATATAAATCGTATAAATATTATATTATCAAATGATAATTTAATGAAATTTTATAAATCGTATAGCTACATAATTCTATAGAAACTAATACAAACAAGAACAAGAACCGGGTAGATTAGATATAAAGTTTGATCTTAATATTATTGACGAAGAAATACCCCCGATTATAATTGCTGATGTGAGATATGTATTAGAAAAATTAAAATTGTAAAAAGCAGGAGGCCCAGATGGAATTACCAACGAACATTTAAAATTTTCCCAAGAAATATTATGCGAACCGTTGAAAATTCTATTTAATAAAATATTAGTTTATGGTATAATTCCTGAAGAATGGCGGTTGACAAAAATTACATTAATACATAAAAAAAGGGAAAAGAATAATATTTGTAATTATCAGCCAATTAGTCTCACTTCTTGTTTACAGAACCTTTAGCTAGATTGTCCAAATACGAATATCCTCAATCCTAACTGAATATCAATTGCCTAATCAAGTGGGATTCAGGAAAAATTTCTCAACGTTGAACAACATACTGACAATAAACCAAAGTATAGAAAAAAACTATAGAATACAAAAGAATAATATATATGGCCTTTATAGATTTCAAGAAAGCGTTGGACTCTGTTTTTCATAAATGTATGCTTTATGCGATACATTACACTCTAAATAAATAAAGTAAACACTAATATATATATATTATATATGTCGGAATCGTACATTTGTCAAAGGAATAAATGTGTTTTTTATTTATGGATACGTCTATTCGAACATTTCTCTCCATCTATATGTTTACAGTTTTACACTTACATTTATAAGTACATAGAAACTATTTTTTAAGAAAAGGTTTATTTTATTACAGTATGTCCGACATAAAGGATCCTCCAGACATAGAGGTCCGGAAATTAGATATTATCGATACTTATATATTCTTAGAATAAAATAAATTGTCTAAAAGTGCAATAAAGAATAATTGCTTTAAGATTATCAATTAACACAGTAAGTAAGGGTTCGGTTCAAGGGGCACGTGTGGCCTCTATTTAGACGCAAATTGTACGGTACGGATGTTAATAAACCTATTTTTGTGATATACTTGAGATGGTACATAAATATTATGTAGTAATAGAATGACCCGTTTCCAATATTTTTACAAACATCAAGGAAGGGGGGTGAGTTTCAAAAAGGAAGCAGGATGGCAGTTCTGAGAGGACAGCACCCCAGTACAGACCGTATCGTGCAGTTGCGTATTAGTATCAACTGAACTCTGCTGAAAGGTCACATGGAGATAGTGTTTGGATTGTTGGTAGCCCTTTTGGACTAGTATAATTAATTATGTTTATTGATGAGATAACCGTGGTATGGCATTTGTTAGTATTATTCGTGTTGTATCTGTATTGTTAACTGGAGCCAACTTACTGTGTCGTAGATTGAACCAACTATTTGTAATTACTGATTGTGAAAGTGCGGGACACCGGGTATTATTTTAGACCATTGAGTGTTTGTGAAAATGCAGTTTTCAGTGTGCTATTGGAAATTGGTAAGTGTTTGTATTTTATAAAAAACAACAATGCATGACAACATATATACTGGTTCAAACGACCATGCTCCCAATTATGAAACTCCGACATATATATATATCTGCATACAGTGGGTCACCTTGTCTCACGCCTGTTTTGTACGAAAGTTGGTCCTGATATCTCTGTTTCTACACACATCTTGTTATTTGTATATATTTCTTATATGACCTTTATTTATTTAGAGTGTAATCCGCTGCAATGTAGCGCATAAAGCATACATTTATGAAAAACAGAGTCCAACGCTTTCTTGAAATCTATAAAGGCCATATATATTATTCTTTTGTATTCCATAGTTTTTTTCTATAATTTGGTTTATTGTCAGTATGTTGTTCAACGTTGAGAAATTTTTCCTATATGTATATATATACATATATATATATATATATATATATATATATATATATATATATATATATATATATATGTATATATATATATATATAACTGCGTCTTAGAGACTGTATTTCGACGACTTAAATGGTATGATTGTGGCGTAAATATTAACAAGAATATCTATCCAATCTACGATTTGAGGAACATGTGGTGATCTATGTTGAATTATGGCAGAACATGAATACTATAGGATGAACGGTGGACAAAAATAGTGGTTTATTGGACTCCTAAGAATAATAAAAGAAGACAACGAAGACAGAACCTAAGATGGATGGACGAATTTAATGTTGGTAATGAGTAGACTATATTTGCAAGAGACAGACGAACGTGGAACAATGCAATTGAAATTTTACCAATAATTTAATATATACTATTCTTTCTTTATTCATTATTTTGTATGATTATAATTGTGCTAGTATTACCAAATAATACTTAGAATATGGAGGAGTGGTCCATACCCAATTATTGGGTCCAGTAGCTTATTATTATCATCGGTACAAAAGCAATAGCTGAATTTCTTTTGGAGGAAATTCGCTAATACACGCATTATTTTATGGCCCAATAGATTAAAATTTGACTTTTATTTCTTTGTCGCGATAAAAAGTGATGGTGTTGCACGCGCATTTAATTTAATTACTTAACTTCTGAAAATTTATAAAAAGTCTCATTGTATCGTATACTTGCAGTAAACAAATTTGCAGAACTATATGTTTTATGAGTTCAATTTCAACTCAAAGTTAACTACTTTACCTCAACCTACACTTCTGGGGACATTTTATTTCAATTTCTATTTTCAAAATGTAATACTACGCCAATTTTCAGAACTATATTCGATCGTTCTTTTTTTGTGTGTGTAAAACTACAAGATTATCCCCCACCCACCCTCTCTGCCTCCAATGAGAATTCTGCAAAATGCTGCTTTTACTTTGACGATATCATTGGAAGCTTATGAGAAAAAATCACGACTATATTCGATCAGTTCACTTTTATGTAGCCAGCTCTTAGACCACTATATGTTTGATTATGTTACCACTGAATTGCTATTTTAATTTGTTATTTTAATCTCTATTGTTAGTCATTATTTTAGTGTGAATTTTTTAATCAACACTCAGTTTATATTACATGGTTATCGATCTTTTACATCATACAACATTCAATAGAAAATAAAACAACACACCAATTTGATATATAGCTTTAGGGATTTATTGTGTAATATCAAACACACATCTGTGAACCAATCTATTTAATTTATGAACACAATTTATATGTGTAATAAAGATATGTATCTTTTTATCTATAAGTAAACAAAGTCTACATGGTAGTGGTCTGAGAGGTTGCTGATTCGATTCCCAACAATGGCAGTTTGTCATTTAAATTAATTTTAAAAAAAAGTTAATGAGGCCATTAATAAAATAAACTGTCGGTATATGGACAAGAACGAAAGTAACCGAATGTCGGCATAGTTCCTATCAATGTTGGCTGCAGTCATGAAACCTACCAAATTCCTTGTGCTTTTGGAGTCCGCAAAAAGCGTCTACTTGCCAAGTTTTGACTTCGTCTCCGTTATTGCTACTACTTCTTACTGGTATGTAGTTTAGTAGTTAAAAAATATTATAAGTTGACATATACACTGAAGAAAGAATATTTGATCATTAAAAAAAAAAATGAGTATAAATATAAATAAAAAAAATGATGGTGTTTATATACTATTTACGGAGTGCGCAATAATAACGTTTGTTAGTTTGTTTGTGGAAGCCTTTCTGTTAACCCCTTTGAAATTATTATTATGAATTCCCTGGGCCCTATAGAATCCATAATGGGTTTTAACAGAAACTGTGTATTTTGAGTCCGTAAGAAAGTATGAAAATATTACAAACAATCAGTTAAATTGAATATGTAATTGTTGAACTCTCTGAAATACTTAAGTTCTATATTATTTTATATTCTATTAAAAGGAACAAAACGCAAACAAATATGAGTTTTTTATAAAAAACAAGGTTTATTTAAATAAATATAAATTTCAAATTTAACCGCTAAACATAAAAAAACTAAAAAACAACCATGAACATATTGTTTACAAAAATGAAAAATGTTATCTATGATTAACATAGAAACAGAGAGAATAGTATAAATTTATTTACAAAAAAGAATTAACCTAAAATTAATTAATTGTACTTTTGGAAGAATAAATGAAAGATCTGTAAATCTCAGTGTATTTAATTTTTAACCGACATCGTCAGTACGAAATGTGATTTAAAATCGAATAAGCAACATAATTGTGATTAGTTTATGCCAAAATAAACGTTTCAAATTGAAACCGGCATAAAATAATTTTTACACAATTACTGCAAGATACAATTGAAATTATTAATAAAAAAAAACAAAATGTTGATTAACCAAAATGGTATTTAAAGAAAATACCGTAAAAATCAACATCATTAATAAATTGAAACATGAATATCTTCCAAAATTTAAAATTAATCTTTATAACCTAACAAGTTTGATTGAAAATATTGAAAATAATTGAAGTTATGGTTTTACCAAGCTAGCTCTTTTCGAGTAAATATCTTTTTTTTTTAATTTAAAATAAATAATGTAATACATCACCAATATGAATTGCTATGATCTGACCATGTTAAAAAAAAATAATTAAAATCGATGAATAATTTTAATAAAGTATTATTAAAATTAGATGTTAATGGTTCGGTTGATCGCAGGAAAAGAGAATGAATTTTTAGCTAATATCGTCGATAATAACTTTTATCGGATAGTGGGGGTTGCAAAAATGAATGTTGTGTTCATTATTCGAGCGTTACATAATTTGTTATTTTTTACAATAAATATCAAAACAGAAATATATAAAGGATGATTAGAATTAGCTTGAATAATAAATACCACTATCAACACTATGCAAACTGCTGTGCAAAAGCTCTTTAAAAAATTTCGTACAATTTCTGTGATCAGTAAATATAGTTAACGGGCTTTATAATCGCTTATATACTAAAAGCTCAAAATTAATATTATGGATAAATGGTCTTGCTCAGAGTCAAACAAAATTGTGGGGCACATTCATTATAATATTTTCTTTGATTAGCGATTTTCCTTCACTATAGATAAATCGTTTTTATACATCCCAAGACTTAATTTGAAACCAGTGATTAAAAATATTATTTTGACGAGATGAAGAACTTGCGAAATTCATTTATTATTGAGCCATTGCAATAATGCCAGAATGAAATAGACTGCCTAGTCAGTTTTGAAATAAACTTACTTGAATGCTGTTATTGCACACTCCCGTTCAATAAAATTAAACAGACCTGAAATTTTAATTTTCTTACATTTCATAAAACTCTTCATTTTTGTAACTCTCTGAATACTGATTCATTTATAAACAAAGATAAGTAGTATACATTTTAAGTGTGAAAAAAGAAATGGAAGTATAGTAAAAAACATTTACTACAAGAATAATATTAATTGTGAGAGACTGATTCGTTGCAGATCTGTTCAATTTTATTGAACGGGAGTGTATCACAGTTTTTTTTTAAATTGAGTATGTGTTTATCTATTGGTGAAAAACGTACCAAAATAGTTTAAATTATACAGAATAAAATAAATTATAATTAATTCTGACATTCGATAGTACAATTTTTTAAATGGAATGATAAAAACTAACATGATTCAAAGAATATTTTAAAACAATATTGATAACATGGTCTCTATTCTTTATTAGCATAGGTCACATGTTTAAATATAAAAAAAATCCTATATTAAAAATTGGTTTTATAATCGTTGATAACTTTTTCAAATGATTATTAAGAAGTTATAATTAAGTGATGAAATTTTCCAAATTTAACAAAATTTTATCAAATATCAAATCTCACGCATGAATGTTTAAAATATTTTTGTGGCAAAATGTTTAAACATTTACAAGATAAAAATGTTTCTGTCAACTGTATGTATTATTGACGTCTATAAAGTTAGCACAGCCGAATGAGTTCGATTGTGCTGATAATTTCGAGTACTTCACTCTTGCACCTTGTCGTGCTAGGGCTGGTTTTTTGACATGAAGGGTTGAGCAATAAAAACGCCACATAAATAATTTTAATGCGTTTGAAATCGACTATTAAAGTTCGATTGTGCAGAGAATTTTGAGTATTTTACTCTTGCGACATATTCCGATGACATATTCTGAAAGCACATAATTAGCACTAAATCGCAGTACCAGTGAAAATTAAATAAAAACACTTTTCATATATGGCTGTGCTAGCTTTTTTGGAAGCTGACAGCCATCGATTTCAGCGAAATGGCAAGAGCACAAAAATTAAAAATTGCGCAATTAATTAGCACAAAAAGAGCACATAATTGTTGTGTTAATTAAACCGTTTGTGCTCATTCGGCTGTGCTAACTTTAAAGACGTGTATTATTGGTTGATGTATGTGTTTTTAAAAACCCACATGAAATGGTTTCGCATATGTATAACAAATTTCTTATAATTAACAAAAAACAAAATTTGCATTAAAACAGAAAGTATGTCTAATAAAATAAAACATTTACTTTGAAATCAATTTAAGCGTAAATAATAAAATTATTAAGTAGAACACACCAGATAATATAAACATATTATGCGCACGCGTGTCTGTGTATGTGTGCGTACATGTATGTATGCACAGGCGTATAAAGGCGGGGGGGGGGTTGAAGAGGTTCCGGACCCCTGCCCTAGTATACGCAAATACAACGTTATTCGTCGAATGCCGTTGAAATTTATGCTAATCAAATTTTATAATGAGAATTAATTTTTATTTACAATTTGACACCGTAATTTGTAATAGATCCAAACTTTCTGAAGTTTTAAACTTGGTCGTTTTAAAGGAGGAGAAATCTCTGGCACATCTGTATTAAGTCTAAATAGGCCAGTCAAAATAGACGTTTTTTTGGTCAACTTTGCACTAAATTTCCGATCCAATTTTTTTTTAATAAGGTTTAGGATCACACACTGAGCATAAAATCACAAAATGCTGACAGATCCAGGTGCCGCTTCAAGCGCCATCTTGAAAAAACTTTTTTGGCCAATATCTCGGAAACTATGCACTTTATGGCAAAAATTATAAAGACTATTATTGTAGAGAATAAAATTTCGCATTTTTTATTTTCAGTAAACTTTTTTGTAAAACTTACCGTTAACGATTTATAGCCCATTTAATGAACCTGTTTTTCTATCGCGGCCGATAACTTTTGAAATATTAGATAAATCAATAAAATGCATCAGTCCAGTTGTAAAGATCAGTTTATTCTCTACAACTTTAGTTAAAAACTTTTTTTCTAATGTCCATACTTTTTGAGTTATAAGACGTTTAATGTAGAAATGCCGACGCTCGGCGGGTGACGCGGCAGCCCAAAGGTTGTTTTCTATAGCAGGTAACCGTTTCTTTTATATCTCTACACAAAAGAAGGAACGAAAAGGTCTAGCGTTAGGAATTATATCTATATATTAGCCTGCAATTTCTAAAAATAGTTTCTTAAATAGAAGAGGGGATGGGAAAAAGGGTCTAACGGAATTTTTTCGAGCTCAGTTTGCTCTGCACTATTGTAAAGTAAGCAGGTTTATTTTTGGTGTCTTAATAATTCGATATCGATATCGTAATTACGTTCGGTTGTCGACCCGGAATAACGTAAATTTAGCAACTCTACCACCAACTGAAAATGCTGCTAAATACCGTTCCTTCCGGACTTACCACCAAATTCAAACCTGGCTTGGGAATTATCTGGACCCGGAGGAATGGGGATGGACA
The DNA here is from genome assembly GCA_963920215.1 of Nineta flava. Taxonomy (NCBI): domain Eukaryota; kingdom Metazoa; phylum Arthropoda; class Insecta; order Neuroptera; family Chrysopidae; genus Nineta; species Nineta flava. The sequence continues at coordinate 85,197,735 of OY986040.1, read as the reverse complement.
CGAACTGCTCAGGGCCTTCTACCAATTGCTTCAACATCTCCTGCGGCACCTCCCAGTCTACTGGAGTTGATTTCCTGTAAATGCCGCGCTGGCTGTGGAAGAGCATGTGGGTGCAGGAAAGCAGGCTTAGATTGCACTGTGATTTGCGAGAATTGCACGGCCGAAACTTGTACGAATCAACCGACAGTGAACCTCGACTCCAACGAGGAGTCGGTTGATGTTGACGAGTTTGACCACGATAACGAGGAATTCATCGAGGCTTTACAGTACTCTTTGTATTCCTCCGAAGAGGCTGACGAAGATGAAGAGGAAATATCCAATATAGTTGGATTTTCGCCGCCTTCAAAACGGTCAAGAATTTAATAAAATTTTGAATTTGTATTTGTTTTATGTTTTTTCTAAAAATTAATTTTGAATAAATTTTTTAAAAATATTCCCCCTTCGTTTTCTTTCTTTTTATTATAGCATTTGAACATAACATAATTAATTATAATTACTAACTATTTTTTAGTTGTACGAAATATAATAAAATAAAATAAAAAAAAGTTCGTTATTATTGCAGGTAAGGAATTGAACTATTAATTTTTAACTACATAAACAATCGGGATATTTTTTCTAATTTATTTGTTGAACTTGTACCATTATATTCTATGCGTATCTTGAAATTTTCAACTTTACGCCCGGTAGTCCAACATTAAACGTCTTATAACTTAAAAAGTATGGACATTAGAAAAAAAAGTTTTGAACTAAAGTTGTAGAGAATAAACTGATCTTTACAAATGGACTGATGCATTTTATTGATTAATCTAATATTTCAAAAGTTATCGGCCGCGATAGAAAAACAGGTTCATTAAATGGGCCATAAATCGTCAACGGTAAGTTTAACAAAAAAGTTTACTGGAAACAAAAGATGCGAAATTTTATTCTCTACAATAATGATCTGTATAACTTTTGCCCTAATGTGCATAGTTTCTGAGATATTGGCCAAAAAAAGTTTTTTCAAGATGACGCTTGAAGCGGCACCTGGATCTGTCAGCATTTTGTGATTTTATGCTCAGTAAGTGATCCTAAACCTTATAAAAAAAAAAATTGGATCGGAAGTTTAGTGCAAAGTTAAATGGTATTTTGACTGGCGTAAAAATTTAAAAATAAAAATTACTATAGTGTCTTGTAAAGATTAAAATGTGCTCATCGTAAACCAATGCGAAAACTAGCATACTTTTGTGCATTGTTGAACCCCTCCCAAGTGAAAGCTGTAGCTACGCCCGTGTATATATGTATGAGTTTAGTATAGTTTTTATAATAAGGAAATTGATTATTTGAGATGACCTTCAAATTATAACATTAATATATAAATTTTACTTATAATTTCAAAAATGTTAGTATAAATAAATTCATTTAAAAGTTTTATTTTTGTGAAAAACTTAACCATTAGTTTATTTTTTACAGAAAGCCTGTTGTTGCCGCCAAAAATATACTATAAGCATGCTTTTGTACATGAATAAGTGCAGACAAAAAAATGCAACTCTACACTGAATATACAACCAAAAAGTTCCTATAAAGGCATTGTCATCTCCCTCTCAATTCGCCTAATAGCAGTTTTTGTGATTTTTCGATTAGTTGTTTTTTTCTGGAAAATAAAAACATGTGTTGATTGAGCAAATTAATAGACTATAATATTATAGTATAGATTCGCCTTCTCAGAAAATTATGACCAAGGTATCATTCGATTCGTAATTGCATTTAGACAGTTTTTGACGTTGAAGGATGATTCTCAATTCGTCTGTATTTTTTAAAATTTTTTTTTTATGTGTGACCCCTCAGAACTCCGTCATTTATGAACCGATTTTGAATTTTTTTTGTTTGTTTTAAAGGGTTTGGTTTCCCATTGGTCCCATTGTTACCAAATCGCATTCTGATGAGGGAATCCCCGGGAAATCTAGGAGAATCCTCAATTTATATGTGATAACCGATTTCTGCGAAATTTTAATTTTTTTTGAAAGGGTATACTCATTCATAATGGGAAAATAAGAAAATTTTTTTAAAACCGGACTTAAAAAAAAAACCGACCCCAAAAAAAAAAATTTTTACAAAAAAAAAAAAGAAAATGCTTGTAAAAAAAACTGAAAATTTGTTATAAAAAAATGCACTAAAAATTAAAAAAAAAAAAACGGATAAAAAAAAAGTGTTATATTCTTATTAAAGTTAAGCGAGTAATGAGTTAAAATGGCGATAAACCGCTATCATAATATCTATTATGAGGCTTGAATAAATTATTAATTGCTTAGCAAAATATTCGTTACGCAGAAGCTGTGTCAACTAAGCGAATTTCCTTAGAACACATAAATTACTCTCTAGAGGTCACAATTTTAGTCTGATCAAAATTAAATTTTTCTGATATGATTTTGGTATTTGCAAGGCCAATTTTATTAATAAATGACATTAGTCGAGGGGAAAGGGGGCATAGATAAAGAAGAAAACACAAAATATAAAATATCTCTCTTAATACTAGAACAATCGACAAATATTTGAAGAGTAATGTTGTTGAAAATTAAGTTTGCTACAACTCATTACCTTATCATTTTTCTCAAACTCTAATGTGCTAATGTGTAGAGAGATATTAACAATTTTTCGCTCTTAAATTGTAATCTTAGTGTAAACCCTCCTTAAAATCCTTCTAAACCCAACAACCTCTCTTTCTCCTTGCCGGTTCTACCCATTAACCATTCAAATTGGACCTTTCAAATAAATACCAAAAGCAGCTCAAATACCAAATTTTATTCAAATCGGAATAAAACTGTGATCGCTAGAGAGTCCACATACATATAAATGTGTATACATATGTGTATATATATATATATTTATATATATAAATATGTATATATATATATATATATATATATATATATATATATATATATGTATATATATATAAATTTAACGATGGTCATTTTTAACATCTAGTTGGTAGAATCGATGGATATTTGAAGAAATTTTTACGAAACTCCATCATTGGTACAAAAACAGGCAATTTGCTAAAATTGTGGATAACATGGGCTTATTATAGAATTTTCGAAGGAAATGTATCTATGAAGATTGTCCCGATGGAACGATTTCTAAAAAATTTCTCAAAAGTCCATCGATTCTACTTATACTTGTAGATGATGTTTTTAGTGGGAAAAAACTGTACCAAAGAGAAAGGAGGGTTTATTAGAAGGAGGGTGAAAGAAAAAATTTGCAATATCTCGTTCATAATATTGCTAAAATGGAAAAATTTAACAGGAGTAAAATTGTAGAGAATTAATATTACCTTAATTTATCTCCCAATAATTTTCTCTGCCACTCTAATATGTACAAAAATATTTATGATTTAAAAGAAATAATATTGAATTATTTAAATCTACGCCAATGTGATTTCGTATGTATTATACTCCCTTCCTCAGAAAATTTGTTTAATCTACGTAGGTCCTGCGTGTCCAATTTTATTGTATTTATTTTCTGATAATTAATAATTTTCGTTCACAAAGTTTAATATTCAAGTGGTTTGAATATTCACCCACCACCCACAACTCGACATATTGATCTGATTTAATGGGAGTTTAATGAATTTGGATATTACAGTATTTTATTACTACATTATAAAAGTTTGGTTTATTCCTATTTTCAAGTACTTTCTTAAATCAATGTTTAATTTAATAAAAGAAAATCCGATTTTTATAACATGTATTTTTCTGACAAACGAGTATATTGATAACGTTAAGTAAAATTATTAAGGGCTATTATTATTATTATTTTTATTTGATATATTCATATTCTACCCATACCCCAATATTTCATTAACTTTTCAAAGTTTCATGTTTTCCCAATCAATATTTAAAACAAGTGAAAATAACAACTCACTCAGTTAATTGCTTAATTACCCAGTATATTTTGAATTTATGAGAAAAGTTTCTTAAAAAAGTTGTTAACTTTTAAAAAAGGAATATTTTTTGTCTTTAAATTTTTTTCTGTCCCTTACGGTTTCAAAGATAGACAGATTTGCCCATTTTTCCCGAACATAGTCCACTTTGCCCATTTACGAACATGTTCTTACTATTTATCACTAGAACACACAGACAAATTTTCTACTCGCTATCTCTTGTGCACCCCTTTACCCAAATTTTTTTTCTGCGATCAATATTTACAATACAATATTTATTATGTACCGGGTGTACAAATTACTTTTCTCTGACTAGGGATTTTTCTCTGACTAGGGATTCTTAAACTGTGTCACGTGAAACACCAGTATCCCTTGGGAATAAATGTTCCGCGAAAATTTTGTTAACCAATAATCATCCTCCAGTTAATGTTCTTTTCAAATAACCTTATATACTGAGAGTATTGCTAATAAATGCTTCATAAATCTCAACAGAAAGCAACTGTATAAAAAAACATGTCTAGAACAAAACGACGTCAAATTCTGGAGGAAACAAGTTTGCAGGAATAATTCTTAATTCGCAGGTTAGTTAGCCTGTGTTTGTTTATTGATTGAAGTTAAATGAAATCTCTTGTGCACCCCTTTACCCAAATTTTTTTTCTGCGATCAATATTTACAATACAATATTTATTATATACCGGGTGTACAAATTATTTTTCTCTGACTAGGGATTCCTAAACTGTGTCACGTGAAACACCAGTATCCCATGGGAATAAATGTTCCGCGAAAATTTTGTTAATCAATAATCATCCTCCAGTTAATGTTCTTTTCAAATAACCTTATATACTGAGAGTATTGCTAATAAATGCTTCATAAATCTCAACAGAAAGCAACTGTATAAAAAAACATGTCTAGAACAAAACGACGTCAAATTCTGGAGGAAACAAGTTGGCAGGAATAATTCTTAATTCGCAGGTTAGTTAGCCTGTGTTTGTTTATTGATTGAAATTTAATGAAATTCGTGCATTCGCAAAGCATTATATCTATGTTTGCGTAGATGTAAATTTTTCCCTTAAAAAGAAACAAGGTGTTCTATCACAGAGAAAATTTGGGAACTCCTGCTCTACAATTTTTTTTAAATTTTCTATTTAATATTAGAATGGCGGAGGCGGTGGGAATAATAATATGAATAAATATTAATAACTAGCTGCCTCGACAGACGACTTGTCCAAAAATCCCATATAAAAAGCGCTTTCAATTTTTCCCGAATTTTCCAATTTTCTGGACAAATTTTCCAGTTTTTCTTTCCCTTAAAACCTTAGTCGGACATTACGAAAATTAAAAAAAATTAGCCAAATCGGTCCATCCGTTCTCAAGTGATACGGTTACCACCGAACAGCATTTAATTTTTATTATATGAATAATAAAAAAAGAAAGAAACATACATTGGTCTACTATCATTAGTATCAATTTGAAATCACCGAATTGACCCTTTTTACAGTTTTATTCAGGGTGGCCACTTTCTGGAAAACAGGATTTTTTTTTATTAGGGAAATGTCATGAAATTTTGTTTATGGTGATAGAAAATCTAATTTAACCAACTAAATTAAATTTAAGAAGAAAAAGTTAGTTATGAAAAATATCAACTAAAATTAAACTGCGTGCGCAATACATTTTGTTCTTCTGATACCTAAGACACACATCTTAAATTTATATATGAACAAAATTTAGCTGTGATAATCCAAATCTGGTTAACAAAAATGAAAAAGTGGGTTATGATCCATCAATTCAATTCAAGAGAAAAGTTCGCCGATGATTAATAGAAGTTGGAAGATAGTTTCTTTGTTATACATGAATATCACGCGATGTCATATATTTATAGACTGGGAAATTTACTTTTTTAGTCATGGATAATATGGAAAAGTCTGGGAATTTAATTTTGCGATTTTTGTGGCCATTCTGTTATTATAATAAACCATATTTTGACAAAATGGAAACCCGACTTCAAAAATCAAATATTCTATAACAAAAAATGCACTAAAAAGTAAAAAAATAATTGCATATTCTTGTGCCAATTTAGTTCACCTAAGCAAAAATTTTTAAATATATATGTACAATTATTGTGTAAGCGGTGTCAGCATAGAGAAATTCACATAACTTTTGGATACCGCCTCCAAAAATAACAATAATTGTACATATATATTTAAAAAATTTTGCTAAGGTGAACTAAAATTGGCACAAGAATATGCAATTATTTTTTTACTTTTTAGTGCATTTTTTGTTATAGAATATTTGATTTTTGAAGTAGGGTTTCCATTTTGTCACAATATGGTTTATTGCTCGCTTTTTAGTGACTTTGTTCTATATATAAGTTCTATATCTGATTTTATTTGCCTAAATATGGCTATTTTTTTATAACACATTTTTTTTTACCCGTTTTTTTTTTTTTTTTTTTAATTTTTAGTGCACTTTTTTTATAACAGATTTTCAGTTTTTTTTACATGCATTTTGTTTTTTTTTTGGGGTCGGTTTTTTTTTGTAAAATATTTTTTTGAAGTCGGTTTTTAAAAATTTTTTCTTATTTTCCTATTATGAATGAATATGCCCTTTCAAAAAAAAAAAAAAATTTCGCAGAAATCGGTTATCACATTTAAAATGAGGATTTTCCTCGATTTCCCGGGAATCCCCTCATCAGAATACGATTTGGTGACAATGGGATCAATGGGAAACCAAACCCTTTAAGACAAAAAAAAAAAATTTCAAAATCGGTTCATAAATGACGGAGTTCTGAGGTGACACACATTAAAAAAAAAAATACAGACGAATTGAGAACCATCCTCCTTTTTGAAGTCGAGTTAAAAAGTCATCATGTTCATATCTATTTTTGTATGAATTACCTGTAAGACTAACAAACACTTATTTCTCGATAGTGTAAATTAATTAAAATAATGCCCAAATTTACATACAATTACAGCATATTGTCGATACATATATATATATATAACGATGTTACGCTTGTTACGCGATGTTACGTTATATATATATATATATATATATATATATATATATATATATATATATATATATATATATATATATATATATATATAACGATGTTACGCTTGGTGCTTTAAGGTACTAATAATATGTTATTAAATATATTTAGTTCACTATCTGTAAATTTCACTTTGAAATAATTTATATCTGTTTGTATTTGTTCATACATCTTAATTATGTGTGTTAATCGTATTGAAATTTCTCTATAGATTTCATTACTTGTGTCCTATTTAGCGAATCTTTAAACAAAATGTTTTTATGGAGGTTGCACCGATGTACTGTTAGATAGTTCAAGGGAAGTGGTTTGTGATTGTCCAAATATGAGCTTGCAAATATTATTCCAGGTCCCAAACATACTAACTACCTAATTAATAATTAATTCGTAACCCAATCAAATAAGGATTCAACCTCGGAAGGAGAGATAATTAGTTGGAAATTTGCATACACCTATTTAAATACATTTTAAACACTGGCTCGAAAGTTTCATATAATCACGTGTCCGCGTCTTAGGAAATTCAAAGGTTAACGTCGTGAAATGGGTTTTTTGTAAATACCTCGTTTGCCTATGCGTCAAATCGTGTTTAAAGTTATTATGAAACTTGTAGAAAGGATAATGGAAATAAATTATGGATAATTTTATTATTATTATGACTATTGTGTAAATATTTGAAGAAAATATACATTTTTATGGCAATATAAGATCCTGAAATTAATATCTTTACGGATCCTATCAATTCTAGACTAATAAATATCGATCGAAAACAAAGATGTAAAAAAGGGCCAAGTTTTCGCGGAGATACTTTATATAATAGTTGCTACTTAAGAAGTGATGATATCCCAATTAAAGAGCTGAGCTATTTATAAATTAAATATTGTAAACTGATATATAAGAATGTAAGTGCAAAGTAAAATGAAAAAAAAATTATTTCGTATAAAGTTTTAATTTAAAATATTTGAATCAAAAGAAAACAAATTACTTGCCGCGATACAAAATTTTACAAACATACTAAGAGAATAACTTACGAAAAAAATTATTTCAACAAAATTTTTTTTTTTCATTTTACTTTGCACTTACATTCTTACATTCCAGTTTTCACTATTTAATTTATAAATATCTCGGCTCGTTAATTGAGATATCATCCCTTTTTAAGGAGCAACTATTATATAAAGTATCTCCCCGAAAACTCGGCCCTTTTTTACATTTAAGTTTTTGATCGGATATTACCACTTTTTAAAATTTATATATATATATATATATAAATTTTAGCGATAGTGGTTTTTAAAATCTAATAGGTAGGATCGATGAATATTTGTACAAATTTTTATGAAATTCCAACATTGGTGCAAAAGCAAAATCGACTGCCTATATCTGATCAAACTACCATGTAGAAAATATTATAACCACAAATTTTTGTTTTTCCCATGTTGCGTTGGAAAAATTGAATTTTTTCGATCTTCAAATAGGTTTTGAGATACCCCGAGTCTAATGCAAAAATTCGCATCCTTATAAAATGTCAGGAAATGGCATAAACTTAAACACAAAAATTTAATTGTTGGTTTTCCACGTCGAATGCAAAAAACCGCATCTTTCTAGTATACCTCTCAAAGGTGATGTGTTGTACAATTTTAAGTATATATATATATATATATATATATATATATATATATATATATATATATATATATATATATATATATATATGTATATATATATAATTTTGTGTTTTTTCCCATTTTACGGATGTTGCGTTGGGAAAATTGAATTTTTTCAATCTACAAATAGGTTTTGAGATATTTCGCGACGAATGCAAACAATCGCTTTATCAAATGTCTGGAAATGGCTTAAACTTAAACACATAAATTTAATTTTTGATTTACCATATGTTCCGTTGGGAAAATTAAATTTTCCCGAAGATTCTTATTTAAGGTATCAAAACTTCCGCGTCGAATGCAAAAAACCGCATCCTTCTAGCATTTCTGGAAGTGGAGCAACAAAATTTTTAAAACTCGCGCACACCTATCAAACGTGGTATGTGCTTACATTTTACTATAAATATAGAAATATGGACCAATCATAGAGCAGCAATATTTCCTTTGTTAATTTTATCAAAACAAAAATTCAACAGTTTTCCCATTTCCCGATATAAATTTCGTGATCTCATAATTTTCCCTGTGCCTTGGGTAATAGACCTAACTATATGCCAAATAATATCTTTAAAGGATATCTGGTGTAGGCCTTACGTTTTTATCCTGTCCAATGAAAATTATGGGCTTTCCCTCTATTTTATGGTTTTTGAACCGAAATAACTTTTTAACCGTTTATTTCTTAACGAAAAGCAAAAACTTGTTCTCTTATAATTCCCTAAATAGCTTATATTCGAAATCAGCACTGTAGCTCTTTTCGTTCAGAAGATATTTCGGGGTCAGATTGGTTCTGATGTAACGTGTAGTAATAGTACTGTAAGCGCGAAGGCAAAAAAACCCCTTAAACTCGGGCTGTCGCACTACCGTGCTCCAGATGGGCGACTGATAGCCTGCTACTCCCACTTTACCTATTGTACACTATTAGTGATGTAACGAATGTCGGATTTTCCACATTCGCGCGAATGCGAATATTTATCTCCAATATTCACGAATGCGAATGTTGATTTTCAAAAGGATGTTTTAGCGTACCACCACTTTTCGACAGATTTTGCTCATTTTTTTTTCACAGGCTAAAAAAATGTTTTCTAATAAATCCCGAAGTTTCAGAATTTTTGATCGTTTAGAACACGAGATAATTAATATCAAATTTATCATTCTCTCTCACTTTCTCTCATTAGAAGCATGTAAAACTTCATGCCCGCCCAACTATTAACCCTGAGGGTTCCACTCGAAGGCTTGGCGACTGATGGTGTAATTTGGCCTTCTTAGCGTATGGCCAATCCAACCAAACTTTATTTTCTTGATTGTCTCATTTACTGGACTTTGATATGTTATTCTCAGTAATTCTTCATTAGTTATTCTGTGAGGCCAATGAATGTTCAAAATCCTTCGAAGATTTGTTGATAAAAACTTGTAATTTACTTGTTATAGTCTTTGTTACTTTCCATGTTTGGCAACCATATAAGAGTACAGACTTTACATTTGTTTCAAATATTCTTAATTTAGTTTTTCTTCTTATTTGGCTTGACCGCCAAACAGGTGCAAGTTGTGCAAATGCTCCTTTGGCCTTCCTTATTCTGATTGCGACATCTTCGTCCGTTCCACCTGTCTTTGACACAATGCTTCCTAAATATTGAAATTGGTCAACTTGTTCAATCATTTTGTTGTTCACTTCTAACGGTTGGTTGTTCCTGGGATTTATTCTCATGGCTTTTGTTTTTTCAAAATTTATTTTAAGACCTATACTAATCCCATGCGTATGGAGATCTTGAAGTTTCTCCTTCATGTCTTTAAGGCTTTGAGACATCAAACATAGGTCGTCTGCAAAATCTATATCCTCGAATCTCTCTACCAATCCCCATTGTTGACCTCTTGGTTTATTTGTGACTTTTTTCATGACATATGTTATCCAGGACGATGAGAAAGAGTATCAGTGACAATAAACATCCTTGTCTGACACCAACTCCAACTTCAATTGGATCTGAGAGTTTCTCTTCATGGATTACTTGGCATCTGTAGTTTCTATAAATTTCTTTTATTATATTTATAATCTTCTTTGATGTTCCAAAACTCTCTAATGATCTCCATATTGCTTCTCTTTCGATGGAGTCAAACGCTTTTTCAAAGTCTACAAAGCTCAGAACACTGGCGACTGGTATTCTGAGCATTGTTAGACTATTTTCCTCAGAGTGTTGATCATATCAAGGCAAGAATGGTCTTTCATAAAGCCTGTTTGTTTTCTCCGTAGTTTAGAGTTGATTGTATCGTTATTTCGGTTTAGAATTGCTCTAGTTGGAATATTACTTGCCACGGATAGCAGGGTAATACCCCTCCAATTGTTACATAAAGAAGTGTCTGCTTTCTTTGGCAGCTTAATCAGCAACCGTTTCCTCCAGTCACCTGGTATTACCTTCTTCTCCCATATCTCCTTTATTAATCCGTAGAAAATATCTGCTGTAAGGTTTGGATTTGTTTTTAACATTTCAGGAGTAATACAGTCTACCCCGGCAGCTTTTCCATTTTTTATTTCCTTGAGTGCTGCTACTATTTCTGCCTTTGATGGTGTTCATATACTTATTCTGGGGTCTTCTAACTGATTTTCAAATATCAGTTATAATTATCAGTATTATAATTCCATATACATCCATATATAATTTCCTTTTTGTTTGTAAAATACATTTGCATCGTTTCTTGCGAATGTCAAAAAATATGCGAATTTTTGTTACAACACTATACACTATATTGAACATATGTACTTTATTAACCCATTTATCTGGGAGGGCCAAGAGTCACAAGGGGGGGGGGGCAAAGTATTAATTTATTTGCGAATAATTTTTTCACTTAATTTTGAATTACAATTGAAAACTCGGCCTTGCGCACTACCGTGCTCTAGATAAAGAACACTAATTGTGAAATTGTTTTATCAAAATCAATGGTCAATTGTTCTAACACAACAAGCATACCCGACGCCATTATGAAATAGTGCTCATTCGGGAATCCTCGAACCACGCACGGTTAGAAATGAAGATGTGTTTGAAGGCGTTCGGGCTAGGTTCGAATATCTATTTAGGTCATCACTACGGTGTATCTTTAACACATTGAATATATAAAAAAAATTTTTACAAAATGGAAACCCGACTTCAAAAATCAAATATTCTAAAACCAATAATGCACTAATAATTTCATATTTTTGTATCAAATTTAGCTCACCTAAGCAAGAATTTTTAAATACATATGTACAATTATTGTTATTTTTGGAGCCGGTGTCAGCATAGAGAAATTGAAAAAATATTGTCGTTTTTATTTCGAAAATATATTGTATTTATTTAAATTTTAATGTTTCACATAAAATTTATCCTTCACATAAAATTTGGACACCGCCTCCAAAAGTAACAGTAATTGTACATACATATTTAAAAATTTTTGCTTAGGTGAACTAAATTTGACACAAGAATATGAAATTATTTTTTTACTTTTTAGTGTATTTTTGGTTCTAGAATATTTGATTTTTGAAGTCGGGTTTCCAGTTTGTCAAAATTTATTTATTTCTCGCTTTTTAGAGACTTTGAAGTTCTATAACTGATTTTATTTGTCTAAATATGGGTAGACCTACTAAACGAACTACCAATTTTTAGTGCATTTTTTATAACACATTTTTTCGATCCGTTTTTTTTTTTTTTCATAGCAGATTTTCAGTTTTCTTTACATGTATTTTGTTTTTTTTTTTTGTAAAAATTTTTTTTATTTGTAGTCGATTTTTGAAATAGTTTCTTATTTTTCCATTATGAATGAGTATACCGTTTCAAACAAACAAAAACTTTTCGCAGAAATCGTTGATCACCTATAAAATGAGTATTTTCTTCGATTTCCAGGGGATCCCCTCATCAAAATGTAATTTGGTGACAATAGGACCAATGGGAAACCAAACCCTTTAAAACAAAAACAAAATTCAAAATCGGTCCATAAATGACGGAGTTGAGGCTGAGAAATGACAAGAGGTTCATAAATTGGGAAATGACGGCTGAGGTGACACACATTAAAAAAAATTAAAAAAATACAAACGAGTTGAGAACCATCCTCCTTTTTGAAGTCGGGTTAAAAATACAGTTGGTGCGATATCTTTATCCACTTAATTCAAAGTTTGCAATATGCTGGCAGATTTTAAGACATTGCAAGGTTAGAATCCGAATTTATCCATAAACTAATATCAGATGCACAAGCTTCAAAATTGGATGCCCGACCTCTATTTAAATGTCCCGAATTTTACATCTGTTTCATTCGTAACGGTGATGATTTGGAACGTTTTTTGGATTTGATTCCAATATAATTATAAAAATTAATTATACGAGCAGTAACTTTCTATGATTTTCTATAACTGAAAACATTGCCAATTTTATACTTGTTTTTTCATTCCCGGAAAAGCGCCTTTTCTAAACTATTTAAGCTGCTTACGTTATCATGAGACTACCTAGAATGATTTATCAGACTAAATTTTCAAAGTGATGGGTTAGATTGGAACGAATAAAATGTTTGATTGATTGATTAATATCCCGACCTCTATTTAAATGTCCCGAATTTTACATCTGTTTCATTCGTAACGGTGATGATTTGGAACGTTTTTTGGATTTGATTCCAATATAATTATAAAAATTAATTATACGAGCAGTAACTTTCTATGATTTTCTATAACTGAAAACATTGCCAATTTTATACTTGTTTTTTCATTCCCGGAAAAGCGCCTTTTCTAAACTATTTAAGCTGCTTACGTTATCATGAGACTACCTAGAATGATTTATCAGACTAAATCTTCAAAGTGATGGGTTAGATTGGAACGAATAAAATGTTTGATTGATTGATTAATATCGGGGTAAAAACTATTGCACTTCGACCCTATGGTCCATTGTGCTCCCCCTTCTACCTCAGTCTAACGAGACTCGCTTCTCCCATATGTTGGCAATAGCCTGGAGCTTGCTTATCAGGTCCTCCCGAAGGTTCATATTTCGGAGTGAGATGCACCGAATATCCTATATCTGCTGTAACCCAGAGGTTCGCAGTAAAAGATTATATGGCTGGATGTTTCTTCCTCCTCGCCACACAATCTGCACATAATGGAGCCGTTATAGGGTCCCATTGTGTGCAGATGCTTCCGCATGGGATAAGGCGCGGTAATGAACCCGGTAACTCTCCGCAGTTGCATCCTGTTCTGTTTCAGTGCAACGAGAGATAACCTCTTTGTTGCACTCTGTAGCAGTACCTTCCCGACCTCTTGCCGCTGTACTTTTTCCCAGTGATCACGTTGTTTAGCATTTGATCACTTGTTTACATGCAGTCTTTGGAATTCCTAAAATAGGCTCTGGGTCTATGAATGGCATTCCGACTCCTTTCTTTGCTAAGGTATCCGCTTTTTCGTTTCCTTCGAAACCACTGTGACCCGGCACCCAGGTCAATATATAAAGAATAAAAAATAAAATGTTTAATGAATTACTAAATTTTTCGATCTTGATTATTAGAATTTTTTTTTTTCATATTAAATATTGATATCCGCAACTTGTAGAATGCATTTTATTACTAACAAGCTATGGCCAACGTTCGCATATGAACGTTACATGTGTACATTGATATCATTTTGTTGTGCAATTTTTTGATAATATGCCCATAAAAAATTTATTGTTTAAAACAAATGAAAACGCGCTTTAAATAGTAACGCAGTAAAAAAATATAAATTTATAAATAGCTATTTGAATAGCATGGAATGCTTTGTGTTGAATTGTATAAAATTGAATTGTTATACTCATTATATTTAATAGTTTTCTTTTGTTGTACTTAAATTTGTCATATTTCCCAACGCCATCACCAAATTTCTATTTCGTAGCTTCTTATTTTCATATTCCGTCATGAGATCAGCTCAATATCATCGACTATATTATTTTGTTGTCGGCAGTATTGCATAAATTGTCACAGATTATCGATTGAAAATAGGACTGCCTAAAAACCTGCTTAAAAATGCCTAAAAACCTACTTCCGAGATTTGTTGACAAACAAGTCCTAACCTGAAAAAAATTACCTTAAAACTCAAAAAATACAACTTGTATAGATAGATATAATATTAATAATAATAAGCTTTATTTGATTAATTCCTTACATGTTACTGTATATGTAAAACTTATGTAATAACAAAAATAAAAAATAAAAATAAAAAACCGTATAGAAATAAAAAAATAAAATAAAAAACTAACAACATATTCTTAAGTTTTAAATTAAAAAATAAAATTTTTAAGCAACTAAACATTAAACGTCAAAAAATTTAGATATTTAAATACTCTAATAAATAAATTTTCTTAGATAGATATAGATAGATAAATCTTGGGGTATGAAAAGTGTTGCACTTCGACCTTATGTACCATTATGCTCCCCCTTGTTCTTCAGTATGGCGGTGTTTGCTTCTCCGGACGAAATTAAAAGTCTATCCGCTCGTTGATTTTTTGGATAACTTATGTATCGAATTCTTGATAATTTTTTTAATAAAGATGAAAGTGGTTTGGATATTTTCGTTTCGAAAGAGTAACATATTTTGTCCATCTCAAAAATATATACTGACTATAGGAGCAAATCAAAACTGAGTGTTATTCTAATGGGAAAACCTGCAGACAATAAGTTTCTTTAAAATTATTATTTTTTTAATTCGTTACGCAGGAGCTGCTTAAGCTTAGCGTATTTCCTTAGAATACATAAATCACTCTCTAGCGGTCACAATTATAGTGTGATCAAAATGAAATATCGTATCTGATATGGTTTTAGTATTTGCAAGGCTAATTGTGTTATGCAAAAAAGAGTTAACACGCAAGTGGCTGTTTTTAAAATAATTGTAGGGAACAACGTTTTCTCTCACTAGAGTGGGATATCTTTAATTTTTATGTTTTGTGAGTTGAACGCTTTTTGCATAACACCATCCAATTTTATTATTAAATGTCATAGGTCAAGGGGTGAGAGGGGGTATAAAGAAAGAAGAAAACACAAAATATAAAATATCTCTTTTAATATTTGAACAATCGAAAAATGTATAATGAATAAAGTTGTAGAAAATCATGTTTGCTACAATTCATTACTTGGTCATTTTTTTTCAAACTGTAATGTTTACAGAAATATTTAGGATTTGAAATATTTGTGTAACAGAAAAAAAAGGTAAGAAACAAAATTATAGTAAAACTAATTCTCTATAACTTTACTTCTTATAAATTTTTCTAATATTAGTCGTTTTCTTAATATTTCTGTAAATGTTTAACATTTTCGACATCTATTAGGTAAGGTCGATGGATGTTTGAATGATTTTTTGTGAAATCGTTCCATAATTTCAACTTATATCAATAAATGAATTTTCTACTAATATTGAAAAACAAAGATATAAATAGAATCAATGCGATTCGGCATAATTTGTGCATATATGTAATAAATACATTCTGATCATCAATGCTTGTATCATTTTATTTTGAAATTCTTTAGTATATGTTATAAACGATTTTCTTGACACAACATATTTTACGACCACTTCTTGCAGAAAATTAATATATTGATATACATTGTTGTTCAGAACTTGATTTCTCTCTAGACAACGTCAGTCAGTCAAGTCAACCTATGTATGTGTTGGTAAAATTGAGTTGGACATGTGATATAAAATATTTTAAATTAATCGCAAGTGTGTGGATACACGTAGTAGCAGTGTATTAAAACAGTTATTTATTGAAAAAAAATTAATCTCAAATATTCATGCGACTTTCATGGTAACAAATCATTTGTTTTTCCTTTGGAAGATATCCTAAGTCACATAAATGTTAGAGTAGTCATTGATACATTCATTTGGTTATTTTGGTGAAATCGGTTTGTGGTGGCTATCCTGTAAGATTTTATTTCTGGAGAAAGTGCTGCAGTCTTAGATTAACTAAAATAATATAAACAATATTACCCGATTAAGTTCCCAACTAGAATTTCTTTTAAGGACCCAACAAGGAACTGAACACGTCAACCTTATAACCTGACAAGGTCCAGGTCAGGATTACCAGATGACGAACCTGATAAGGATGACACGCATATGACCCATGAGGTCTTTATCAGGAGCACCTTATATGGTCCTGATCAGGATTACCTTATTAGGTTTGTGTTAGGATTACCTTATGGGGCCCTCTTCAGGATTACCTGGTTAGGTTCTGGCATGGATTACCATATGAGATCCTCGTCAGGATTACCTGGTTAGGTTCTGACAAGGATTACCTATGAGATTCTCGTCAGTATAACCTGGTAAGGTTCTGGCAACGATTACCTCATGAGATCCTCGTCAGAATTACCTGTTTATGTTCTGGCAAGGATAACCTTACGAAGTCCTGAATACTGAATACTTTCAAAATAAACACAAATTATATCTTATTTTATTTATTATCAAAGCAGAAATATTTCATACAATAATATAATTGTGATCTAAAAATATATATTATTTAGTATAGTTCAAGTGTTTATATTTGAGGTTTCTTGGACACTTTTGTTTTTGGATTTATTTATGCAATTTGGCAACTCTTTCTTCCAGCACATCCAATCTAACAACGATATCTGTGTACTTCTGATTACCCTGATTTGATTTCATTGGAATACAGGACTTCAGGAGACGAGACAATATTAACCTTCTGGCATACATATCCTTTTGTTTATACATCTCCAACTATTTTCTTGGACACATACACTCAAAAAAAATGAACAAACCTGATCTGAATCAGTCTTTCACAATTTTGAATGTTCTAGTAGTAAATATTTTTTACAGATACAACATATTATTTAATTTTTATATGTAAGAAGACGATATAATACTTAACATGTATTTACATTAGATATACTTTGTAAATTCTTACTCACTTCATCACTCACACTGATATAAAATTTATGTTCTTAAAAAAATATAAAAAATAGTTCAAAATTCCATTCCATTTTACACACTTAAAAAATATACTTATCTTTATTATATAAATATAACACACACACAAAACACTTCGAACTTTTGATTTATATATTTTATATTTTTTCATATTTTGAGATTTATACAGAATGCTCATTTTAATCAAGGCACCTGATTATTATTTTAAGGAAATTTTGTTTTCGTTTTTGGTAATCATTTTTATCGAATGAACTTTCGACTTAACACCGAAGATCAACTTTTCAAGGGGAAGCCCTTTTTTGACAAAATCGGATAGCTGACGAAAACAGAACATTAAAACTGAGTAATTAAGTCTATATTGGCTTAGATTGCATTTTTAGAGAAACATAGTGTTAAGAAAATAGTAAATAGTAAATAACCTGGAAGATGAAAAGTCTGGGTGAAAAATAGATCACCATAAGATATCCCTCCAAGAACAAAACAACTTTTATTCGGGTAATTTTTAAAATCTATTAATCAAAAAGTTTGAAAAAATATGTTTCGTGTCTTTAAAACTAGTTCTTTAAAACAATACCCTGCGCGTATTCCTGTTAAAAAATTAAAACAAAAAATTTTAGAATCTTTAAATTTTGTCGAAATATACCCTCTTTATAAAGAGTAATTCTATACCAAATAGCTTTAGTATATAATATTTTATAATAATAATAATAATAATCTCCGATCAGCTGGACTCAAGTCCGAAACAGAAGACTTTATCATCGCTGCCCAAGACAGTGTGATAGCTACTCTTACACACCAGAGGTACGTGTGGAAGGTGGCAGTCTCCAGTATTCAGTGCAGAGCGTGCAAATCTCAGCCGGAGACGCTGATGCACCTCATTTCGGTATGTCCATCTAATGCCTCGACCACCTACATTTATCGTGATAACGCTGCCCTTCGTGTGCTGTACTACTTCTTGAGACACAAATATGAAGTGGACCGTACGCCAGTTCTACCATATGCTCCTGGAGAAATCGAGCTTGTTGTCAAAAACGAGAAATGTATTATCGTTTGAAATTTCTCGTTCCCAACTACCAGGCAGCTCTCTGCTACTAAGCCTGATTTAGTGCTCCAGGATATTTCAGCTAAGACTATCTACGTCATCGAGTTCTCTGCGCTTGCAGAAACGAATATAGTCTTGAAAAAGGGGCAAAAACGGACTAAATACCTTGATCTTCTCCAAGAACTACGACAACTATACCCTGGCTACTCATTTTAATGGTTGTTCTCATTATCGGTTGCCTTGGTGGTAAACGCCCCACTCTAGAGTCTAATATTCCCACCATTCTGCTTTGCAGGTCTCATCTGCGTTACCTTATCACTTCCATGCAGAAGGCTATCATCATAAGCACCCTTCGTACATTGAGATCGCATGAGACTGTCTTCAAGTAACACCCTTGAAGTTTTTTATATTAAATTTTGCAGGTTTCATACCCGTGCGGTGCAAAGACGGAGATCTGCACGACCAGAACACTACATGACAGACGAACGTACCTCTTGACTCGGAAGACAGGCGGACCCTTTGGACATCGCGTTACTGACGGACGTACAGACTTTGCGACCATAAGATAGTGAACCTTCTTCAAAGGACGTAGCTACCTGGGTGGCACTGGGGTGTATATCCTGTATCCACTCTCCCCTTTCCACTGACATAAATACGTTAAATTTTAAATAATAATAATAATAATACACATAATAATAATAATATTTATTTATTCTACACATCAATAAATCATCGTATAACAAGTACTATATAACAACCTATATAACAAGTTTTTAAATATAATTTAAATAGAATAGAATGATACCGAAAGATTGTATCAAAAACTATTCTGATACAATTTTTGTTATTGAATTTGTTCTTTGTTCCTTGCTCGAATTGTAAAAATGTCACATTTGATCCCATTTTTTTAAAACGAAATTGTTTAAATACTATTAAAAAATGGTTGTTTTCGTACGGAAAAATTTCTTTTTATATTCTTGACAATAGAAATATTTGGGATTATGGGTTTATCTTTATAATGTTGAATCTGAAAACCCTTTGTTTTAAAAACGAATTTTAGTGGATGTTTAATGGGTAGAAAATGGTCAAATTTGTGATATATTTTTTTATACTTAAAAACTTATACATTCTAAAATATTAATTTTAATTTAAAAAGTCACAAAACCTTTTATGTTTGAATGTAGCCAAATAATATGAAAAAAGTTTATTCCGTTGGAAAACAATAATTTTTTCAAATTATTTTTAAAAAAATTCTGTAAAAAATTGGGACCAAAGTTCTGCATGAAAAAATGCATATGTTCAATCAGTGCAGCATGTAGAAAGAATTGATAAAAAATAACTGCGGCAGAACAGTTTTTGATACTCATCGGCCAATTATACCTGTGCTAAATATTTTTTGTTTATATTAAAAATTAAAGAAGGATATTTATATCAATACAAAAACTGATATCAATACAATAAACAAAGTACACTCATATTGGGATCAAATATTTTTAGTGAAAATAATAATAA
This sequence comes from Nineta flava, assembly GCA_963920215.1. Classification (NCBI taxonomy): domain Eukaryota; kingdom Metazoa; phylum Arthropoda; class Insecta; order Neuroptera; family Chrysopidae; genus Nineta; species Nineta flava. The sequence continues at coordinate 85,177,647 of OY986040.1, read as the reverse complement.
AATTATACATTATACAGAGAGTTACAAAACGTGAGGAGTTTTATGAATGTTTTTTTTAGAATGAAAGAACCATTCTTAGGTTAAGGGTAATGTTAGCCTTGGATTTTTTACTGTATATTCCTTAGTTTTAGGTTGTTTTTACGCTCACATTTCCATGTCGGGAGAACATCTCAAGATAATATATATTGTTCAATTAATGTAGAATTGTAGTATAAATATTTAATAATGGAAATAATTAGTTGAATTATTCTGAAGCAAACGTATTTGATTCGTAAAATTCCTGTAGCTTATAAATTTCTTAGGCAAATATGTAATGTATCAAACTTACGCAAACTTGGCTTATCATCAAAAGAAATATGACGAAACATATCATTTAAATTATCAAAAGTATAATCTCGATCAACAGTACTATTGTTTTCCGACATTACAAAATTTTTAAAACGTAATAGCTAGATCACTTACCACATTTTCATAGCTTATAGTTTATGTTGAGATTACGCCCGTCTTTTATACAATCTTGTATACAGTATACGAAAGTAAAAAAAAAAGAGAAAAAAAAGTATATTAAATGATACCTATAAACATACCATATTTGTTGTTAACCTTGATACATGAAGCATATAGAAGAATGTTACAAATTAGTATATTGTAGTATCCAACATTATTACTAATATTTATAATATATACATGTAGTCTAGGAGGTAAACAGAAGATATATGCGATACGAAAATAATTCTAATAGAATTGTTTTGCGTAATTCTCAGTATACATGTAGGACTGATTAGATTATTTTGGGGACGTTGAACTGTTCATAGTGTTCATTGTACGATAGTTTAAGCAAATAAAATTTAGACTTAAAAAAAACTAAAAAACATGCTTTTAAGCAATATGAACAAAAAAATGCCAAATAATTTAAAATAGAATATAATAAAAAGATAGACAACAAAATGAACTTCAATGTAAACAAAAGCATGGGCTGTTCTCTACTTCTTCATAATGGCTTACTTTTACAAGAGTAATAGATAATAATAATAAATAAGGCACTTTTTTCAATTTTTCCATATCATTTCCGTAAATGTCAATGTGTACAAATGTTAATGTTACTTAATTTTCATAGTTGCCGAAATAAAAGTTATGTAAAAATTTTATGTTCAAATTTAAATTAGAAATAACTTTTCCTTCCAATTGTTAATAAATTTCATTTTTAACATTTCCAAGATCTTGCAATATGCATTTGTGGTATAGTCAAATTAGCTTCAAAAACGTGTTTCCAAGCAAGTTGCTAGGAACCGCAATTTTTTTAAATCAATTCATTTTGACTTCCTGACTATAACAGGGTCAGGGTCAAAACAGAGTCAAAATTGAATTTGTTTATAACCAAAAAACATTTTTTCTTAAAATCGTTTTTAAAACTAAACATTTTAAAAATGACAAAGAATTTTATTAAATTCTTTATAAAAAAGAAAAGAAATGAGCCCCATAAACATCAAAATCGGTTTATTAGAATTCGAAAAAAAAATTCCCAAAGTTTGAAAACTCAAAAATTTTAAATTAAAATAAAAAATTTAGAAATTACTTCTTCTTTTTTTTAACAATGGCAGTATGCCTTTTATATGCTAAAAATATTGTTCCAAATTTTGGTCTTTAAAAAAATTAGGTCCCCGACAATTAATAAAATACCATGTCACCTATTTTTATAAATAAAAAGGGTGCAAATCATTTTACATGATTAAATCTTATTTTAAATGAAAGGTCATAATAATATCTATAAAATGAAAAAAAAACTATTTTTGAAACTGTATTTTTACTTATTATTTTACAATTTGTTTATAACGCGCTATAAACAAATTAAAAAAAAAAAGTTAAGAAGTTATTAAAATAAACTTAATTTTCTTTTAACTTATAGATTTTTTATAGATCTTGAATTTAAAAAAAAAATTAATGCAACAACAACCTGAGTTAATTGTTTGAATACTCACTATATACTGAGTTGTATATCAGGAATTGAATTGATAACAATTCTGCGTATTCGAATTGAATTCGCTTTCCGAGGAAAATTTAATCACAATTTATGAGAAAACTATAAAGTTTATGAAAAAAAATTTCAAACAAAAGTTGTTTATTTTAAAAAGAAGAACATTTGTTGTTATTAAATTTTTTTCTATCTCTTACGGTTCCAAAGATGTATATTTTCCCCTCTCTTTTGCCAATTAACAAACTTGACCTCACTCTTTTGCTATAATTATATATACAAAATTTCAACTCGTTATTCGTTTTTGAGTTATCGTGTTCACGGACAGACGGATTAGCCTAAACGGCCGAATTAGGCCATTTTATGAACACCCATTCCAAGCATTTATGCCAAAGATTAATAATTTCAAGCGTTACAAAGTTGGGACTAAACTTAATATACCTTGTATATTTACATATACTGGGTATAAAAATTATGGATATATGTACAATGAACATACTCGTATATCAACATTCGTTATACTATTGATACGTCTACATACTATTGATAGATGGCCATGATAGCTATTTTCGCTTGTCGAAGAACTTTTGAGCAAAAGTTATGAGAAAACTATTGAGTTTATGAAAAAAATTTCTCAAACAAAAGTTTATTTTAAAAAGAAAAATATTTTTTGTTATTTTTTTTTCTATCTCTTACAGTTTCAAAGACGTATATTTACCCCGGATAAATATTCCCCCCTAGCGGGGGGAATCACGTTCCGATTTTGCTCATTAACGACCTTGACCTCTCTTTTTTGCTCTCTAGAATACACAAATTTCAGCTCGTTATCTATTTTCGTTCTTGAGGTATCGTATCCACAGACGGATGGACGGACATGCGGAAATGGCCGAATTAGGCCATTTACGAATTCCTTTGTGAAGCATTTTTGTCAAGGATTAATATTTTCAAGTGTTATAAATTCGGAGCTACTAAATATACCTTGTATATTTAGATATACTGGGTATAAATACATATATATATATATATACATAACGATACGTTTAACATTTACGTTTTAACATTTAAGAGAGTTATCATTTGTTTTACCTTTTGCTAATTTACTTATAAACAAATTAAGATTTTTAGGTTTTATAAGACTTAATCGAAGACTTAAACACGTACATATCTAACTATAAACTCAAGAAAATTTTCCGACCATTATGGTTTATTTCTTAAAGAAAAGTAGGATAAACTCCGTGGGTATTTAATTAGAAAATAATAATTTTATAATTAATATACAGCTTGATTAAATTAATCAAAACGAGATAATTTCTTATACAGCCAACGTCTGAGTTAAGTTGCTATTGTTTGTTTTTATTAGCTTATTGAAATTAATCCATTTTAAGTTTTATATATTTTTTTTACGAAATACAGTTCAGCAATAAAATATTTATAATAAACATTATAGACTGAGAGCTGGGCTACATAAAAGTGAATAATGATCGAATATAGCCGTGATTTTTTCATAAGTTTCCCATGACATAGTAAGAGCAAGAGCCGCATTTTGCAGTCTCATTGGAGGCGGAAGTGTTGATGGCGGCGAGGGGTCAATCGTGTAGAGTTTTGAACAAAACAAAAAAAACGATCGAACATAGTTATGAAAATTGGTGTAGTATTACATTTTGAAAATAGAAATTGAAATCAAATGCTCCCAGAAGTGTAGGTTGAGTAAAGTAGTTAACTTTGAGTTGAAATTTGTTTACTGCAAGTTTACGATATAATTCGACTTTTCATAAATTTGCAGATGTTAAAAGTGGCTAAATGACCAAAAAAAAAATTAATTTAAGCTCTTAGACCATTATTTGAGAGTTTAAAAACTGTCAATGTCATTTCTATCATCCACTTTTCTACCAAAAACTCTAACAACTGACGGAAGTAGATCGAATATACCAACAACAAAAAAAACTAAAAATATATAAAATATAAATAATTGGCCATATCAAGTAAAAAAAAAACGTTGCACAGGAGCTGCGCCAACTTAACGAATTTTGTTAGTTACAATTTAAGTGTGAGTTAAGTTACAATTTTAGTGTGATCAAAATAAAATGTCGTGTCTAATTTGATTTTAGTATTTGCAAAATTACTGGCTTAATTCATAACCTGGTCATTTTCTCTCAAACTATTATGCGAAGCAAATCGGACGACATAATAAGAAGTTTAATACAAATCCACCCCCACCCCCCATATTTATATAAACAATATTTCTGTAAAGTTTGAAGTAAAACGGACGACATAATAAGTTTCATACACCTCCCCCCCATTACTCCTCCTTCAATTTTATGCAATATGAAGCAGCCTTTAACCGTCTAAAGGGTTCCAACTATCTCTGTAACAAAATTCATCAAAATCGGTGCATCAATTTAGGCATGAAAGCGTAACAAACAAATAAATAAACTCATATATATATATATATAGATGTATAGATGAAACAGTCAAAATCTTCAAATATAAATAAAACTCCAATCTCTTAAATGGTTTTCTACGGAATCTTTTACATACACACCTAATCACACTTAAGATAGTTCCTTCACTGCATATAAAAAAGGACACTATTCACTATTCATATATATAGGGTGGCGCATAAGTAACGTTATGCACCATAAGTAACGAAAATGCTCTGGAAAGAGCACGTCAGTTCGAAGCAAACAATGGGCACCATTTGAAAAATATTATCTTCAAAACATAATGTGAACTATATTTCCAAACTGTAATATTAATTATAATAAATACCAAAGTTAAATAAAATCAGAAAGAAAAAAATTCGTTACCCAGGAGCTGCGTCAACTTAGCGAATTTCCTTAGAATACATAAATCACTCTCTAGCGGTCATAATTTAGCGTGGTCAATATAAAATATAATATCTGATATGACTTTAGTATTAGCAACAAGAGCTGCATTTCCTTTGAAGGAAATTCGCTAAAAATTAAATTTATTAATAGCCAAAATAGAAAGATGTATTACGATTATAGTTTATAGTTACTATGGAAACAACAATCAAAATTTTTATAATAAAATATATTTCAAGTATTTGTGTCAAACAAAATATTAAATATATCTCTTAATATTAGAATAATCGAAAAATGTATAAAGAGTAAAGTTGTAGAAAATCAAGTTTGCTAAAATTTATTACTTGATCATTTTTCTCAAACTCTAATGTGAACAGAGGTATTTAGAATTTTAACTTCCAATCTTTAATTGTAAATATTTCTGTAAATATTAGTGTACCAAATGTTAAGAAACAAAATTACAGTAAAACTTGGTACCTACAACTTAACTCCTGATAAATTTTTCAATTTTTCAAATATTAAGGGAGATAGTCAAATTTTGTGTTTTTCCCTCCCTCTAAACCCCCTTTCCCCTCGTGCTATTTTACCCATTTACCTTTTACCTTTGACCTTTTACCCACGAACTTGACCTTTAGAATACCAAAAGCCACTCAAATACCAAATTTCATTCCAGTCGGAATAAAATTGTGACCGCTAGACTGTCCACAGACATTTTAAAAAGGTACATATGTGTATAATATTTATACATATATACAAATTTTAGCGATAGTGATTTTTAACATCTAATAGGTAGGATCGATGGACTTTTGAAGATATTTTTACGAAATTCTAACATTGGTGCAAAAACAATAGCTGCATTTCCTTCGGAGGAAATTCGCTAAAAGGTATTCATTAAATATTCATTACGTTACTTATGCGCCACCTTATACAAATTAATGTAATTAAATAATTTTAAACTTTTATATTTCGAAAACAAAACTGTAAAGCGGGATTTAAAAAAAAAATTAATTAATTAATATTTATCTTTACTCTCCTAGTTGTTTTTTTAAAAATAATGTCGAGTATTTTTTTAAATGTAACAGATTGGGCGGGCATGAAGTTTTACATGCTTCATATGAGAGAGAGAGTGAGAGAGAATGATTAATTTGCTGTTAATTATCTCGCGTACTAAACGGTTAAAAATTCTGAAACTTCGGGATTTATTAGAAAACGTTATGTTTTGCCTGTGAAAAAAAATGAGCAAAATCTGTCGAAAACTGATTTCATGCTGGAGCATTCTTAAAATTTAATCAGCAAAGTGATAATAAAATATCGTTTTTAAAATAGGTAATATACCTATTTATTATTAATATTAACTACTGTAATATTTTATTATTATTAATTAATATATATCAAATGAGTACTGTAACCCATATTTATTTAAAAATATTTTTTTTGTCCATGATCGCTTATAATTTTATTTTTAGAAATTTTAAAATATAAATTTTTATATAAATTTAAATTAATGACGATTATATAGACGATTTTCCTCTTTCGATTAATATAATCTTTTTACTATTGTATTTAATAAATAAAAAATTGTATTTAATAAATACAATTAAACTAAGTTTTTATTTGTAGGTAAAATACTAAAAATTTTAAATAGTGAACTGTAAAACGGGAGGCGCGTTGTATTTAAAATTTCTTTAAATACTAGAATATGAAGATTTTATTTCGATACAAAGACCCACACGCTTTTCCAATTAATCTTTTAATTTTGTTTTATTTATACCTGAAATTTTTTCATTTTACAAATCACTTTAAGGTCCCATATTTACCAACACTTTCATAAAATTTTAATTTTGGAAAATATTTTCGAATCGAAATTATTGCAAAATTTGATCGCAGTCGAATAATTCCAATTGAGTTAAAATTTGAACACAAAATTTGAGCCGGAAACAGAATTGCATACTTCCATACATTGAACGACTTCATATGACATTCATATTTTTCAAAATCTTAAATCTATATACCAAACAACGGTGCCGTGACTATTGTTAATAATGATATGCCTATTCGGACACACGCGGGTCTCTTGTGTTTCTTCAGCGTGAAGCGTTTAAAGCTATTATAACATATTTTATATCGGTCATACTCCGAGTTGGTCGGGCCCTCGCACTAAAAGGCGTTCTATATATTTTAGAAATAGTGTCAACAATTTTTGAAATTAAATAAAGTAACTATTACAACCGAGTACTACAATCTTTCACGGTCATACCCCGATCATACCGCGAGTTGGTCGGGTTTGCGTTTTTTTGGGCCCCACACTAAAAGGTGTTCTATATATTTGAGATATTGTATCAAGAAATTATTGAATTTAAAAAGGTAACTATTACAACCGAGTACTACAATCTTCCGATTGTAGTACATTTACGATTTCACGATTCCATGGTTCTAGTTGAATTGTCGTCGGTTGAATTGTTATCCAGTTGAACTGTCGTCCGATTGAGCCTTCCTCGGTTCAAATGTCGCGGTTGAATTGTTGCAGAATCCTTAACAACAGGTTCAGCTACTTTTGCTCAGTTGAATTGTAACGAATCCATTTATATATTTAAAAAAATTTTAATAAAATGGAAGTTCGGGTTCGTTTGGACTGTCTTTGGTCGCTGTATGTCCGATGGGCCAGCTACGTAATAGCTTTGTCACGATTTTTTATAATTAGAGCATATTTTTATTTAGACTCATATATTTCATATATTTTCAATTTAATACCAAATTTCACGTATATTCCGTTGAATTTTTTCTTTGTCTTTTTTCGTAGCGTCCTTGTAGAGAAAGTTATTCACAATACTAGAATCAATGTCCTAGCAAAATGCGTTTCCACGCTACACAAATTTTTCCATAATTTTACACAAAGCTAATTCGTAACCATTCACGTGCATGCTTCGCCCATACTGATACGATGACATCACGGGTGAAATAAATGCAGCGCGACAGATAGGTAAAGTCACGATCTCTCTGTTGTGGGTCCAACCAGTGTAAACGCATTATTAGTATCAAAGTTATTAGAATAATTCTTAGAGTATTTCGTCACACAATAATGTTTGGCAGACCAGTGTAATGAGCAAATGGACGTTTTCACGTCAAAAGTTAAATAAAAGCCTGTAAACTGTTGTAAGTTATATAGGTTTAATTTTTCAAGTTATATAGATTTAACATCTACTGTTATTAAATACTCGAGTTGTTCAGCCGTATTGGCTCATTTGTGCATCTTATCACTCAGTTGTGTAGGTATAGATGGTATTCAATCTATATACAGGATGAGTCGGGAGGAGCGGATCAAAATTCAAGACAGTTTTATACACGAGAAAATAATGCAAAAAGACTCATATATTTTTATGCGGTTTTAATTATTTTTCTTCCATGAAACGTTCAATAACTGTCACAGCGTATTGACACATTATCAGAACAACAAAGTTACCAATTGTTTTGTAAGTCTCGAACATAGCATACTGATTACAAGTTTTAATTCACAAATTTTGAATACTAAATAACATAAGAAAACATTTTTTATTTACGGTATAGCTTAAAAACAAAATAATGAAAGTCGGAGAAGAACATATGGATTTTTTAAATTAATTTCACATGTACAATACAATCCTGGAGTAAGGTCTGTTCCTCCCGACTCACTCTGTATATTTGGTACAAATAAATGTCCGAAATTTTATAGAATACCATTGCACTTGTGTAACAATACATACGTTTAATAATTTCAGTTAGGTAAAAACATATTGTTTAATTGTCGACACTTAACGGTTTTATAATGAGGTTTGGTCATTACCATAATAAAAATACCATCAATTATGCTTTGGTTTCTAGATATTATCCGAATATAATAATAATATTTAAACGATTATTTTCAAAATCTATTACATAATAATAATGTAATTATAATTACGAAATCTGGAAAGATTTAATAAATTTTTTATACAATTTTTCTTGACAACCAATGGCCGTGAAATGGTTATTTAATTTTTGTTGGTGAGTTAAATTAATAATAATAATTAATGATATTTTTTCCTTTGAATTCCTACTTTACCCTGAAAGTCATTTTTTAAGGATTGTGTACTGTGTGTAAAATTTTTGTTAGTAAATAAAATAGTTTTGAAAATTTTTTTTTGTGAGTATAATGTTGAATCGTTTATATGCATAATTCAATGCATAGATACTTTGTATGTCCATTCACAGTAATAATTAACAGTAATAAGTAATTAATTGTAATTTTGCTTGTAAAATTAATGAAGAAGAACTTAAAACAATAAATTTCACTTATTTTTGAAAATTAAAGAATATTTAACATATTTTCTTTGTCGAAAATACTGCTTCAAATTATTTTTTTATTACTGAACCTAATATTCTGCATTAAACAATATTTGAAAATCCAGTAATTATTTCCAGATATATAGCGTTAATATTATTAAAGCCTATTTTGACAAAATGGAAACCCGACTTCAAAAATCAAAATATTCTAAAACAAAAAATGCATATATATAGTAAAAAAATTATTGCATATTCTTGTGCCAATTTTAGTTCACCTTAGCAAAAATTTTTAAATATATATGTACAATTATGGTTATTTTTGGAGTCGGTGTCAGCATAGAAAAATTCACATAAAATTTGGACGCCGCCTCCAAAAATAGCAATAATTGTACATATATATTTAAAACTTTTTTGCTTAGGTGAACTAAAATTGGCACAAGAATATGCAATTATTTTTTTACTTTTTAGTGCATTTTTTGTTTTAGAATATTTGATTTTTGAAGTCGGGTTTCCATTTTGTCAAAATAGGTTTTATTTCTCGCTTTTTAGTGACTTTGAAGTTCTATAACTGATTTTATTTGTCTAAATATGGGTCGACCTACTAAACGACCAACTAATTTTTAGTGCATTTTTGTATAACAGATTTTCAATTTTTTTTACAAGCATTTTGTTTTTTTTTTATAAAAATTTTTTTTTTTTTAGGGTCGGTTTTTTTTTGTAAAAAACTTTTTCTTATTTTCCTATTATAAATGAGTATATCCTTTCAAAAAAAAAAAAATTTCGCAGAAATCGGTTATCACATATAAAATGAGGGTTTTCCTCGATTTCCAGAGGATCCCTTCATCAGAATGCGATTTGGTGACAATGGGACCAATCGGAAATCAAACTCTTTAAAACAAAATCAAAAATTCAAAATCGGTTAATAAATGACGGAGTTCTGAGGTAACAAACATTAAAAAAAAAAACAGACAAATTGAGAACCATCCTCCTTTTTGAAGTCGGGTTAAAAAAGCACATTTTACATCTTTGTATTGGTTTGTATCATTTGTATTGCATAAAATGAAGAATTATGTACATACAATTGTTTCTGTGAGTATTTTGATTATGTTATATTCAAATAAAATAATTACAATAATATTTTAAATAATTATTGATTAAAGCATTCACAACATATCTATATTTTAACAATTAATTGTAGCAATGTTCGTGGTTTAACCCATTTCAACTTTCCGAATTTGATACAACTATGTAATGCGCAGGCGCAAACAAGTACTTATAATTACGGAGGTTTAAAATTAAGAACTGTTGTGTCTGTTTAAGAACAGCTTCGATACAATTTATCAGTTAAGAATTACGTAAAATTAAGCCTTACATAAATGAGTCTGTGCAATTGAGCATTAGAGTCGGCATCAATTATAGAAAAAGCTAATTTTTTACCCGACTACAAAAAAGCCAAAAGAAAGGGTTATGTTTTTAGCAGTCTTTGTATGTTTGTATTTATGTATGTTCCACCGTAGCGCCCAAACTACTCACCCGATTTTCATGATGAGTGCCGTTTGCTTCCTCTTAGCGTTCCACTTGTCATAAATTTGTGACGTCACAGAGTCCGAAAATGTGTAATTTATTTTTACCCGACTACAAAAGGATATGATTTCAGTAGCCTGTATATGTATTTTAGAATGTCCATATGTCATATTTTGACAAATGAGGTGTCGTTAGCTTTATTTTAGAGTTTCGCGTGTCGTAGCGTCATGTGATACGCTAATTTAAAATCATATTAAATCCAAAATGGCAGATAAAGATTTGCATAATACACTAAGCAACAGAGAAAAATTTCACAAACGTATCAGGTTTTGTATCAAATGAATAGTTTTAATTCACAGATTCTTAATATTATACTTAAAAGTCTTAAATAAATAATTTGAAGTGCCTTGTAAATATTTCTCGTAGTCGAAGGCCGGGAACAGTTTTGGTTTGTGCATCACATTTGGGCCTTGACTACGTGAAATATTTACATGACACTTGTTTCGTGTTTTTTTCGTAGTTTTTTAGTCGGGCTTTAGTTTTTTAAACTCATTTATTTATTTAACTTTTTGGTGCATTTTTTCTAAATAATAAATTAATAGTTAACAGTAAAATTTTCTAAAAATAAATGATTTATATTTGATGTGTCGTACACTAAAAACAATTACATATTATTTGCATGTATCTTATTCTCAATAAGTAGGTAGGTACTATAAACATCGTATATATATTAAGTGTTGTGTTTATTTATATGCGCCCACTATTCAATATGGTTTACATTATAAAATATCATCTTATATTACGTTGTTTAATGTCTTGTATTTAAGATAGAGGTTATCTAGAGCACGGTATTGCGCAAGGCCGAGTTTAAGGGACACATTTGGACTTCTCACTACAGTGATATTACTACAGGAAATATTAGGAGTTAATTTGACCCCGAAATATCTTCTGAACGAAAAGAGCTACAGTGTTGAAATTTCGAATTATCGATACTTTACGGAATTATAAGAACCCGCAATTTTCAATGATCGTTAACGAATTAACCGTTTAAAAGTTATTTCACTTCAAAAACGCAAAATTTGCGGTATATGCCTTAAAAAAACGTGTATATATCATCGTGTATATCAAAATTCTACGCTTCTTCCAGATATCCTGTAAAGTTGAGATTTGGCATACGGGTAGATCTAGTACCCAAACCGACTGCGAAAACTGGAAATTTGTTTCGGAAAAAAGAACATTTTTACAATTTTCGTTTTAATCAAATTAGCATTAGATCGCATATATTCATCTTATTTCATCTTATTCGTTGATATTTCCATCTTATTCGTTGAGTCCTATTGGATGAGTCGATTGGATGACATTTAGGTCTACCATATCATAGTAAAGAACCATGTAGAAAACAGAATGAACTATATGATCCCTAAAAATTTCTTCAACAGATGGTAATGGCAATGGCTTGTTGAATACAGCAGTTTTCGTCTAGTGTTTGTAGTTAAGCGACATTGTTTAAAGTCAGTACTTGGATGGGTGGACATTGTATGCAGTTGCTTTTTTTTGTAATTTTGTAAACATTAATTTATATTCTCATTTTAACTTTTTTATTATATTTTGCTACGATCAATTATTATTTATTACTATTATTTATTACTTGCATTACTCGTTGCCGCTTCGCCCGCAAAAATTTTGTAAAGTCCTTATAACCAAGTCTAATATACTATAAAGCTGAAACTGAAGCTGACTGACTCATCTATTTAAAACCTAACCCACTTCTAGACATGCTAGAAAGTTGCGGTTTTTTGCATTCGACACGAACTTGCTTGAAACCGACGGAAAAAATCGGAAAACCTTTAATCGAATTACGTTTTTCTGTTCTATATATGCTAGAAAGATGAAATTTTCACCAATAGACCCGAAATAATGTCAAATTAACAGAAAACTTCATTACCTCTACGCAACCCCCCGAAAATGGGAAAAACACCCCTAAAACTACCCCATTCACTTCTATTCATGCTAGAATGATGCGATTTTTTGCATTCGACGCGAAATTGCTTCAAACCGACGAGAAAAATCGGGAAAATTCAATTTTTTTAGTGCAACCCTCCGGAAAATCGGAAAACCCTCCTCCAAAATTACGTGTTTCTATACTTTCCATGCTAGAAAGATGGGATTTTCATTAATCGACCCGCAATAACGTCAAATTAACAGAATATTTTGAAAAATTTCATTACCTACATCGCAACCCCCCCGAAAATTGGAAAAACTACCCTAAAAATGACCTTTTCACTTCTATTCATGATAGAAAGATCGGGTTTTTTCCATTCGACATGGAACAGGTTCAAGATAACAGAATTATTTGAAAAAAGTAAATTTTTCTATCACAACCTTTCGCAATCGGGAAAAACACCCGTAAAGCAACCCCTTTCCTTCTGTACATGCTAGAAAGATGAGGTTTTTGCATTTGACACTAAATAGCTACAAATTAGGAAATTTATTCGAAAAATTTAAAATTTTCATTACAACCTCCCGGAAAATCGAAAAACACCCCCCCAAATTACGTTTTTCAATTGTTTACATGCTGAAATGATGGGATTTTCACCAATCGATTCGAAATAAAGTCAAGTTAACAGAATACTTCATTTCCCCCCCTCCCGAAAATAAGAAAAACAACCGTAAAATTGCCATTTCACTTCAATTCTAGTTAGAGAGATGGGATTTTCTTTTTAAAGTCAAATTATCAGATTACTTTGAAAAATTTCATTACCTCGAAAACTTCCGAAAATGGGAAAAACACCCCTTAATCTGCCTTTTCCACTTCTATTCATGTTAGAAAGATAAGGTTTTTTTCATTCGACGTGGACCGGGTTTAAAATAATAGGATTATTTTAAAAACGTAAATTTTTCCATCGTTACCCTTCGCAAATGGGATAAACACCCCTAAAACTACCCCTTTTCTTGTACACATGCTAGAAAGATGCAGTTTTTTATATTCGATGCTAAACAGCTACAAATTAAGAAGGTTTTTCATAAAACTTAAAAACTTTCATCGCTTCCTCCCAAAAAAATCTGAAAAGCACCCTCGAAGCTACCCTTTTAACTTCTATTCATGGCCGAAAGATGGGATTTTCACCAATCGACTCAAAATAAAGTCAAATTAACAGAATACCACGAAAATTTTATAACCTACATCGCAATCTCCAAAAAGAGGAAAAACACCCCTAAAACTGCCCTTTTCACTTCTTTTCATGTTAGAAAGAACGGGTTTTTTTTATTCAACGTGGAACTGGATTAAATTAACAGGATTATTTTATTAGAGTAAATTTTCCAATCGCAACCATTCACAAATGGAAAAAACACCCCTAAAAGCACCCTTTTTCTTCTATACACGCTAGAAAGATGTGATTTCATGCATTCGACGCTTAATAGCTACAAATTAAGAAGGTTATTAGAAAAACTTAAAACTTTTCTTCACCACTCTCTAAAAAGATGGGAAAACAACTCCCTAAAGTTCTATTCATGGTAGAAAGATGGGGTTTTTACATCCGTCCTTGGGTATGTAACCAAAATGTCTACATTCCCACTACTGGCAGACAACGTATAACACAAATCACCTAAGCAACGAACATCTGTTACTATGCACCAATAAATTTTACACCTACATACACTAATAAATTATACAACTATACCTTTTGGCAAAAATCCTGAAAGGAAATAGAGCTATTGGTTTCGTACCGAAGTCAAAATTTCGCAAAAATTTCTTCAAATGTCAATCGATCATTATTACTTAATAAAAAAGCATGCTTTTTTTTTGTGCGAAGCCTTCGGCTTTGTATATTTAGGCCTCTCAAAAAGGAATGATATCCGACCAAAAATATAAATGTAAGAAAGGGCCGAGTTTTCGGGAAAATACTTAATGTAATAGTTCCTTCTTAAAAAGTGATGATATGAGAGTAAGGACGGGCTATTTACAAAGTAAATAGCTCTAGACTTCATATAATAATAGTTGCTTCTTAAAAAGTGATGATATGGGAGAAAGGACCGAGCTATTTACAAAGTAAATAGCTCTAGACTTCATATAATAGTTTTTTCTTAAAAAGTGATGATATGGAAGAAATGAGCGAGCTATTTACAAAGTAAATAGACTTCATATAATAGTTGCTTCTTAAAAAGTGATGATATGGGAGAAAGGACCGAGCTATTTACAAAGTAAGTAGCTCTAGACGTCATATAATAGTTGCTTCTTAAAAAGTGATGATATGAAAGAAAGGACCGAGCTATTTACAAAGTAAATAGCTCGGTAAACTATTAACTTAAACAATTAATGAGGGGTAAATTGATTAAATGTAAGAAAAAATTTGGTTGAAATTGATTTCGTAAGTTTTCCCTTAGTATGTTTTTAAAATTTTATATAACCCGGCAAGTTATTTTTTCTGATGATTTCAAATATTTTAAAACTTGCCGCGTTATAAAATTTTAAAACATACTGAGGGAAAACTTACGAAATAAATTTATAACAAACCAAATTTTTTCTTACATTTAATCAATTTACCCCTCATTAATTGTTTTTGTTAATAGTTTACCGAGCTATTTACTTTGTAAATAGCTCTGCTCTATAATGGGAATCATCACTTTTTAAAGAGCAACTATTATATGAAGTCTAGAGCTATTTACTTTGTAAATAGCTCGGTCCTTTCTCCCATATCATCACTTTTTCAGAAGCAACTATTATATTAAGTCTAGAGCTATTTACTTTGTAAATAGCTCGGTCCTTTCTCCCATATCATCACTTTTTAAGAAGCAACTATTATTATATGAAGTCTAAAGCTATTTACTTTGTAAATAGCCCGTCCTTACTCTCATATCATCACTTTTTAAGAAGGAACTATTACATTAAGGATTTTCCCGAAAACTCGGCCGTTTCTTATATTTATGTTTTTGGTCGGTTATGTGTCTTATATTTATGTTTTTTGTCGGATAATTAGAAACTGTACTAATGTACAACTAAAAAACACTCAACAAATATATTTTTTAAGCTATTTATAAATGTACAAAGTTTTAAAGAATTTTTATGCATACATTTAACTAGCTGATTGATTTCATGGCGATGTGCTGTAATTAGATAATTTAGGGGCATATCCATTATCTCCCCTCCACCTCCAGGATTGATAGGTACCCAATGTTTTTAGAAAAATATTTTTTCAAAGTCGCTTCATATACATCGGTATTCGAAACTTCATAATTTTTTAATACTTTTCTATTGTGCCTTGTGGAATCAGTTTTAGATCTTAATCATAAGTATTGGGGTTGTTACTTGACGAAAATTCATTATAATTAGTAAATTAAAAAAATATTCCATATTTTCGTAACAATAATTTTGTTTTGACTATAAATAAATATATTTATTTATTTTGACACTATTTAATATGCTACAAAAGGTAGATTTTCTAATTTTCAGTACTTATGTCTCCGATTGTAATTTGATAACATTCTTAATTCGAATGTAGTACAATAACATTGAATATTACGTGAATAGATATCTATCTATACGTCTCTTATAGTGTATTCAATTTCAATAGTATGAAGGCTTTCATCTATATAATATCAATAAGTGGTTTTCGAGTTTATACATTATATAATATATATATATAGTAATTACAGAAATTGAAATTTATCAAATAGTATGTATGATATTTGGACTACATTAACCATTTGTACAGCTAGTACTCATCGTATACTACAGTCAAACCATCATGTGATGTATTAGTAGATCAAAAACTGTTGTATGCAGTGCTGCCAAAACCTTGCTGTCTCAGTACCCGTACAATTCTCGAGAATTGTCCCTTTTTATTATCCCGGCAGATCTTCCTCCTCGCCTTTATTTATCAAATTTAATGGAGAAAAATTTAATTAGAACATTGCTTATTTTCATGATATTTTCTTTCTAGTGAATAATATCGATGTAAGTAAAGTAATCCCTTTTATAAATAAAACGGATTACTTTCATCGATATTATTCACCAGAACGAAAATATCATGAAAAAGTTAAACTTTACACAACTAAATATTAAACCTTCACTAATTTGACAAAATAATTTAATTTTTACTAAACAGACTCACATTATGCATTAAAAAAAACCCAAAATGTATATTCTTATTGTTACGAATAAAACCAATGAAAATTTATTTAATGTGAATAATCCATACAAAATTTGAAGGTTTGATAAATAAACAATTTTTTTACATAAGCATAATTATTCGACCAAAACAATTTTAAAACAATATAGATATTATTTCAGTTGATTTTTCAGAATATTCCTTTTGTAATTTTCAATCAATACATTTGAATATTATTTTTAGTTGTGTAAAGTTTAAATTTTTCATGATATTTTCTTTCTAGTGTATATTATCGATATAAGTAGTCCGATTTATTTATCAGCCACAGTATTATATACTATAATGTAACGTATAATCTAATAACTACTACCCAGGACTACCCTTCAAAGTAAGAGAAATAGATCCCCGATGGGATTTATGTGTATGTATGGGACAAAATATTTAGGCAAGGGAAAAATCAACACTAATTCTTGATAAAAACCATACTACCCTAATGTCCAACAAGATTTTTTTTAACGGTTGTAACCATATTTACTCTTTAGTTCGTACATGTACTTTGAATTCGTTCATTTAATATGCTCTTGAAGAGAAGTTTAACTGTAATTTTAAATATTAAATGGTAACTGGATACAACATACGTGTATACATAGTTCCCGGATGAATATCATTCATTTTAATGTGACCTGAACAACAAATAGATTGCATGGAGACGTATACTATTGGATGAATGCTTACTCCTGTGACACACAGGAGCTTATAAAATGATAATGAATCATTTAATTATGTAGTTTGTTTTAGAAAATACTGTGGATAGATCACATCATCAGACACAATTTACTACATTCACAATTCAAATTTAAATTTGTTACTAATCAACATTATTGTTCGTGATTATCGGCAATCTGCATATTAATATGTAATAGTAAAGATGTGTACAATCATGCACCTGAAATCCTGAGGAAGTTGGATGGCTACAAATTCATAAGGTGTTTTATTGATTATTGGAAATGTAACCACACCTTATCGGTCTATTGCTCTGTGGCCAAAAAATTTTCATTCGATTATTACTTTAAATTGGAATATGAACCACCCCATTTTATGATCTTGATAATAAAATCCGGACCGCCACCGTCAGGATTTAAGGGTCATGACTGTACAATAAATAATACATCCGATTTCAACACTAATAGTGTTGTAAAATATTCGCGATTTATGAAAATTTATTTTAAAATCGTTTGGGCGTGGAAATGAACAATTCGAAGACTCAAAATATAATTTGAAAACATTTTTTTGGGGAGAAAACTATTTGACAGTTTATAAAACAATTTTCACAGGGTTTCAAGCAATATTTTTAAGACTTTTGAGGAAATGCTTTTTGAAACCTGAACAAAAGCTGATTTCTTCCTGCTTTCCAAGTTACGGACTTGCTAGATTAGATTCAAAATTTGTTAGTGTTGATTCTAGTTGGTTAATGGAATTTTTTCGGATTTTCACTATCCATACGCCCATCTTTAAATTGTTAGCAAACGGCAAGATGAGAAGAAGAGCAAAACTTGAAAGGCCTTAGAAAAAACTCAACTTTCAAAAACACTAACTTACTTAATATTTTAATAGTACTTTATATTTTGACAGCCATGATCTCTAAGTTTTTGTTTTTACTGCATCTTTTATACCTTTCATTGCTCACAAAAAATATATGAGCTTTTTTCGATTTATTTCTTAAATGTTTTGTGTATAAAAAATGTTACATTAATTTTTTTAATACATTACATTAATTTCAATTATTATATTTGAAAATGGAAAAGAGACCTGTTTTGTACCGTTCTCAAAAGCGTAATGTTTGTGATTTTATCATTTGCCAAACAAACATAAAACAATAAAAACCCTTTAACGCAAAAATTATTTTCAAAAAATCTAGTACTGCATTAATTGTTGCGGCTTCGAAAATTAGAATTGTAAAGACAATATAATAACTGAATAACTTAATATTTCACCCCGTAAGGGACTGACTTTCGTAAAACACGTATTTGCTGTTACACGTATTTGTTTGTATATTAATAATTCATAAGCTAAATATCAATTTCCTTGTCTCTGACTTTAAAAAAACTTCTATACAAGATCTCGCGTCGTGTGTCACCAATTTAATTTTCGTAATATCCTTTCTCAGTGTCCCTTAATTACACTCTCTAAGGAACATATCTTCCAAATTACGGAACATGTATGTTTTTAATTAAGTTGAATCAGTCAATTAGGACATATTCTGTTATATATAGTGTGTTCATTTGAAAAGCTTCCACCTTAATATTTATAACAGTATTTTGGAAAAAATTGTTTCTGACAAAAGTTCCTTAGTTTAAAAAAGGAAACTTAATACAATAATTATAACTTTTAAACGGTACAAGATAGGGAAAATCTGTTAATTCAAAAACTTTGTCTCTCATAAAAACAAACATTTTTTTTCATACATCCTATAGTTTTGATTTACGCCAAATTCATCGGATTAATGAAAAAAGTTTCAAACAAAAGTTGTTTGTTTATAAGAACAATATTTTATAAGAATTCATAAAAACTAACAACTTTTGTATATACATAATAATTTTTTTAATAATTTTTAGTATAATAATAATTTATAGTAATATTTGTATGTAGTTATAGAATTTCAAATTATTTTATTTGATTATTATGCAAAAGAAATTTTTGCATAATTATAGGAATAATGATAAAAATATGAAGCTCTCACATTTATAAAAAGGCATACTCATAAGCAGTTGTTAAGAACAAACAAAACACTGTTTAATAAATTAACATAATCGTATCACATTAGTAATATTATTGTTATGATTATTATTATTCAAGGTTCATATTTATATTTACAAAAATATCTTCTTGAAAACAAATGTGTTTAGAATGATTGTGAATTTTAATTGAGACATTCTGACGACGATTATAATTGTCGATGTATATTTCCTTCCGTAGTGTTAATCTTTAATATTCATTTAGCCTTGTTCGTTTTTTCTTAAAGAGTGTAATTCCTGTAAGTTTAATGAATTGTCGCGTTTAACATAATACTTTACAAAGTCA
Source organism: Nineta flava (assembly GCA_963920215.1). NCBI lineage: Eukaryota > Metazoa > Arthropoda > Insecta > Neuroptera > Chrysopidae > Nineta > Nineta flava. The sequence continues at coordinate 85,157,836 of OY986040.1, read as the reverse complement.
AACTGATTAAGTATGTGTTGAATGAGCGAATTACTATTTTTAAAGGTCAAACTGATTTGAAATTCCCCTTTCCAGTGGTGATTTTGAGGTCAGTGGCGGAGGTAGGTTCGATACTGCCCTAGGTCCCATCCGATATGGTGCTCCTTTTGTTTTCTGGTAATGCTTATTATAATAAAACATCTATACATAGTATAAAGTGAAGTCGCCCTCCGCGCCTGTCTGTTTATCCGCTAACTCCTTCTAAACCACGCAACGGATTTTGAAACGGTTTTCACCATCATGTAGATGGATTTTTCCGGAAGGTTTATATGTATAGTACATCCTAATTGAAATTTTCGTGCGAAGTCGGGCTAGTTTAATTTATATTAATAATTTGTAGTTTAATTTATATTATTACCGCTAGGTTAATTTAAAAATATTATATTTTGTGGTTTATTTATTTAAACGCAATAATAAATTCCTTAAGATTAAACAATAAATACATTTTTTATGACTTATCACATATCACATTTACTTCTTGTTTCTGCGCGAAAACATCGATTATATCCTCATAGTCAATTTCCTACATTAATTTTGTTTCAATAGATAAGAATGCAAGTGCATTAAGTCTGCCCTGATCCGAACTTGCTCGCAAGTAGCTTTTCACTCTTTTAATGATGTAAAAAGATCTTTCTTATGAACAATTTGTTGCTGGAATACTTAAATAAATGCATAAAGCAATATCTACATTAGGGTAAACATGGCAAAGATTACGTGAACGTAAAATATTGCATAAATATTAGTGCAGAGTGCATATTTTCATTATGTTCTGATAAATCTTTGAGTTGATTGGGATGGGATACTTATTGACTAGTTTTTCAATTCCCACTTCAACATCATTTGCAATACTTTAGTGAAATTTCTTCATATATTTTTAAATTTAAATCGTTCATTGCATTTTTTAATCTGTAAAATTTTAGCATCCCTAAAATTTTGGCGCCCTTACAATTATGAGGCTTCAGGCCCGAGTCTTACGGGCCTAAGCATGAATCCACTACTGTTTGAGGACGCGAATGATTTTTCGTAAATAATAGAGTAGTTGCCTACTTCTCAAAAAATAATATTTTAAATTTATTTGAAAAGAAATCGTTACGCAAGAGCTGCTTCAACTTAGCGAATTTCCTTAGAATACATAAATTACTTTCTAGCGGTCACAATTTTAGTCTGATCAAAATGAAATGTCGTATATGATGTTAGTATTTGCAAGGCCAATTTTATTATTAAATGACATACGTCAAGGGGAAAGGGGGCCATCAAGAAAGAAGAAAACACAAAATATCACTCTTAATATTAGAACAATCGAAAAATGTGTAAGGAATAAAGTTGTAGAAAATCATCACAGTTTATAGGGGAAAATATAATGCAATAATTATATTTTTGTTTCATGCATCCGTGTCTGCGTGGTTTAACTTATCTTTTAAACGGTGCAAGATAATGAAAATCTTTAAATGCAAAAACAGTTTATCTCATTTTGTAAAAAAAACCTTTGTTTGAAACTATTGTTTGCATTAAATATTGAGCGATGTATTTAAATATTTGTATTTAAATATTTTCCCTATCTTGCACCGTTTAAAAGATAAGTTATGCCACGGGGGTACATAGATTGGAAAACATATATAATATTATTGCATTATGCCATGTTTAAACTTCTTTTTTTTAAAAATGTTTAAATAGAACCTGTGGAATCTTTCGAAATGGACACACAAAATATTCAATGGCGACAAAAAATAAGACTAATTAAGTCGGTAATATTTCTGAAAATATTATCGTTACAATAGACAAATTTCTGTAAAATTTATTTGCTACAACTTATGATAAATTTGCCCATTCAACTTGTATTAAGAGAGTTATTTCCAACTTTGTGTTTCCCTTCCACTTTAAGCCCCCGCTCCATTTCCCGTTCCGTTGATTAGATTAGATACTTTCATATAAAGTTTACTACGCTTCTATAATCACCTCAACGAAGTCGATACATCGTTTCAAAGTCATGTTACTAAGCTCTGGTGTATATCTGGTGAAGCAGTGTGATGAACATTTCGATTTTCGAATCGGTTACTATAACTTTCCTATACTACGAAGTTAACGAGGAGTCCGAATTGACATGAAAAAAAATTTTGTATAGGTTGATTGCAGGCAGGGTCATATTCTAGCATTTAAATCAAAGAATGTAAAATGTCACCGCTTGCTATTGTTTATTATGTCAATTTTATATATCATAAAGTCTCCATTTTGATATTAAAGTTAGTTTGTTTCCAAAGATTATGTCAACATTTTATTAATATGACAAGGTTATTTTCAAATAAAATAAATATACTGGCGTGGTATGTGTAACATTATTACTCATTACTATCATCCACACTTTCTTTTATCTACATCAATTAAGGGGTGACGTTCAAATTCAATATGAAAATATCATTTCTTTTCTTGTTTATTTATCTTGTATTTTCTGATCAAATTTTTGGTTGATCGCGGTTCTAAAACGTTTGAAATGGCACTAAATTTTTATTTTCAATGAGTAAATAATTAATACAACACTGTTCAAATTCGAAATTACCGAATGAACCGGAACTTTTCATAAATGTTTATTAAAAAGCGTCGTTTGAAATTTTTAAATAAAACTGGTAAATTTAAAAAACAAGTGTGTTTGTACCTACTCCTGTACGCACGTATCAAGTTAAACTTATTTTATATAATATGCTAAAATAATCTTAAATAAGGTCAACACTATACTACTAAGGCACAAAAGTTTAATAAAATGATAGTGAAAAACTACAATAGAACAATTATATATTGCATCGAAAACCAATGATTATACATTTTATATGGTATTTATCTGGCATTAAATGCATCATGTTCATTAGAACCAGAGTTAGTAAAATTTATCAAGACCAAGCCAGGTTTATCATTATGATAGTTCTGCTCGCAATGGTTGACCCCTTGGTTCCGCGTCACAGAAAATAACGTTGCATGAATTGTAAAACAAGTTAAAGACAATACTTACCAAAAAGTACTCGCCATTAGAGAATTCATGGGGGGGGGGGGGGGTGGAGTGTTTGAATGTTGAGTGAATTTTTTGGGGAGGTGGTTTTTAGGGGGTGAAGGACTGCGAATAAATAGGTTTCACATTACTATTTTCGAGGGGTAGCGATGAAAAAAATTATGTTTTTCGGATAAACCTCTTAATTTGTATTTATTTAGCGTTGGATGTAAAAAACCGCATCTTTCTAGAATGTATTATTTTGGAGGTGTTTTTCTCATTTGCGAAGGATTGCGATGGAAAACTTTACGTTTTTTCAAATAATCCTGTTATTTTGAAGCTGAACCCGATCTTTCTAACATGAATAGAAGTGAAAAGGGCTGTTTTAGGGGTGTTTTTCCCACTTTCGGTGGGGTTGCGATGTAAGTAATGAAATTTTTCAAAGTATTCTGTTTATTTGACTTTATTTCAGATCGGTTGGTGAAAATCCCATCCTTCTAGCATGTGTAGAACTGAAAAACGTAATTTTGGGGGAAATTTTTTTCGATTTTCCGGCGGGTTGCTATGAAAAAATTGCATTGCAATTGCAATTTGCACCATTCTAGCACGTCTAGAAGTTGTTAGAATTTGTATAGATCAGTCTGTCAGTCAGCTTTATGTCTAGCTTTATAGTATATTAGATTTAATACATTTAATATACAAAATTTACGAGCCCACAAAATGATATCATTGATAATGTGGCTCGTAATTCTAATATTCTTCTTTTATCAGAAACATGGACTAATAATGATGAACTACACAAAAAATGATTATTTTTATACTATTGCAAGTTGTTTCCAGATCGGTATGCCAAGTCGACCCTAAAGAGATGTCCTCTTACCGGTTTTTGCAAACCCAGACAAAGGTAAAATCTCTTCTATATAAATAGATATAATTATGAGACAACTTTTAGTTAGACAAAAGTTACGTACGTTTTCTTGTGTAATTGGAGGCCTGCCTAGTCGAAGCAGAGGAAAAGTCCTCTAACCGGTTCTTGCAAACCCAGACAAAGCTAAGATCCCGTCTACATTAATAGATATAAGTATGAGACAACTTTTAGTTAGACAATTGCTACGTACGTTTTCCTGTGTAATTGGAGGACTACCTAGTCGATCCAGAGTAAAAATCGTATAACCGGTTCTTGCAAACCCAGAAAAAGCTAAGGTTCCCGTCTATATTAATAGATATAATTATGAGACAACTTTTAGTTAGACAATTGTTACGTACGTTTTCTTGTGTAATTGGAGGACTGCCTATTCGATCCAGAGGAAAAATCTTATAATCGGTTTTTTTCAAACCCAGTCAAAGCTAAGATACAGTCTATATTAATAGATATAATTATGAGACAACTTTTAGTTAGATATAAGTTTCGTACGTTTTCTTGTGTAATTGGAGCACTGCCTAGTCGATCCCGAGGAAAAATCCTCTAACCAGTTTTTGCAAACCTAAACAAAGCTAAGAACCCTTCTATATAAAAAGATATAATTATGAGACAACTTTTAGTTCGACAAAACTTACATGAGTTTTCCTGCGTAATTGGAGGACTGCATAGTCGATTCAGAGGAAAAATCTGCTAATCAGTTTTTACAAACCCAGGCAAAGCTAAGATACCGTCTATATAAGACGACATATAATTGACGACTATATAATTGATAAATTATAAGACGACATTTACTTCAGACAACAGTTTAGTCATATAACAATAAAACCTATTTTGACAAAATAGAAACCCGACTTCAAAAATCAAATATTCTATAACAAAAAATGCACTAAAAAGTAAAAAAATAATTGCATATTCTTGTGCCAATTTTAGTTCACCTAAGCAAAAAAGTTTTAAATATATATGTACAATTATTGTAATTTTTGGAGTCGGTGTCAGCATAGAGAAATTCACATAAAATTTGGACACCGCCTCCAAAAATAACAATAATTGTACACATATATTTAAAAATTTTTGCTTAGGTGAACTAAAATTGGCACAAGAATATGCAATTATTTTTGTACTTTTTAGTGCATTTTTTGTTATAGAATATTTGGTTTTTGAAGTCGGGTTTCCATTTTGTCAAAATAGGTGTTATTTCTCGCTTTTTAGTGACTTTGAAGTTCTATACCTGATTTTATTTGTCTCAATATGGCTAGACCTACTAAACGACCAACTAATTTTTAGTGCATTCTTTTATAACAGATTTTCAATTTTTTTTACAAGCATTTTGTTTTTTTTTTTGTAAATATTTTTTTTTTTGGGGTCGGCTTTTTTTTTGTAAAAGATTTTTTTGAAGTCGGTTTTTAAAAAAATTTTCTTATTTTCTCATTATGAATGAGTATATCCTGTCAAAAAAAAAAAAATTCGCAGAAATTGGTTATCACATATAAAATGAGTGTTTTCCTCGATTTCCAGGGAATCTCTTCATCAGAATGCGATTTGGTGACCATGGGACCAATCGGAAATCAAACTCTTTAAAACAAAAACAAAAATTCAAAATCGGTTAATAAATGACGGAGTTCTGTAACAAACATAAAAAAAAAATATAATAAAAAAAGAGAAATTTTTTTGATGGTAAATATACATACTTACCGGTACATATAATTATTAAAATTTATTATTCATGTTTATCAAAAACGCGAGTATTATTAACAATAACTGGTTGTTATTACTAATTACCTCACTATTAACTTTTAGAGTCAAATTAGCTTCAACAACGGGGTTTCAGGAAGGTTGCTCGCAACTACAACTTTTTTAAGTATTGAACACTACTACAACTACTACAATTTGTACATATTCCTGCTTGTACGTTCATTCCGACGATGACATATGAGAACAAAGGCTATATTTTAGTTATACAAACATGCTCTCTCTTTTTGATAAATTGTAGCTGTATATAAATTATAAAATTATCATTTTCTAATTAAAAACCCTTGCAACTTTTTACGGGATTTTATTCATTTTACGGTATTGTCTTGAAGAAATATACCATATTGGTCGGAAATTTTTTTTGAGTTTATAGTTAGATAGGTACCCGACTAGAAATTTTTATCTGAAACTGACAAGGACCGGATCTGGTCAACTGATCCGTACCTGATCCGTCATGTAACGCAGACGATTAATCTGGGCCCAATCTGGCATGCCCGATCTGGAACATATCTGGCTGCTTGGCTCGAATCGGATCTGGCATGCCTAATAGGCTCCAAATCAGGCTTGCGAGCTTAGAAACGGATCTGGCATGCCAGCTTGGAACCGGATCTGGCATGCCTGAAAAGATCCAGATCAGGCATGCCAGCTTGGTAACGGATCTGGCATGCCTGATAAGATCCAGATCAGGCATACCAGCTTGGAAACGGATCTGGCATGCCTGATAAGATCCAGATCAGGGATGTCTTATAGGGTCCAGGTCTGGCATGCCAGCTTGTAAACGGATCTGTATCATAAGTTGTTCTACAGATTTAAAAATAAAACATGTTTAATTCAATTAAATTTAAATCTTTTATTGATTAATTACAAAATTTAGTTTACAATAATATAAATTTTTTTCACTTTCTTCTAAGCGTAATAATCGATGATCGTCCCAATTTCCGTCGTTTTAATTGCCGACGTTATACCTTTATTTTTTAAGACGAATTTCAGCTTGCTCGTAAGAACCTATAAAAATTTGCATTAATTAATAATTTTAATGTAAAGTCATCATACTATACTAAAAAAACTAATTCTAAAAAAACTAAAATAAATCACTTACAAGCGCTTCCATGAATTTCAACATGATATTGTGACAATTTTTTACCATTTCATGACGTTTTTGGCACTTTATTTTATTTGTAAACGGCTCTGACATATGATTCAATTTTTCATTCCAAACTATCCATGACGTTGGAACAATAATTTCCTTTTGAGGTATTATCGATATAATCACATTCGATATTTGTTTCAATATATTACTGACCCGACAGACGTTGTCCTGACTTAACGTGACTATGGAAACGACAATCAAAATTGACATTTCAAAATAAAAACAAAACTTAAATAAAATAATTTTATAGTTATCTTCTTGAAGAAGAGTTTCCGTGGAAGTGAGAAAATCAACACAAATTTTAACCAACTCCAAAAAAAAGAAATATCCAAATCCGTTCCTAGTTTGGTCCATGTCAGGCAAACCCTATATAATATGAATACTTTAACATTGGGCTTGCCAGGTGGATACCTGTTCAGGAACTGATCGGGTACCAGTCCGGCATGATTTTAAAACTTTTGAAATAATTTTACTACTTTGTTAAAGAAATATAATAATTAAAATTTATTTAATATTAATAAAGTTGAAAAAATTTCATTTTACAAGGTTTAAAAAATCCTACAATTGTGAGCTAAGGTTAACCTAATCTGTTCCTAGTCTGGCCCATGTCAGGCAAACCCAATATAATATGAACACTTCAAAATTGGGCTTGCCAGATGGATACCTGTTCAGGAACTGATCGGTTACCAGTCCGGCATGATTTAAAAACTTTTGAAATAATTTTACTACTTTGTTAAAGAAATATAATAATTAAAATTTATTTAATATTAATAAAGTTGAAAAAATTTCAATTTACAAAGTTTTAAAATATCCTACAATTGTGAGCTAAGGTTAACCTAATCCGTTCCTAGTCTGGCCCATGTCAGGCAAACCCAATATAATATGAACACTTTAAAATTGGGCTTGCCAGATGGATACCTGTTCAGGAACTGATCGGGTACCAGTCCGGCATGATTTAAAATCTTTTGAAATAATTTTACTATTTTGTTAAAGAAATATAATAATTAAAATTTATTTAATATTAATAAATTTGAAAAAATTGCATTTTACAAAGTTTGAAAAAAAACTACAATTGTGAGCTAAGGTTAACCTACTCCGTTCCTAGTCTGGCCCATGTCAGGCAAACCCAATATAATATGAACACTTTAACATTGGGCTTGCCATATGGATACCTGTTCAGGAACTGATCGGGTACCAGTCCGGTATGCCCGATCTGGCATGCCATACTCGTAACTGATGCGGACCAGATATAGTGTCCGGCAAACATCTGGCATTTTCTGCTCGGGTAAGTGTTTAAGCTTTCGAAAAATATTAATTTATAAGTAAATTAGCAAAAGTTAAAACATACTTTTATTTAATTTCACCTGTTCCATTGTCTGTAATGGAATCTTGCCTGTTACATTTGACCCTCTTATCCTATGGAGTTGAATTTTTACATGTTGGTTCAACTCCGATGACAATGCATTTTTATGGTAAGCATGACCGGAATCGGAAAGGGGAAAGAATGGTTTAGAGGAAGGGGGAAATACAAAATTTGGTATATCTCTCTTAATATTAAAATAATCGAAAAACGCATTTGTAAAGTTGTAGAAAATTAATTTTACTATAATTCAGTTTAAATAAAAGCTTGTTTTTAAAAATGTTTTTTTTTAAATTTATCTTTAATTTATAAAAATTCGTTACGCAGGAGCTGCTTCAACTTAGCGAATTTCCTTAAAATATATAAATCACTTTCTAGCGGTCACAATTTTAGTTTGATCAAAATGAAATGTATATGATTTTACTATTTGCAAGGCTAATTTTATTAATAAATGACATACGTCAAGGGGAAATGAGGGCATAAAGAAAAAAGAAAACACAAAATATCTCTCTTGATATTAGAACAATCTAAATGCGTAAGGAATAAAGTTGTAGAAAATAATGTTTGCTACAATTCATCACCTTATCATTTTTGCTCAAACTCGAATGTGTACAGAGATAGTGAGGAATTTAATTTTCAATCTTAAATCGTCAATATTTCTGTAAATATTAGGTTAACAGAAAAAATGATAAAAAATAAAATTACAGTAAAACTTAGTACCTACAACTTTACTACTTATAGATTTTTCGATTTTTCGAATATTAAGGGAGATATGTCAAATTTTATGTTTCCCTTTCCCTCTTAACCCCTCTTTCTCCTTGTTCGATTTTACCCATTAACGAACTTGACCTTTTGAATACCAAAAGCGCCTCAAATACCAAATTTCATTCCGATAAAATGAAAACTGTGACCGCTAGAGTGATTACAGACACATATATATATGTATATATATATATATATATATATATATATGTGTCCATAGATATATATATATATATATATATATATATATATATATATATATATATATATATATATAAATTTTACAGATGGTGATTTTTGACATCTACTAGGTAGGATCGATGGACATTTGAAGATATTTTTGCGAAACTTTGACTTCGGTACGGCCCAATAGCTCTATTTCCTTTCAGGAAATTCGCTAAAAATCGGTGACAAGGTATTTTATTAATTGTCGGGGACTTAATGTTTTTTAAGGGCTAAAATTCGGCATATTTTTAACATATAAAAGTCATACTTTGCCAGTGTTAAAAAAAAAATGAAGTAATTTTTTTTGATTTTTTATTTTAATTTAAAATTTTTGCGTTTTTTGAACTTTGGGAATTTTTTTCTCGAATTCTAATAAACCGATTTTAATGTTCATAGGGTCATTTTTTTAAAATGTAGAATTGAATAATTTCTATGTCATTTTTAAAATTTTTAGTTTTTAAAAAGATATTAAGAAAAAAAGCTTTTTTGTTATAAACAAATTCAATTTTGACCCTGTGCCGTCACGAGGCGGACAGTAAAAATTTAGGGTCATATTCAGAAAAAATTATGGTTTCAAGTAACTTGCCTGAAAAATGCTAACTTGACTCTAGTAATATACTAGAGTCAAATTAGCATTTTTCAGGTAGGTTGTTGTATATTTATTCGGACGATGATTAAAAGAGTGCGAGATATATAATATAATCTTTAGAATAGCGACGGTGTGTCTTCGTTTAATACAACTGTCTATAAATTATTAAATTATTAATTTCAAACTGAGACCCAGGGAATTATCCTGCTTTTCTTTAAGAAATAAACCATATTGCTCGGTAAATTTTTTTCATTTTAGAGTTAGATAGGTAAGTGTTTAAGCTTTCGTTTAATCCTTACAAAACCAAAAAATATTAATTTGTTCATAAGGTAATTAGCAAAAGGTAAAACATATAATAACTCTCTTAAAAGTTAGCATATCTGAATTTTTTTTTTAAAATTAAAGATTTGTAAAAAATCTATGAGTTAAAAGAAAATTAAGTTTATTTAACTTATTTCTATGTAACTGTTTTTTTTTTTTTAAATTTGTTTATAGCGTGTTATAAACAAATTGGAAAATAATGGGTAAAAATACAGTACAAAATTTTTTTATTTTTATTTTATAGATGTTTTTAATTCTCTTCATTTAAAAAAGATTTATTCATATGCCATCAATTGCACCCTTCTTATTCATAAAAATAGGTGACTGGTATGTTATGAATTGTCGGGGACCTAATTTTTTTAAGAGCTAAAATTTGGCACATTATTAGCGAATTTCCTCCAATGGAAATGCAGCTATTGTTTTTGCACCAATGTTGGAATTTCGTAAAAATTTCTTCAAATGTCCATCGATCCTACCTATTAGATGTTAAAAATCGATTGCTAAAATTTGTATATATATGTACTTTTTTTAAATGTCTGTGGACTCTCTAGTGGTCACAGTTTTTTTCCGATTGGAATGAAATTTAGTATTTGAGTAGCTTTTGGTATTCTAAAGGTCAAGTTCGGTAATGGGTAAAATCGGTCGAGAGGAAAGGGGGTTTAGAGGGAGGGGGAAACACAAAATTTGACTATCTCCTTTAATATTTGAAAAATCGAAAAATTTATCAGAAGTTAAGTTGTAGGTACTAAGTTTTACTGTAATTTTGTTTCTTATCATTTTTCTGTTACACTAATATTTACAGAAATATTTACAATTAAAGATTGAAAGTTAAAAATCTTAATATCTCTGTTCACATTAGAGTTTGAGAAAAATGATCAAGTAATGAATTGTAGCAAACTTGATTTACTCTTTATTCATTTTTCGATTATTCTAATATTAAGAGAAATATTTAATATTTTGTGTTTGTTTGACACGAATACATGAAATATATTTTATTGTAAAAAAGTTTGATTGTCGTTTCCATAGTAACTATAAACTATAATCGTTATACCGTTCTATTTTGGCTATTAATAAATATAATTTTTGAAAATACTAAAGTCATATCAGATATTATATTTCATTTTGATCACACTAAAATTATGACCGCTAGAGAGTGATTTGTGTATTCTAAGAAAATTCGCTAAGTTGACGCAGCTGCTGCATAAAGTTTTTTTAAACATATATAAGGCATACTTTCCCATATAGTTAAAAAAAAATTTTTAGATTTTTTATTTTAATTTAACATTTTTGCGTTTATCAAACTTTTGGAATTTTTTTCTTGAATTCTAATAATAATTCATGGCCTCATTTCTTTTTTTTATATAGAGTTTAATAATATTCTGTGTTATTTTTAAAAGTTTTAGTTTCAAAAAAGATATTTTGAAAAAACGCTTTTTTGTTATAAACAAATTTAATTTTGACCCTGTTCCGTCACGAATCGGAACGTTAAATCGTAGGGTCATATTCAGTACGTCAAAATGAATCGATTTAAGAAAAAATGGCTGTTCCGAGCAACCTGCCTGAAAACCCACTAATTTGACTCCGGTAATACGTTAAAAAATCTGTTCAAATCTGCCAAACATCTTTATACAGGGGAAGGAAGAGTATATACAGTTTGTGTGGCTCTTCACACCACTTTTTTTAAATAAATTGTTCTGTAGATGTTTAAGTTGAAAGGAAATACAGCCATTTTTTTATTATTTATTATAGAGTTAAATCTGCATCATACACAATGGGAAATTCCAGTAAATGTTCTTGAAATGAATGAATCATGGTTGCTATTGGTGTCAATGAATTGTAAATTATTAAAGGTAATAACTTTTGCTTGAATCCATCTATACCAATAAATGAAGAGATAAAATTTATTTATTTTTTGCTTTTTTTTTTGTTTGTGGCTCCAACTACTGAACCGATTCTAAAAATTATTTTACTGTTACAAAGCTACACTATTTTTACGATAACACTTAATTAAATTGGATCTGAATAGTTCTGTCTGATATATTCTTATATCGAAGTGCTTTTTCTTTTTTTTTTTTTGCCAAAAAAGGACAATGAAAGTGCAGTCGGACAATATACCGTGTAGTCATTTGAAAAGTTACCACTTAAACATTTTTTAAATTATTCCCCCTTTAAAATATCCCGCCTTGTGAAACTTTTGTTTTAAACATTTTTCTCAACTGCATATTTAAAAAAAATATTTAAGTGGTAACTTTTCAAATGAATACAAGAAATATTGACCGACTACAATGATGACATTTTTCTTTTCCTTTGACAAAAAATAATTCTAAAAATGAACATTGAAATATATTAGAATATCAATTTTCAAAACTTCCTCTAAGCTTTCTAAATCGAGTTTAAGTAAGTATTACACGATGTATGCTTTTTTCAATTGTTTTCTTATGTTCGACATCGTTTGAAATTTGACCCAATATTTACAATCAATTTTAATGTACTCATACGAATTTGATAGTACTAATGCCGCTATGATAAATGGATTTGGTATTCATTATGATTCTTTCTACTAAGAAAAGTCGCTAAACAAATAGTAAGCTGACAAATATTTCTCTCAATATTCGTTTACATTCAAAGTTAATGTTAAAAAAAAAATTGAGGAGGCTTCTCTGGTAAACTGCCCGAGTCAGATGAGTGCCAAAGCTAGTTTAATGGCATATTACCAAGGAGGTGCTCGGTATATTCAAACAGCGACTATAGATCAACGTCGAATAATTGCGAACTTTAGAATGTATCGATTTGCTTAGGAATGTGAGAAAAACAATGGAGTGAGAGTTTGTGTACTGTGTGGTGGGTGTGAAAGTGTGAAGATCTCTCATCTGGTAGAGGACTGCCGAAGTACCTATGGTCCAAAGAAAGCGAAGCTTAATGAGCTGGGTCTCACTGATGTCATATCTATATTAGGGACATATAATGCCGAACACATGTCTCTGGTTACTGACTTCTTAAGCATGATCTTAAAACTAAGAAAAGACAGACTATAACCTGAGCTCAAGTTTAAAATATTATTATCTTATTGTTATTTGCGTGTCTGTAAGGAATGAATTTATTTCACTTTTACTTTCTTTTATTTCTTTACTTTTTCGTTTGAATTATGATCATATTCCACATTTTGAGAAATTATGTATATTTTGTTATTACTGTTAAGTATTGTAATTATTTGGTAAGTCATATATATATATATATATATATATATATATATATATATATATATATATATATATATATATATATATATATATATATATATATATATATACTCGTATATTATTATTATTACTGAGAAAATTCGCTAAACAAATAGTAAGCTGACAAATATTTCTCTCAATATTCGTTTACATTCAAAGTCAAAGTTTACATTATCTCGATCAAAATCGTGTACCAAAATTGGTACACCATTATAACTACTGACAGCTAGCTGATGTTTGATCCTTTTAAGATTGTAAGGTTTTATTTATACTTTATAACTCCAATGAAACTTTAGTCAGGGCCGATTGTATGCATAAAATATACTTTCAAAATAATATCAAATTTTATTAATATAATGATAACAAATGCTGAAAATCCAAATAAAAAAATATTTGTTTGTCTGATATGAAATTTTGCATTAGATGCATCCGTCCCGCGTGGTATAATGAACAACTTTTATCCAAAATATGTTTTTTCGAATACCGAATGAATAAGACCCAAATTAATTATAAAACTTTGAGAAAAGAACGTTAATTTTGTGGCCATGTACTGTAGACCACCAAAGTTGAAGTCATTTTTTTATAATTTAATGGTGACTTGCGCCTTATTCATTCGGTTTTCGAAAAAATGCTTCAGATAAAAGTTGTAATGTAATAGTAATATAGTAACAACTTTTATTCAAAATTTTTGTTCGGAAACCGAGTACAAATGAACTATAAAATTTTGTGACCAATGGTATATGAACAATATTAGCATGACATCGTGTTAGTAGCATTGTATGATATATTTTAGTTATAGTAGGCAAAATAAAATTTAGTTATAATTGTCTATGGTTGCGGAGATATCAAAGGGGTAATTTTTAGTTCATTAAAGCAATCCAACTTGCTTTTTTAATTTTGTTTCTTCTTTTATATTATCAGTTCTAAAAAGAACTATAAATAGATACAATGTCTAGAGCAGATCACCCAACGGTAGTCACTGAACTATATGCTATTTTACGTAAATCCAAATCTTAAGTCTTTCAATCTGTTCAGACTGGCACTCTTGTCTAAAAGATTGAGCACTATATTTTATTCCTTCAACATAAAATGAATGAGTGATGTATGAAGTTCAAAATGTTTAGGCATATTCTTGAGTTAAAATACACATTGACAAATTACCCTATTTATAACATCCACACATCCAGATCTATTGTTTGCGAAATCGGTAAACGTAATCAGAGGTACAGTACTGTTGATTTCTTTAGACATTTAAAGTCATGATTTTTCTAGATGGTACAGCCAATAATAATTATAATACTAATAACTTTATTTGTTTCAATCCTAATGGATTTTACAATGGATGGTACAGCCAATATGTATACGATACACTACAACTTTATCATTAATAATTTATTTGCTAAAATAAACAAAATACGTTCAATGACTTCTCCTATCAATATATGAGTTTGATATTACAATTTTCAATATACAAAAATTTTATAAATTCTGCACATACTTGTCTCAAATTATATTCTGAAAAATTGAATAGACGATAGATCCCCAAAAATAAGAAGGAAAGATCCCCAAATGAACTTGGCTGTTTTCAAGCTTCGTTTTCGAGATACAGGTTTGTTAAGTTATGTTACAAGTACAAATACTCATTACTACAGAAGCACTTTAAGTACTTTTTATAAGTCCTTTACTTAAAGTACTGCAACTTTGTTGTGTATATTGAATTTTAACCAAATGTTTGATCTGACTCATTTTGGTGGATTTATTAATAAAATAAAAATAAATAAATTTATTATTTTCTTAGTTTTGAAGGTTACCCATAAAGAAAACAAAATTGATAATAATTATATCGATAAAAGGTAATTAAGTTTATGTGAACATTGTCTAATGATTTCAAATTTAAAAACACCTTTTTTTAATTCGTATCAATTTTATTTACCTTAAAGTAACCTTGAAATATAGGACAAAGCTGTCATAAAATTATTTAAGGTAATTCTCTCCTAAATTAAGTTTTCTTAAGATTTTAATAAAATTGTAATTGATCTCACTTCAATTTTGATTAAAGTTAAGATTTTAAACATGCACGGTATACGTTTTGTGCATACCCTTTTCCTTATTCTTTTATAAAAGTGGAAAATATATCTTATGAAGTTTTGAACAGATTTTGAAGAACTTAGTCATGCGGCAAGACAAGGAAACCGAACTACTTGTCAAAAATAAGGTGTCATTAGTGTTCCTTTTGCACCGGAGATAGTGACGGAGGTATACGGCGCCAGTTTGAATTGAAAAACATGGCGCATTACTTATTATTATATTACTAAAATCATTTGCAGCAAAAGTACAATATTTTATTTATAAATTTTTTTAAACAAATTGCAATATTTATTTTAACTTTTAAGTATATTTATTCACTCCAAAATTAAATTGTTTACTTGTTTATTTAACTCCTATTTATTTTACTATATTCACTTCGGTGCAAAAGGAAAACAAGCGACGCTAGTGGTACAAAAAGTAATTATAATTTCTACGTTTATGTTGAAAAATTTCGTCAATTCTGCCGCTTGTATCCGATCTCATTGTCTAGTCTCCATGAACTAAATACTAAATAACCCGAATAGGCCAGATACAGGATATAGTTGTCGTATATTCGTTTCATCTCTAAATTTCTTATATTGTATTGTATTTCAATAGTTTGTAACAGAATGTACTATACATATTATGTTGTACTTTGAAGACTTTCAGGTTTTGTATGAATGCTTCCAAGACTTACATTGACTGTGATTATGGTTTTTGGTGGCGCACTATATATGCAAATCAAAACGTTTATTATTCTTTTTAACAAAAAACAAGTGAAAATATCAACTAAATGAGTTATTTGCTTAAATATCCGGTATATACTGAATTTATGCAAAAAATTTCTTGCAAAAGTTGTTTATTTTTAAAAAAGGAACATTTTTTGTTTTTAAATTTTTGTTCTATCTGTTACAGTTTCAAAGATAGATAGTTTTGCTCATTTTTCCCCAAAATAGTCCGATTTTGCCCATTTACGAACTTTGCCTAACTTTTAGCTCTAAAATACACATACGAAATTTCAGCTCACTTTCTCTTTTCATTTGTGAGTTATCGTGTTGACGGAAATACGGAAATGGGTTAATTAGATCATTTTATGGACACCTATACCAAAAATTTTTTTCTGTGATTAATGTTCAAAACTCTACACGATTGATTCCCCACCCACACTCTCCGTCTCCAATAAGACTTTCGCAAAATGCGACTCTTCGATCAGTACACTTTTATGTAGCTCTTAGACCATTAGTGTTATACTAACTCTTACACATCCACTCACGTGAACACACAGAACATAGTTTAAAAAAGTTAAACAAATTTCTATTTACTTTACTAATAATACTCGTACATGTAAGTATTTGCATAAATATGTAAACATTTTATTTATGGATAAAAATGAAAATAATTATAAATTCATGGGAATTGTTATTGAATTGGTTGGTTGGTACTCTTTAGTCTATAATAATATTGTTTCTAGTAGACTAAAATCTTTTACTAGTATTCCGTGTTAAAATTAGCAAAACAGAACACTTATGCAATCACGTCGATATCTGTCTGTTTGTCTGCGGCGTTTTTCTCAAGCTGTTGTAGAAGTATGTTCATTTTTATTGAACATATGGATGTTTGAAAGGGCAGAAACATATAATGTTTCCCCCACTTTCAGTGCATTTGCAATTTTATTTAGAGGTGTGGAATAAAATCAATGATAACCAACAAAGGTATCGTGGTTTTATATACTGTACGACAACTATAATTCGCGAATAGTTGTGCCACTGTGAGTGCCACTGATCTCAATTTACTTTTGGTTGTATATTGTATGGTTTATAAATGTCCCCCAGACGCGTCTGGATGTCTGTCCGCGGTAAACTAAAAAATTACCGAACCGATTTTCATGCGGAGGATTTTCACCAATGGACGGAGTAGTTCATGAGGAAGGTTTAGGTGTATAATTCATTGAGGTTTTGTGTAAATTGACTAAAATTTAACGATGATAGTTGAAGAAATTTGACTTGATCTCCCTTAATATTTGAAAAATCGAAAAATTTATAAGAAATAAAGTTGTAGGTACTAAGTTTTACTGTAATTTTGTTTCTTATCATTTTACTGTTACACTAATATTTACAGAAATATTGACGGTTTAAGATTAAAAATTAAATTCCTTAATATTTCTGTACTCATAAGAGTTTGAGCAAAAATGATAAGGTGATGAATTGTTGCAAATTTGATTTTCTATAACTTTATTCCTTACGCATTTTTCGATTGTTATAATATTAAGAGAGATATTTTATATTTTGTGTTTTCTTCTTTCTTTACACAAATGTAGTGTAGTTAAAATAAGTTGCCATTCTACTTTGAAATATGTTCCCCTTACACGCATATAAGTTGCATTATATTTAAATTTGATTCTACGTAAATGAATTAAACTTTTTAAATTTACCCAAAAATCAGTATTACACGCAGAGTATTTTAACATATGTATCTTAGTAAGTTCATCTGTCCCAAAGTAGCTCCTAAGCTACTCGATTTTAGTATCATACTTTGCCAAGTGAGGTATCGTTAGCTTCGACTTCGAGTTCCGCGTGTCATAGACTATGTGACGATACTAAATCAAACATGGCGGATATTTCTTGCATAATACACTAAGCAATTAACAAAAATTTCACAAATGTATCGGTTTGGTCTCGTGGTTCAATTCACAGATTTCGAAAATGTATACTTCATTAATAAAACACATAAAAACTCTTAAATAAATAAGTTATATTTCTTGTTATATTTTCTTGTCCCAACTGCGATGTAAGCAAAACTGTAAAATTCCCGGCCTTTGACTACGAGGAATATTTACAAGGTTCTTCAAACTTGTGTTGTACTTTTTTCGTAGTCGGGTTTTAGTTTTTTAATATATTGTAATATGATGATGATGATGACAGTGTCATGTCTGCTCACAACAGACGTTGATCAACATGCTCCTCCATTTTCGACGATCGTAAGCCAGATGAATAAATTGGTTGGGTTTCAGATTGTTTGGTATTATACTATTTAAAAAACTTAGGCGTCCTCTTCCTCTGCCTCTCTTTCCTTCCACCTTGCCAGTAAGTGTTAGCATTTCCATTCCCCCCTTTCTAATTATGTGCCCTAGAAATTCTAATTGTCTTTTGTGAATAGTTGTCGTTTGATGTAAAATCATTCTACTTTATTTTTAAAATTCTTCGCCAACACAGGTTTCAAACGCATCTATTGATTTGAGCAAATTTCGATTTATTGTCCAGCCTTCACAACCATAAGATAGTACCGGCCACACGCACGATTGTAACACTTTGTATTTTGTCTTAGTACTAATAACGTTATTGGTTAGAATTTTTCTAAGATTATTAAATGTTATTTTAGCTAAAGCTAGCCGTCTTTTAATTTCGCTATAAAATCTTCCGTCATTGGATATCATTGTTCCGAGATATATATGTTTGTCTACCACTTTAATTTGTACATTATTTATTTCAATACTTGAATCCAAATTTTTTGGGTTTGAAATTACCATTCCTACCGTTTTCTTGGCGTTTATACTCATTCCCATTTCGTTACTTAGTTCACACACTTTGGTAATTAGGTTTTTTAGTTTTATTAGTTTTATCTCGCGCTGTCCGCAACCAGTATCGTGTCGACAGCGTAACGGATATTATTTATATTTTCACCGCCAATCTTAATGCCGTCCACTTTTGTCAAACTACTGTCGACACTTATATTCTCCGCACAGGTATTATTGACTCTAATAGAAGCCGTCTGATTCCAGTACATATTTACTATAAATCTGACATCCTTATCATCAACATTTAAATTCTTAAGTATTCGAATTAACTTTGGATGGCTAATTCTATCAAACGCCTTACTATAGTCAAGAAAACATAGGTATGTATTCTTCTGCATCCCCACGTTTCTTTCCATTATTCTTCCTAACATGAATATCGCATTTCTCGTACTCATACCTTTTATAAACCCGACCTGCTCCCTACCAATATTTGGAGTTATCTTATTTTTGACTCGTTCGTATATAATTCTTGTTAGTATTTTCATGAAATTGTTGGTTAGGCTAAGTGTACGAAACTTGTCACATTCAATCGCGTTAGATGTTTTCGGTAGGGTAATAATATTTGATTAAAGGAAGTCTGTAGGTAATTGTCCCAAGTTGTAGATATCGTTTATTAGGTCATATTCAATATATCGTCATCATATATTTTTATTATTTCAGACGTAATCCCATCCGACCCTGGTGCTTTTCCTTTTATTAATTTCTGGATTGCAAATTTCATTTCTGCTTTTATTATTTCTGGACCGGACTCAGCTAATATTGTTGGTTCAGGTCCTCTATCCTTGTCCTTATATAAATCACTAATATACCTTGTCCACCTGTTCACAATATCTAGTGAATCTACCAACAGACCCCCATCTTCATTTTTTATAACGCCAGTTGCTACTTGTTTTTTCTCACCACATAGCATTTTTATTGCGGTATATTGCCCTTTTGGATCGTATTTTATGAATTCAATTATTTCCTCGCATATTTTATTTATCCATTTTTCTGTTTTACATTTCTTTTTAATTTCTTTATCAAGATTTTTGTAAGCGATTTTGTTTATATCTTTTACGGATCTACTCTTTTTTATGAGTTCAATAATTTCATCTGTTATCCATTGGCTCTTTTTCTTTTCGTTCGATGATGTTTCCAAAACTTTCTCCTTGGCTGATACAAGCTGTGATTTAATTGAACTCCATTTTTCCTCGACACCGAGCTTATGGATATTACTAAGTGATATATTTTTTATTTCTTCCTTAAGCATTTGTATTGACTCCTCATTGTAGTTGATTTTTATATTTTTTGAACTGGAAGTTTTTGGAGGGTTTTTTAATCTTATTTTAATTTTGATAATGACAGGATTGTGGTCACTACCACAATCGGCTGTTGGATATGCCTTAGAATCCTTTACAAAGTTTCGTTAACGATGACTAATTGCTATATACTTTTGCGTTTAAACGGATCACTTATTATGTAAACATATCTTGCACTTGATCGGTTTTTATTTTAAATAACAATTGCTGCCTTGCTCATGCTCGGGAATCTGAAAGTATATCATATTTCAAACAAAATTTGCCTGTCTTGTAAGGCAAAAAATTAATCCTATCTATATGTTATATATTTTTTTACCAAATGTTTCCCATTCAGCAAAAACCGTTAAAAACGGCAGCACGGATACGATACTGCCGTTTAAATCGACAAAATTTGTAATCTCTAACCTTCCTGATAATAATTAGTCCCAAAAGTCCCACCACCCTTCTCAACTGCATTCTATTGAGTTTCAATCGAGCACAGTGGAATGGCCTAGCTGTGTTTATGAACAACTTGGCCTGTCGCATGCCCTGCGCAAAGTCCCAGTAATCGAGATGAGCTTGTTTCAGCCACCCCTTGATTCGGTAAATTACGGAGCATCTTGCTTTGGGAATGGTAGGCTCAGGTGAAAGGTGCGTTTGAGATGACCCCTCTCGTGCCAACGAGTCCGCTACTTCCTTCCCCTTAAGGCTAGAGTGACTCGGTATCCAGATCAGTCTGACTGTGTTACTTAGTGCCAGGCGGTTCAGCTCCTTGAAGCATTCATAGACTATCCTCGATTGGAATCTTAACGCCTCAAGGGCCCAAAGTGCTGCCTGAATATCTGAGAAGATTCCTGATAGAAGCTGATCAATCTGATTATGAATTTAATTGATTTTGTTATAGTTCAGTTGATCTAATTTTCTCACCAATGATAATCAAGCAGACAAATTTTTGAGAACTATCCAAGTTTTCTTTGAAATATAACCACCTGAGCCATAACTAGAAATTTACAGATAAATGATTGTAAAATTGTTGTGCGGACTACAAATCATACGTATAGGAATAATACGAATTATATCAATGAAAACTCGACTTGTGTCTTGGGTAGGAATACAACCTGGGATATGAAAAATCTGCGTTAACAATCCTCACTAATTTCTTCTAATAAATCGAAAGTAAATCCTACACGAGTAGATGGCGTTTTAAATTATATCTTCCACATATGCGGTTCCTAGTGGATCACTGGTAAAGAAGAGGTAATCTTTTCTATTCTTTTAAACTCTGAAAATAAGAGTGGTGGCCTAGTAAAAGATAATCAGTTATAACGCTCAATGTAATCATGTCATTAGGCAAACTGACGGTTAGTTTAAAAGATGAATTATAAACGTTCCAAACACTTATCATTCGTTTGATTGATTGAATTACACCAAACGTTTACTTAATGTCTAGAGTGTTTTATAAATGAAAAGTTTATTCATTTTGTTCAAGATTTTAGAATTCTATTAATAATTATTGTAATCTATATATATTAAAGAACATTTTGAAAAAAGGAAGTCGGTCAAACACGAAGTGAGCGTTAGAATGGAAGGTCAGTTTTTTAAAGTCACGATGAATTATAAATAAACAAATACGTGAAGTTACGTTTTAAGAAAATCAGTACTTGACTGGCAGAAATATCATGTTACTCAGTTATATTCGCAATTACAATTTTCGGATAAAGCCTCAACGGGTTGCTAATAATTCATGTACAAGATATTATTGACTACGACAGTGTCACAACAAATAAAATTAAGATTCCTCCTCTTCATTAAAATATTTCGTTTTTTAACCATCATTGAAATTGAACAACACAATTACAACATATACACACATGCACCACGATAATATGTTAACAGTCTATTCTAACACCACATCCACATCCATGGCTGCTGGTTACTTGTTGTATATGCTGCTGATGATAATATGTTTGTTTTGTTTTATATTTCTGGTCGTTGGACTTACAATAATATAATTATGGGTCTGGCTGACTAGTGTGGCGGGTTGTGGTCATATTGACGACACACAATAAATATACAAACAACACACAAATGGCACCATACTCTACTGTGTTGTGTTATGTCGTTCCAAAGAGTTTGGTTTGTGTTGATGATGTGCGCTGTGCGTATAGTGGACATGCAAGTTCAATGTCGGACTATGATCCCGTACTTCAATTTTTATACATAATATACCTTCTTTATTATTATAAACTATTACTAAAAACTATTTTAATATACTTTAGAAAAATAATGCCAAGTATTTGTAGTTAATTTCACTAATAATTAATATTATCGTCTTCTTGCACATATTTAAATGAAATATTTATGAAGGTCGATTGGTTCTCTTTTAAATTCATTCTGAAACCATCCACTATAATTGGTTTACGTGTTATTCGGATTGCGTGTTTTTAGTTTCTAATGTATTCTATAACATGCCTATAATGAATACCTAATTCTCTTTGTTCGAGAGTTCTAGAGACGATTTCACTGGTGTGTCAACAAATCTGGACGCGATTTGTACGCGCATCTCCAAATTTTATGTTCATGAAAACAGTGGAATATTAGAATTATTAAAACAATCTTATGAGAGTAAGAAACAAGAGAAAAAAAATTGTTGCATCTTCTAGATTTTTAAGAAGAATGCAGAATGAAATTTGGTCAAACTGGTCAGAGATCAAAATCCAGATAATCCAGAGACTGAAACTGTTCATAATTATGAATATTATTTAATAAAGTTCAATGACATGTTAGTCTATATAGTACACGCGTGTTTTTCATAATTATGTCTTTGTAACCGTTTTGGAAATTTACATTGGCCTAATATTGTGATGCTTAAGTAAACATACTCAAATGATAATATGTTCAAAAAATAAGTTCTTGACTTCAAATTAATACTCTCAATGAAATGAAAAAATTGACTCATCGAGCTAATAATCATCCGTGGTTTAACGTTTAGCTAGCTGAGTGCGTAATGTAGAGGTCCAAGTAATAATCATCCGTGATGTAACGTTTAGCTAGCTGAGTGAGAAATGTAGAGGTCCAAGGTTCGATACCTGGCGGATGAGTTAATATTTCATATTATTATTAATTAATAAAATTCAATGAGACATTGCTATACTTATACCTCTTACTGATTTAAAGATAGTTTTCAGTTTCCTCCTTTTTCATAAACTGAATAGTTTTGCCTCAAATTCAGCTCAAACATTTATAATTACTCTTGATTACAAAAGAAACTAACAACCAACATAGTAGAGTATAAACTGCTCACTTAGTCTACAAAATGACCATGTTAATTCGAAGAGGATAAAACTCTTGTGCACAGACGCAAGAACATTGAGCCAAATAATTACTGTTAGTCCATATAGCCATATAGTATACGCTTGTTCTTTCATACTTAAGTCTTCGTAACCATAATGGAAATTGACATTGGTACACTGTGTCGTTTTAAGTATACACAACTAATAATATGTGTTTACTTGCCTTGAATTACGGGTAAATGCGAATTCATAAGTGGGAGTAACGCATATTTAACATACAAATTTTTTCAGTATTCACCATACAAGAAACAATGCCAAATGTAAGTTTTTAAATGTGCTCAGATTTGGTGATGCCGATTTAACTAGCGTAACTCATTTACATTTTTATTTCGCTGTTAACATTTTATCAGCAATACGGTTGGGACATTTATGATGCTTTTTCCAAAATTTGTTTTATGTTCATATACTACTTTGCTATAAGTAAATCAGAAAACTCTCATAACACCAGTTTGTCAACATAACACACTTGCTTGTGGAACAAAATATTTATTAAAAGCGAAACCAAAAAATTCACCTTTAAACAATAACTTTATTGTTAAGTTTCGTGCAATGCACTTGTAGGTCTAAACTATATTGTCGGCCAGACGCCGTCAGTACACTCATTCAATTCGTTATTTGCATTCTTTTTCTTTATTTTATAATTTCTAGTCATTTTTATATTTATTATTTGTAAAATAAATTATAACATTTGACTAAAAATGCAAATGAAAATAATAACTAAAATCCTTTTACACCGAATCATTTAAGTAAGGCTTAATTTTAAGTACTTCTTAAACAAAAATTTCTTAAATTAAGAACTAAGCAGTTCTTAGTTTTAAGCCCCCGATATCAACTGCTTAAACGATTCTTAACTTTAATAACTTGTTTGCGCATGCGTGTTAATAACTTTTGAAGTGACAAATTCAAAATTTCGCAAATGGTCCAACGCTACAGTAATAATGAAAATATAAATTATGTTAAAAATGTGTTTACCAATAATTATTTCAATTATTATTTTAGTTGAATCTAGAGCACGGTAGTGCGCAAGGCCGAGCTTAAGGGAAAAATTTGGTATAACATAATCAAAACAAATACAGAACAAAAAATTTGTTAAGCAGGTGCTGCTTCAACTAAGTACTGTACATAGCGACTGGCAATGCTAATTTTATTACTAAATGGCTTAGGTAAAGGGGAGAGAGGGGCATAGAGAAAAAACACAAAATATAAAATATCTCTCTTAATATTTGAACAATCTAAAAATGTATAAGGAGTAAAGTTTTAGAAAATCATGTTTGTTATAATTAATTAGCTGGTCATTTTTTCTCTAACTCTAAATGGTACAAATTCAGATATAAAGAGATATTTAGGATTTTAACTTTCAATCTTAAATTGTAAATATTTCTGTAAACATAATAGTGTAACAGAAAAAACGATAAGAAACATCAGCCTTCTGCATCATTTGAATAGGCATCATTTGCAGAGTGTGTGGGCAAAACACAAAAGTTTCAAAAGTGGCCGCACATCTGTTGATAGTGATCCTTGTTCTGGCCGACCTTCGACGACAACAACACCAGATAATATCGAGCGCGTGCGACTTGCAACTGAAGAAGATCGGCGTTTGAATTGCGCGAATTAAGTGATTTTGGAATACCAAAAACTACAATTTGAGAAATGTTAACCTCAAATTTAGAAAGTGAAAGCGGTGGATCTTCTCATCAAATCTTGTGCAGCAGTTTTTAACTAAACACAATATCGCACTGCTTTGCCAACCTCCGTACAATCTCGACATAGCCCCCTGTGACTTATGGTTGTTTCCGAATTTGAAAAAACCGCTCAAAGAACACCGGTTCGACGACAAAAAGACGGTTGAAGATAATGCGACGAGGGCATTCAAGACTATTCCAAATTTCAAAGACTTCCAGGACTGCTTCGGAACGTGGAAACACCGCTGGGAGTGTGTTATTCAATCAAATGGGGACTACGATAACGAAAAAATACGCGAGCGCGGAGATATGAAGGTAGGTCGGATAATTTTCGCACAGACCTCGTATGTATCCCACCAAAAACAAAATTGTGAAAGGATTAAGTTTTGGTCCCTCTACCTCTAATTACCTTTAAACACTTTCTTTTACCATAATGAAATAATGCCAAAAACGTTTTTGACGCAATAGAGTAATTTTGAGAAACCACGATATAAGAAATTTTAAAGTAAACTATTTTTGGTTTTTTGGCGTCAATTGAGGTAAAATATGGTAAATAATCTTAAAATTTAGATTTAATTTACATGTACTCCGAAAAATACCAAGATTATACCAATTTTGAAGGCCACAATTTTGGCAACGAAGACTGTACGAATTTTGACGGATTTTTTATATGGTATACCGTGAATGATTTCAAAAAAGAAAACGTTATAATTAATTTTTTTGCGGCTTTTGATCGGAATCTATTTTTATAATATTATTTTATCGAAAAGTTGATATGTAGAACTAATTTTTCATATTTTAATTTACAGATAACAAATGAATTTTATAATCAATGTGGTTCAAACACGTGAGTATCTATAATTTTAATAAAATTTTAAGTTTAGCAAACAATTTTTACCATTATGTTAGCAGTTATAAACTCTATATCAAGGATAATCGATCCGCAATGGCGGATATTCCGCATTAATTTTAGCATCCGCAATAATCAATGCTTTTTGTGGACCTTTGGAGGATGCGCATGTTGCTTGTTTTGTTTAGTAATAGCTGAATTCCCCGGCGTCGCCCGTGAAACTCCAAGATTTGCTCCCGCACTTTTTGTGTCGATAGTGTACTCTTGAATTATTCAACTTTATTAATTTTTACTGGCACTTCCGTTATCAGAATTAAAATGTTATTTGGCATCCCATAACCTCCACCTTTTTACACATTATTTGAGTTTGAGTAAGGATCCCTAATTTTTTTGAAAATATAATATAGACTCTGTCACCCGGGGATAGTGTAGCTTCCCAACGGTGAAAGAATTTGTCAAATCGGTCCTTTAGTTTCGAAGCCTATATATAATATTAGTATAGATTTCTGATGAAAAATAAATGACAACGTATTTAGACGTGTTATTATATGGATGTTAAGTGAACCAACAATGCCACCGCCGACGTGTGTGATTTAGTCTTATTTTAAACTAGGTGAACATGTCCGAGATAAATCTCAGTGTAAAATATGTCATAAAACATACTACCGCAAAAGTCGTACAACTACGTCTTTGAGAAATGCTCTAAAATCGATGCAACTGGAATAGTTTTGCCTGTTTAGCACGGAATTAATCTATAAACCTCTGCAAGACAGAGTGGAACCTGTAAAAGTTGCAACATTGCTCTTTATTATATATAATACACCAAATTTTAAATTTTCATACTAAAAAGTTCATTATAATATGATTATTAAAAATTATTACCATCTTTTTCCTTTATTCATGTACTAAATTAAGTATCTCTTTAAAAAAATTGAGGCATATAAATCCACGTCCTCATTCGCGGATATAAGCTTGGTAATATCCGCATCCGCGGTTATCAAAATTTTCGCATCTGCAACATTCCTGCTCTATATTCAGACTAAACGACGTATGTAAAATAGAGGTTATGTTTTCGATGTCCCAAATCAATCTGAAGTTTTTCGCTATCGATTTGTGTCCCTGCCATAATTCCTACATCTTTAGACATTATTTATTGTGAGTAATTGGGTTAATTGTAATAATCATTTAAGAAACAAGCGTTTGAAAGTGTGATGGAAAAGCCTGTATAAAATAGAAAAATGGATCCATACAGCAATTATTTGATTATCAATTATTGGCGAATTTTCGAAGAAAATGTAGCTATTGGTTATGTACCGACGAACAAATTTTTTAATTGTTAAATAGTAGATGTCGAAATTGATCCCTAAATTTTAACACAGGGTGTATCAGATTTTAATCCGGAAAATTGATTAGGCGATAGGTCTCCCAAAAATAAAAAATAAAAGTACCTTTGAACTTGGATGTTTTCAAGCTTCGTTTTCGAGATACAGGTTGTTAAAGTTAGAAAGAAACTTTTTTTTCTCCAATGTCTCAAAAACTACTTGGCTGATTTCGATAACACTTGGCACGTTTTTAGTAAAATGTAAGTGGTTTAATTTTATGTAAATAGATTTAATCAAATTATTCCAGTAGCGGCTCTGGAGTATACTAACTAAATGTTTTAAAGAAAAAAAGCAGTGGCGTAATCAAATTTGAGTACGCCACTGCTTCCTAAGTTTTATATTATTTTAGATTTTGGAATTAAAATATAATTTTTTCTTTTTATGGTATGTGACGTGACATTTTAACCACGGCGCAAAAAGACGATTGTTATAAGCCTGAAGCCTATGTGTGCCTATATCTGCCTGTATGCCTGGGTCTGTCATTGCCATCGTAGCTCTCATCGTAACGCGTGGACCGATTTGAATGCGGTTTTTTTTATTAGATAACTGGTTTACTTGCGGTGGTTCTTAGCTATGTTTGATCTTTACAGTTGTTTGAAGATTATCAGTTCTTTTCTAAGATGATGTATAGGAAAAATTGTTTTTTTTACATATAAATTTGGTGAAGATTACGGGAAGTTCTTATTATGTTTTAATTATTGCGTTGGAGGTTTTTAAATTTTTAATTTTACTTGTTGTATTTGAAAGGTCCAGTTCGGTAATGGGTAAAATCGGTGAAGTGGAAAGGGGGCTTAGAGGGTGGGACAACATGCAATATTGAATTTCTTTCTTAAGTTTCACGACAATTTATACAGAATTATTTTTAATTTATAATATAATATTCAACACAAGCAAAAACCTCTTAAACTCAGCCCGTCGCACTACCGTGCTCTAGATAGTAATGAATTTTAGACTTATATCACCAAGGTTATTTGATATAAATAATAGGCATTATTATTTTTTTAACAAGTTTTCGAAGAAAATGTAGCATTTGGTTTTATACTGATGAAGATATTTCGGAAAAATTTCTTCAAATCTTCATCGAACAAACCTAGTAGATGTCGATTGTATTTTAAAGTGTTGTTTCGCTAAGTTGATATGTAGTATATTAATTTGGATCACTATTATAAAACACTGTATATTTCTCTAACATATGAAGCAATTTTGGTATTGCGGCAACAGGCTAAAAACATTACATAATAGAAACAATTGGCAAAATAAGTAAAATATTCATAAAACGTGTACTAATATTTTTTATTATCTTTCCCTTATATATTAAAATGCAGTAACAATGTCTATTAGAAGGTGTAAAAAAAGTTATAGATCTGGAGCACGGTAGTGCGCAAGGCCGAGTTTAAGGGATATGATCTTTTAAAAATTTCACAGAAATACAAACTATTTTGGCACATTACTAATGCAAACATTATTTACATTTACAGTTGGGCTTATACATTCCCATACATAAAAACTGAACCAGTAAGTCACATTCTAAGTGCATATATCATAAAAAAAGATGAATGATTTTTATCAACAAGATTTTGAACAATCTCAAGGTGTAATGAAAGACGGGTACAATAACTTGTATGACATGTACTTGAATGTAAATAATTAATCACAGATGAAGTTGAAATATGTCATTAAACTTTGTGTTCTTCAATTAATTAACAAAAACAAAATATTTTGTCGATTGTATTGGTGAAAGTTGAGATTTTTAACATGCACGGTACCGCGCAAACTCTTTTTTTTATAAATCTGGAAAACTTTTCTATACATTTCTATACAAAACAGACGATTAATATGTGTCAATCCATTGACCTTTTGGGTATAACGCCGGAACAATGCAGTTCATAATTCATAATTTTTATATGTAGCTTAAAAAGCAAAAGAAGATACCACAATAAGTTGGTCGAAATCGTTATTGTTGGCAGAGACTTAAAATAGAGACATTAAAGACATAACTTTATATTACAATGAATGTGGCGGCCTGTTATAAAGATGTAATTGATTTGCATCAATTTATTCACATTTATTTCTTAAGAAATAAATTTCAGATCAAATAAAGCAAATTTTTTTAATTTAATGGTGCTAAATTAACGCCCAAACAACAGCACTACTTCTTTCCCATATCGAAAGTCTTATTTCGAAAATTTAAATGAAAAAAATTTTTTTTTGTCAATTTAGAGATTTTTTAAATTTTTGTAATAGTTATCACAAATAATGATACTTATGCTCATGACATAAGTACTTTCGACAAAGCTTACAGACATATTTGCTTTGGCGGTCGTTTTGGATGAAAATAATGCAGACGATCTTTTTCTTTTCATACTTGTGGGTGGCATTTTATTTGACACTTCTGAAACTCTTTTAAGTTTTAAATTTTTTAAGTTTTAGATGCAATGACTCTGGTCGTCTTTTCGTTTGATGTAATGCAACTTACTGCACAGATCACTTAGAGATCACTTAGAGACCTGTTGACTACTTTTTACCTTTTTCCAACTTTGTGAACAAGTTCTCAGTGGGAATAACTTCTAGGCAGGAATGGGACAAAAACTTGATCCGGCCGAAATGCGTAGTATTTTATACTGACGGATCAAAGCTTGAGGTTAAAGTAGGCTGTAGATTCTACTCTTAAAACCCATACGTAATGTTATAATTCCGACTGACAGATCACTGCAGTGTATATCAAGCGGAAGTAATGGCCATTAACGAGGTATCTGAATGTGTTAAGATTGCACTTTAACGATATCGCTTTCCTCTCTGATATCCAGGCGGCGAAAATCTCTTAGATCGGTCTACCTATCTTAGGTGGCACAGGTCTGCCGATTTTTTCTGAATGACTTATTGGTAAATATTAATTTAAACCTAATATAGGTGCATAGGGACATTGCAAGGAATGTCCCTAGAACCTGCGAACCCAGAAATGGCACAAAGCTATCGGACACAAGCATCTCTAATACAGGTGACCTTTTGTGAAATGCAAGCTACTTCTGAATGAAACTATTATAATAAAGGTCAATATAAAGTGGAGAGACAAACGTACTTGTGTTAATGCAAGACAAATATGGTCAGAGTACAAACGGAGGCGTTCCTATGATATTAGCTACCTAGAGTGGTAGCCATTACGGGACTCAAGGAAGCAAACATTTTGATCTCATGGGCATACTAATACATCATGACTATTGCAGGAGTTGATACAATGAGGAAGAATCCCGCCAAACGATAACCTATCCTCTGTCCCTGTCCTCTTGCTTGGAGAAGACTGACACAATTGGGTCAGCCATTCTTTGACGACAGCCATTCCGCACTAAAATTGATCGACGCAAATACCTCTCGTCCGCTTCAAATGTTTTAAGGAATAGTGGGTCCCTGTGAGGCGTTCCTCTATTTCAGGTATCTAAATGGACCTAATGACTTAAGTGTGTCCCACATGGACAGCCAATGAAACCTTACCTAACCTAAGCTAATGAGATTTACGTCCACTAATCGCTTACTAACCTATATAAACTATACATCATTACAAAAATAATAAATGCGCGCACAGGCACTTCACTTTTGTACAGAGCTGTACAAAACGGTTGCATGGCAATAATTTGAAAATCAGTAAAAAAATGGCTTAGACAGGCCTACTTGCCAGGCTTCCACCACCCCCTCTACTACTAGTACTTCTATGACCATACAGACATATAAATTTAATGTACCTGTCAGATTAGCCGTGACTTCCGTAGGGTTAGTAATAATTAAATTGAAAAATTTATTATGAGTAAATTTATAGCAAATAAACTTTCCTAAAATTTTTTTACTGACCAGTTTTTCTGTTTTATGTTTTACTGACCATCATGGTCAGATGGTAACTAGATTATACTATTCATTATGATTCCTACCTTTCTGAAAATTCGCTTAATGTACGTAGGTAGTATGTGACGAATTTTTTTATCTATCGATACAACGTCGGGAATTACAAAAAATAATGTCCACCCGTATATGAAACATACTCCTATTATTATTATTATTATTTAAGTTTAAGAAAAAAATTGTATATTAGAGTTCGTTCAATGAACTGCCCCATTAACTCAAAATGGAAAACGACCAATGCTATTCTATTATCTTGTTGATTATTATTATTATTTTTATTATTATTATTATTATACATTTGCTCATCAAACTTTTATTTCAGAAACTTATTAAAAAAATTAAATATTTTTAAAAATAAATTATAAAAATCTTCCATGAATAAACTACTGATTTCATAACTTAAAGAATTTTTATATATTTTATATATACTTGGTGTTTCAGTATATTTCCGGCTTTACAAAGCAGATTCCTCTCCTTTCTTCTCTATCTCACAGTAATTATACTCTTATATATTCAGAAACTAAAATATTTCTAAATATCATCTTTTCTGATATAAGACGGATTTATATCAAATCGGATTATTTAAAATATCCAACTATTCAATTCAAGTTCTTTTACCCATTTTACAATTTTGAAAAACGATTGTGTTGTACTTTTATTTACCATTTGAAGAGAAAAAAGAAGTCATAATAAATACACGTTACCTATTTTTTTCAATAGAGTTATTTCAAATTTAGTGAAAAATATTTTATAAACGGATGAGAATATGAGAATAAGATAAACCTATTTTGACAAAATGGAAACCTGACTTCAAAAATCAAATATTCTATAACAAAAAATGCACTAAAAAGTAAAAAAATAATTGCATATTCTTGTGCCAATTTTAGATCACCTAAGCAAAAATTTTTAAATATATATGTTCAATTATTGTTATTTTTGGAGTCGGTGTCAGCATAGAGAAATTCTCATAACTTTTGGACACCGCCTCCAAAAATAACAATAATTGTACATATGTATTTAAAAATTTTTTGTTTAGGTGAACTAAAATTGGCACAAGAATATGCAATTATTTTTTTTACTTTTTAGTGCATTTTTTGTTATAGAATATTTGATTTTTAAGTCTGGTTGCCATTTTGTCAAAATAGGTTTATTTCTCGCTTTTTAGTGACTTTGAAGTTCTATAACTTGTTTTATTTGTCTAAATATGGGTAGACCAAATAATCGACCTACTAACTATTAGTCCATTTCTTTATAACATTTTTTTTTAATTTTTAGTGCATTTTTTCATAACAGATTTTCAGTTTTTTTTACATGCATTTTATTTTTTTTTTTGTAAAATTTTTTTTTTTGGGGTCGATTTTTTTAAATAATTTTTTTAAAGTCGGTTTTTAAAAAAATTTTCTTATTTTCCCATTATGAACGAGTATACCCTTTCAAAAAAAAAAAAAAAAATTTCGCAGAAATCGGTTATCACAATAAAATGAGGATTTTCCTCGATTTTCCGGGGATCCCCTCATCAGAATGCGATTTGGTGCCAACGGGACCATTGGGAAACCAAACCCTTTAAAACAAAACAAAAATTCAAAATCGGTTCATAAATGACGGAGTTCTGAGGTGACACACATAAAAAAAAAATACAGACGAATTGAGAACCATCCTCCTTTTTGAAGTCGGGTTATAAATGCCTTTTTGTGTCCATTTTACCGTTTTTATTTTTGTGTGCCTTTACCAAGTAATACTTATACTAACACTAAATCTTAATTATATTGTTTGTTGCACCGCTACTACATAAGTATTCCTTACTTATTAAGGCAACCTTAAGATTCAACGCATATAAACAAACTATAATTCTACTTAATTTCTAGTAATTTTTTATTTTTTTGGGTTGCCTTACGAAATAAAATATTCTATTCTATAATTCTATTTCAGTTGTAAATTTGTTAAGAAAATTAAAGTAAAATAAATGAAGAATAAAAAGTTAAAACAATAAACTACAATTATGTTGTATATTTTTTGGTTAAAAATTTCAAAATAAAATTTAATATATTTTATTTGTCGAAATTACGGCTTGAAATAATTTTTTAATTACTGATGCTAATATTCTTCATTAAAAAACTTATGAAAGCCAAACAATTATTGATATAGCACCAAGTGTCAATATTAAAAAAGCACTTTTTACAATTGTTTTTTTTAAATCATTTGTATCGCATAAAATGAAGAATTATGTACTTATTTTTGCTGTAATTGTTTGGATTACGCTTTATTCAAAGACAATAATAAGAATAATTTAAATAATTCGGGATTTAACCATTTAACAACAGTACGAATTTGACACTTCATAAGTATTTAATGCGCAGGAGCAAACAAGTTGTTAAAGTAAAGAATCGTTTATGTAGCCGATATCGGAGGCTTAAAATTAAAAACTATTTTGTGCAACTATCTAACGGTGTAACACAATTTGCCAGTTTAAGAATTACTTAAAATTAAGCCATACTTAAATGATTCGGTGCAAACGACCATTAGTGCTAAATTGAAGAAAACAGTATGTTTAAATGCTTTCCATACTCTCTTTAATTAATGATCGATAATTTGTATTTATCTTGTTCATACTGTAGAATAGGATATTAATTTATTATTATGATACAAGTGTACTTAATAACAAAATCAATTCTTTTCTCAAGTAAATTGCATCCTGATGAAGAAGATTATGTTTTGTTTTTTTATATTTCTTTACTATTTGCAATAAGCTAATAAAATAAAATTTATACAATAAGCAAAAATGAGGTAAAAAGAATAAGTGAGGTGTTATTTTGTAACAATGTTATGTTATCTCACTGCATTAGTTTGTAAACATTTTTAGGATGCTGTATCACAAAATCTGTTTTTTATTTAGTAGCATTATTATACAGATTATTAAGATAGATAGATAGATAGATATATCATGGGGTTTATAAGAAATATTGCACAACGACCTTATGGCCCATTGTGCTGCCCCTTCAGTTTAGTCTGGCGAGATTCGCGTCTCCCATGCTTTGGCAATAGCTAGGAGTTTGCTTATCAGGTTTTCCTGCAGGTTCATATATTCAGGTGATATGCACCAAATATCTTGTGTATGTTACTCGTTGCGTTGAGCACGCATCAAATTAGCAACGAGTAACATATCTTTGACTCCATTCCCGTAGATAGTTACGATTAGCTAATTCATACTGATGATGACTACTTTGTAGTCGAAATATGTATTTGTTAATAATTGTTCTAAGAATTGAGGCAAAATTTGAAATTTAATTAGTAGCATTATGCTTGCTTAAAATAATTTGATTAATATAATAACAGATGATAATTTGCAAAATTTTTGTTCAGTCTGTATGTTTCTGCATCACGTTAAAATAGCGGAACCAATTTTGATGGAAAAGCTGAGAATTTTTCCGAGTAATATATAGACTATACTAATTGCATATATTCGTGTTAGCGTGCTAGCTACGCTCAAATTCGTTAAATAGAGAATCTTTTAAACGCCATCAGATAGATAAAATTTTTAAATACAAATAACGTTTATCTCATAAAAGCAAACAACTTTGCTCCGAAACATTTTTTCATTTTACCCATGGTTTAGATACTGTTTGAATGCGAAACCGGTATAGAACCGGTGCGAAATCTTCTGGTATCGTCTAGGGTGCCTAGCGAATGATATAATAGAATAGAATTGAAAATTACTATTACAACTGATTATTTTAAATGATGCGATCGGGGTACTCTACTCTCAGTATGGACGGAGATTCAATGCACATACGTCTTAGTGGAAGTATTTATGCCTATAGAGTCAACACATAAGTGCTTTGCACGAACTCGTCAAATTAGAACAGGCACCTGCCTATTTTTGTATAAATATCACCTTCTTCTTCCAAAAATGGTGAATAAGTTAGGTTTAACAAAATCAATGTAATAATAAGCTTTTATATATTTATGTTTAACTAGTTGAACTACGCAGTGTTTCCTGGGCTCCAAAAAATTACTAAATTATTTTTTTCTAAATTTTGACAGTTTGACACCACCTTTTGGACACCGCCTCCAAAAATAACAATAATTATACATATATATTTAAAAATTTTTGCTTAAGTGAACTAAAATTGGCACAAGAATATGCAATTATTTTTTTACTTTTTAGTGTATTTTTTGTTAAAGAATATTTCATTTTTGAAGTCGGGTTTCCATTTTGTCAAAATAGGTTTTATCTATTAAAGAAAAATCTTACTGTTCAGAATTTATGAAAAATCAAAAGAGAATAATATTGATTTTTTGAGAACTAATTTATTACCCCCAAATATTGTTTACTGTTTTGTCGCGGTATCTTGGCTCTCTTTATACACCAATGGAGCGCTGCCCGAACTGCAAATGATTCCGATACTCGACAAAAACAAAAAACAAATATATTAGTAAAAGGTTTTACTAAATATTTTATGTTTGAAATGACACGCACGTTTTTTTGTTAAAGAAAAGAAAACAAAAATTAAATTAAATACAAGTTTTTACGAAACAAAAAAAACCTGATTTTATTGCTTTAAAAAAAATGAGAATCCAATTTCTTTTTTTTTTTAACAATTTTAATTTTGCAACACAATGTTAAACTTTGAATTCACAAATTCCACAATTACATACTTTGGACTAATCAGACAATAGTAGTTTTTTTAAACTTTGAACTAATCAGACAATAGTCGATATTAAACTTTGAAACTAGTCGGACAATGGTCGATTTTAAACTGACTTGAATCAACACTGGTCACCGGTTTATATACCCGTCAAAGATCTTTCGAGAACATTTTTGTTTTTTTGAATAAATATTCTTTTTGACAATATATTTTTGCATGGAGGCTTCTTTTTTAGTTTGTCAACAACCATGGACGTAATCGGAGTGTTCAGATTATTTATAAAACTAATTAAAAATTATAATACCTTTCCAGGATTTGAACACATAATCACACCCCGCTTGGTTGATATTTAACTACCGACTTAATGAACACGGCCAGTGTGAATTCAAAATCTATACACAAATTTTATGATACATTCATAACAAGCTCTGGTTACTTGTTTTTACAAAATTATTTGTGATCTATTTATGTTATTTATCAAAAACATTCAATTTGTATGACTTTTAATTTTTTTAAATTAAATTATATTTAATAATTTTTTTTGATTTTTTTAAAAAGAGAAAAACTTTAAATCAAAAGCATCTATTAATCTTTTTTTCAATTTTCGACTTAAAAAAAAACTTAGTTTAAGAAAAAAAATAAATCGAGCTATATTATTTTCTTTTTGTACTTCTTTCAAAAAAAAACTCCTTATTTTTCCTAGGAGAAAAATATTGTTTTGTTAAATATTTTTCGTAATATTTTACTTAATATTTTTCTATTTAATAATTAAAACGTGTGTTGGATCTAAAAAATTATTCTCAATAATTTTCACTACAACAGTTTCAATTAATGTATAAATTAATTATTATTGTTTGAAAAGTGCTCTGCAAGGAGAAGAATATGCTCGGAAAGAAAATGTTTTTAAAATCATTTTAGGATCCTTAATTATGATTTTTATTTGGTATAAAATATTTTCACATTTCAAAAATTTATTTTTCTGATTGTTAATATTTTGTTTCAGTAAAAGTGAAAAGTTATAGATGCTATAAAACTTTATTATTTACAGTCTTCTAATGAAGATTTTTATTTATTGACTTTTTAAACTTTACCATGGAATGATTTAAACTCTCATATTTAGTCCTGTTAATTTTCTTTATATGTTAAAAATTTTCACACCCTTATATCATTTTATTCGTATACAAATAACTGAACACGCATTGAAATAAAAATATGTTTAATTACCTATAACTATTTAAGTCTAATCCAACGCTAATACTATTTCTAAGAAATTGTTTATATCGAAACGCGTACTACTACAATAGATAACCATTTGAAAAATGTATAACTTTAATTTATTACTTTAATCCGTCTATTCTTCTCAACTTAAAAAAAAAAATTTTTATCTAAAAATATTTCATTCTATAAAGATTTAAGATTAAGAACGTTCGGTCACTTCGTAAAAAATAATGAATATTTTTTTAATAAAATATTGCTTTTCAATTAATAAAACTTATATCACAATACTCGACACAAAATCGTACATTTGAAAATTTTTTTCAGAAGTATAACTAGTCCGTAGCTAAATATTCGTATAACACATGAAAGAAATAAAATTTATCTGATAGCAATTACACGGAAAAATAAATTTACACTGCAACGGTGTTTATATTAACATTTTTTTAAATCAGTTAAATTTCCAAGTTTAGGAACTTGAGAAGAAAAATCCAAATTACTGCATCATGAAATTATATGTGATCTTATAAAGAATCAAAAAATTTAGTGGAATTCCATTAAAAATGAAATTTTAGTTAAAATTTTCATGATGTTTCAATTATGCTTATAATTGCTAAAATATGCACACCAATTTCTATAGTTCTTAGAAGAAGTATTCAATAAAAATTTTTTTACCATTCTTCGATTTCATTATAACGCAAGTTGGTTGTAGCGGCTGTCCAGGATGAAACGCACTAGACCGTGAGGTTCATTGTGA
The DNA here is from genome assembly GCA_963920215.1 of Nineta flava. Taxonomy (NCBI): domain Eukaryota; kingdom Metazoa; phylum Arthropoda; class Insecta; order Neuroptera; family Chrysopidae; genus Nineta; species Nineta flava. Next base: position 85,119,809 of record OY986040.1, on the reverse strand, counting down.
TACTGAAATACGGTTGACCCATTCTGGCCACTACTCCTTATACCATTTGCAGCTGTTTAGACATAGCAATGGTTCAACAGATCGTCAAAGAATGGTTGATCCAAAAGGACGATATTCTTCATAGTAAGACCTCCTCCTCCTCACAGTGGCAGCTCCTGATATAGTGGTGGCGCACTGGCAGTCCTAGTCGTTCTGAGTGTCTGCCAGTGACATGTGATGGCTACTATAACGTTGCCTATAGACGATCTTCGTAGGGAGATAATGTCTTCGGATCTTCTTGAGTTGTACTCTGACCAGATCTGCCTAGTAGTGCCACACGTGCATTCCTCTCGCCACTATATATTGGCTTTGCCTAATATGGTTTCTTTCAGGAGTAACATAGGAAGAAAATTAAAAATTATTTCCTTTTCTTTCAAGAAATACATTAAATATCTTACACTATACATATATCATGTCCGGGGATATTTTGTCTGTGGATATTTTGTCTTGGGGATATTATATCCAGCCATATTTTTTCCGGGGATATTTTGTCTTGGGGATATTTTGTCCTAAGATGTTTTGTGGGATATTTTATTTTATCCAAGAATCAAAACGCCTGATACTATTCATATAATTTACTACGAACCACAAAAGAAGCGCTTATTATACAAAATTTTTTTGTTGATTTGTACCTTACTTACTTTCGGTTTTTGAAAAAATGTTTCATATAGCAGTTGTTCATTATAAAAATAGTAACATCTTTTATTCGAAACATTTCCCCAAAATCCAAAAGAACCAATCATTTCTGGCCTATAGTACAATGAAATAATAATTGTTTAGAATTATTATTTCAAATTTTTACAGTATCGCTTACTTTCTAGGCCACTATTTCTGTATTTATCTTCATAACTATGTAAATCAGAATTACGATAGCAGTTCTATATGGGAATGAAATGAAAATTTAAGTAATATCGAGATAATCAAAAAAACCGATAATGAAATACAATTATACATGGAGACAAGTTAGGAGAAGTATATCAATTGGGGTTCAAAATAATAAAATAAATAATTTCAAAAATTACAGAATTCTGTAAAATTTTACTGCTTTATTTCACACATCCCTTCATCCAAAAACGTTGCTAAAGGTGATTTTTTTGGTGAAATTTGAGTCAACTTCCAACTGCTCTAGAGTCCAATCAGCGAACACGCAAGTTACTCCTGAAAGAAACTATATTAGACAAAGCAAATATACGTTATCAATGGTCGTTTATCTTAAGTTCCTGGGTCAGTTGCTTTTTATACGGGTGCAGACCCAAGTCCAGATGCAAAATTCGCCAAATTAAAGTCGCAGAATGCACAAGTTCTTATGAACAAGAAGAAATTGACTGCTTCGGGTTTTCCCGTATACTCTCACACACAGTAGCGATTTTTTCAGCAGATCTCGCGTTTAGTGACGAACTGACTGGTGTTGGAAGATCATTTACCAACCGGTTGACACAAATTTGGCCCAAACGTCGAATAGTCGACTCGGCATCGGCAGGATAGTTGTGGCGAGGATAAAAAATATGCAATTCACGAAACGTTTCTGGACCGGAGCACTGATTTTTATAATGAAATTGGATGATTTGCACACGTTGTTCAACGCTATAACCGTTCATGGTGATTTGCCATACACTACTGACCAATTCCCAACAAATTTAACAGATGTCACTTTAACAACATGGCGGCTATGATCTAGCAATCTTCGAGCGTCTCTATTGAAAGACAATTTACATGAATGGAAGGGTGCCTATTTTTTTCAATAAGGAATATTTGGAAATAGGATTATACACGGCCATATTTGGTCAAATTTCTAACTAAACATTATTTGCATGGTTTTTTTTGTGGTCCAGCCCGTATTTTTTTATATAAGGAATTTAAATTTTTTTTACAATGAAATTTTTTTGAAGTAACTTTAGATTTCGTCTTTTCTTAACTTAGTAGACGATCTGAATAAATTGCTATATTTTATTACTTAACCGCTGATTGAGTTTGACTCACGCTTGTTACGTTTGAGTTTTTTGTTGTTGTAGTTATTTTATTGCTTCTTGCATGTTAATTGTTAATTTCAGACGTGGTACATCCAAACACTTAAATAAATATATACATCCATACATAGGTAATATGCATATGTATAATTCATGTACTGACTTTACCACATACCTTTATACCCAATTAGCATTACTTAAAAGAATTGCTTCAGATATATTAATTTAGAAATTTAGAGGAAAGTAATTATTTTATATAATTAAATATATAGAGATTCTTAACTACATCTATCTTCAATATATATAAATCGGATCAAAAACATAAATGTAAAAAAGGGCCGAGTTTTCGGGGAGATACTTCATATAATAGTTGCTCCTTAAACAGTGATGATATTCCAATTAAAGAGCCGAGCTATTTATAAAGTAAATAGCGAAAAGTAAAATGTAAGAATGTAAGTGCAAAGTAAAATGAAAAAAAAATATTGGTTGAAAAAATTAATTTCGTAAGTTTTCTCATAGTATGTTTTTAAAATTTTATATCGCGGCAAGTAATTTGTTTCTTTTAATTCAAATATTTTAAATTAAAACTTGCCACGTTATAAAATTTTAAAAACGTACCAAGAGAAAAATTACGAAATAAATTTTTTCAACCAATTTTTTTTTTTCATTTTACTTTGTTTGCACTTACATTCTTACATTTTAGTTGTCGCTATTTACTTTATAAAAAGCTCAGCTCTTTAATTGGGATATCATCACTTTTTAAGGAGCAACTATTATATGAAATTTTTTTTACATTTATGTTTTTGATCGGATATGACTACTTTTTGTAACGCTTAAATATTCAAAGCTAAAGGCTTTGCACAAAATGCTATACTTGGACAAATGTACTCTTACTGTGTTTCGCTAATAAAGCCCTTTCATTTTATACCCATATCATAGGGGTTAATGTGGAAATTATTAATCGCCATTTTTCGGTGGCCGCTATATTAGATTTAGAATGACGTCACTTTACTTACTGTGTTTCGGTCATCGAGACCTTTCATTTGATACCCATATTAAAGGGGTTAATGTGGAAATTATAAATCGCCATTTTGCGGCGGCCGACCGTCAACATCTCTATAAATATTAGAGAAATAAAATAAAAATGATAAGAAACTTAATTATAGTAAAACTAATTTTCTACAACTTTACTTTTTATGTGTTTTTCGATTTTTTCAATATTAAGATAGATATACCAAATTTTGTGATTCCATCTCCCTATAACTCCCCTTTCTTCTTTCCGATTCCGGTCATGCTTACCATTGTCATCAAAACGCATTGTCATCAGAACTGAACCAACATGTAAAAATTCAACTCCGCAGGATAAGAAGAAGTGGGTCAAATTTAACTTGCTAGATTCCATTACACATACAGGAACAGGTGAAACTAAATAAAAGCTTATAATATTTGAATAAATGTATTCATATTGAGACAAACTAAACAATGGATGGAAATTTTTATTTGAATTGTTCAAAGAACATATTCAATATTCAAAATCTATTGCCTATTCCTGATCAAAATACCATGTAGAAAACACTTTTGATTTTTCCCATTTTTTCGGATGTTGCATTGGGAAAATTGAATTTTTTCGATCTACAAATAGGTTTTGAGATATCCTACGTCGAATGCATAAATTCACATCGTTCTCAAATGTCTGGAAGTGGGTTAAGCTTAAACATATAAATTTAATTTTTGATTTTCCATATGTTCTGTTGGGAAAATTAAATTTTCCCAAAGATTCCTATTTAAGGTATCAAAAACAATGTTTTAAAAAATCGTGCACAAATTTCAGACGTGGTGTGCGCTAAATTTTTAGTATAAATATAGAAATATTGACCAATCATAGAGCAATATCTCCTATGTTATTTTAATCAAAATTAAAAATGCAAAAATTTTCCATTTCAGATATAAATTTCGTGGTTTGATAATTTTCCTTTCGGTTTGGTCACTATATCTAACTGTATGCCAAATATCAACTTTTAAGGACTTATGGTCTGGGCCCTGGAATTATGATTATGTATGGACAAGATTTGTAGGCGTTCCCGCTTTTTAACGACTTTTGAATGCGAATAAATTTTTTACCATTTATTTCTTAATGAAAAGCTGAAACTTGTTCTCTTATAATTCCCCAAATAGCTTATATTCGAAAAATCAGCACTGTAGCTCTTTTCGTTCAGAAGATATTTCGGGGTCAAATCGGCTCTGATTTTTCGATAAGTAATAGTAATGTAAGCGCGAAGGCAAAAAAAACCCTTAAACTCGGCCTGCCTCACTACCGTCCTATATATATATACATATATATATACATATATATATATATATACATATATATATATATATATATATATATATATATATATATATATATATATATTTATATATATATATATATATATATACTATATATATATATATATATATATATATATATATATATATATATATATATATATATAGACTATATATGTATATATATATATACTATATATATATATATATAGTCTGTTTTCAAATGCATTGTTAATAGAGAATCAATGACCGTGTTCGGCCGAACTAAGTCCTTAGTAAACTAAGTAAGTTAGTCAGACTACTGAGCTAAGTTGTTGGCCGGGACACTTTATAGATACTAAGAAACTTTTCTTATGCCGCCATTTTACTTAGTATGTCACGGCCATTGTAGCATGAAATTTCGACGTAGTAAAACAGAACATTCGAAATATTAAGTGAATTTTTATTATATTGAAAATTACGTATAAAAAATGGATAAATCAATTTTTTTTATTGGGCAGTATGAGTACGATAATGTTATTTATAAGAAAGTACCTAAGATAGTAAGTATGTCCAGGCCGAAACCCGATGCGCTCAGATGCTCAGAATAAAATTTTATTTATTCTGGCTAACTTAGTTTACTAAGGGCTTAGCTCGGTCGAACATGGCCAATGTTAAATTAATAAATAAAATATGTACTATAAAATCATACATCCATACTCATAATTACAATAATCTGGGCTGCTTGTTGCCAACTTTAGTGATGCCCACTTAATTTATAATATAATTATTCATTACATTTACACACACACACTACTAACTACAGAGTACCCCCACTATTTTTATTTCTTTATGAAGTATTGTGTAGTTATATAGTACTATTGGCAAAGCTGTTCAAAACAGACGGTATATATTAAGTAGAAAATAATGGCAAATTAATATACACTATGTTTAGTTTACATCTTCGTATAGTAGATCTCCCACGAGTATGAGAGAGTACATATGTATACATTAAGCAATGTGTATGAGAAGGAGGTCTTATAGGTTTGATAAACAAGCATATTTTTCATAACTGTTCGAGTGGTCACCAACCACTCTCATCACTATAAGACCTCCTTTTCATACACATTGCTTAATGTATACATATGTACTCTCTCATACTCGTTATGAATATTATTCACTAGTTTGAAAAATATGCTTGTATATCAAACCTATAAGAACTCCTTCTCATGCTCATTGCGTAATGTATATATATGTACTCTCTCATACTCGTGGGAGATCAATTATACGAAGATGTAAACTAAACAGACGGTATATTTATTTGAAATAATGATCTTAGTATTATTACCTGAATTTACGAAATATTAAATAATATAAAACCTTGACGTTTCGATAACCTTCAGTTTTCATTATCAAAAGAGTAGAAAACACAAATGTGATGTGAAAATTGTGAAAAATGAACCTACTGGAAAACCGACGCAAATAATAAAAGTGACATTTACCAAATGATTAAATTATGTGTAGCACATGTAACACAAAACCAAACAGTTATTTGCTCAGGGTGATTTGACCTTTCGTGTTCACAGTTGTATTAATATTTTCGTACCTTATTTCTTATATCAATATATTATTGGGTTAATTCTTTCTCTGTATGTATAAAATATATATAAAGGTATTATAAGTTTAGTCCCGACTTTGTAACGGTTGAACGGTGTTATTTTCCTGCGCCCTACAGCTGTTATTCTCTATTTAATCACCAAATGAATAATCAACAATAATATTTAATCATTTTGATAATGCAACAAAGTATTTTAAACCCGTTTTAAAATATTTGATTAAAAAAAAAATTAACCAAAGTAACCATCACATTGTACGTGTTGTAAACTGAGACTTTACATAAATAATAACAACGATAAAATTTAAAAAATTTTTCTTTTATCAAATTATTGTCTATCCATATAATTTCTTAAGTAATAAGTAATAAATAATAATAACCAAGGAAGTATATAATAGCTCCTCTACTACCTCTAAGGTCATTTACATTTCTGATTTAAATTCATATTCGTCACGATATTAAATTTCAAGAGTCGACATATAATAATAATATTATTTAGTCTAGCACAAGACGGCATATGAGTGTCGGAAACTATTCGAATGCAATTTTTTTAGAACGCTTTCAAAATATGCTAAATATTGTAGAAATGAAGTTTTAGCCACGGTGCATTGTGGTTCAAATTTTATAAGCTAATTCGTTTTTGCCAACTTGTATGACCGAATATTTTGATCCGAATAGAGAATAACTTGACCGTTTTTGAGTTATAAACAATTTAATGTTTAGAAAAACGAAATCGACCGTTTTCTAGACTGAAAAACAATATTAAAAAATTAAATTTTTAGTTAACAAAAATTCTTTGAAAATATTCTGTGTACATTCCTCAACAAAATCCTGAAGTAATTACAGATTATTTCAATTTAAATACTTCATTTCAATTAATATTAAAAAAAACAATTATCACATGCGCACTAAAAACGACAAACCATTCACGAACACTTCCAAATATGAACTGTGAACATTCAAAGTGTTCGTTGAAAAAACTGACTTTAGATTGATCGATGTGCGCCGCACGCGCACATTACTTGATCGATTGATCAAGTAATGAATTGTAGCAAACTTGATTTTCTACAACTTTACTCCTTATACAATTTTTGATTATTCTAATATTAAGAGAGATATTTAATATTTTGTGTTTGTTTGACACGAATGCATGCAATATATTTTATTGCAAAAATCGCAAAAACTCATTACACTAAAAAGCTAAAAATAACAATACCAGATTTAATCCAAAAGACAATTCTTGTCCAAACCTATTACGTATAATTTTTATACCCAGTATATGTAAAGGTATAAGGTATATTGACTTTAATCCCGACTTTGTTTAAAAATATTGATCGTAGGGATGAATGTTTGCTATTTGTGTGCATAAAATTCGGTCATTTCCACATGTCTTTCGGCCTGTCTGTGGACACGATAACTCAATAACGAAAAGAGATAACAGGTTGAAATTTTTTTCAAATAATAATTTTCATTTTAAAATAAACTAATTTTTTTGTTTGAAATTTTTTTTCACAAACTCAGTAGTTTTCTCATAATTTGTGATTAAATGTTCCTCGGAAAGCGAATTGTTAATAATTCGAATTTGCAAAATTGTTAAATAATTCAATCATTAATATACAAGAGTATATACTGGGTATTCAAACAATTAACTCAGTTAGTTGTTACACTACTTGTAATAAAATATTATTATTGGTATGACGTGCTTCCTACTGATCGGTTTGAAGGGATCTTCTGATCAGATTGTGACTTGATGACAATGGGACCACCTCGAGAGTATATTCTTTCATACAAAACAAGAATTTTCAAAATCGATACATAATTGACACAAATCGGTGAACACACATTTATAAAAAAATGCATATAGTCGAACATAGAATCTCCTCGTTCTTTTTTTGGAGTCAGTTAAAATTTTTATTGATTTTCTCATTTCCATAGAAACTATACCTTACTTCTTAAAAATAACTATAAAAATATTTTATTGAAATTTTGTTTCAATTTTGAAATGTCAATTTTGATTGTCGTTTCCATAGTAACTTTAAACTACAATAGCACACTATTATTAATCGTTGTATATGGTTGTATTTTGGCTATTAATAAAATTAAATTTTTCAAATACTAAAATCATGTCAGATATTATATTTCATTTTGATCACATTAAAATTATGTCCGCTAGAGAGTGATTTTTGTATTCTAAGGAAATTGACTAAGTTGACGCAGGTCCTGCGTAACGCTTTTTTTTCTTTCGAATGGTTTTTTTTAGATAAAATCAGGTTCAGACTTCAGTCGAGCCAATCCTTACATAGTATAAAATAAAGTCCCCCGGCCGTGCCTGTCTGTCTGTTCGCGATTTACTTAAAAACTACTGCACCGATTTTCATGCTGTTTTCACCAATGGATAGAGTGGTTCTCGAGGAAGGTTTTAGGTCCTTAATTGGTCCTTACATATCATAAAAAAGGTATAGTTGTATAATTTATTGATGTATAGGTGTATAATTTATCAGTGCATAGTAACAGATGTTCGTTGCTTATTAGGTGCTTTGTGTTATACATTGACTGCCAGGAGTGGGGATGTAGACATTTTGACTGTTATTTATATAAGCATGTAACAGATAGCAGTCTGTATAAAGTGTTTGATATGTAACAGTGGATCATATATTAATACAGTCCATTGTTCATAATTGTTTCGATTTCATTTATTTCGATTTCTATTCACATAGTGAATCATTTTAAAATTAATATTAAGTTAGTTTATTTTTCTAGTAATAAACATAGATAGCGATGCATACAACAAATACGCAAATTTTGCCAGTAGGTGGCAGTGCATACAACAAATGTATTTCAAAAATTAAATGCAATTTATCAGTCCTTGACGGGAAAAAATATTATGTTTCTTGGTTATAAGGGCGATACAAAATTTTTGCGGGCGAAGCCGCGACGGGTAATGCTATTATGTATAACGAGGAAAGATGATTGATTTTTTGTTTGTTACGATTTAACTCAAAAACTACTCAACCAATTTTACCGACAGCTACATCTCCTCGGAGTAGCATAGGCTGTTTTATATTTTCTGTAATAAACCCGTGAGAAGCCAGGGCGGGTCAGGTAGTATAATATATAATAAAGTTTATTAATTATCGACTCCTCTGACTGTGTCTGTTACGGGTCTAATTGTTCCAGAGAATCTACAAAAAAATATGTTTTTCAAAAACAATATGCTCTATTTGTTTGAAGAAGTATTTTTCTGAAACCCTCCAGGGGCTAAATAAAAGCAGCACGAGGAACCGTTTCTAAATAAGTTTTAAATTTACCATTGACGAATAAAGATAAGTTTTAAATTTGCATTGGACGAATATGCCTCAAGTGGAGAAATTTGAGAAATAGAAATTTGAGAAATTGGAGAAATAGACTCATGTTTATGTAATTGAATTAAATTAAATTTTTCTTTAATATCAAATCTAATAAATTCAGGTTCGAGTAGAATCATGAAATTTTTGTTTTTATTTAATTTTAGAAAATTTCCTGAAAGAAAATGCAGCTATTGTTTTTTTATCGATGATGGAGTTTCGTAAAAATTTCTTCAAATTTCCATCGATCCCTACCTACTAGATTTAAAAAATGTCCATTTTTAACTTTTTTTTGCTTTTTTAAGGAACAGCATGAAGACAAGATATATATCCGACTCACAACATGCGTATTGTAAGGGCAAGTCTGTCATTAGCCTACAAGGAATACACTTTGGTAGCCTTTCTAGACATTGAAGGTACCTTCAATAAAATCGGGCCTGAAGCTATAATCAGAGCACTGTATGATCTGAATATCGAAAAGCCTACCACCGAGTTTATTAAACTTTTGCTTAGCGACAGAGACAACTGGGTGACTCGATGATACATCGATATGTAGGAAGAGGTACGCCACAAGGTGGTGTACTTTCACCCGTTCTATGGAACATCGAACTAAATGAGCTTCTCCTAAACCTGGAAGGCTTGGGATGTAAGATCATTGCGTATGCGGGCGATGTAGCGATAGTGGTTCCAGGGAAGTGTCCTGAAACGTTTCAAATATGATACAATCCGCACTGAAAGTTCTAGCACGGTGGTGCCCCAACTCTGGCCTTGGGATGAACCCGGAAAAAACAGAGCTGGTACTAAAGATTATTAAAATAATTAAAGAGAACTCTAGGTTTTTTTGAAATTATATTTCAAATTTTGCCCCTATTCCTAGAACATTTGTTTGTATTTTATATATACAAACATTGTGTCACTGAATCCATATCCCTGAGATAGTTACGATTAGCTAATTTATACTGATGATGACTACATTGTAGTCGAAATACGTATTTATAAAAGACAAACAAATGTTCTAGGAATAGGGGCAAAATTTTAAATAGAGCTGATACTCTTTACAAGGAAATATAAAATCCCCTCCTTTAACTTCCCAATGGTAGGAGAGGTCAGCGTTAATCTATCGGAGAATGCCGATACATATCTAGACATCATTCTGGATCGATGGCTACTATGCGGGCCCAACGTCTTGGAAAGCGTTGTACACCTGCAAAAGGGCCATAGGGAATTGCCATTGCGGTCAATAGACCCACACTATTCTATGGGTCACTAATGTGGTGAACAGCACTGGAAAAGGAAACCCACTAAAAATTACTAAGTAGAGTTCTACGGTTAGCATCCATACGTATCTCGGGATGTCTACGGACAACACCATCTAAAGTACTTGAAGTAATTCTGCACCTCCTGACAACTAACCTCTTTGGAGAGAAATGCACAGCAGGTGCGGGTCTCAGGTTAAATCTGGTCTCACCCTGGACTGAGACGCATTACATTCATGCACGGATCTTACGAAGGTACTCTCTTCCAAGATCCGCCGACTACGTTCTATCCTTTTCTTTCGGGAAGAAATTTTCAGTAAAAATGCCCACCAGACAGGAATGGGATGATAACTTGGTTTAGCCAATCGGCGTGGTATTTTATACTGACAGGATATACTTACAGGATAAAGATAGAAGTAGGTGTGGGGTTTACTCTGGAAATCTAGATTTAAGGCTATCATTCCGGCTGCCGGATCGTGAAGTGATGGAGCGGAAGTGATGGCTATTAAAGAGGTATGCGAATGGATAAGACTGAAAACTTTACTGTGCAGCGACATTACTATCCTCACCGACAGCCAAGCAGCGCTTAAATCCTTAAGCTCAGTCTAACTAAGATCAAAGGTAGCACAGAACTGCCGAGCGTCCTTAAATGAGCTGGTGGGACAAATGAATGTAAACCTGATATGAGTACCGGGACACAGGGGCATTCCAGGGAATTGTGAAGCCGGCGAGCTTGCTAGAAATGGCACAAGGCTGTCGGACACAAGCATCAATAAGTATCCGGGAGTTCCGTTTGCGAACTGCAAGCTGCTCCTGAATGAGAATATCTTAAGAAAGGTCAATCTTAGATGGAGGTAGGAACGTCCTTGTGGTACTATAAGGCAGATATGGTCTGAGTACAATCGTAGGCGTTTCGAAGATCTTGTCTCGCTTCAAAGGATCTACATAAGCAAAATCGTTGCGGCTATTACAGGAGAGGCATGGCGGCAGGCATGCTAAACGACTGGGCATACCAGTGCATCACGATTATTGTAGGAGCTGTTACAGTGGGGAGGAGGGGGAAACGATGTCTCATCTTCTCTGTCACTCTCCAGCTCTTGCCATGAGGAGATGGACTCATCTGAGTCAGCCTTTCTTTGACGACCTCTTCGATCATGATTCCGTTGACGTCAAGGTACTCTTGCGGGATGGGCCAATCCACTTTTTCGGTATCACAACGGACCCTATGGTACAAGCGTGTCTCACGCCCGGATAGCCACTCTAACCTAACCTAACCGATACATATATCATATGGCGTGATTATTCTTATTATTATTATTTTCATGCATATATATTTAGCTTTCATAAAAATGCGGACGAAGTCGCGGGTAACAGCTACTATCTTATAAATTCACAAATGTATAACTAGAAAAAAAATGGACGAAATTAAAAAAAGTTGGAAGATTTTTTGTTATTCATAAATAACACACGGTGACACGCATAAAGGCTTTAAGGTAGTTCACTCGCCACAGTCAAAACAAAAAGTATAAAATACAATATGATAAATTTACTTATTACAACTATGCCAATTGAACATATCTAGAGCACTACCATAAAGCCGAGTGTAAGCCGAGTGTAAGCCGAGCGTAAGGCCGAGTATTATAATATAACATAGCGTTTTAACATTTATGATACAATTTACTATATGTTGTAATATGCAAGAAATGTTTTGACAATGATTATTTAATATTTTTTGGGGTCACAGTTGCAAATTATTACCATTAAATATCAATAGATTTTTAAAATGCGCAATATTTTTTTATGATTTGGAAACATGGTTTTATTTATGTTTGTTTATATGTACAATAAATAATGTCAATTTCATGAAATTTTTCTAATTTTTTCTTAAATCCAGTGTCTGCCAGATACAGAACCCACTATCAAGTATCCGAACGGATAGTTAATTTAGGCCGGATAGCGGATAGTTGCCCGATATACGTTTAGTCTCTAGAATTTAAATAAAAACTGTGACTCCAGTAACAAATTTTTAAAATAATTTGGAAAAACACTACTGTAAAGTGCCACTGGTAAATGATATCTTGACACATACTGATAAATGATATCGTGACACAATTCTTAAGATATTGTGATACACACACAAATAAATACACATAGGCTCAAGACCAAAAATACACTTTTTGGCATTGCTTTGTGCGCATTATTGTTCACATTCAATAATGTGAAAATAAAAATATCTGCATTAGCTACATACATACGTTGTAATATAATCTATATATAGAGGTTAAAATCACAAAAAATACAAACTTGGACAAAGAAATATACGATGATTATTCTGATGTTTACTGATTTATAATTTGTTTATTTTTTGTAAACCTACAGAAGGAAATCAATTTATTTATATGAGCTCATATCGCTAATGCATTTAAAATTAGTTATAAAGAATTTATTCGTTTGTATTTATTTTCTTACTGGTAGAGTTTTTACCGTTTGCTCATCCTATTGAGTTGTCGTACAAATAGGTTGAGAGAAGACATTCGAATACACGATCAAGCAATTTGTACAACATGTTTGCACAAACAATTTGATGATATATGGTGCATGGATTTTGAGTTTTTGCATAGCGGTTTGAACGAAATCGGTCAGGATAGATTTTTGTTGCGCATTCCCGCGTTTGATAAGCAGTTAACGTGTTTGACATAAAACCTATTTTGACAAAATGGAAACCCGACTTCAAAAATCAAATATTCTATGAGAAAAAATGCACTAAAAAGTAAATAAATAATTGCATATTCTTGTGCCAATTTTAGTTCATCTAAGCAAAAAAATTTTTAAATATATATGTACAATTATTGTTATTTTTGGAGGCGGTGTCCAAAAGTTATGTGAATTTCTCTATGCTGACACCGACTCGAAACATAACAATAATTGTACATATATATTTAAAAATTTTTGCTTAGATGAACTAAAATTGGCACAAGAATATGCAATTCTTTTTTTACTTTTTAGTGCATTTTTTGTTATTGAATATTTGATTTTTGAAGTCGGGTTTCCATTTTGTCAAAATAGATTTTATTTCTTGCTTTTTAGTGACTTTCAAGTTCTATAATTGATTTTATTTGTCTAAATATGGGTAGACCTACTAACCGACCAACTAATTTTTAGTGCATTTTTTTATAACACATTTTTTTTTATCCATTTTTTTTATTTTTTTATTTTTGAGTAAGAATACCCAGACCCTCTGTCTCTTTTTCCGTTTTAATTTCTTCTTCGTCAAAAAACCAACTGCAATGGCGGTACAACATACAAATAATGAAATTAGCTTTGCACAACTTGTTCAAAAACTGTATTTAATAAAAAAACACTTGTTACATTCCTGGCAAATAATTAACTACCTTAAACAAAATTTCCATGCTTCAAATTCTTATAAGCTTTGTGCAAAATGGCCTCAAATTACACAAGACAGGAAAGATAATTGAAATGCTGATTGAAAGAAGATAACTTTAAAATATTTTTATAAAATATTCTTCTGCGTGTAGGTGCATTTTCCAGTTTTGATCAAATATACTTTATATTCAATCACATAGTATTCAATTATCAGAACTCCTGTATAATATGTACGCCGACACATTTCCTAATTAGGGAAATTCGAATAAAAACGTTTAAAGATTATTCCTGATTTTATATTTTAGTAAAAATTATTAGCTTAGGTTTTAGCTAATACTATACCGTGTGTTCATTTGAAAAGTTACCAGCTAAATATTTTTTAAAAAGTTTCTATCGAAATATTTTTTTCAATATGCATTTTAGAATTAGAACCAAATTTGCTTAGTTTAAAGGGTAATATATATATATTTGTTCCTTGCATGCATGCTGCGTGATATATCTTTTAAACGCCGCAATCTTCAAAATACAAAAAATGTTAATCTCAAAAACAAAAATCTTTTCTTTGAAACTTTTTTTCATGCATCCAATATTTATAGCGTAAATACCAAATATACGCCGTATTTAGACCAAAACTATGGGACATATTAAAATAAGTTTCAAACAAAAATTGTTAGTTTTTATGAGATATGGTCTGATCGAAACATTTTTTTGTATTTAAAGATTTACCCTATCTTGCACCGTTTAAAGGATAAGTTTTCCCAGCGGGCATATATGCATGGAACAAAAATATAATTATTGCATTATGTTTCTCCTTTTAAATTAGGCTTTTAATTTAATTGAAACTTTTGTTTGAAACATTTTTTTTCTAAAATGCATATTTTAAAAATATTTAGCTGGTAACTTTTCAAATGAACACACGGTATAGTATTAGCTAAAACCTAAGCTAATAATTTTTACTAAAATATAAAATCAGGAATAAACTTTAAACGTTTTTATTCGAATTTCCCTAATTAAGAAATGTGTCGGCGTACATATTATACAAGAGCTCTGATAATTGAATACTATGAGTTTGAATATCAACTATACAGTCTGTTTTAGGCTAATAATTGTTTAAAAATAATGAAAGGTTCAAAACTGAAGTCCAGCAGTTCCAAAAACATAACTGAAAATGTGTTAGCAAGCAGTCGAATAATATGTAGAATTACTAATAAATGGTTTGTATATTTATCCACAGGATTAAATTATAAAATATACCACATCAAAAAATTATTATAGCCCATACGGTAGCCGGCAAAATTATTGACCTTCCGGTGATGACCGTATTACAATCGATTAAGCTATTTTAATGTGATGCGGGAACACACAAATCTAATTTATCATTATTATCACCTAATTTATTTGGAATAAAATAACCCAGTTAATAATAATAATAATAGTTTTTATTGATGTACCCTATGGGGTATTCAATCTACAAATATTCTGTAACAATTTATTATATATTTACAATTTGGATAAATCATATAGTTATAGAAAACATTACATAAGTCAATTTTGCCTGTTTTACCCTCTCGTTCCATATTTGTCTTATTTTTCCCAAATATTTTGCAAATAAGATTTCGCTTTTTTTTCATTAGGCATATAGTTTTCCCACACGCACAAGCTAACTTTTGCTAAATATGTTTCCCTCAATTCACATAACCCAACAGCTGTTTTTTATTCTCTTCACTCTGCTCGCAAATGACACATATTCTGTTTCCATGTTCATCTCGTCTGTTTTTGTATTTCCAGCTTCCTAGCCTGAATCTTGCTAATTCTCTCCTCCATTCTAGTCTACGTCATGGTGAATAAATATTGAACATGTACTTAGCTCCTTGCTCGTAATGTGCCAATTGGTTGAAGTAAGTCAAGTTTGTTTTCTTTTGGGCGTCTTGAAATAGATTTATATACCTCCATTCTTTTAATGCTTCGTATATTTCCTTGTTCATTTGTAAATCGATCGTTGTGTCACTAATATTTAAAACGTTTTATTTATCTTTAACTTTTGCTCCCCAACTTCTATGATCCCCCGTTACTCTATTGATAACACACGCGTATTGCAAGGTTTTGTTTTGATTGCCCACTTGTTTTATATAATGTTTTTCTATATTTTTGAAGATAAGAACTTCGATTGGTAATTGACCCACTTCCAAAAACACCCCACAATTAGCCGTGGACTTACTCACCCCTAATACTTGTTTGAAAAATATTGTCCGCACTTTGTCAATTGTTTCAAATTTTTCATTTTTAGGCTCAATCATTACTTTAAACATTTTAATGTTTGCTGGCATCCATTGGTTGCAGTACATGCATTTTTTAATTGCACTCATTCCACGAATGGCTATTGTACTTATGTGATCGAAGTGCTTCTCCCATTTCCCATTCCAATTAAATAATACCCCTAGATAATTAAATTGATTGACATTCTCTATCGCAGTTTCATTATATTCCCATTTTTCATTTTTACTTAATTTCAGTCCCTTTCTGAACACTAATATTTTTTATTTCTACTCGTTCACGGTTAATCTATTTTTGTCACAAAACTCCTTTAATTGTTTCAGTGCTCAGGACAAAATGGAAACTCGAATTCAAAAATCAAATATTCTATAACAAAAAATGCACTAAAAAGTAAAAAAATAATTGCATATTCTTGTGCCAATTTTAGTTCACCTAAGCAAAAATTTTTAAATATATATGTACAATTATAGTTATTTTTGGAGTCGGTGTCAGCATAGAGAAATTCACCTAACTTTTGGACACCGCCTCCAAAAATAACAATAATTGTACATATATATTTAAAAATTTTTGCTTAGGTGAACTAAAATTGGCACAAGAATATGCAATTATTTTTTTACTTTTTAGTGCATTTTTTGTTATAGAATATTTGATTTTTGAATTCGAGTTTCCATTTTGTCCTGAGCACTGAAACAATTAAAGGAGTTTTGTGACAAAATTTTGCTTAGGTGAACTAAAATTGGCACAAGAATATGCAATTATTTTTTTATAAAATTAATTTTATTTATTTTTTGAAGTCGGGTTTCCATTTTGTCAAAATAGGTTTTATTTTTATAAACATTACAGATGATTACTTTCTTCCAGTCGTCAGGTATTTGCTTCGTCTCCAGTATACCATTGAATAATTTGGTAAACAATTCTATTATTTTTTCATTATTACACACTGAGTTTTTGATGAATTCGGCAGGTACACCGTCAAATCCCGGAGCCTTTTTGTTTTTCAATATATTAATAAAGTAATGCACCTCGTTATACTCTATTTTATTTTCAAACATTCCTATATTATGACACAACTGACTGTCAAGATTTATCTCCATATTCGCATTTGTCTGTTTTGAGAAATTATTTTGATCCGTTCTCTTTTTGTATATATCTTCATAATACTTTAGCCATATTTCCCCATTAATACTGTTTACTTTATTGCTTGTTTTATTATTCATTCTTTTAATAATTTTCCATAAATTTGTTTCATCTTTTTCGTCAATCATTTTCATAATATCATTCATATATAAAATCCTTCCCTCTTCTTGCTTTTTCTTACATGTATTAACATATTCTTTTTTTAGTGCGTAATAATTTACTTCTATGTACCTCCAATCTAGACCGTCTAAATGTCCTTAAAGCTTTTCTGGCAAGTTACTTTTTTGTCTACACTCCATATCGAACCACTTATTCTAATTTCACGGTTATTCCTCTCATTTCTCAATCTCATTGCATCCCCCACCCATTTAAACATAATCTGGAATAATTTGCATGCGGTATTTATCTCACCTTTTATTATACTGTTCTCAATGCCAATTAGCCATAAATCCATTTCTTTACTATTCATATTACGTATGAATTCATCGCATATTGAATTATTCCATTTGTATATTTCGAGTGGTTGGTAATTTTCAGTTTGATCTTTGGTTATGTCACTCGTGCTTGTAGAAATTTCAATTGCAATATCCCAGTTACAAATATACGCAAAATAACGCATCGATCCTTGCAATCGGGTAAAACCAGAAATGAAAATATAATGGACATATTATAATCTGGCTAGTAGGAATGTTTACGGTTAAATTTACAACCTGATTCTGACTTACATACCTCTCACGACCTTCATAGTTTTTAAAATCACGAAGAATTAATTTATTCACCATGAAGTTGATTATAAAATTAAGAAATGATAATTTTGATTGGATTAAATTATTGTGTACTTGCAAATATTTTAAAGAAATATTACTCTTTGATTTTACAAAATACTAAAATATTATTGTAAATAATAACACAATATATTTGTAGTACAAATAAATAATAAATTTCGAACAATTGTTGTTTATAAAGTAACATTTTTTTCATTAAATTTAAAAATCTCATCATCTCTTACGGTTCCAAAAAAAAAATTTAACCCCCCCCCCCTGGGTTGGAGGGAGGTACGGTCCGTTTGTACACATTCAAGAACTTGATCCTATTTGTTAGCTCTAGAACACACATACTAAATTTCAGCTGGTTATCTTTTTTCGTTATTGAGTTATCATGTCGACGGAGGTAAAGATTCGTTAACGAAAACTCATTGATCGCACAGTAATTATTTTCTTTTTCTTCCAACTTATTCCGAAAATACTTCCTTATATTTTTATAATTGAAATCAATTATAAAAATCAAGTATAATCAATACATATAAGTAACATTGGTTAATTGCACATTACCACGCGTTTTTTTAAATATTTGTCTGTCTGTCTGTTTGTTTGTCTGGGCTAATCTCCGAAACGGCTGAACTGATTTTGACGAAATTTTCAGAGGACTTCTCGAAGAGTGTACAAGACTATTTTTTATCCCGGAAATATTTAGGGTTCCTGGAGGGAGAGTGTAATTATCTATCTTTGAAACCGTAAGTGATAGAAGAAAAATTCAAAGATAAAAAATGTTCCTTTTTTAAAAATTAATAACTTGCAAAGTCGCTGATTGTACCAACCAGTCAAGGAGTTGGGGGGGGGGGGAGGTGGGTTTATATCTTACTTAAAACCGTAAGCGGTAGAGAAAATGTATTCAAAGACCAAATGTTCCTTAAAAATAGATTAGTTTACAATTTCGATCATTGTACATATTACCACGCTGAGTGAAATCCGTGCTCACAACCTAACTTGAAATATAAAAAATCTGATAAAAAACAGCTTTAGTTTGAAACATTTTTCATACGTTCAATAGTTTTGGCATCATTACGGGCGGGGTGCATAAGAAAAAATAATAGATACAACATTTTTATAAAACGGGACCATTTTCTAAAAAACCGACAAATTGTTTATTGTATATAAAGAATATCACATAAAAGCCCTAAAATTCGAATAATCATTAAAATAAATTATTACTAAGTTTTAAGTAAAGCTCAGCGTCGGAAATATGTTGTGTGTATGTACCTGCGGATATTTTAAGACTCACAGCAGCGTATGCGAATTTTTATGTCGAGTTTTTTTTAAAGAGATTCTTAATTTATCTCTGCTCCGTGTGCATCGATTTTAAATGATTCCTCACAGACGTGATTGTACGGCTCTTGCGAGAGTATGTTTTATTGCATATTTTACACTGAGATTTATCTCGGACCTTGCCATCTGGTTTAAAATAATACTAAATCACACTTTGCATCGGTAGTGGCATTGTTGATTCACTTGTCAAATAGATTATTCAAGACGAAACATTCAAACAATAATGTAAATTGTTGAAATAAATATAAAAATATCCATATAATAACACATTTAAACACGTTGTGATATATTTATATCAGAAATGCTAAACTAAACAAGAAACATCCACATCCGCAAAAGATCCGCAAAAAGCATTGATTATTGCGGATGTTAAAATAAATGTGGAAGTTCCACGGTTGCCGATGCGGATACGAATATCCGCAACATTCCTAGTATGCATGTGTGTTTGTCCGAATCCTTGGAGAAAATTGTAGGAGATAATGATTACAGAAAAACCTAGGTAATTCCAAACCGTTTCAAACCTTTATCGTTTTCTGGTGGCTCAGATCTCTAGAATAGTTTTTAGTTCGGACATACCCGATTTATCAAAATTTTGAAAACAAATTATTTGTCAATAAATTTAAAATATAAAAATTGTCGTTACGAAATGTCAAAATTTAGTTCAAATTTTTAGCAGGGCAGTGCTAAAATGCTTGACAGATAAACTATTACATTGAAACATAGTTTTGAAGCAGGCTGAATAACAAATTTAATACTATCGCGGTTCCCAACAACCTGCCTGAAAACCCGTGTTCGAATCTAATTTGACTAGTAAAAAGCTGGTTTTACAGCTTTAATAGTTATTTTCAGTTCCAAAGAGGAAAAATTTTATTATTTTAATTACACGGTATAATAAGTACGTACTGGTTACATAAGGTTACTGAGCTGTTACTTTTTTTTTATAGATTATACAAATATTTATAGGATGATAAAAATGAAGATTTTATGAAATTAATTTGCTATACAAATTTCAATTGTACCATGCAACTTCCGTAATTTCGAATAATTGAATGGTATTATTCTTACGAATTCATAAAGATTATACAGATGAGATAATAATGAAATACATTTTTTTTATAAATATTCTTACAGTGTGAAATAGAGCATTTGATTATAGTGATATTTATAAATTATACACTTTAAATATTATATCGTAGACAACCGCAAGAGTAAACAGTAATAAAATTCGTGACGTAGGAGGAGCTTACGTAGGCTAGCAAATTTCCTCAGAGATAAAGATCATCAAATCAAGTTACTTTGTCGATTTTTGTTAATAAAAGGTGTTCCAAACGAAAGTTCTGTGTAAATGAAACTCATCAGAGGGGCGCGAGGCGTATGCCAAACGATTCCCGGCTATTAGGGATTCAGACGATACTGAGCATTTCTAGAAATCAGATCATGCGTTAAATGTGTGAGAATTTTACAAAAACAGTGATTCGGCGACTGCAAAGCGGAGAAAGTTCTGTATTTTACGTGATTTGCATAATATAAATGATGCGCCAAGTATTCAGCTCATCAGGAAATGGGTTCAATATCTTTAAGAGCTCGGATCCACAATAGATAAACTGAAGTCCGGATGACCAAGGTCAACACGAACTGTTTAAAACTTGGAAAGTGTAAATCAGTCCATTCGTGACAATCCGACTATTTCAATGCGTAAGCGAGCATGTGCCTTAAATATGCTTAAATCAACTTCAAAATTTTCCGGCTTATAATCAAAGAATATGGTTCCAGCAAGACGGAACAACGTCACACTCTTCCATGAAGATTTCATGAAATGAAATGCCTACGTTTTATTAATATGAATTTGTCTTGGGACTCCTTGTACTGCAAAATTTTCCGGCTTATAATCAAAGAATATGGTTCCAGCAAAACGGAGCAGCGTCACACTCTTCCATGAAGATTTCATGAAATGAAATGCCTACGTTTTATTTATTAATATCGCTATATTAAATATGAATTTGTCTTGGGACTCCTTGTATAAGTTCATTAGTTACATAAGAAACTATTGGAAAATATATGCTATAATATTACTTACTATGATAATATTACTATGATAAATATTGTCCCTTTTTACCAATTAATGAACTTGGACCTTCAAATAGCAAAAGCACGTCGCACATTAAATTCCATTGCGATAGGAATAAAATCTGGAGGCTTTTAGAGTGCGCCAGACCGGATAGTGATTTATCCAGATAATTGGACAAATCATGAAAATGGGGTCAGTTCGTTAAAAAAAAGAGCTAAATTCATTGTATACTCAGAGTGTCTAGTTGTCTGGAAAATCTGGAAAACCTGGAAATGTCAGGGATATTTTAGTTTCTGGAATAGTCATGGAATTGTCAGGGAATTTCATGGAATTTCGCATAATCGTATTTAAAATAACTTATTTCTAAAAAATTATTACTAATAATTATCTGTTTTGAGGTTTTTGAAAAAATTTTATGAATGTTACAGATGAAAAAGATTGTATATGTTTTATCATATTATCCATAAAAAATGAATACATATGAACAAATCTATACTTTTCTTAATTATCCTATCAATAACAAAATATTATATGAAAAAATGGTCTGGAAAATTTCGAATTCAAGTCTGGAAACCCTGGAAAATTCAGGAAATTTTTTGCCAAAATATTACTAGACACCCTGATACTGATGGAGAATGAAAACGAGCAATCGATTTTCTCGCCTAAAAGTTTTACTTTTTCGCAAATAACCGATCCTTAAAAGAGATCCCAATACGATATATAAGCATATATCATATATGATATATATATATATATATATCATATGAGCTTGTGTATATATATGAGCTATATATATATATATATATATATATATATATATATATAGTTTTATTTATATTTTTTTAATCAACTCTTATTTATATTTGTTTACTCATTAAAACAAAAAATACTAATTTTCATCAATAAATAAAGAAAGAGCTAAAATAATAAATACGGACGAATAATGAACGGTCAGTAGGAGTTATTTAAAATTTATTTTTATGCTTTTTATGGTAATTAGACTAAAAGTTAATATAAATATAAGATTAACTTACTAATTTAATTAGTTAATTTATGATTGATAAATAATAAAACAACACACGTTATAATAAATTCACAATCACTAATTAAAAATGATTGAAAAATGAAATTATAGAATATAATTGGATATAATAAAAAATAACAATTGAGTTAATTGCTTAAATACCCGGTATATGCTAAGTTCATTATTAATGCGTGAACTGTTTTTTTTAGTTTTTGAGCTGAAATTGAGGAAAAACTATTCAGTTTATGAAAAAAAGATACAAACAAAAGTTGTTTATTTAAAAAAAAAAGAAACAACGTGTTTAAACTTTTCTTCTACCTATTACGGTTTTAAAGAGGGATATTTTCTCCATCAGGTATGAACAGTTTGATTTTGCCCATTCAAGAAGTTGATCTCATTTTTTAGCTCTAGAATACACATTCAAAATTTCAGTTCGTTATCTCTTTTCATTTTTGAGTTATAGCGTCTTCAAATAAATGGACATGCGGGAGTGCGGGACTAAACTTTATATATCCTGGTATATATATATATATATATATATATATATATATTTATATAAATATATATATATATATATATATGTGTATATATATATATATATATATATATATATATATATATAAATGTAATTTAATTGCGGTATAATAATATAATTATCTGAAATAATTTAATTATATAGATTTATAAACGGACACGTTTGTTACGTGAAGAAAAATGTTATCTACGGCTGTTATAAAAATTTTACTCTTATATAAATAATTCTATATATGTATAGATAGAGTTGTTGATAATATTAACAATTGAATATAGTCAAAATCTTTTTCTGGTGTGTACTGTCAAAAAATATACTGTCAATAAATTTTGATAGATTGCCCATGTTAAAATGTATAACTGGTTTAATATCACTTATCTATTACTAGTAATAGAAAGGTAAATAAGTAAAGTAAAACTGTTAAATGAATATCAAGGTTTTCGATACTTATGTTTAGTATCAATATTTAGGTAAGTACATGCTAAGTAGGTTTCGTTATAAATAAATTAAGCATTCTCTTATTATCTAGCGTGGCTGCTATATTTATACACAGGACCTCAAATTCAAATTAACAATAAATGCCTGCGCTTATTCACAAATGTCATTTGTTGAAAATATTGATGGCAGAAAAAAAGTTTTGAGATAAGTTTTCATAAAAAGACCCTAATTGGTCCATTTCCGCAAAGTTGCTCGTCCGTCCGTCCGTAAACACGATAACTCAAAACCAAAAGAGATAGCGAGTTGAAATTTTGTATGTGTGTGCTAGACCTACTTAGTCCATTTCCGCAAAATTGTCCGTCCGTCCGTCCGTAAACACGATAATTCAAAAAACGAAAAGAGATAGCGAGTTGAAATTTTGTATTTGTACTCTAGAGCTAAAAAGTAAGGTCAAGTTCAAATGGGCAAGACTGCCCAAGTTTGAAACCGTAAGAGATAGATCAAATACCAAAATGTTCCTTTTTTTAAATAAACAACAGCGGGTATTAAAGAAATTAATTCAGTTAGTTGTTATTTTCACTTACTTTATTAGTAAAATTAGTACCTTTAGTACAAATCAGAATATTCCTGGGAATAATAATTAGCCCAGAGTAGAGGAGATTACGGAAAATATGTAGAATTAGTAGCACTTACCATTTTTTTACGGTCCTCATGCAGTTTCTTTTTGTTTCTAACCAAATATTTACGTACTAAGCATCAAATTTTTAAAGAATATGATAGAACACAAATTTCATTTGCAACGTGTTTATATCCTAATTTATAAAATGTGTAAATGTCTAGAAATATTGATTGTATAAAAAAAATATTTGTGCTTAATTATTCTGATTATTCGATTTCCGCATGTCCATCTACCGTTCGTCCGTCCGGCAATATGATAACACAAAAACGAGAAATTTTTTTTGCGTGTTCTAAAATGTGAATTGATGCATTAGTCAACGTACCCTCTTTTTCTGCGTATTAGGATGGAAAATATTTGCCTTTTAAACCCATAAGAGATAGAAGAAAATTAAAAACTTTTGTTTCAAACTTTTTTTCATAATCTGACTAATTTTGCCCCAATTTCAGCTCAAGAATCTGTAGATTACAGTAACATGTTCCTACTACACATATATACCGTTAAGCTAGCAGAGCAAAGTACCGCAAATGAATTTACTACGTACCAGAATTATGTGCTGCAATTAAAATTTTTGTGCTTTTTTCGTTTCAGCGGAATATGAAAATTAAAAGTGCGCGGCTAGCTTAATATCAAGACAGCAGAGCATCGGTTATAAAGTCCCGAAAATGAATTTACTACCTACCAGAATTAAGTGCTAATTGTGAGCTGCATTTAAAATTTTGGTGCTTTTTTTGTTTCGGCGGAAATTGAAAAATTAAAGTGCTCGGCTAGTTTAATACCAAGACAGCAGAGCATCGGTTATAAAGTCCCGAAAAAGAATTTACTACCTACCAAAATTAAGTGCTAATTATGTGCTGCAATTAAAATTTTTGTGCTTTTTTAGTTTCGGCGGAAATTAAAAGTTAAAAGTGATCACCTAGGTTAACTGCAAGTAAGCAGAGCATCGGTTTTTAATTCCCAAACATGAATTTACAACATGCCAGAATTTAGTGCTAATTATGTGCTGCAATTAAAAATTTGGTGCTATTTTTGTTTCGGCGGAAATAGAAAATTCAAAACGCTCGGCTAGCTTATCATCAAGACAGTAGAGCATCGGTTTATTTTTGCAATAGTCATAATTGAACTAACATAATATTTATATGCTTTTCAAATGTCGAAGAGTCAAATCAATAACTTTTTTATTTCCCCAAAAATAAACCCTCGAAGATCCAAACTGACCTTAAAAATGAGCATGAAATTTTAATTGCAGCACATAATTAGCACATGTAAAGCACTTAAATTTGGTAGGTAATAAATTCATTTTCGGGACACTTTATAACCCATGCTTTGCTGTCTTGATGTTAAGCTAGCCGAGCACTTTTAATTTTCAATTTCCGCCGAAACTAAAAATGCACAAAAATTTTAATTGCAACACATAATTAGCACATAATTCAGGTACGTAGTAAATTCATTTTTGGTACTTTGCTCTGCTAGCTTAACGGAGGTATATACCGTGTGTGTTGGCAAGCTTTTCCAATAGAGAATCAATGTTAAATATTATTTATTACTGGCAGTCCGTGTGGCTATTGTATCAAGTCAGTACATATGTAATGAGAGTCATCTTATACATACAAACATCTGGGGTATACTGTATGTTGTTTGTCATTTAAGATTGGGGATTTTGTGATGCACATACAAAAGTTAAGAATTCAATGAACATATTTAAGCATTACATGTGTACTGACTGACTTTATACAGTAACCACACGGACAGCCAGTAATAAATAATATTTAACATTGATTCTCTATTGGAAAAGCTTGCCAACACACACGGTATATATAGTAGTATGATATGTGTTATAGTTATATTTCTGTGTGTGGTTTAGTCATATAGCTAGGATGGACGGGCGAGATATGAACTTTGCGGAAATGAACCAAGTAGGTCTAGAACACAGATACAAAATTTAAACTCGCTATCTCTTTTCGTTTTTGAGTTATCTTACGGTTTGGCGGACGAGCAACTTTGCGGAAATGGACCAATTAGGTCATTTTATGAAAACTTATATAAACACTTTTTTTCTGCCATCAACATTTTCAACCGTGTCAAAATCGGGACTAAAGTTAATATACCCTGGTATGTATTATATACCTGGTATAAAAATGTAATTCAATTAGGAAACATACAACTACCATTTTCTCAATGGCAGTTGTGAATAAGCGTAGGCACTATATCTGTGAAAAAAGTATAACAGCGTGTGAAAAAAGTATAACAGTCCACATACTGCTAATGAACTCAGTATATACTAGGAATTTATACAGTTAATTCAGTTGTCAGATTTACACTTGTTTGTGATCTAAATCAAGTAAAAACAAAAACTAACTGAGTGAATTGGTTAAAAATCTGGTACATACTGAGTTTATGAAAAAAGTTTCAAAGTAAATGTTGTTTATTTTTAAAAAAGGAACATTTTTTTCTATCTCTTACGGTTTCAAAGATGGATATTTTTTTTCACCTTGAGTAAGTACGATTTTGCTCATTCACGAACGTGACCTTACTTTTTAGCTCTAGATTACACACATTCACACAAAATTTCAGCTCGTTATATCTTTTCGTTCAGAGAATGGTCTCTGCAGATTTTGTCATGAAGATGCGGAGACCAGAATGAACATTCTGTGTGAATGCGAAAGTTTCTCTCTCAAAAGACACGTATCATTTGGGATCGACATATCTCTAGCCAGATGAAATCAATGATATGTCGCCGAGGTATATCCTAACGTTTATTAAGACCATAGGACTCCTGGATCTTTGAATGAAAGGAGGTACAATAGATCAAATTGGTCGCGGTACACAAGCTCCTGACTCGAATATAATGTTTTCGTTTTTGAGTTATCGTGTTTACAGATAGACAGGTGGACGGGCGGTTTTGCGGAAATGAATTAATTAGGTCATTTAGTGGTCAGCCATACCAAACTTTTTTCTGCGATCAAAATTTTCAACCGTTTCAAAGTCGGAACTAGACTTAATATAACCTTGTATGTATTATATATACCGGGTATAAAAACTCTATATACCGATAAAAAAATTAATATTACGTTTCTAATCCTTTCTTTAGATATAAGAGTGGTAAATAAATATATATGAATAATAACTTCGACAGAAGTAATACTGTCCAATAAAAAAATAAAAATGATATGAAAAAGTTGGCTGTGTCGTCACAGTCGTCTTTGGTGTAGCGGAAGCATACTGGTCTAGATATACAGAGGCCCGATGTTCGATTCCTGGTTGACGAGTTATTTTTTTCATATCAGTATTTAATTAAAATTCAATGACATTTGTCTATAAAGTATACACTAGTCTTCTACAGTTTGTCCTACGTAACCGAAATGCAATTTGGACAAACATCGTATTGTTGACACTTAAGTATACATAAATAAATAAATATGAATAATAACTTCGACAGCAGTAATACTGTAACATAAAAAAATGAGAATGATATGAAAAATTTGGCTGTTACGTCACAATCGTCTTTGGTGTAGCGGAAGCATACTGGACTCGATATCCAGAGGCCCGAGGTTCGATTCCTGGTTGACGAATTGACGCATTTTTCAAAATTTTACAGTTGATTTGTGAAAAAAAGTTTATGAAAAAAAAGTTTCAATCAAAAGTTCTTTATTAATATCAAGAAGGAAAACTTTTTGTCTTTAAATGTAGCGATATTTTCCCCTAGCAGCAGAAGTAATGGTTCGATTGTTCCGATTCACGAATTTCCTATCACTTTTTAGTTCTAGAACATACTTACAATATTTCAGTCCGTTATTTGTCTTCGTTTTTGAGTTATTGTGATTTTTCCCATTGCATGGATTGTGCTCTTATTTTTATTCTATAGCATTATTCTATAACAGCCATAAGTAATTAGTAGAAAACAATAATTATTAGTGTGAGGTGTTTTGTTAAGGATAATTGTACATATACATTAAACAATAGCCATTATTTATTTAAAAATAATAGTATTATATTATAATACTACTTTTTTTTAATAACTCACAAACAATAGTTTATTTGTGATTGGTTAAACCTTAATGGATGGACCACTATGTAATCATTTTTTATGAAGTGATAATAGCAGATTATATTATTTAATAAATATTAAGAATTTTTTTAGGTTAATGTTAAAAGTTAAAAATACATTCGACCGACTTAAACTATTAATTTGTAAAATTTCAACATGCTGGTGCGATTATTAGCTCCGCCGTCCGGAAAAATGGATCTTAAATCATTTGTTGAGATTATATAAATAGTGGACTGTAAATTATTTTAGATAGTAAAATGTGATTGAATACTAACATCAAATCTCTTATCAGCGCTAAAAAGTACACTTGTTGCAATCTTAAAAAATACAGACCAAAGGAAATGTCGAGGATTAAGGTTATTTTGATACGCCTGGAAACGTATTTAGAACGTATCACTTTAATTTAAATAAGGTGCATATTTAAATGTCTTGAATAAAATTTATTTGATTATGGAATCACTTTATTACTCATTATTAATAAAAAAACACGACAAATTCTTTAAGATTGCAATAGAGGAATTGAATCACCCGCCCCTGATCACTGATTAACCGGTGATCAGGGGCGGGTTAAAACCATTCGCCGTCCTGCCGTGCAAACACTCGACACTACGCCGGGCGTCGAAAGGGACCACATAATCGATCATAACAAGTTTTAACGCCATCTTCGAAAACGCTAGTATTTGGAATGAAACTATCTTCTGCGCTTAACACCGTTATTAATTAGAATTGATTTATTGTAAACTCGCTATTTTCGCCCTTTAATGTCATTCACGTAGAAACTAGAGGACATGCAGTGTTTGATTGGTTAATTTATAAAAATTAGATAATTTCAGTGTGAAATTAGCTAGACGCTTTATGTTTGATGCCCAAAAGAAGCGCTGATAACAGAACGTTATCGTCAAAAAACGGCATCGAAGCTCGGGTTTCAATTCAGATCAGGTGACGAATTAATCGACGCTGGTATGGATAACACTTCCATGAAATTAGAACTTTAGAAATAAAAATAGAGTTTTTTTTATGTGATTCAAGATGTGGCTTGAATCATGCTTTCTATGAAAAATTCTATTCAGGTAGCATTAATTCTAGTCTAAATAATAAAAATTTGGCGCCCTAGGCATGTGCCTATCTTGCCTACCCGATAAATTCGCCAATGCCAGTCTTGTAACTAAAAACCTTGTGCTTGACCACACTTAGAGTGCAGCATGTGTAAGTCAGATAACGGTACAGAAGGAAACTAACCTAGGAATGACCTAGACAAAATGAAATAAAACTAGGTTTGACCTATTTAAGGGAAGAGTGGTGAAGACGTAGTAAACAAGTCTAGTTAATCCACATATTAAATAGACTTTTATTATTATACAGATAGATTTTTATTTATACAAAGAAATAAGACAAAAAATATCTATCTGAACAAAAACTACCGGAAAATTGATTTATGATGACCTTAATACTGTGGCTTGAACAAAATGATATGTCCCTATCTAAATGAAGGCGGTTTCATAAAATTAACTGACTTTGGTTAAAATTTTAGTACTTTCGATTTCGCCTCAACCATTAACTAGAACAACAGATCAATCAATACATTTTTAACCCAATGTTAATGATGCTAGAACTCCTACCCAAAAATAAAAAATACTGTCATGTAGAAAAATAATTCTAAGAAAAGTTGCTGTGTGGAGTAACTCGATCCGAAATGGCAAAGTTAACCTAAAAAATTCCTAAATTTCCTAACCTAAAAATGATGAAATCGTCTCAAACTTTTAATAACAGAAAGTACAACTCTTCCAGAAAAAATGAGCCCCAGAAAGTTTTTCTACGACCTCCGGCAACAATGGCTTATTTTCAAAGACCAATTTTTTTTCGAAAAATTGATATATCTCAAAAACGAAAAAATATTTTTCAATTCAGCAAAAACGTACTTATTTTGTTTTGAGATCTACCGTTGTGATAAATTTCAAATAAAAATACTCAAATTTGAAAAGTTATGGTAAAAACAAGAAATGGCATTTTTCGACGGTTTTTTCGAGATATCTCGAAAAATTTTGTATCGATTCAAACTCAAAAAATTTTAATCGAAAGCTCTTTTTATTACCTACAACTTTCTTATTTACTTTTTTTCGATCGGACTTGTAGTTCTTTATTAATTTACAAAAAACTGTTTTTTTCGGACTTTTTAGGTTAACTTCGCCATTTCGTATCGAGTTACTCCACAGAGCAACTTTTCTTAGAATTATTTTTCTACATGACAGTATTTTTTATTTTTGGGTAGGAGTTACTTAACTTTTCTCAGAATTTTTTTCCTACACGACAGTATTTTATACTTTTGGGTAGGAGTTTTAGAGTAGTTGCTTATATATTAATTGGACTAAGAATGCAAAAGACTATTTTTTCTAAATTTAATATTGTTAATTGCAATGTTGTAGATAAATTTCGTGGATGAAGGAAATTATATATATATATATATATATATATATATATATATATATATATATATATATATATATATATATATATATATATATATATATATATATATATATATGCCCCTGTATCTAGAGCACGGAAGAGTTTTTTGCCTTACGTGCTTACAGCTATATCTACACCCCGGTATAACTTTTAATCGAAAAGAGTTACAGTGGTGAGTTTTCGAATATAGAAACTCTACGACATTATAAGAGACTGTTTTTTCAATCACCGGTAAGGAATAAAGAGTTAAAAAGTTATTAATTTAGTAACTTATTAAATTAATTTAATTTAATTCAAAAATCTAAAAATAGCGACCACACCACCAATTTCGAGCGACTAAGTCATCATTACTCTACCCTACTTCCAGATATCTTTGATAAAAGTTGATATTTTGCATACAGTTAGATCTAGTACCCAAACCGACATAAATTGTGCATATTTTATTTTTAACATATAAGCATATAAACTTATACAGTACGTTCTGATTGGTTGATATTAGGTTCCGATTGGTTGACACATAAATCGCGTAGCATTTAAAAAAGTATATATATTTTAAACAGCTTTCTTTGAAAACCTTTATGAATATTCATATGGGGAAACTCTAACTTTTATAATTTAACAAAGTAACTTTTTCAAAATTAAAAAAAAAAAAGAAGATTTTGTTTGCTTCTTCTAGACACGCTAGAAGGATGCGGTTTTTTTCATTCGACGCGGAATAACTTGAAACTCATAATATAAATCGGAAAACTTTAATTTTCCTAACGCAACATCCCCGAAAATGGGAAAAAACCAAAAATTCTCTTTTATATTTGACTTTGTTTTACTATCATTTTGTCTGGATTTAATATTAATATCTAAAAATAATTTTGTTAACAAAAATCTAACCCACTTCTAGGCATGCTAGAAGGAAACAACATAATTGAAAATCAACTCATGCTTTTCGATGTTTGATATAAAATATTAATAATAGTTTACTCCCGTTTAAAAATATTTGATGACTTTCTTAAAAAGAAAGCCGATTTCATAGAGATGTTTGTATATTTATTATGAAAATATCACTTCGAATAAATTTATTTTTACATTTTTGTTAACAATTGATTTTGATACATTTTTATTAACAATTGAAATGATTGATCAGAATGTTAAATTGTATATGAATAGTTATAGAATAGAATAAGTATATTTTATCGTCAATATTTTACATAAATTTTAGTACAATACTAAATCTTAAATATATTGTTCCTAGCCTATGCTTTACCCATAATATATCATGTTATTAAATTATACACATCGAGATTATAAAATCATTTTAACATCGTTTAGAAATGGAAAAAACTTAATACAGAAACCATTGACATAAAACTTAACCTAAATTGGATGGATAAGCCATCCCTACAAACTAAACTTAAATAGAAAAACAAAAGAAAAGAAAATATATACAATTAAGAAAAATACAGTATTAGTTTTAATCAAGATCATGTAGCATGCGGAATCTTTTCCCGAAGAGCAACGTATTTGGGTTAAATTGACCTAGTACGTTGATTTCCGGGAAAGGATTTTCGCGGGAAGATTGGAAAAAAGATTTGGAGGTAGTTTGAATAAATTTACGGATAGTAGAATGTCCAGTTTCTATGTGGAGAGCTTCAGACGGAAATCTTAGGGTTTTTTCGAAATGGTCCGAAGACAACGACTTGTAAATTTGTGCATTTTCGCAAGGTGCGAAGGAGCAACGTTTGACCATATTGGGGCTGCATACGTGAGTACGGGCCGAATACATGACTTGTAAAGTCGATGTTTCAAACGTTCGTCCAGCTTACTCTTGGTATTGAGTAACGGGTACAGTCCTGCAAAGGATGCGTTTCCAAGAGCAAGACGTCTTTTGGCGGTTTGGGCCCAATTCAACTGCCTTTGAAAAGTTTTTCCCAGATACTCAACACTTTGAGTTTGCCGGATTTCACTGTTAAACATCTTCAATTCAAGTGGGTAGGAGGAAAATTTATTCCTCCTAGTAAACAAGACGGACTGAGTGTTCGTGGGATTGATCTTGATTTTCCATAATTTGAAATAGTTTGCAAGCCTGGATAGTCAGGATCGGAGACAACTCGAAATAGGTTTCGTTTGCCAAGAAGAGCAATAGATTGCCGTATCGTCGGCGTAGAGGGCTGTTTTAGTAGCTCGATCCTTCGGGATATCTTGTCTAAGCAAGGACCCTTGAGGTACACCAGCGTTTACACGGAATTGATTCGATTTACTTAGTTGGATATGAATTTGTGATTTTCGGTTTGATAAATATGAAATAAGGAATTTCAGAATATAGGTTGGTATATCGAGTTTGAATAATTTATGGATAAGTCCATCGTGCCAAACCTGCTTAGAGATGGCGGCAAACTGATGGGTCGGTAGCTTGAAGGTGACTTAAGTTGCTTCCCCGGGTTCGCAAGCTCTAAAACTTTAGCGGATTTCCAGAGGTCAGGAAAATAACCAAGTCTCAAGCACGCAGTGTAGGCATAACTGAGTTGTATTACCGTCTTCTGAGGAAGATAGCGAAGCACAAAATTAGTTACACCATCATCACCGGGAGCCTTCCTACACTTAAATTTCCTTTAGATGTTTGAAACCTCATGGGGCGATACGCATTCGACATCGATGGGGTTAATGACGGAAGAACGAATATTTTCAAAGGATTCGGACACCAGATGGGCCGTTTCTTCATCGTGATATTTGTCGTCATCAGTTAAGCTGTGCGCTTTAGAGATGGTGTCAGCAAGAAGTTGGGCTTTGTCAGAATGTGAGTAGAGATACCCATTTTCTGACGAAAGATGGGGCAGTCTGTTGGAACGTTTACGCAAACCCTTTGCAATTTTCTATACATTATTATCACGAGTGGTCAGAGCCGAAATCCTCTCATCCCACATTTCATCTCTGCGCGTGACTTTTTCTCGAATATCAGCTGACATTCGCTTAATGGCGTCATGAAGCTCCGGCAATAAGTTATTTTCTTAATACATCTTAATACAAATA
Organism: Nineta flava; assembly: GCA_963920215.1. NCBI lineage: Eukaryota > Metazoa > Arthropoda > Insecta > Neuroptera > Chrysopidae > Nineta > Nineta flava. The sequence goes on along the minus strand of OY986040.1, from coordinate 85,086,108 downwards.
AATGCATAAATATATGAAATAGATGTATTTTGATACTAGAAAACCAAAACTTACACTGAGAGATCTGTACCGTAAACATCACGAAGAGAATAGTGAAAAAAATATTTCCGTAGAACTCAGTCTACGAAGAAAGCCAAATTGTACAGAATGTGCCATTTATGTATTTCTGACCTATTTATTTATTAAATAAATTGAAAAAGTGTAAATTTTTTTATTATTTTTTTGACAACGTACATTTTATTCAGTTTATGGACATTTCTCGAGTTTACCATGAAAAATGATATCTCGTAAATGTCTGCCTTTTGATGTGAAGCAAGCAAGCATGAAATCATTTTTTAGCGTTTCTCAGCACTTTTTGTAACATTTCGGTACTTCTTTGCGAATGTTGGTTTTGAGAGCACGAAGAGACGAAATGGATTATTGCTATACACTTCGATCATAAGCTATCCCCACAAAAATAAAGTCTAACATCAAATCGGGTGAACTTTCGCCAATCAAAATTACTTTTTCGTTATGATTCGACGAATTTCTTCGATAAGACAATGTTTTGCGCGCTTTTTGACATATAGCGCTGTATTTTTGGAAACAACAGCCTTCCATTCCATTTCCACGCAATTCGGGAATTACAAAATCACAAATCAGAATCCTATAACAATCAGTTTGCACCAAAAGTGGTTGACCACTTGTGTCTACGAAAAAATATGGCCCGAAGACTTTTTTTCGAACTCCACACCAAACCGTCACTTTTTTTCTGACAGTAACTTTTTTTAGAGAGGTTAATTAAAATAAACTCGTCAATTCGAAAATATATACACTTTTTCCTACATCAAAGCTGTATATTTTGTTACATCACACGCTAGCGTAATATTTCGTATGTTGTTATTTTGAGAATGGCGTATGTACACTCCCGTTCATAAAAATTGAACAAGTGAAACATTCTCAAGTGAATGTAATATTATACATATATTCAGTCATATATACTCTCAAAATGTTTGTTAGTTTACATACTTACATGTACCGGTTGTTTAGTTTACATTTTCGCATAGTAGATCTCCCACGAGTATGAAAGAGTACATATGTATACATTAAGCAATGTGCATGAGAAGGAGGTCTTATATGTTTGTTTTGTTATTATTATTACATGTTACAGCATACTGACGTCTGAACAACAGAACAAATCATAACAACTGATCTGTTCACTTAAAAAAACCCCATACATCACACAACAGTTTAACTTTAAGTAAGAAAACAAACCTATAAGACCTCCTTCTCATACACATTGCTTAATGTACACATATGTACTCTCTCATACTCGTGGGAGATCTACTATGCGAAGATGTAAACTTAACAACCGGTATATTAAAATGTTATATTTAAAATTGATAAACAAATTTTAAATGCAAATTATTTAAATAAAAATGCATTTTTAATTTACAACCTTTTTAAAACGAACTAAAAAGTATAAAATAATTTAGACTAGCCCCACACAGATTTATAACCCCTTAAAGATTGCCCACGTTTTTCGTTTTAAATCTTACAAGTATTTTCATATATATTTAAAATTCATAATCATATATTTTCAGAACAATCTGTGTGGGGTTAGGAATCTGTATGGGCTTAGGAGAAATTATTTTCTACTTTTTAGTTCAGTATTAAAAACGTGGTAAATTAAATATATATTTTTATTTACCACCGCCGTCACTATTTATTCATCGTCATATCCACCCTAAAATTAGTTTTATAAGATTTTTATTTCAATATAAAAACAAATTATTGTCAGATGCTTGCATTGTCATTCTGAGCTATGTTAAAAGTTTCAAGTCTCTTGAAAATTTATACCGAACGGATAGACTAAAAAGCGAGTTTTAATAAAAACGTGGTAAAATAAGATCCTTTAAAAGTTTTCCGAATCAGACCGAAAGTGGAACTTTATCTGTCTGTAGTAATCAAGAGTTAAGATACTGATCGTTCTACAAAGCTAACGATTACTGATCATTACACTTTAATGTACTGTTAAAATAAATTACTAATAGTCCAAGAGCTGTCAGACCTAAAACTCACAGAATCTTGTTAAAATAATCCTCAATGCAAAAAGCAAATACAAAACAATTGTTATGCGTACTCTTACTAGCGTCGACTAACCCTTCCCTGAAAAGATCGTTCACGGGCTTTAATTACATCCACTGTAATTTTTCTGTTTATGTCTCGCGCGGCTTTTTAATGCTTTAATGTAATTTGGATATTTGCTCTTTTGTTTTACGGTAACAAGAATCCGAGTTCTTTTGTATGTCAGTAATAATATATAAACATTATTTATTAAAGAAACAAAAGCGTGATCACAACTCGTCAGGAAATTTAAAAAATTCTCCCACAGGTTGACTCATGGAAAGTGGACGGCGAACGATGTTTTGGAATTAATAATTAGTAGTATTTGCGCAAAAAACTCAAATTTATCTTTTATGTCGTCTTATACAAAAAAATATAACCAGCCCAAGAAGCCGAGTGGTCTAACCCGCTCTGCCTGCTTGCAACTGGGAGGTTATGGGCTCGAATCAAGGCGGCGGCAGTTTAAAATTAATGGGGCGGTTAATTGGCTAAACTGTCGGAGTATGGGCAAGTACGAAGTAACCGGCTATGCTTGTGAAAGATTTCTGCAGTTTCCCTTCACAAATTCCAGTTAAATATAGATATTGTTTCTATCAAAGTCGGCTGCAGCCACACAACCTACCAATTCCTAGTCTACATTCAAATTCCTTGTCATTACATCATTAAAAAATTCGTTACGAAGGAGCTGCTTCAACATAGCGAATTTTCTTAGAATGCATAAATCACTCTCTAGTGGTCTTAACTTTAGTGTGATCAAAATGAAATATCGTATCTGATATGATTTTATAATTTGCAAGGCCAATTTTATTATTAAATGGCATAAGTCTAGGGGAAAGGGGGCATTGGGAAAGAAGAAAACATAAAATATAAAATATCTCTCTTAATATTAGAACAATCGAAAAATGTATAAGGAATAAAGTTGTAGAAAGTCAAGTTTGCTACAATTCATTACCTTATCATTTTTTCCAAACTCTAATATGTACAGAGATATTTAGGATTTAAACTTTCAATCTTTAATTGTAAATATTTCTGTAAATATTAGTGTAACAGAAAAAAATATAGTAAACAAAATTGTAGTGAAACTAATTTTCTACCACTTCTTATGTTTTTTTTTTCGATTTTTACAATATTAAGGCAGATATACCAAATTTTGTGTTTCCCCCTGCCTCTAAGCCTCCCTTTTCCGTTGTATGAATTTACCCATTAACGTACTTGATCTTTCAAATACCAAAAGCGCCTCTAATTCCCAATTTCATTCCAATCAGAATAAAACTGTTACCGCTAGAGCGATTAATATTTTCAACCGTTACAAATTCGGAACTAAACTTAATATACCTTGTCTATTTACATTAAATTGGGTATAATTAAGGTTGAAAAATAATGATGAGGGTGGAAAATCCCATTATTATTATTATTTATTATTTACAAAAAAATATAACGGTTTTCAATTAAATTAATCGGTTTCGGTAACGATATCGGTTTTTATTTTTATACCCGGTATATAATATATAGCAGGGTATATTATGTTTAGTTCCAACTTTGTAACGGCTGAAAATATTCATCGTAGAAAAAATTTTCGTTACAGGTGTTCATAAAATTACCTAATTAGTTCATTTCCGCATATCCTTCCGCCTGTCCATCTGTGGACACGATAACTCAAAAACTGAAATTTTGTGTGTATGTTCTAGAGCTAAAAAGTAAGGTCAAGTTCGTAAATGAGCAAAATCTGATCATGTTTCGGCAAAATGGACAGTACTGACCATCTTTGAAACCGTAAGAGATAGAACAAAAATGTAAAGACAAAAAATGTTCCTTTCTTTTAAATAAACAATTTTTGTTTTAAACTTTTTTTACATAAGTTCATTAAATACCGCGTATTGAAGCAATTAACTTATTTTATTTAAAACGGTTTCGGTAGCCCCAATTAAAGGGTTTTAACCGATTGTCAGTTTTAGTCAGGTTCGATTAAAATTCCTATTTTAAATAATATAGTTACGTAATTTTGACGTGTTAGCAACTACCGTTCTATATTATATCGTTTGAAATTGTGCTGCTATTGACTGTGTCGACTCTTTAGTATTGCTAATATCTTTTAGACTATTGGAATGTTAACAATTTTCTTTACCGTTATACTATAATTGCTTTTGCATATTTTATGGAACTTGTGTGTAATAATAATATTTATATGTCGTTTTTATTAGTCTCCATCTTTTTTTTTTTAATTGCATACTTTTTTATTATTGATCTAAAACTGCCAAGACAATTATTTTAATTTTAGAATATTCACCTAAATACTATATGGACGAATAGATTTATGAGTCGTCGTCTCTGTCAATTTATTATTTTACGTATTTAGTCATAGTGTTTTTTAATTTTCTACTCGTGGCTGCAATTACACGTGTGGAATAATTAAATGTCATAAATGATTGAATGATTACATTATTGAATTCATAAATTATTTTTTTAAGCAAGTAAATTATTCATATAGAAATTATTGATAAGAATGTTTATTGAAAAATTATTTTTTACTTTATTTTTTAGCCGATATTCATAAATTTTTTAAAACGAGGTTAACCGTTCTTAAGCAAATTATTTACAAGAATGTTACGTTAATAACGTTAAAACAGCTAAAGCAATTTTGACGCGGTTTTCACCAAACGGTTCAGAATCTAGCTGCATCCGTGCCGCGGGGTAAATTTTTTGAACGGTGCAAAGTAGGGACAATCTTGAACTACACAAAATATTTGTCTCTAAAAAACAAACAACTTTTGTTTAAAACTTTTTTTCATGCGTCCAATAATTCTTTAGTAAATATAAAATATACGCCACATTTACAAAACTATGGGATGTATGAAAAAAAGTTTCAAACAAAAGTTGTTTGTTTTTTAGAGACAAATATTTGTGTAGTTGTGTAGAAGATTGCACCGTTTGCACCTATTTTGCACCGTTCGAAAGATTATAACCCGGGGGGGGGGGTATAACTTCACTTAGTGATTAAAAAACTAAAACTAAATGCTATCAACTAAAACTCTTTATTTGCAACCCGAAATATAAATTTTGTACAGATGCCAAATAACTTTTATTAAGTTCATACTTTGTTAATTTAGCAGAATGCAAGCTGAACTGGATTCTTCTGACAAACGGTTTCGAAGCGAGTCTTTAATGTTATTCTTTTCTGAAAATAATGACTCGCATGCATAAGTAGATGAAAATACTATTAAGATATTAAAGAGAACGAAAATATAATGAAGACTGTAATTTCAACCGACGACGTAAACAAAAACAAATAAGTTAAGCGTGCCCCGCGTCGCTTGTGCTTTGTCACTCCGTAGCTCACCTCCGTCCGTTCGATCAGAAACACGCGCAAAATCTACCTATCTAAATTTCGAATTAATATTGTGCCCGGATTATTTTGTCTTGGTTATACAATGGCACGCGTGATAAGAGGAGTTACATGAACTTAAAATTATTACAGTCATTATCACAATCAACATTCAATCTTGAGTGTAAAATTCATTAAATATTATATAATGTTTGTATCGGCACGCGTAATCTTAGTTATTTAGCTTTGAACGGTTACCGTTACCAAAAGTTTTCGGTTACGTAACAAATTTATTCAATTTTTGAAGTATTTTTAAGGATGTACGAGCACTGAAGCTTCAAAAAGAGTAAAGCTTGATTTTTTGTGTAGTTCAAGTGCATATAAATCAATTATAAAAGTTTCAGGGGGGGGGGGGGTACGGGCGTCTTGAATTAATTATTTAATGTTTAAGTTCGAGTTTTTAAATGCATAGATCTTATGGAGAATCCCATATTTTTACACATATTTTGACATATTTTGAAAATTTTCACTTGGAATAAAATAAGACGAATAAAAAAAGCTACGCCAGAGAAAATAGAAATCTATATGACGGACCTAAAAAAAAGATATTTAAGAAAACAACTGAGATTTCGGGTAAATTTTATTTCTGTCGGCGGTAGCTTATTACCCGAAATCTCAGGTTTTTTTCTTAAATACCTTTTTTGTTAAGCCACCCAGTATGACGAGCCTAAATAAAATTTTAATTTTAACTTACGACAAAAAAATAATAAACATTATTGTGGACTTATGAATTTACTATATAAGATTTTGAAGAATTTTATAAATAGACTATACATCAGCGCTCGTACATCCTTAAATGAAGATAAGTAGTTAAATAAAAACAGCTGGAACGTGGAGAAAGTTTTGTCTTATTAAAAGAATTATTACATTTTAAATAATCTACGATAGTTTCAACAATTTAATTTTAATTTTTTATATTTTTATCGTATAGTAGTTTTATATCTTAAGAAATGATTACGTTCTACCTGTTAAAAATCCAATTTATAACGATGGATCTCAAAAATAAATTAGTGTATTTACTTGTGACTAATAACACAAGAAATTCATGTGTCAAGAAATTAATTATAATAATACAACGACATCAAAAGACAGTGAATAATCATATACATTGCTACCATAACATCTCAAGTTACTCCGTTGGTAGAGCATTGGTCTAGAATACCAGAGATCGTGTGTTTGATCCCGATCCTAGATGTGTATGATATTTCATATCAGGCATTTGATGTTCAAGAAATATTAAGAAATGTGAGGGTTTTTATTTCCTACAAATTTTCTCTGAACAACAAATTTCAATTAACTGAACGTTTGATCAAGGAAATTAAAAAATAAACCCCGGAAAAGAATGCGGTGGGAGGCAGTTGACCTAAAGTCGTTTTGCAGTTGAGGGTTAACCCCTCTTACGATCCCACAAGGTCCGATTTTGGGATCGGACTTGATGATCGGAATTGAGGTTAAAATTATTTTAAAGCAAACCCCAACTCACCTCTCTGCCTGAAGTACTTGTTTTAATTTATTTTATATGTATAATAAATATAAATTAGGGTCTAGCAAGATGGTAAAACTTTCTTATCGGCGTGATTAGAATTTTACAAGGGAAAGTTTCCATCTCCTTAATATAATCGTAACGGGTCGGATGGAGTCCCACACTGATGTTTTGAGATTGATATATAAAATAAACTATTGTGTAATTCCATTTGTAGCGTGTTTTTATATGATAAATGCTTGGTTTGGATACTAGACTATGAGTTTTCTGTATTTATTGGATAATTCTCGGATCAAATTAATAATAAACTTGTTTAAATTAAGTAAACTTGTATGATTATTTATTTAAATGCAATTGCAAAACAACTTATTATAGTAGCATGTATTTTTAATAATAGTAACAAACATGGTTAGATAATGTAACAGTTCATTTAAGTGTGTTTGTTATTGAATACAAACAACAAGGGCCTTGATAGAGAAAGTACATGTAGGTACGTACACTTGGCCACAAAAGTTGATGTCATTTTTTTAAATTTTATCATTGATTTGTGCCTTACTCATTCGGTTTTCGAAAAAAATTTTCTAATAAAAGTTGTTACTATATTACTAATGAACAATTTTTATCTGATGCATTTTTTCGACAAACGAATCAATAAGGCACAAATAAACTATGAAATTTAAAAGAATGGCATCAACTTTGGTGGTCTATAGTACAGTAATAATAAATAAACTGCTTCATCTGTTAATAACAGAACTTGATACAATTTGACCGCCTTTACAAAAATTTATAAATTTATTATTATTGGCTGAAAGTTCATTTTATATAATAATCATTCCAACGTTTAGTTCACAATAATTTTATTTATTAGTCCTATATACAGAGACCAGCCTGACCGGAAGCTCTGCTCGGAAATGGGTGGTTGCTGATTTAATTCCCCAAGGTGGCAGTTTGAAAATTACATTAATTTAAAAATAAAAATAATGGCACGGTTAATTGACTAAACTGTAGGCGTTTGGAGAAGAACGAAAATAACCGGCAATGCTTGTGAAAGATTTCTGCAGTTTCCTTTCCCTCCAGATGAATATGGTCATAGTTCCTATTTAAATTAGGCCTCTCCTAGGCATGGTAAGACCTTGACGTGGGTAGAGAGGCTTAAGTGCATCGATGAAGGGCTATGCTACGCCGTCGGTAACTATGTTACTAGCAGAAATACCCATGCTGAACAGGAGAGCCTTGAGAAGCACCACCAAGAAACCATGCAAACCCAAGCTACGGTGCGAGACATTGTGCCTAGAGAACTAGCCGAAGGCTAGGGCAGCAGGGTCAAATAAACAATCTCCTTGGAGCAACTCCACTGTATAAATGCCCTCCCCATCAAGTGGCCGATGGGGTAGTACACGGCCCGAATTGCTCGTGGGACCAAAATGGTGAAACATAGTAAAAATAATAATAACTCTGGGGCTTAAATACCCTCAATAAGTGAATCAACCGAGGCTGCACAAGCTAACCTCACCGAGATATAAAAAATTGCAGGTGCATCCAGCCCAGCAGAAAATCTGGACGAAGAACTCCAGAATCCTTTCCTGAAGATGGAAAGGAAAAATCTCTCGCATGCAGCCCGGAGAAAAGCAGTAGAAGAGAAAGGCAAGGCCGAGGAGAAACCGATTCCTCCGATAAAAAGGAAAATTCGGACAAGGAAGCCTACAGCCCAATTTTTCTCAGAAACAGTGATACCTGTGGGGTCCGATACCGGGAATCAACCCTTGGAAAACCTACAGCAGAAGAGGTTGAGATCTAAAGATGGGACTCCAAGGCCGAAACAGATCTCAAAAAAAAAGTAGAAAGGGGAATCAGGCAAGTACTATAAATACCTTTGCTGAAACCGCCTCAACAAAGATGTGTAATGCATTGCGGTCAAAATGACTCAGGAACAATCCGAACGGTTGCAACTCTCCATGCTACTAACCCTCATAAGCCAAGAGCTCGTTGAGGGCCCACAATATCGGGGTTGCTACCTGGACAGGTGGCCCTCGTTGTGCGGTGCATAGGCACAACAGCCATAAACTGGCTAATGGAGAACGTCCCGAATATCAGACCATGGGACGGAGCGGAACTTGTTGTCGGGGATGCAAGAGCCCTTATGAACACATCAAATTCTGCTGTATGCACTCCAGATCTATAACTCCGTTGAAACGGGCAAAATAATCAAAAATCTTGGAGTGCAGAATGCAAAACTGCACACTCAGGAGTGGCGAATTATCAACAGCATGAGAACCCATGCGGGATACACCATCGCGTTGGAAGTAAGTGCAGCGGATCTGGGGTTGATTCAGGAGTGAGGGTTTAAATTATACATCAGGTTTGTTCAAGTCAACCTTAGACCACTGAATACATCAAAGAGAAAAAAGGATGCCTGATCTTCGGAAGCTTCGAAACCTTATAGTAAGGCGGCCTCCGCTGTCTTCTGTCAAAATGTGCTGAAAAGGGGAATCTCCATAGCTCTGATCCAGGAACCTTGGGCTGTTAACCATAAGATTCTTGGACTAGGAGATACTAGAGGACAAATTATCTACGATAAAACCTCGGAGAGACCCAGAACTTGCATTTATGCAAGAAAGGACATCAATATCTTGCCGCTGTTAGAGTTTTGTCAGATAGATCTAACAGCGGTAAAAGTAAAATACAACATGGAGAACGGAACTGGAGTGGTAATCATCGCTTCGGTCTACCTACCCTATGATGCATCTACTCCACCACCATCAACAGAGATGGAAGACCTGATCCAGTATTGTGAGGCAAAAAACCACCAACTGATCATGGGATGCGATGCAAACGCGCATCACACTGCGTGGGGTAGCACAAACACAAATACAAGAGGTGAGTACCTCTTTGATTATATCATAGCTAACAACTTAGATATATGTAATCTGCCGACTTTTATTAACAAAGTTCGGAGGACTTATGAAATCAGTGGTAAAATCAAGAAATATCTAGTATCCGATGAATCGTCTGCGATGAATCGGATCATAGACAAATCTATTACAATGTGGAGGTGAGAACGGACCAATGTAATATACACTATCGGGATCCGAGGAGAACAAATTGAGACGAATATAATTCGACACTAAAATTCAAACTCGCCACAATCCTGAAAAAAGTTAAAACAGTATTGGGCATTGAGTTGCTTACTGCAACTTAGCTTCAGCATGCAATAATTAACTCATTCCAAGATAACCGCCTGGAGGTCTCACAAGACATCAGCAAGTCAACTTGTTGGTGGAATGAGGGCCTAAGGAGTCAGAGGCGAAAGGTTCGCTAGGCACTTAACAGAGCAAGGAGGATGGGGAACTAAGATAAGTTCCACGAAGCCCTTACCGTATACAATAGGTTTGTGAAGAAAGCCAAAATGGACTCATGGAGGAAGCTCTGTCAAGATGATGAAAACACATCTAAGGGAGCAAGACTCCATCGTATCCTGGCGAAGAAACCCGCTGACACCATCGGGTCACTTCGTAAACCCGATGGTGAGTATACTAGCTCCGCGAAGGAAACACTCGAGACACTGATCCGGATTCATTTTCTGGATTCAGTGGCATTGGACGGTAAAAATCCTTCTCAAGAGCAGCTTAACCAGGGTCTCCCATTTACTGGCGAGGACTGGAGAAGAGCGGCGATTGCCATTAACCGCTCAAAGATCGAATAGGCAATGAACTCATTCGATCCCTACAAAGCACCGGGAGCAGATGGGATATACCCAGTGCTTTTACAAAAAAGAGCAGAGCATCTTTTAACTCTGCTTGGTCATATAGTCAAGCAAGGCAAGCCTGGCTACGGGTTATATCCCAACAGTATGGAAGCCAGTAAGAGTGATCTTCTTGCCAAAACCGGGGAGGCTCAACCACTCCACGGGAAAGGACTTTAGACCAATTAGTCTGTCATCGATTCTACTGAAAACAATGGAACGACTAATAGGATTTCATTTGACTCAGGGGGCATTGTCGAGAAATCCGCTCCATGTCAACCAACACGCGTATCAGGTGGGAAAATCTTGTGAATCAGCCCTCCACAACCTGATATACAGGATTGAGGAGAGATTCACAAGAAAACAAACCACCTTATGCGTTTTTCTTGACATAGAGGGGGTATTTGACAATGCCTCTTACAATTCCATGGTTGATTCTACAAGTCGGCACGGAGTAGAAGACACCTTTTGCAGGTGGATAAAATCTATGCTGATAGCAAGAAGAATACAAACTTCTCTTCTTGGAAAGTCTGTCACTGTGAGAGCCACAAAAGGATGTCCACATGGTGGTGTCTTTTCCCCACTCCTGTGGAGCCTAACAGTGCACAGCTTACTGATGAACCTCAACCAAAATGGATACTACACACAGGGATACGCGGACGACATTGTAATTGCAATCCAGGGACCCTGTGAAGGCACAATTTCGGAGCTAATGCAAAACGCTTTAACACTCGCACAGGAATGGTGTATCAATCAGGGATTGAAAATTAACCCTGGTAAGACCACACTAATTCCATTCACACGTAAAAGGAAGGTGGATAACATAAAACCACCAATCCTCTTCGGTGAAAGATTACAGATCACAAGGGAAGCCAAGTTCTCTGGAGTAATGCTGGACTCCAAACTAACATGGAACCCTCATCTGGAATATATAAGAAATAAGAGCAAATCTTCTCTCATGCTTTGCAAGAGAGCATGTGAAAAAGTCTGGGGTCTAAAACCCAAAATGATCCACTGGCTTTACACAACAGTAGTTAGGCCTATTATAGCCTCTGCTGCACTAGTATGGTGGCCAAAAGTGGACCAGATTACAGCATGCAAAAAGCTGTCCACGATCCAAAAGCTGGCCTGCTTGTGCATCACTGTATTCATGAGCAGTACACCTGCTCATGACAATTCACCTGCTCAGTACAGCTGCCATGGAAATCATACTGGGGCTACTTCCGCTAAGCATTGTAATAATAGCTTAAGCGAGATCCAGCGCCTATAGACTGTCTTGCAATAATAACTGGATTAATAAAATCAGGTTGGACATGCAAGTATCGTGGGAACATCAATTGTCTCAGACCCCGTCTTTGAAATGGGCACAGATATACTTCCCAAGATATACTCTTTCTCAAAACCTTTCACTGTAGTATGTGATAAGGCCATGTGGTCGGAAGGATAACCACCCTACCTCAAGAAAGGAATCGTCTGGTATACAGACGGATCCAAAACTTAAGAAGGGGCCGGGCGGGAATCTACGGTGAGAGACCTACTGCAAACATAAGCCTCAAATTGGGGAAATATGCCACGGTCTTCCAAGCAGAAGTCTACGCCATACTGGCTTGCGTCCGTGGGAAACTACGTAGACGCTACATAACCAGAACGTATGTATTCTTTCGCACAGCCAAGCTGCTTTAAAAGCCTTGTCTGGAACTGAGGTCATCTCAAGGGTAGTCAAGAATTGTCTGGTTGAACTTCTGAAACTGGCAAAACGGAACAATGTTAAATTGATCTGGGTGCCGGATCACAGTGGTTTCGAAGGAAATGAAAAAGCAGATACCTTAGCAAAGAAGGGAGTCGAAATGCCCTTCATAGGCCCAGAGCCTATTTTAGGAATTCCAAGGACTGTATAAAAATAATGGGGTTTAACCTCCGTTTTCGAGACACGACAGTCTATAACAGAGGCCACAAACACCAACTACTTCTACTACTATATACAGTGTATATAGAAATTGTATAAATTACAGGCACTAATCAATTTAACAAATTTAATATCCGGTAGACCAATGTCGGTAAAGTTAACGTATAAGAGCGAACACCGTTATTCGTTGGAAATTTCGTTTACGTTCGTACGTATTTTTTTCCCTAGATTTTTATCTCACTTTCTTAATTTTCATACCCGGTTTACATAATATATACATATATATAAATGTTTCAATAAAATTTTTGTTCTATGTGCCACGATTTCAAAGATATATACGGTTCGATTTTGCCCATTCACAGAGTTGATCTTACTTTTTAGCTCTAGAACACACACAAACTTTCAGCGCGTTATCTCTTTTTATTTTTGAGATATCGTGCCCACGAACAGACAGACAGATGGACTAGCATGCGTAAATGAAGTAATTAGGTCATTTTATGAACACCTGTACCAAATATTTTTTTCTGCGATCAATATTCATCCGTTACAATGTCGGGACTAAACTTGTTAGACCATTGGTCTCAAAGATCTCAAAAATAAAAAGGGGTAACGCGCTGAAATTTGTGTGTTCTAGAGCTAAAAAGTAAGATCAACTCCGTGAATGGGCAAAATCGAACCGTATATATCTTTGAATCGTGACACATAGAACAAAAATTTTTTGAAACTTTTATATACCAGGTTTGAGTTTATAAAAGTATGAACATTTTATAAACTCAGTATATACCATTTATTTAAGCAATTATGTCAGTTAGTGATTATATTTCACTTGTTTTGATTTTAGTTTTTATAACACAACTCGTCAACATATAGGATGGGCGTATAAAAAGCTGATTTTTAATTATATACAAAGTCAGTAAATCAACTAGTGATTGGGTTTCAAAAAGTTCAATTAGATATCTTTTGAAAAAAATTATTTCTAAAGGTACTATAGGCCAGAAAAGTCGTATCTTTTTTGTCAAAATTGTATAGTCAATTTATGCCGTTTTTGGTAAAGTGTTTCGATTAAAAGTTGTTCAATATAATAATACTAACAACTTATATTCGAAAAATATTCCCAAAAACCATATGAATAAGGAACAAACGATGCATGAATTGTACAAGATGAATTCTAGCTCCCATGTATCAAATGTACACTCCCGTTCAATAAAATTGACCAGACCTGAAATGTTAATTTTCTTACATTTCATAAAACTCCTCACTTTTATAACTCTCTGTATACTGATTCATTTATAAACAAAGATAAGTAGTATATATTTTGAGTGTGAAAAAAGAAATGGAAGTATAGTAAAAAATATTTACTACAAGAATAATCAAAACTGTGAGAGACTGAATCGGTTCAGATCTGTTCAAGTTTATTAAACGGGAAAGTATATATAGAGATTAATGTGCAAAACTCACGATGTATTTTTGGCAAAGTATCAAGGGAAACGCCAGGCCAAACAAGCTCATAATTTGTTTATACAAATAAATATAAAAACATTTTAATAATATAAAATATTTTTTTCTAGTTACATATTTGATGTTTATGCAACAATCAAGGTTATTTATTACTTAAATATACAGGTTATTTATTAACTTAGGTTCTAAACTTATCTCTATTACAACATTATAATAATAAGCATCATTTTGTTAGCTTGTTTAGCCTGGTGTTTTCCTTGTAACTGCCAAAAAATGCGGCTAAAACTATTTACATCAATACCTTCATATATATTTGATACATGGAAACTTGTACATAATTTTGTACCTATTGAAATAGTTTTCCAAAGATACCCTATTGCAAGTCACTCATCAATTTTTGTACCCAGTATATAATATATGCCAGGGTATATTAAGTATAGTTCCGTTTTGGTATATATGTTCATAAAATTTCCTAATTAGTCCATTTCCGCAAATGTGTCTGTCCGTCCGTCAACACGATAACTCAAAATCGAAATAATATAGCGAGCTGAAATTTTGCATATGTGTTCTAGAGCTAAGAAGGAAGGTCAAGTTCGAGCAAAATTGGACCATGTTTTGGCAAAATGGGCAAAACTACCTATCTTTGAAATCGTGAGAGATAGAACAAAAAATGTTCCTTTTTTAAAAATAAACAAGTTTTGTTCCAAAATTTGTTTCATAAATTCAATATATACTGGGTATTTAAGCAATTAACTATGTTAGTTGTTATTTTCACTTGTTTATTGATATTGTTTGTAAGGTATGTGTATCCCAAGTTTTAAAAAAAAACATGAGATGGCATAAAGATTGTACGTCAAAGATACTTTAATAGTATTTATTAAGCAGATTGAGTAGAGAATTGAGGGGGTTGAATTATCAAAAGCCCCATGTTTCACGCCCGTGATTTGATATCTTTGAAAATTATCAATTGAAACATGGTTACAACACTCGAACAAGGAGAATCTTGTACCTATGCAAACCACAAAAGCCTTTATCGATGGCGGAGTGTTAAATACAAGTATGCGTATATATAATAAATTAACGAAAGAAATTAAGCAATCATCTCCAACAGTACTGAAGAAGAAGCTAAAAGCATTTTTATTAGCAAGGAATTACTATGATATAAGGGAATTTGTTGATGAGAGGACATGTTCTATTTGTACCAATTTAAAATAATAAGATTAGTATTATATTATTATATATTGGGCTACTGGTGGTCTTGACGCATTCTATGTACTATGGACTCAATTTTACAGAATACAGATTATTATTATTATATGACCAAAATTTTATTTAAAAAAGAAGTATTATGGGTTGTTATGTATGATAAAACAGTATCACCATACCAAATTTTATCAAAATCGCGCAATCCGTTCTAATTTTTATTTTTTATTTTTTTTAATATTATTTATACTGTGTTTCTAACTGCTATGGTCATTTACACAGAAAAAAGATTATTTAAACTTCAAGAGCGTACAGTGCAAACCAGTGCAACTTTTAATGGGGCAAATTTATCTCAATCGTCTTATTTAAAGCCATAGTATATGTGGTAATGCGTTGTAAAGACCTTTAAAGACCTTTTAGGGCCACCCTGGGTAAATAATTATATTTTCCATTAATTTGTAAGCTCTCTATCGGTCTATCTGATATGGTTTTGGTATTTGAAAGGCTAAGTTCGTTAATGATTAGAATCGGTCAAGGTCATTTATATTTATTTAATTATATCTTTTATATTACTCGAATTTTTATAATTTTGTCTTTCCCGTAATTTCCCAAATATTTGTTTTCTTTTATTGAAATTCTACGTTGCTTTTTTTCATTTTTAAAATATACACTTAGGTACTTTATAATAGTGTATACTGTGTGTTTTGGACAGCTTTTCCTATAGAGAATCAATGTTAAATATTATTTATTACTGCCTGGGCGTGTGGTACTGTATCAAGTTAGTCAGTAGATATGTGATGAGAGTACACTTTAGTAGTTTAGTATGTGCATTGTGCATCACAATATTCCAACTCTTAAATGACAAACAAACAACCATACGCATACAGTATAGCTGCTATAAGATGACTGACAGGCAGTAATAAATAATATTTAACATTGATTCACTACAGGAAAAGCTGTCCAACACATACTGTATATGAATTTGTAGGAACAGAATATCTCAGGATCGAAAATCGTCATAAAAATAAAATAAATTAGTATATTGAAAATTAAGAAATTGCTATTTGCGAACTTAATGATTTTGGTTTTAATTAATTTTAGTAAAATAATAGCTATGGAAATCATTTTTCATCGCCCTTTTGGCATTATATCGGCGGTTAAAAAAGTGAACAGATTGGGTATGTTTACCGAATACGATGCGCGTTATATTTCGACGACGCGATTTAATTTTAAGTGTTTTTCATATATAGGAATTGTCGTTTTGACAGAAAGCGCAGCAGCAAAATGCAACGCGTATCGTGTTTGTGAACCGCAGCCATTGGTAATTTTATTTTAACAGCGAGAGTCAAGTATTTGAAAATATTCGGTACGTGTGCTTTTTCATAACCATTTACATTATAATTAACATACATAGGATTTGTAAAGCCGAGGCTCGACAGTTTGGGTTAGTGTGAATTTTGTCCCTACAGGACATGAAAAATAGAACGAATCTACGTAAAAGTAGAACGAATTTTTTTAATTAAAAAGAAAGAATATATGTATCTCCTGAAGCAATGTCCCAATTATATATTTATATTTTATATATTATACCGAGTATTGTAAAATTATTTTGCAAGTTCATCTTAGTTTAAATTTTTGGGAAATAGTGGAGAAAAACAATTATTTTTTCATAGATAAAAATGAATTCTATGAATCTTCTTGAATCTGGCCATGCTTTACCAGATAAACGATTTTAAAACGGAGATGAAAAATTTCGAATAAAAATGTTCGTATAAATATTGCATTAAAGAATAATAGCGGTGATAATTTTAATCTAATAAAAATGAAATTTCGTATCTGAAATGCTTTAGTATTGACAGCCAAATTCGTTAAGAAGTAGAATCAGTTAAGAGGAATGGAGGCATAAAGGAAGAAGAAGATTCAAAATATAGAATATTGCTCTTAGTATTAGAAATAACTAGTTTAAAAAAAGGTATAAAAATGTAACCCAGAAATTTAAAATGTTCTTATGATGTTATTTTGGCTAGATGAAGAAATTACGATATGCATTTATTAAAATAATTAATAATATTATAATTATTTTAATAAATGCATGTCGTAATTTCTTCATCTAGCCAAAATAACATCATAAGAATATTTTAAATTTCTGGATTACATTTTTATACCTTTATATATATATATATATATATATATATATATATATATATATATATATATATATATATATATATATATATATATATAACTTAAGTTTCTGATCCCGAAGATTAATTAAAAAAATTATTTATTTTCAATTTAATCAACATTTACAAGTTAATTAACACAATAATATTTCGATCGACAATAGTTTTAGCTTTACAAAAATTAGAAATCAAATCATGAAAACAGGTGTTGCGTTTGCCATTATATTGGCAATTAATTGCTGACAATGCTCTCCACGTGTTTTGTACAAAGGAAGTTAATTTATTTCAATAAAATAATAATTTGATGATTAAAGAATTTCTGTAAATAAAATAGTTAATAAAATAAAAATATTATATTGATTAGTACAGGTCCGTATCCATAACTCCTCCACCCTCAGTTTGGACAATAGGCGAAGTATTTGACTATTGGACACGTTTAGATGACGGGCCAATGAAACTTGATTGCTGGTTCAGTTGTATTCGTAAAGTGGGCTGATGGTTCTTCTAGATTAGATTTTCGGTTGTTGCAGAATTTTACTGATTTGATTATAACGTAGAATACGATGGTACAGCAAACCATAAATGTTAGTACACAAAGTCAGTAATTTTTAATTTCGTTGTGGGTATGTAGTAGTTGGATTTCTTGTCTATTTTTAAATTGGAAGTTTTTTAGTTGTTTTAGCGTCGGTTTTCGAATAATATTTGTAGAATTTATTTCATTAAATACTGCTGGTATGATGTGGACTTCGTCCCAATAAACGTTCGGATTACTATTGTAACGGATGTGATTGATTTCCAGTTGGCAATTTTCGTAGTGGATTAATATTGTTCCTTTAATTTCTTGATGACGTTTACTGCATGTACTAGTAACATTAATTGATGGGGAGTTTATAAGTAACATATAGTTTGGTTCAGGTTGACTAATTTCCAGGTATTCTTGATTTTCTATTATAGAGCATTGAGCTGGATAACCACGAATGATATTTGCAATACATTTTGATTCGTTGATTCCTGTTCTATAGGCTCCTTGTGGACAATAGTATGTTCCTTCTATTTTTGGACATTTTTCATCCAGATATTGAATGTAAAACTCACTCATTATTGTATACGGTTTGGGGAGTATTAATCCTTGTGTTTTGTTAATTGGTAAGGGTATTAGGTGATAATGTGAAAAGTTATCTTTTGATAGGATTGGAACTTGAATGTTGAAGATTATATTGGTGTGGTTGTAATAAGCTTGTAATCCTAGTAGTTCGTAAATTTGTTCGTTACTATTGAAATGAACTGATTGTGTTTTTAAATTTTCAAAAATAAAATCAATTTCGTCGGGATTAAGTATTTGTTTGGAAATTATATTGAGTTTCGCTAATACTATGGCTTCCATAATATTATTTAAATGATTTAGTAACAAATCGATATTATAATTAATCTGGTAAATATACTGAATGTATTGAATGTCTTCCTCGTCTGTTTTGATTTCATTAAGAAATTTAGATTGATACAAGTTCGTATAGTTTTCTATAACTGTTTGTTGATCATTAATGTGGTTAGTAATATTTTGAAATCTGTCCATCATTTTTTGATTGATTTTGATTTGGTCATTGAGTCCTCTATTAATGTCATGTTGGTTTGTTTTTAGTGTGTTAATTTCGTCGTTTAATCGAATTGCGTCATTGTCGTCCATGTTGCCAGAAATACATTTTATAATTGAACCTAAACCGTTAATTAGTCCTCTTTTCAATCGTTGTTTGGGTAGCAAGGTTTGGTACTTTGTCTGTAATTCTTTGTACTTCATACGAGTGGTAATTCTAAGGAGTTTAACCGTTTCATGATTTTTAGAAGATGGTATTTCAAGTGATGTTCCTATACGTTCTATAAGGTTCTTGAGTTTTTCTAATTCTATTATGTGAATGAGTTTATCGTGCGTCATTATTAATCTAGCTGTTCCTATTTTTATGGGGAGTAACCCGTGGCTATTTTCTAGGTCCTGCATCTCCATTTACTGATTTATTACTATGGGTATCCTGAAATTTACGTGTCTTTTTTAATTTTTGTTTATGGGCTTTGCTATTTTTATTTGTGATAATTACTGCGGTTTTATCACTCTTTATTTAGTTCTTTTAAATCTTGGTTGTAATTTGCTAAATCGAGCTTGATTATTGGTTTCATAAGCTATATCGTTTGGTTTGTACGTTGGGAGTGGGTCTTTTTTTTCGTTTAATTTTTTGATTGTCTTTTCTTTAGAGTTTCATTTTAGTATTAAGATTTTCGTAAAGCGATTTTTGAAAATCATTTAGTTTGTTTAAATAATCATGAACATTTTGATAGTTTAAATTTTTATTGAATTTATAAGTTCTGCCGAAAAACAATTCGTATGGGGTGATTTGAGTTAGTGAATGTATTGCGTTATTGTATGTAATTAAAGCTTCTTGGAGGATATCATCTGCTTTTGGTGGTGGTTTCCTACAATAGATTATTCTCCAGATTTCGCTCAAAGTAGAGTGGAGTCTTTCAACAGGAGCATTTCCGGTTGAACTTTGTGGAGTAACATGGTGTAATTCGATACTATATTGCGCGCAAAAGTCTTTGAAAATACTGGATGTAAATTCCCTGCCTCCATCACAAATTACCTTTTTCGGTATACCATAGTGTGATATAAAGTTTCTTAAAGCTATAATTATGCAAATACTTGTTCGCGACTCTAGAATGTAACCGGATGCGAATTTTGAAAAGTTGTCTAAAATAGTTATAAATTTTTCATTTTGTATAAAGAAAATATCGATGTTTACAATATCTAAGGGTTTTTCTGGCGTTTCGGTTTCTTGCAAAACTAAATTTTGAGGCTTTCTATCGTATTTCATTGTTTGACATATTTCACAATTATTCAAGATTTTAGTGATTTTGTTTTTCATGTTCAGAAAATAATACTCTCTTTTCAAATGTATTAGGGTTGCATTAATACCTCTATGATTACTCTTGGAATGGTAGTTTTTAATAATTTCGTCTTGTTGGTCTACGTCAGTAATGTCATTTAAAATCGTTGTACATCGTATTAATTTAAAAGTTTTAGAAGATGAAAATAATGATGAATAGACTGATTGGATTATTGAAAAAGTTTCGTCATTTGAAAGGGTAGCGGTTAATCTATTTGGGGGTACATATTGTTTAAGTATATTTATTATGTCTGATTCTTCGAAATGGTGTTTTCTAATGGTACGTCTTTGTCTATGATTAAAGATTGTGTTAAGTGTATTTGTTGGTCTTTTATCAGAAGTTTCTAAAATAAGTTGTAATGTAAATTCGTTGATCGGACGTTCCGATATCGGTATACCATCGTCGATATTTTCGTCAGCTGAATGTATAGTGTTTAATGATTTATCAGATTCACTATCATATTGGTTTTTTAATGAGATTGAACTGAATGTTTGGGAATCCTGACTATCTATAGAGATTATAGAATCAGATCCTATACTGACTGAATTTACGTTACACTCTTCTAGTTTGATTCGGCTTAGAGCATCAGCGTTAGTATTCGCAGTGCCTTTCTTGTACAGAATTTGATAGTCAAACTCTTCGAGTTTAAGCCGCCAACGAACTAACTTCGAGTTAGGTTCTTTTAAACTAAACAACCACGTTAGAGGTTTATGATCGGTAATTATATTGAATTTGCGTCCGAAAAGGTATGGCCTGAAATACTTTGTAGACCAAACGATCGCTAATAATTCTTTTTCGATGGTCGAGTAATTTTGCTCGGTTTGTGACAGAGTTCTACTGGCGTAACAAACGGGTTTGTCAGATCCAATAGGCCCTTGGCTCAGAATTGCACCAATGGCATAATTACTAGCATCCGTTGTCAAATTGAAAGTTTTCGAAAAGTCCGGGTATTGTAAAATGGGATCGTTTGACAATATTTCTTTACAAAGTTCAAACCAATTAACGTATCTGTCATTAAATTGAATTTTTTTATCTTTTCTCAGGCATTCAGTTAGAGGTTTAGTTAATTTAGCAAAATCTTTTATAAATTTCCTATAATAACCTAATAGCCCTAAGAACGATTTAATTTCTTTGGGGGTTTTCGGGATAGGAACATTTTTTATTGCCTGTATCAGGTCGGGGTTTGGTTTAATGCCCTCCCTTGTGACAATGTGTCCTAAAAAGCTAACTTCTTTATGTAAAAATTCTGACTTATCCAATTGGATTTTAAAATTTGCGTCACGAAGCTTTTGAAATACGGCTTTTAGGTTTTGCATATGTTCAGTGAGTCCTGTGGAGAAAACAATGATGTCGTCCATATAAACAAGACATATTTTTCCTTGAATTTCTTACGTTATCCATCACCCTCTGGAAGGTTGATGGGGCGTTTTTGAGTCCAAAAGGCATTTTGACGAACTCATAATGCCCGTTGTCTACGCTAAAAGCGGTTTTCTCGATATCTTTGGGATCCACCTCGATTTGGTGAAATCCAGAAGCGAGATCTAACGTACTGAAGTAAGTACTTTTACCTAATTTATCAAGTATGTCCGTTATATTTGGGATAGGGTAGCGGTCGTCTATACTTTTTTCGTTTACTTTTCTGTAATCGACTACTAAACGCCATTTTTGTTTTCCACTGGCATCTTTTTTCTTTGGTACGATCCCAATTGGAGATGACCATGGACTATAGCAAGGCCGAATTATTCCCTGTTCTAATAAATTTTGAATTTGGGACTGAACTTCTTCTTTGTGCACATAGGGGAATCTATAAGATTTAGTATATATTGGTATAGTGTCTGTTGTAGCAATTTTGTGTTTGATTTGATTTGTAAATGACAAATTTTTACCTTCTTTAAAGAAAATATCATCAAAATTTCTACATAACTTTCAAACAGCTGATTTTTCTTCACTATTAAGATGATCTAATCTAATGTGTGAAATAGAATCATTTTGTGTTTCGTCGATTTGACATGTGATATTGAAATTATTGATTTCTGCGTATTTACTTAAAAGTTCGACTTTAAGTGGTTGGTCAATATAAAATTTACTATTATTTTCACTAATGTTTGTTACTTCAATATTACTGAACCAATTTTCCGATCGATAAACTCCTTCACTAATTAAAAATTTGTCATTTATTCTGTTAGGTTTTACGTAAATGTCACCTGATTGAATGTCTACGGGTAATTTAATGAATTTCTTTGTGAGACTGGGGATTTCAAAACAATCTGACATAAAGTTTGGTTTGAATAGTAGAGGAATTTGTGCGTTCACGGTTTCTAAAATTTTATCTTTTAAATTTACTTTGGCTTCTAATTTTTTCATAATGTCTAAGCCGATGAGGCCATCGAAATAGTTGTGAAATTTGAACAAAGGAAAGTTGAATCACCCTGTATATTGAATTCATAAAAATTTGGAATTGTTATTTCTTCGTTTATTACATGGTCGTTTAAAATTGTTTTAATTAATGCCGGTTGGCGTTTTTTTTATCTACAGGATCAATAAATTCGGGGTTAATAAAAGATGATGAAGCTCCTGTATCTATTAAAAATTTTAGTGGTTTGCCAAATGGGGATGAGATGTGTATGTATGGGAGACTGTTACCGTGTTTGTTTATATCTAGGTAGCCTGATTGTCTGTAGTGTCGTTCTGAAAATTTTCGTCAATTTCTGGATCGTCTAAATTTTCATTTGTCGCAAAGTCTGTAGGGTAATATTGGTCTAATGGTTCGTAGTTTTGATAGTCTTGAGTGTATGAAAAGTAGTGCTCTTCCTGATAATTTTGATCTTCGTATGTTTCGGGTTGAGTAATTGTATGTAATTCTTGGCTAGTAAAATTTGGAGGTCCGGTAGGTTTGAAATAGTTATTATATGGTCTACTAGTTGGTCTGCGTGAATTTCCTGATCCTAAGTCCATTGGTTGTGGATATGATTGTTTGTTGGATTGTTGTGTTTGGAATGGTTGTGAAAATCTGGGTGGTTGTTGTGTATGAAATGGTTGTGCGAATCTAGGTGCTGTATACTGGGGTTGGATAGGTCGTCTAAATGGATTATTTTGGTAATTTATGGGTTTGTTAAATTGATTTTGTTGGTGATTTTGGAAATTAGGTCGGAACGTTTGATATTGTTGAAGATTTGGTGGTTTGTAAGTCATTTGTTGGTTTATTTGTGGGCTGTATGTTTGTAACGGTCTATAACTGTGTCCTAAAGGTTTTTTAACTGTTTGATGAAGAACTGATGTGTTATTTTTCATATAATAACAATTTTGTTCTTTTATACAATATGAAAAAGCTTCCATTAAAGTTTTAGGTTGCATAGCTCGTATGGTTGAACCTAAAGGTTCTCGTAGACCAGATAGGAAAACATTCAAGCACATATCGTTGTAGAGTTTTTGTTTAGATTCGACAAGGTTTTTCTATTTCGTGAATTTGTATGTGGTTTGTAATATTTGAGAAAATTTCTATAATTTTGCTATAAAATAATTATACCGTATCATTATTTTGTCTAAGCGCGTGAAGATCCCTAATTAGAGAAGATTCGTTTCTCTTATCACTATAGTGCATTATTAAATTATCTTTTATTTGGTCCCAGACAATTGGGGTTCCATACATATTTAATACTTCGTTTGCTTCACCTACAATTTTATTCCTAATAGCACGAAGTAAAATTCTGCCATAAGGGCTGTCCATTACGTTTGAATTAAGAAATGATGTAATTTCTTCGACGTTATTTATAAAATCGTAGAGTAAACGTGGATTTCCATCGAATTGTGGAAGATCCTTAACGGCATCGGGAATTTTTAAATTAGCAACAACATCTGCTGGTGTAATCACTTGTGAAATTGGGGGTGTCATTTTTAAATTATTGTTGTAATTATTATTTAACGAAAAATTATTATTAAAAATCAAATTTGTAGTATTATAATTAGTGTTTTCTAAATTTAAATTGTTATTTATGGTTAAATTTTTTAGAGAATTTATAATATCGTTTTGTTCTAAATTATTAATTATTCTAATTTGTGATTCCTGATCTGTGTTCAGCAGCGTTTCAGGTTCACTAACGATATCGGTATCAGTTACGTTTTCAGCGTCGCTACTATTACCGGATGTTCGATTTCTGTATTGCAAGCTTGGATCGGATTTGTTAAAATTAGAATCAGAGGACATAAGAAAATTTTGTTTGTTTTGTTTTTAAGAGTGAGTATTATAATCAATAAATGGACTTACATGAAAAATAGTAGAAAACTGCTATTCATTTATTGATTACTGTAGGTCCGTTGAACCAAAGGATTGAAATCCACCACAATGATGTTCGTTGATTGTGTGTTCTCGCTCTCGTTGATGGACGTACCACAAGTCGTATGGTAAACCGCCAGCGATTGTTACAACAATGATAAACCGTCAATGTTTTCACAGGATACGACAACGTTTTCAACGACCGATTACTTTAAAAGGTTGTTCCCGGTTTTTTGAACAAGTCCTAACGACTGCGCCACTTAAGTTTCTGATCCCGAAGATTAATTAAAAAAATTATTTATTTTCAATTTAATCAACATTTACAAGTTAATTAACACAATAATATTTCGATCGACAATAGTTTTAGCTTTACAAAAATTAGAAATCTAATCATGAAAACAGGTGTTGCGTTTGTCATTATATTGGCAATTAATTGCTGACAATGCTCTCCACGTGTTTTGTACAAAGAAAGTTAATTTATTTCAATAAAATAATAATTTGATGATTAAAGAATTTCTGTAAATAAAATAGTTAATAAAATAAAAATATTATATTGATTAGCACAGGTCCGTATCCATAACTTATATATATATATATATATATATATATATATATATATATATATATATATATATATATATATTTATATATATATATATGTATATATATAATAATAATAATAATGAAATTCTTCCAACAAAAAATTTAGATCAATGCAATTTACCTACATTATTTCAAAGTTTGGATCTTATTCATTTTATCCCTTCTTATTCATTAAATGGGAGTCCTTTTCGTCCTTTAAATCCTTGACTCAACCCAACCCATCCCAACCCAAGTCGTATGTGAACATCAGTCTGGCAAAATTTTTCCCATGAAAAGTACCCGGGTACTTTTTTTACCCCATGTTCACATTTGTTCTTGATGGGCCTAGTTATGATTTTTTAATTATTTTTATTAATTTTACGAATTCATTTAGATTAAAAAACTCCTTATATTAAAAAAGAAAAGTAAAATAAATCCTGGTATAAAAGTGAGGTATTTAATCTGGCTACTTTTGAACACATTGTATTATATACATATATTGAAAAGACTTTATATTCTTTTTTGGCTGTTAAACAGTAGTAAACCAGCTAACTTCTCATTACAATTTGTTTTAACTAAGTAAAAGTGAAACATTAATTCACTTATTATTGTTAATTAAACTGAATTTGCATTTACTTTGAATTATACGTTCTTAACGATTACTTTTCAATGCAACAATTTAAACCAGACAATTATTTTAATGATCTAACCACAACTGTATTTAATTTATTTTAATTAAATATGCGAGAGTTATCTAGAAATAGTGTATGGTGCTAGTTTTCTAACACTAAATGCCTACTTAGAAGATTTAAAATTTTAAATATTTATACATCATCAATTTTACATTAATAATAGTTATTACGTCACTTATAAACTATATATTTTCTAGTCAATAGTCTTAGATAGCTCGCGAACGACCGTGGTCGGATGAGCGCTCTTTCAGGCGAACTATGTGAACTAGTTCGTCAATAATTCCGCTCTTAGTTCAACATTAAGAAAAAGAATTTGCAAAATAAAAAAATATAGCCTTTTGTGTTTTTAATTTTCTTTATTTATATAACATAATCAAATAAATAATATAAAAGTTTAAGAAACTAAAATCCGACTGCGAAAAGTATATTGCACATTTTCGGAATCTTCTTATAACATAACCCTTCCTTTTGGCTTTGCGGTAGTCGGGTAATTAAGATTTAATCTCGGAATGAACACTGACTCAAGTCTCCTATAATCACGTTTCCGCGTCTTATTCCGCGGATATTCGAGAAGAAAGATCGCAAAAATAGTTTTTTTACAAATATCTCGTTTGCTATGCATCATTTTTACATATTTAATATCTACAGATATTGAAAGAAAGTACTATGGTTTGTCTCTCGAATATTTATCGATTGTCAGGATTTCAATTTTCGTCTTGTGCCCTCTCGTTTCGCTGACTTATTCTCGTCTCGTCTCGTTTCTCTCGTCTCTCGTGGTGTCACTAAAGATATTATCATAATTTTAACCTTAGCAAATTAATTTGCGGTTACTGGAAAAGTATACCAATCGCATGTTTTGTAAAAAAGATTCATTATTCTTTCTTTCTATTCTTGTTTTCAAAATATTCCGAAAATTAAAAAACATTTTACCTACATCATCCATCGAAATTACACGCAGCAATTTCTATTGAGGTGACTTTGTAGAATATTAAAGCACATACAACATTTATACTAAATTCCTAGCTTGCAATAATTTTTCTATTTGTGTTTATTGCATTATTTATGAATTCATTTTATATTTCAGATTTATCGATATTATTCTGAACAAATCACTACCATCTATTGCGATTGCGTTGTAAAACCGTTGTATTCGGTAAGTTACTTATTTTTTTGTTATATATTTTACTCTGATTGAGGTCCAAAGCTGTGTCAATCTTTTATTTTAATCTGATAAACAAGATTTTCGAAGGTGCTTGGTTGTAAAATGGGACAATAAATTGTTACAAGCAGTTATTATAAACTAATTAGAAAATGAAATGTTTTTGGCATACAAAATTTATCTGGTACTTTGACTCATTGTTATCAAAAAAAATCTTGTAATTTTTTCGTAAAACCTATTGTTATCCTAGAAAAAATTGCCAAAGTTTTAATAAACCAATAAGAACAGAAACCAATGACAGACTTTTTTTTTAGTACTTTGACTCTTTTCTAAGCAAAAAAAGTATCTTGTGATATTTTCGTAAAATTAATGGATTTTCCGGAACCATTACCATTACCTTCGTAAAATAGCGAATTGTCACAAACTATGATAATTTTTTCCGAGACATCATGGATTTAACGAAAAAATTGCGAAATAAAATAGAATGAATCAAAATACCAGAAAAAATTTCTTAAAGTTAAAATAATGCAATAATAACAGCAAATGAATCCGTGTACGAGAGGAAAATTATAACAATGTATCTAGACTAGTAAAGAAGGGCCTTTTTCGAATTCCACTTCGCCTTCTCAGAAAATTATGAACTTGGTATCATTCAATTCGTAATTGCATCTAGAAAGTTTTTGAATAAGTTGAAGTCCCGCGTAAAAAAATTGCAAAAGTTATAAACAATTTTGTAAAAATGAAAGAAGGGAGCAAATATCTCAAAAACTATTGTAGATATCGGAAATCGAATAAAAGATTTAGCAGATTCTTAAAGAGCAGAAAATTTTCTAAAAAAAGTTTCAACTGCCGGACCTGTGCCACTAATATTTATAATTTTAATTGAGATGAAAATAGGTATTGAAAACGAATGATTCGGTCTCAGCTTGATTCAGATATTTGAACAAAAAAATTTTTTTAACCCATTAAATATGAATTTTCTAAAAAAAAGTTTAAACTTCCGGACCTGTACTACCAATATTTATAAATTTAATTGAGATGAAAATAGGTATTGAAAACGAATGATTCGGTCCCAGCTTGATTCAGATATTTGAACAAAAAAAATTTTTTAACCCATTAAATATGAATAGTAAGGAAAGATAAAATGAACGTACTTACTGGATAGTGCAACAAATAATAATCCGTCGGAAAAAATTTGTACCCCAATTTTTCCATTAACTATGCTTTTGTTACTTAAAAAATTGTTCCAATCTGGATAATTTTTAAAATAAAAGTTTAAAATAAATAATAGAAGTAAAACTTGTTTACTTCCGGGAGCCATTCTTTGAAGGATTTAAAAAAGATCCCCGTTGGAAAATTTTAAAAATTTGTATTTTCCATTTTTTTATAAACAAACCATAATTCAAAACAAAAATAAAGTAATGATATATTATTTTCATTCGTAATTTATTAAAATTTTTAGTTAAAGCTTCGTTTAATAGCTCAATTTGTTCATTGGTTAATGGAAAATAAAAAAGACTTGAAGTGGTCTTGTATCTTTAATAGTTTAAAAGATATTTAAATTTTAAAGTCGCAATACTTTATGTTTTGAATTTTTCCGTATCTTTGTTTATTAATAAAAAAATGGAAAATCAAAAGTTTTAAATTTTCCAACAGGTATCCTTTTTATATCCTCCAAAGAATAGCTCGCAGAAGTAAAAAAAAAATTCCAGACTTTTATTTTTAAAATTATCCAGATCGTTATTTTGGACGGTTTTTCCGATTTTTCTCAAAAACTACCGATCTAATTTCAATTTAAGATACGTCAGCGATAGGTTTTTTTGATACCTATAACTTACTCACTTAACTTTTCCTGATCGGAGTTTTTTTTTGATTCTCAGAAAAAACATTTTTTTCAATATATTCTGGTAATATGCCAACAACTGGTTCTGATCCAAAAATTACTCAAGCGGGTGGTGATCCCCTCCACTATTTATTTTAATAGTGAATTTTTTTTAAATCTTCAGAGGAAAAAGGCTAATTAGGAAGTTGCTCATTTTTATTTAAAAATTGTTTTTTATATCGTTTTCTTTAAAATTATTAAACTATACGAATATTTAAGATGTTCGTGACAAAATTTATTATTAAACAAAAATTTTAACGAAAATCTTAAATATTCGTTTAATTTAATAATTAAGATGGATTTTCGTCAAGTAACAAACCACGCATTCGGTATAAAATTTTATTTTAAAGACAACAAATAAATGATTGAAAATAAATTGTTTTTTTAATTTTTTTTATAAAAAATAAATTATTGGCGATTTTTTAATTTGTATTTAAACGTTCTTTACTACTAGTTAAATGTTATTGAAGTTCAATTCCAATCCTTCTCATCTTGGGGACCCATGTATTCTTGGATATCGTATCCAGGAATTTCAAGTCCTTGGACATCGTGTCGACTGCGTATTGTTCCCATTTTTCTTTTCCTATAAAAATAGTAACAAAATTTATGAACGATCTCAAGTAAGCATTATAGGTACTAGCAAAAATGGACCAATTTTTTAAACTATTAAATGTTTTAAAACTCGCAGACTTATTATAAATCATTATAAATAAAAAGATCATTACAAATAATCGCACCAAAAACAAAAATTTGAAAGGGGCAATGTTTCCGTATACAAAAAGTATTGATATCCCACAAAAAAAAACAAAATTTGTTGACCTTTGACCTTGAATATTTATTAACGCGATCGCGATCTCGTTCTCGATTTTCAATATGTTTTTCAGAACGTCGAAATGAAGCGATTAACAAAAAAAAATTGAAGCTTCCATTTTCTGGGTACTGAAGCCATATTTATGACTAAAATCATTGGACTATTGATTAAGATCATAGACAAGGAAACCGATAAGAATTCATAGCGATAATTGCTAATAAAATTCTTTTTAAACCTTCTATTTCTAAGATATTTAGCCGTACCGGGACTGATTGAACATCATCGACATTATTTCCCCTAAACTAAATTTATTTCTGCAAAACTGTGACGTAATAAAATACCTCAGTATCTGATTGCATCGAATGAAAATCTTATAATGAATGATCTGTGAAATGACTTGTATGAATTTATAATTGAGACATTTGAATTTTTATAATGAAATAATTAATTTTGGAATGGTCGATTTAAGGTAGAATTTTGTTTGTTTTAATTATTAAAAGATTAAAAGGAAATATCAATAGGGCACCAATTGTTTTAGATAGGACATATTGTTAAAAATATGAAAATTGTACATACTCCGTATCCGATAGTGGTATACCGAAGAAATCCAGCATTGGATTTGAATTGAAAGCTACATACAAGTATCCACTTAAAAGCATCAGTACAAAAGCAACAAAGAACAGAACTAAGAAGCTCACAAGCCAAAAACTCTTACTACACATTGACACATTGTATCTTGAAATATTTCTGGAAAACCATTGTGTCAAAATATATTTAGTCAACGCATACTTGAAAATGTAATTGTGATTAACTGCCTGTTCTAGTCCAGTCCATAGTAAACGTAGTTCTTACGCTGATCGGCGGCGATTTGTGACTCTCTCACCCTTGATTAGCCTATCTTGCCTTTTCCATCAGCCTCCGCCCTAAATGTGTAACTTTGTCTGTGATTCAACTATTCGGAAAGTGAAAATTCACCTCAATAGTATATGCAGTTCAAAATTTTTGAATTATTTATTTCGAAAAGATTTAAATTTCAAACGGTATACAGGGTGTTAAAAATGTGTGACAGGGTATACAGGAGCATATTTTACACTCCAAAATAAACAAAAAACATTCGGTTTTTTTTTAAAACTCACCCCGGTTTAGCTGCAACCCGCCATTTCGTGGGCTTTTTTCTTTTTATATATTTCAAAAACCATTGAACATATTATTCTGAAACTGAGCAAATAACTGTAGCATGTAGCAATACCTCTATTCAATTCGCAATCGAAAAAGTCTTGAAGTTATGCAGCCTGCATTACATTTGAGATGTTAACACAGTGGAAGCGAATTATGAACCGCTGGATACTTGTATAGCCATCTGTTGAGACTCTGATTTCATGGGGTTTGGCCCTTTGCTAAGTACCATAGCATGCAGAGTACGTTGAATGTCTATATATATACGTTCATTTACCGTTCAATCTGACAAGAAGCCATCCATATTGGACAAATTGTGAATTGGGTGATAGAATTATCAACACTATTGGAGTATTATAAAACGTTTTATTTAACTATTTTCTTTGGTTAAACCGTGTAAAATGTTTGTACAATATACAATGCAAGTAAATAAAATAAAATTATAAAGAAATTAAGTGAATAGGCATTATCTTACAAAATAATGTATTCTTTCAGTAAAAATAAACCAAATTATCGACTTTCACTACAATCCTCAGTGAAATATCTAATCGTTTCTCTATGAGTTAATTATTATTAAAAATGTAACTGAAAAGAATCTTTATTACAAATTAACGTTATTCATTATTATAAAATGTCAATTTTGACACAACGCACACTCCAATGTGGGAATATTGGGATATTAGTCTATTCACTCATATATTATTTAAAACACAAAAACGACAAACTGTAGATCGGATCTCGGATGTCGCACGGTTCGTAGGGTATATCGGAAATCCCAAAGGGTCCTTCCTACGCGAAAAACTGTGCTGTATTCTATTAAATCTACTCAGGACACGAGGGTCGAGGACGTGAGGGTCGCCCTACATCGTGCACTTGGGAGTCGCGACGTCCAACGAGGACTGTCTCCACCCAATGTTTCGTAAACTTAGTTTACGGGACGTAGGTATGAGCGACGTGGTTTCACTGATCCTCTACGAATCGTTGCGATGACGATGCCCGATCTATCGATTGGTCTCTGTGTGTATTTTATGGGGTCTAATAAATAATTGTTTATCCAGGTGTAAACCTCCAACTGATAGTACTCGGGTCGACAGAGAGAGATGATACGATGTGTTGGGGATTGGGTTCGTGAAAAATCCTACGATTTCAGGAAGACATACCTGTGAGAGCGTTGCAGCAGCACTAGGACGCCAAAGAAATACCTTCCGCACCGAGTTGAACGAGGTAGGTGACGCCACTGTTGAGACGTGTTGAGTGTTGTTGCGGCAAGTCCATTCAGGTAACACACCAGAAGATGTTGGATTCTGGTTTTGTACGCCTTCGTAATAAATGCTATCCTCGATTATTACTAACCGTAGCGACTTGTGTTGAATAGATATCGTGGCTTATTTATTAGCCACGAAATTGATGTCGCTGGTTATCCAGTGACTGTATCGTGTTCAAACTAGAACCGTATAGTTGATTACTTAATAGTAAATGAATTTAAAAAAAAAAAAAAAAAAATGTATAACGCGTTATAAGACGAAGTCAACTAGCTCGAATTCTGATACATAATGAATGTTTTTTCTTTTAATAATTTGTTTTTGTCCCTCGTCTCGATTCCAACAACATCCTACACGTCTCAACTGTTTCTGGTGGAATAATGTCACCCGACATTATTCTTCAATCAACCTCCGTATATTTTATTTCAGTTAAACATGGAATGGCTTGTTTGTGCGGTAGCGTTTGTGAGGTATTTCGCGTGTCAGCGTCCACAACTCAAGCACAGGGGGTGCCAACTTAATCGTAGTATTTTTTTAAACTAGTTTTTAGATTTTTTAAATTAGTTTTTAGGTTTTTAAATTAGTTTTAAGTTTTTTATATTTTTTCTTGTATTTTAATATAGTTCTTAGGTTTTTTTTAAAATTAGTTTTTAGATTTTTAAACTAGTTTTTAAGTTTTATAGATTTGCTTTCATTTTAATTGTTTCACCTCTCTCTCTCTCTCTCTCTCTATATATATATCTATCTATTTTATTGCTTTTTTGATTTTAATTTGAACTTTGATTCAATGAAATCTGGCCCCAACAATCAGTTTATAATTTACAATTATTGAATTGTCCGGAGTAGTACAATGGACCATTAATAAATGGTTCATAACTCACGCACATAGAGCTCATGAATATCAAAAATGGCGGCCAGTAAAAATTTTTAAAATCAAATATCCAAGAAATCAGTAACTTTAACAAAAGTTGTTACGATAAAAATGTTTTAGCATTTTGAATTACAAATCGAATGACACCTTACTCACCAAAATCGATAAAAAAAATTACGAAATTACAGTTATTTAATAATTTTATTCCTGCAATAATCCTTAAAATTTGCGTAATGTGGTTTCTATCGAAGTATCTAATTGCTTATTTTAATCAGCTGAGATTGAAATTCATTAAACCAAATATTCGTAGATCGCCATTGACGAGAATGTTCTGCTCCGGTCAGTGGCAATGGACTGCCTGCCTCACCGTCTCCAACACTCCAGGCATACCTCTGATCTTGCGACACGTCTTTTCTGCTATCTCGGCTGGGCCTGGCAATTCTATTTTCAGGTGTGGAATATCAATAGATTTCACTTATACTTAATAGATTTTGATTATTTTGGTGTGTAGAATATGCTCTTCTATAGCCGGTCACACATTTTTCTAACACTCTGTATATACAGGATATAAAAAGTTGAAATTTTCGTTGCAGGTAGAATTAAATGTAACTACGTACATGATTTAATTTTCTAGATAAAATGTTTCAAAAGTGTTCAGGCAATAATCGAATTTTTAAAACATATAGTACCAAGAATGTGTACTTGCGCCGTTGATATTTCAACTGGTTTCATCTAGTTTAATATATGTATATATATATATATATATATATATATATATATATATATATATATATATATATATATATATATATATATATATATATATATATATATATATATATATATATATATATATAAGCTGGTAATACATATTTATACTTAAGTTAAGTAGTAGTAGTAAAGTAGATCGCGGTATGGATTTCTTATTTATAATTACCCTACATTTTCTTTTATTTGTTTTTTTTTTTTTAATTCATGTTATATTCATTTCATTTAATAAATACTTAATGGTAGAGTCAAATTAGCATTTTTCAGGCAGATTGCTTGAAACTGCATTTTTTTTAAAAATCGAATTATTTTGACGTCCTAAATATGACCCTAAGTTTTTACGTTCCGAGTCATGTCGGAACAGGGTCAAAATTGAATTTGTTTATAACAAGAAAGCGTTTTTCTGAATATCTTTTTTAAAACTAAAAATTTTAAATAAAATATTATTCAATTCTATATTGTCGTATCCAATAGGCGGTACGGCAAATCAGTACGGTTATTAGGCAGGGGCGCCGTCACCAGAGCATTTGTTCCAGGTACAAATTCGTAGACCTTTTGTCCAATTCCCAAATCAAAGTACTTATTGAATTATTGGCGTTGCGTCCATAAAATACCACTGTCCCAAATTGAAGATGAATTCTCCGTCCAGTGAATATTATGTCCAATTACAATTCCAATAATCTGTCCAATGACTTGATTTTGACTTCGATAATAAGATGACTTGATTTTACTTTTATCAAATCAAATGAGAAAGTTCACCTTTTGAAATTATAACAATTTACTTTTTGGATTTTTAGTTAAAAATACTTTTATTAAAATTATTACTATTAAATACAATAAAATATATAAAATTAAATATATTCTCGCAATTAACAATTTAATTAAGTATCGGAACTAATTTAAACTGATCTGAACTAATCTGAACTAATCTAAACTGATCTGAACTAATCTAAACTGATCTGAACTAATCTGATTTGGCATTGAAGATGCTATTGGTTATATAGTAATTTATTGCTGAATTGCATTATTGGCTATTGACGTCAATCATCCAGGTGGACAAATGCAGATGTTCACGATGCTACATATCCTCCCCCTTATTGAAAGTTTGGCTCATATTTTGTTAGGGACAAACTTTTCGTTATCCTTGGTAGGTACTGAAGAGAGCGATTTTGAATATCTTGTTTTTCTTGCGACCACTTGTTGTTGCGGCGGAGATTGCAAATAGATATTTGTACTTGAATGTACTGGAGAACCACTTGGATTTGAACTGTCATCGTCTGATGTGGTAATTCGTGGATTATAGTAAACTAATTCGTGTGTTGGCCCGGAGGGCTGGTAATGAGCTGTTTGGCGGCTACGTTGACCAAAACAACAATTGATGAATGTGTTTGAAGATTGACCATTTGGTTTGATTTTCTTCCAGAAATATTGAATAATTTTGAAGCGTATTAGAAAGTAAATGGTTGCTAATACGGTTGCGGAGATTCCAATAACTTTTGCGTAATGTAGGATACCATTTTCATACTGTATGAAGAAGGGTTTATTTAGTTCTTGTTGTAGTTGTTCGTCAAATTGATTGAGACGATGCTGTGCGTATTTAAGTTCGTCTAGGTCCAGATGAGTTAGTTTTACAGGATGCAGTGCGTACATTTTCAACATGGTTTCGTTGAGTTTGTTAGTTTTACAACAGTCGTCTTCTGTTAAGTCGATGTCCGGAATGAAATCTTGGAAGGTTGAGTTTCGTATTAGTGTTTTAGATTCTAATGTGACGGTGTCGGTAAATGCTCGACAGTCTTGTTTGAGCGTGATTATTCCCATTTTATTGATTATTGTTGTGTAGTCATCTGATTCGTTTTTGCATAGAATTGTACAGCGTGTATCTTGTGTAGTAACAAATAACCATCGATTTTGATTTAAATTTTGCCATATTTCCATACTTGTGTGAACGTTGTTTACTTCGCAAACTGGAGGTATAAATTTGGTTGTCATTTGGTACAGTGCGGTTTCGCAATTATCTTCAGGTCGCTGATATGATATTGTAATTTCGTTGCAGATGTATTGTTGATCCAAATATTCTTTACATTGGTCCAAATTTTTAAGTAATGCAAATTGTGATCTACTTTTTGACACAAGGAGATAATCATGGTTTATTTTTAGGAAAGTGACTATTTTAGGATTTTCTTTACTTGGTGTGGGTAATGGATATATTTTTAATACATTGTATTGGTCTGAAGTGACTACCGGTACTTTCATTATGATTACTAATTTGTCGTGAGTTAAAAATGATTTTAATTTTATGATTCTATAGTATGACTCTAAATTTTGCCAAGTAGGTTCGAGTGGTAAATTAAATTTGACTGATTGTTGAAGTTCGTGTAATAAGGTTTTCGGTGGTAAGATTCGGTAATTTATTATTCCATGTCTAGATAATGTTAAGGAGGTAGTATAGTCATTTAATTGTCGTTGTACTTCGTCATTTATTTGTTTTATTAACATCAAATGAGAAATTAAATCGATTTGTAATGAATTTTTATTAACAATTTTAGTACTGTCTTTCATGTAAGAATTAAATGTATTGATATTTTTATTAAGTTTGTCTTCTATTTCGTTTAAGTTTAACATTGTGCGATTAATGTTTCTAACGGTATCTGTGATTACTCTAATTTGTGATTGCATTAAAACGTGAGTTTGAGTTTGATCGTTAATTAGGTCGTCAATTGATGCTTTATAGAATTTAGCGTCGTCAGCGTCAGGTATTCCAAAGAGCCATTTAATTGGGTAGCTTAAGCCGTCAATAAGTCCTCTTCGTTTTCTTTTGTTGTTTAAGTGTTGTGATTTTATATCGTCAAACTGACTTTGTAAGTCGTTAATTTGGTGTTGTAAAAGTGTTAATGTCATTTTACACGTGCTTGCTTCTTTTATGTCGATAAGGTTACAATATGATACGGAGTCTGTATAAGTAGTTTGAGAAACTTTAAGCATATACTTAATTTTATAAATATCAAAAAAATGAACTAAACTAATGTATTGATTAGATATTTTGGCTTCGCCAATATGGTTATAATATATTCCAGCGGATTTATTTAAGAACTGGATATCAAATGTTGCTGGGGCCTTCGCCAGGGTCCATATGTTTTTCATCGAGTGTAGGATTATTATTAACCAAAGAGTTTTCATCTGAAACAAAGAGTTTCAGTTGGTTTAGGTGATATGTACGAAGTTTTTGTCTACTGATTCTAATAGTGGCTGTATTGTTGTTGTGTCGTTGAGCGACTTTGTATGGGCCTTTATAAGATGGCATTAGTTTTAAGTTATGATGGCTTTTTTGTTTCGCATCATACAACAATACTAGATCGCCTTCTTTTATTGGACTTTCTTTTGTTTTCTTGTCATAGTAGTGTTTGTTTACTTCTTTAGAATGAAGTAGATTTTCTTTAGCGGCTTGCCTTATAGTTTTAGCTTTATTCAAAATATCTTGGGTGAGATTTTGATAGGTTGGAAGTTGTTTGGGTTTTTCTAATGAATGTGGAATTTTTGGTTCTCTTCCAAACACAAGAGTGTATGGTCGTTCTTTTGTCGATCGATTTTCATGTGTATTGTAAGAATGGGAGGCTAAATACACCAGTTCATCCCAATTTTCTAAATTTGATTCCACGTAAGTTTTTATAAAGGTTTTTATTGAGGCGTGAGACCTTTCAATGCTTCCGTTACTCTGAGGGTGGTAAGGTGTAGTAAGTTTGTGTTTTATTTCCAAAATTTTATTAATTTCTTTAAATAAATTATTTAGGAAAGAAGTGCCTTGGTCTGTCAGAATAGAATTAGGGAATCCAAATATGGTACAATATTTGACCAAATGTGTTGCACAAGTTAGTGCTGAAGTTTCGACAATAGGGTAGGCTTGTACAAATTTTGTTAATTCGTCTTGAAATGTTAATATGTATCTATTGTTATTTTTTGTGATGGGATATGGTCCCATTATATCAATTGCTACTGCGTCTCCAAAATCGTTTGCCGTGGTTGAGATTACCATAGGGGTTTTTAGATTCGTTTTCTTAACGGTTTGACAGGTTTGACATTTCTTTATATAGGTTTCAATGTCCTGTTTCATTCCTTTCCAGAAATATTTCCGTTTAATTTCCTGGAAAGTCCGATTTATACCCGGGTGGCCGGATAGTATATTGTCATGGTATTCTTTTAATATTTGGGGACGTTGTTCTTTGGTTGGATGTATTAAATCTCCGGTTATTAAATTAATTTTGATTTTCTGACGATTTAAATATTGTAACATTGATTCAAATGTATTTTGTTGGATTTTGTTACATATTTGGGGTATATTTATAATATTGATTTCGGTTTCGTTATTAAAATTTATTAGCAAAAATAAATTACTTATGGATTTGTATAAGTTTTCATATGTTATTTCATCTCTAGCTCTATCCTTTACGAACATCAGATAGAGGTTTTGATTTTCGACTGTGGTTTTTAGTTTAGCTATTTCACTTATTTTATTAGTTTTTATTTTAGATAATTCACATTCAGTATTAACAAAGAATGAATGAGCATTATTTTGGGATAAGTCCGTTGAGTACGGTATCACCAAAGTTTTTATTTCGTCGAATGGTTTATTAATTTTTGGGAAATTTTCTATATCTAAATTTTTCTGATGATATAGTTTAAAATCTTCGTATGATAGAGAAAGTGGTGTTATATTTAGAACAGGGCGTGATAAGGCATCTGCGTTAGAGTTAGCTTTTCCAGGTTTGTAGATGATTTTGTATTGATATTCGCTAAGTTTTAAACGCCATCTAACTAAACGGCTAGAAGGGTCTTTGCAGTTCATTAGCCACTGTAAGCATTTGTGGTCACTAATAATTTTAAATT
Organism: Nineta flava; assembly: GCA_963920215.1. Lineage (NCBI taxonomy): Eukaryota > Metazoa > Arthropoda > Insecta > Neuroptera > Chrysopidae > Nineta > Nineta flava. Next base: position 85,047,354 of record OY986040.1, on the reverse strand, counting down.
CCTGTCCATAGAGATAGGGACGGAAGTGTTTACAGCTTTTCACGATAGAGAGAAGTTCTTTTTCTGTGGTACTGTAATTACGTTCTGCGTCGTTGAGAGTTGAAGAATAATAAGCGATAGGTAAATCTTTACCCATTTCACCTTGTGACAAAACACTACCTACTGCATCATTAGAGGCATCGCATGTGAGTATGAATGGCTTGCTAAAATCAGGGTATTGTAGCAATGGTTTAGAAGTTAATATTTTTTTAAATTTATTGAAGGATTCGTGACATTTTTCGTCGAAATTGAATTTTACATCCTTTTTTAGAAGTGATGTGAGTGGTTTTGCGAGTTGTGCATAGTTAGGAATGAATTTTCTGTAATATCCAGTAAGACCCAGAAAAGATTTAATATCTTTTACATTACGAGGTGCTTTCCTTTCTAATATTGCAGATATTTTATCAGGGTTGGGCTCAACCCCTTTATCCGATATCAAATGTCCGAGGTATGCGACCTGTTTTTGTAAAAATTCGCATTTATCGGGCTGAAGTTTCAGCTTGTGTTGTCGTAATGAATTAAATACTCTAGTTAGTTTAATATTGTGTTCTTTTAGATCTTTGGCGAAAATAACGACATCATCCAAGTATACAAAACAATCTTGACCTAAGTTATTGATCAGGACTGTATTCATCAGTCTTTGAAACGTGCTTGGTGCGTTCTTAAGTCCGAAATTCATACGATTGAAGTGAAAATGACCTCGAGGGGTGCTAAAGGCTGTTTTTGGTTTATCATCTTCATGCATTTCAATTTGATGAAAGCCGCTAGCAAGATCTAAGGTTGTGAAATAAGACGCGTTCCCTAATTGATCCAAAATTTCATCAATATTGGGTAATGGAAAGTTATCGGTGATTGTGACGTCATTTAGTCGGCGGTAATCTGTTACGACACGCCATTTTTGTTTTCCCGACGCGTCTTTCTTTTTCGGAACGACCCAGAGAGGCGCTGACCAGGGACTGTCACTATGTTCTATTATTTTTTGTTTAAGCATTTGATCAATTTGTTTTTGAACCTCTTGTTCGTGTATTTTAGGAAAACGATAAGATTTAACCGCTATTGGAGCAGGGTCCGTGACTTTAATTTCATGTTTTATGGTGGGGGTGGAAGTAAGCATGTCTCCATTTAAGAAAAATATGTCATTATATTTCGTACAGATTTCTATTACTGATTCTTTTTCTTCTTGGTTACAATGATCTAATCTGAGATTTGAATGTAAATCCTTTAATCTATGTCCCAAGTTTTTGTTGTTAGATAATTGAAAACAGTATGCTTGTTCCACAGGGGCGTTAATTGGTTTAAGTTTTAATGTTTTTAATGGATTTTTATTTATAACGGGGTAACACTGAGTTTGAGGGGTGATTAATATATGGTTAGGTACAGATATATTATCATCCTCAAGATGCTCCGTAATTACCGTATTATTTGTATTATTTGTAATGAATTGAATGGGTACTTGAGCCATTGAATTTGGAGGTATGTCAATAGTTTTGTGGAAAGTAATTGTATTATCTTTGTAATTAATTTCGGCTTGATTTTTTGTTAAAAAGTCATGCCCGATTATACCATCGTATGGTATGTTTGAATTTTGATTAATTAATTGGAAATCGAAAGTAAAATCGTCATTAGGTTTGAAGAGTTTTACTTTGATTTTTCCGAGAGTTTTGATTCCACCATTTATACCTGAGAGCGTAGTTTGTTGTGAAGTATCGACTTCATTTAAATTATAAATTAAATTATTTGCTTTAATTATAGATACGTGAGCGCCAGTATCTACAAGAAATTTAAATGTTTTATTTATTGACTGGGGAGAATCAAAACTGAATTTTTTATCACCTACTCCATTGCATAAGTGGATGTTATGTAATGAATTTGGTTGCTTGTACTGGCCGTTGGTTGAGAGTTGTCCACAGAGGCGGCCTCGATCTGGGACTGATAGGAGTTTAAATGATTATTTTCTTGTGTTGCTTGGGCTATTCGGGGATTAGGGTTAATATTTTGGCTAAACTTTTTTTTTCTACATTCGGCCTCCGTATGTCCACGATAGTTACAGAAATTGCATTTTTTTATTTCTGAAGTTGAATTGTTTGTATTATTTGAATTTGAATAATTATTATTAGAATTAGAATTGTTGAATGAATTTTTGCTACGACAATCTCGTGTATTGTGTGTTTTTGTTTTACAATTCCTACAGTATTTTGAATTATTTTGATTGTTTGTGTTTGTGCTAGGTTTTTTTAATCGTCCCTCGTTTATAAGGTACGCTTCTTCTTCGCATGCTAACGAGAAGGCTTCATTCAGTGTGTTGAATGGTTTGTGGCGGAGAATTTGAGAAATTTCCGGCACTGTGTGATGAGTGAATCGTCTTAAGGCGATTCTTTGGATAACTCGCTTTTCGCTGTCACGAGTGTGACTAGTGGCTTCTTTGTCTGTTGCAAGAAGGCATTTACTAGTTATTTTGTCAAGTCTGACGTAATATTCTTTAATGCTTTCGTTCGGTTTTTGTTTCGTCGTTTCAAGTTGTTCCATAAGATAGTCGTATGATTCCACGGGTGAATAAACTGCTAATAGTTTTTGTCTAAGTTCGGTATATGTAATAATGTCATTCATATTAATTTTTGTTTTAACCTCACTCGAAACTTTTGAGAAAATAAAGAGTTCTAGCGGCCATCTTTGTGATTGTGAAGCTAGACCTAATGCGTTATTAGCATTTTGTAAGAAATTATTTAATTCTTTTGGATCACCACTAAAATCAGTAATCATACGTGATAAGAAATTTAATGGAATATCTAAGTCGCGATTGTGATTTGAACCGACTGTTTGTACCGAAGCAGAACCATCTTCGGATAATTCTGGTAAATTATCATGATTATTTTGAATTAATTGTTGACGGTTGACGTCGACATTTTCAATAGCGTTTACGTCTGGATTTGACATTGTATTAGAAATATGAATATTTTTTAATAGTTGTGAATAGGATATGATATTTGGAAAATGTGTCATATAGTAGAAAAACAATGAGCGTACTTACTGCGGTTTTTTGGGCGAATTCTTGATTATACACAAAGTATTGAAATACACCAGCTAACCAATATCTGGATCCGCACAGGTTCCCTCCGATATTTTCGTTGCTGTCGTAAAATTCCACCGACTGTCACCAATTTTTATGTCGTATCCAATAGGCGGTACGGCAAATCAGTACGGTTATTAGGCAGGGGCGCCGTCACCAGAGCATTTGTTCCAGGTACAAATTCGTAGACCTTTTGTCCAATTCCCAAATCAAAGTACTTATTGAATTATTGGCGTTGCGTCCATAAAATACCACTGTCCCAAATTGAAGATGAATTCTCCGTCCAGTGAATATTATGTCCAATTACAATTCCAATAATCTGTCCAATGACTTGATTTTGACTTCGATAATAAGATGACTTGATTTTACTTTTATCAAATCAAATGAGAAAGTTCACCTTTTGAAATTATAACAATTTACTTTTTGGTTTTTTAGTTAAAAATACTTTTATTAAAATTATTACTATTAAATACAATAAAATATATAAAATTAAATATATTCTCGCAATTAACAATTTAATTAAGTATCGGAACTAATTTAAACTGATCTGAACTAATCTGAACTAATCTAAACTGATCTGAACTAATCTAAACTGATCTGAACTAATCTGATTTGGCATTGAAGATGCTATTGGTTATATAGTAATTTATTGCTGAATTGCATTATTGGCTATTGACGTCAATCATCCAGGTGGACAAATGCAGATGTTCACGATGCTACAATATAAAAAAAGAAAACAAATAGGACTATGAACATTAAAATCGGTTAATTAGAATTCGAGAAAAACTAAATTAGGACAGTAATGATAAATATTTCTAAAATAAATTTTTAAAAAAAATCCGTTTTACCGTTTTGTTTTCGAAATGTGATAATTAAACATTTTTTTCTCTTTCAAAATTACATTAATTTGTATATAGATATACCTATGCGTATATATGTATTTGTTCTATAACAAAAGCAAACCGATTTTTTATCCTGATTATACACGACAATGCTGGATTTTCCTTAATAAATATAGTTAGTATAGTATTTTTCAACCTAAATAACAGTTGTGGCTTGTAAAATCTTACACTCCTCGCACTAGTGACCTGTTGACATCTACGCTAACAAATACTTTATACATTTTGTCCAAAATCTTAAACTCCACACACTAGTGACATGTTGACATCTAGGCTAATAAATACTTTATTAATATATATTTTTCTCAGTAGATAATTAATATATTTTTCAAGAATTCTAAAGAAAAAACAAAATTTTCAGATAAATATTTTATAATTAAATTTCAAATTTTGCCCCAATTCCTAAAACAATTATTTGTATTTTATAAATACGTATTTCGACTACAAAGTAGTCTAATCAGTATGAATTAGCTAATCGTAACTATCTCTGGGATATGGAGTCAAAGATATGTTACTCGTTGCTAATTGGGTGTGTGTGTCACAAATCATTGTTCTAGGAATATGAGTTCTCTTTGATTATCTTAATAATCTGTATATTAATCTTTTATGTTTGAAACTCATAATTAAAGTTGATGTTAATTTATTATTTATTATATAAAATAAAATATACAGATTTTATTTCGAATTACATTCGGAGTTGGAGTAAAAGCGTGAGGAACTTCGTTCCTGACGAGGGCCTCCCGACCGCACCCACTTTTTTTCTAAAATTTTATTTATGACATTTCTATAGAAACTATAAATTATATTATCTTTGTAAATAAAAACTTGTTTTTTTAATAACAAAAGATAGATATCATTGAGGTATTTAGTATTAAAATGACGGAAGTCGGACATATAAAAATAAAACGTGGCGAAGCTAATAATGCGGGTATAAGCTAATCATGTAATAATTATTATTTTATGTTAAAAGTAGATATTACAAATAAATCAAATAAATGATTTATATAATAGCAATTTCTGTATTTTTTAACCGTTTTCCAAAATTTTTTATACATATTCTTTTTTAAATCATCTACCCACACTAACCATTTTTTTTTTTGAGAGAAAAATTTTTTAGCACACATCAACAAATTCATCCAGTTTAGTTTTTGATGCCGTCCGGTGTTTTGTACAAAAAGTGATTCCTAACTCAAACAAAGCGTGTCACCAAAAAATGTCATTTTTCGTCAAACTTGCTCAACAAAAAAAATTAATCTTCAAATAATTTTCATTATGGTGAAATATTCACCATAATGAATATTTCATTATGGTAAAGGTTTTCGGGGTCGCTGATCAGATTCGTGATCAGCGACCCCAAAAACACCCTTTAATCAAAGTTGGCATTATTGCATTAATTTTTCAAAAATTTCGTCCGCCATTTTGAATTTGGCAAATCTGTGATTATATGGCTTTAAATAGTTTATTTTATTCACTTATAAACAGAAATATCGTTTTTACAATTTTTACAATTTTGTAATGTACTCATGTTACAACCACGTTTTTTATTCTAATTAAATCTTAAACAGTATTGTTCTATATTGAAAAATACTAGATAACTAAAAGTCACTTGATACATAAAAGTCACTAACTAGAAAAATAGAAATGTTCATTTATTCACACCTTCTCTTGAACTTTCAATTTTTCATATAAGTAATAATCCTATTTGTTGAGCACAAAAAATGTGTTTCTTTTTGGACACACCCTTGGTTAGGTTATCTGCTACCATTTCTTCAGTAGGAGTATACATTTGGCTGATTCTATCTTCTCCTTTAAGAAGTGGTGTCTTACATCAATATGCTTCGCCCGTTGCTTGTACGCTGTAGTATATACCAAATCGATTGCTGATTTATTGTCATAATTTATAACAGTTGGATTGTTTACCACTATCGGACCAATTTCTTTACTGAGTTATCGAAGCCACAACGCTTCCTGAGTTGTAGATAGTTGTAGACACCTTGCAATATAAAAACACTAACTGTCATAGAATGTTTGATTTAGTTCGTTTCCCCAATCTGCATCACTATATCCCTCCAAATTCCAATTATCCCTCTTCTAAGTCAACTTTGCTTCGATGATACCTTTCAAATAACGAAACACCCTTTTTACTCCTTTTTAATGTTATTCATGGGACTTCCTGAATCTTACTCACCAATGATAATGGGCTTAGAATGCAGTGGTACAGCTATTACCGGAGATTCCATCAAAATGAACAATATTTATAATGAAGAACTTTTATTCGAAACATTTTTTCGAAAACGGAATCAATAAGGCACAAATCAATTAGAAAATTTAAAAAAATGACATCAACTTTTGTGTCCATAGTATAATAAGTACAAAATCGTGATTTTAACATAAATAGTATTTCATGAAATAAATTCTAAATTATATACAAATAATAAACTACTTCCATTTTTAATTAAAATTTTTGATATAATAAATTCAACCGATTTCAATGACATGGTAAAAAAAAAAACAAATGGCCACTTAAATGTGTGAAAATTAATCAGCCAAATGTTGGGGATTATTTTTATTTAAAATTTGATTTTCTTTAATTTTGGTTATAACAAGGTTTGCGATAAATCTTTTAGTATTGAGATTTGTACACACAGTTAGGTTAAATTGAAATTTCAAATTTCCTGAATCCCTTGAGGATGTTTGGGACGTATTTCGAAAATGATACGAAACGATCGAAAATTAAGTAGAATGTTTCTCATCGATTTCTAAAGCTACTGTAAAAATTTTAATACGATTTACTACGCTGTTTGCGATATACAAAATTTTTGCAATATACAAAAATAATTCAATTGATAACTGACCACTTTAGTGTGCAGTATACCTATAAGTTATAGCCGGCCCAGATCTCTTATATAGTTTATAGTTTCTATAAATACACTGCATGAACAAAATTTTATAAACTAGCTGATCCGACAGACGTTGTCCTGTCTTCACTATGAATATTGAATTCGAATTGGTATAATTAATAAATAATAATAATTATTCCAAAAACATATTGTTTATTATTCTAATGCTTTATGATACACAACATTTTTAGTTTTATTTTCAAGCGACTTCATCAATTGTTGGCGCATTAAAACGTCTTGCGTGTTGTCCTGCAGGCGTCTTATCGGCTTTGATGACAATTTTGTGGTTATCAGATGGCATGCGGTTGTGAATAATGCAACCAATTCGTTATACTGATGGAAAAACATTTGAAGTTGTTTCACTATTGGTCTTTTCACCGAATTGTTGTGTGCACAACGCTGATCGACTTGTCTTGCTGAATCGCCCATAAAATAAATTTGTAAAAATTTGTAGTCACTATCGCGCGTTCGTAATAAGGAACCTGTTAGATGACATATTTGACCCTGAATCTGCACAGGTAAACAGATATTAAATAGATGTAATATAGGATATTGTATAGCGAATTGTTTGTAATACCATGTGTCCCCAATCAACTTTTTTAAACCCACTCACTTCTTTCTGCTTTTGGCAATTTACCGAGTTACAAATGTACTTTATGCCTTTTCAATTGATACACCATTTCAATTGAAAGCTGCCAACGTATTTTGCATGAGGCACGTGGTGGTAAAAGTTTATTGTTTTTCAATATACTTACCTTGAAACTTAGCTTAAATTTTTCTCGAGTAACTTTTGTTGCTCCAAATGATGTCAATTGATGTCAATGATTCAGTTGAAACCAATTATTTTATTGCTCGATATGAGTCAAAAAATGTTCAGAATCTGGCCCATTTCCCGAAACCAATGAATGAAGTGGCTCTTCTGGCGGTACCAATCGCGTCAATTTGACTTGACCGCTCGCACAATACAATCCAGGGGCTTCATTTTTAAACTTAAATGCCTTTCAATATCGACACACAACGTTCATTGGTCCAATAGCAACGATTTGCTGTGAACTGTAATTGATTTCCACATTATTATTAAATGCAGCTCGATAGAGGCTAAACGCAACATTTCTATGTTGTTGATTCAACTGGAATGGAAAGTGGAATAAACATTTTGAAGAGGTTACAAAAAAAGCTGACAGAGGCACTCGAACTATTGTGAAATTTATGTATTATAATCAGTGGATACCTGCGGACGTTATATGAGATTGTTTAATGTCTTAATAGAGCCAATTCTGCTATATGGTAGTCAAATATGGGGTGCCGATGGAAATTTTGATATAATCTCTCAAGTGAAAAATAAATTTTGTAAACAGATACTAGGGATTAGTAACGCTACCGCAAATTGTGGAGTTCTCTTGGAAGTAGGACAAATGCCAATTCATTGTTATGTATATAGAAATGTCATCAAGTAATTACAATAAATTATTAGCCAATAAAAATAAAATTCTTCAATGAGAGTGTACTAAAGAAAAAAGCATAGAGCGTTGGGGAAGTAAAGTGAAACAAATACTTCGAGAGTTAAATATTGGGGATGAAATTTGGCAGGTAGTCTTAAATAGGGAGTTTGTTCTTTGTGAAAAAATAAAAGAGTGAAAAATCTTCGTTATCCTACTTCAAATGCCTGGCACACTACGACAAAGATGCAAGATATACACATAATCTGGAGTTGGAGTGGAGAAGAGAGTTAGCAGCATTTAGATTGGGTAATTGGAACAGGTTGCCAATTGGGTAATTGGTAATTGTAACAGGATATGTTTAATTTGTGAACAAAATATAGAGATAGAAGTATGTCTGATCTCAGAGTGTATAGGATTAGAAGAGCTAAGGACAAGAATTTTTAAAAACAATAGGGAGTGGGAAAAGTTAGATTTCTCTGTAAAAGAGGATCAATTAGTGATGGCAAAGTTTTTAAAGACTATGATGCAAAAAAGAAGAGATAAAATATAGGCAATTTATACTCTGGGAGATGTTATACATTAAATATGATATGTATTTTTTTTTAAATATATTTTTTTAAATATTGTGTTGCATAACTCCAGATTATATTTTTGTTTTATGTAATATATTGAAAAACCCAAACGGGTATATCAAATAAACGTAATAATAATAATAATGTTGTTGATTTCGATTTCATCGATTTCGTTCAAGTTTATTCCGCGTTTCGCGTTGCTCGTTAGTTTGGCTTGCTTTTGTATATCTTTCACTTCTAGCTTTTCGAGTTTTGCGACTTAAGTTTGTACGTCTAATTGCTGACATTTTTAAAAACAAAAGTCAAAACAAAAACAAAACAAAATGAAAAAAAAAAAATTCGTTACGCAGGAGCTGCTTCAACTAAGCGAATATCCTAAGAATATATATATCACTCTCTAGCGATCATAATTTTAGTATGATCTAATTGAAATATAGGTAGTCAAGGATTGTCTGGAGGAACTTCTGAAACTGGCAAATCGGAACAATGTTAAATTGATCTGGGTGCCGGGTCACAGTAGTTTCGAAGGAAACGAAAAAGCAGATACCTTAGCAAAGAAGGGAGCCGGAATGCTCTTCATAGGCCCAGAGCCTATTTTAGGAATTCCAAGGGCTGCATGTAAACAGGTGATCAACGAGTGGCAAATGCTAAACACCGTGATCACTGGGAAAAAGTACCGCAGCAAGAGCTCGGGAAGGTACTGCTTCAGAGTGTGACAAAGAGCCTATCTCTCGATGCACTGAGGCTGAGCAGGATGAAACTGCGGAGGGTTACCGGATTCATTCCCGGGCATTATCTCCTGCGGAAGCATCTGCACACAATAGGACTTCGAAATATAATAGTTTTTACCCCGAAAAAATCAATCAATCAATCAAATTGAAATATAATATCTGATATGATTTTAGTATTTGCAAAATTAAATTTATTTATAGCCAAAATAGAACGATATATAACGATTATTGTTTATAGTTACTATGGAAACGACAATCAAAATTGACATTTCAAAATTAAAACAAAATTTTAATAAAACAATTTTATAGTTATCTTATTGAAATAGAGTTTCCGTGGAAATGACAAAATCAACACAAATTTTAACCAACTCCAAAAAAAGAAATATGGTTGTTAAGTTTTCTTAAATTTGCAATAAAAAAAAATTTAGTCCATAATTCCAAATAAAAACCATCCTATGCCTCAAGTTTGACCTATGCTTCAAACATGTGACACGAGATTTTTATATAGATTATTCGTAATTAAATTTAAAATTAATTGTGAAATTTAGAAAAAAACAATTATTTGCACACGCCAGTCATATTTTTTAAGCCCCAGCCTGAGGTCAGTTCTCAGTTCTCAATAGATTAAATTCATTTTAATTACCATTAAAAAAGTTACGAAGCGTTCCAAATTTTCAAATTATCAACTTGATTATTAAATTTGAACTCTATAGAAAAAATTTTGCACAATTTTATTAAAATTCACTAAAGGGTTTTTGAGAAAAAATTATAAATAGTTTCACTGTCAAAATTATTTCATATTATTGTTTAAATTTCACATTACTGGTAAAATTTCCTATTTTATATTCAATTATATATATATATATATATGTCGGAATCGTACGTTTATCAAAGGGATAAATGTGTTTTTTTATTTATGGATACGCCTGTTCGAACATTTCTCTACATCTATAATATGTTTACAGTTTTTACACTTTCATTTATAAGTACAAAGAAACTATTTTTTAAGAAAAGGTTTATTTTATTACAGTATGTCTGACATAAAGAATCCTCCAGACATAGAGGTCCGGAAATTAGATATTATCAATACTTATATATTCTTAGAATAAAATAAATTGTCTAAAAGTGCAATAAAGAATAATTGTACGGTACGGTTAATTGTAGGATGTTAATAAACCAATTTTTGTGATATACCTGAGATGGTACATAAATATGATGTAGTAATAGAATGACCCCTTTCCAATATTTTTACAAACATCAAGGAAGGGAGAGGAGTTTCAAAAAGGAAGCAGGACAGTCAGTTCTGAGAGGACAGCACCCGAGTACAGACCGTATCGTGCAGTTGCGTATTAGTATCAACTGAACTCTGCTGAAAGTTACATGAAAATAGCATCACATGGAAACAGTGTTTGGATTGTTGGTAGCCCTTTTGGACTAGTATAATTAATTATGTTTATTGATGAGATAACCGTGGTATGGCATTTGTTAGTATTATTCGTGTTGTATCTGTATTGTTAACTGGAGCCAACTTACTGTGTCGTAGGTTGAACTAATTGTAATTACTGATTGTGAAAGTGCGGGACACCGGGTATTATTGTAGACTAGTGTGTGTTTGTGAAAATGCATTTTTCAGTGTGCTATTGGAAAATTGGTAAGTGTGCCTGACAACAATGCCTGACAACATATATACTGGTTCAAACGACCATAATCCCAATTATACATTTCCGACATATATATATATATATATATATATGTATATATATATATATATATATATATATATATATATATATATATATATATATATATATATTAGTATTGAAACTATTTATTAAGCTACAAAACGTAGATATTCCGAATTTTTTAATTTTCAGTACTTTTGGCTCCAAACGCATCTCACAAACATCTTTAATACCTTCCATTTAAATTTAAAAAATGTAAAAATCAATTTGAATTTGTCGTTTAGCCTCCGTACTAAACAGCAGACATCTAGTTTTAAATGTGTACATTAAAATACGACTTTCTGTTCTCTTTTTCAATAAGTTGTTGATGTAATAATTTTGTAATATTTTAATATTTTACTAATATTTTAAAATGATTCATTTGAATATTATTGATGGTATAATATTAATGCGACATGCATCAGTGATTTATTCCTAGTATCGTTTCATTTGTATTTATTATTTACCCGACTTCAAAAAGGAGGATGGTTCTCAATTCATCTGTATTTTTTTTTGTTATTATAGGTACAATTTATCTACTATGTGAGTATGGTCCACAAAAGTTGATGTCAGTTTTTAAAATTGTATAATTGATTTGTGCCTTATTGTTCATTAGAAATATAGGAACAACTTTAATTCATAATTTTTTTTCGAAAACCGAATGAATAAGGCATAAATCAATTATAAAATTTAATATAATGACATCAACTTTTGTGGCCGAGTATACAAGGTGTTGAAATATTTAAAGGTATTTATTTTAAAATATGTAGTTTGTTCAATGTTTTGTCTTAAGGTTTATTCTAAACGTATTAATAGTGGTGTAATCAATTTAATTAACCCTTAAATGACAAAAAAGAAAAAAAATTTCCCACTCAAGTACGCGCCATTTTTTTAATTTTCAATATTTTCTAAACAAAATTTTGAGTTTTACTCCCAAGGCAGACCACTTCAAGATAATTTTGTCCCCGTAGATAGATAGATAGATTGTAGAGTCTGCCATGGATGGGCTACACTGCGACCATAAGGTCCATTGTGATGTCTAAGGATTTGAGGATGTGAGTGGAGTGAAAGGAATTTTTTTATAGACTAGGAATTGGTAGGATATGTGGCTACAGCCGACTATGATAGGAACTATGCCGATATTCATCTGGAGTTCGTGAAGGAAACTGCTGAAAACCTTCTCAAGCATAGCCGGTTACTCGTCCTTGTCCATACGCCGACACTTTAATCAATAACCCGCCCCTTTTTTTTCTTAATAATTGACAAACTGCCGATGTTGGAATTCTAACCCATAACCTCCCAGTTTCCAAGTAGGTATACTGCGCAGACATAACGCCTAGACTGCTCGGCCACTTGGACTGGTAAATGACTCTTAAATGACAAAAAAGAAAAAAAATTTTCCACTCAGGTACTATGCTATTTTTTTAATTTTTAATATTTTCAAAACAAAATTTTGAGTTTTACTCTCAAGATAGACCACTTCAAGATAGTTTTGTCCCCGTAAGTAAGTTTTCAAAAAAAATATTTTATTTTGAGGGATTTATGACTAGTTTTTGAAGGTAAAAATGATAAAATTTTAGTTGACAAGATATCAATTTACTCGTATAATATAGTGTAAAAAATAATCAGGAGCATTATTATAATATGTAGTCAACACCTGCACATTGGACACGTGTGTGCGGATGCAAATTTCGTTCACGTTCACAAAGACCACATCTCATTCGAATCGGCAAATATGCCGTTTCTTCACCGGAAGGTTTTTCTACATCATGTATCGCCGCAATACCATTTCGTATACCACGGCGAACACTAACATTTGTCAGGCTAGCTTGCAAACACAGCTATGCTAAATGAAGATCTCTTCAAGAAATCAACAGATCTTACTCAATCATTGCAACCTGCATTCGACAATTTCAATAAAGTTTTAGAACTAACTGTAGCGTATTCAAGAACTCTAGAGTAGTTCTTGAACTGTATGTATTCATGACATAATTGATCGAAACCATCAGTGCCTCCTTTTGTTTGATTGTTATGTACAATGAATTCTGATTTGATTTCATGTTGATTGATTTCATGACACAATGGTGATACATTGATCCCAAATCACGCTTTGTACTGCTTAACAGGTATGCTCTAAAAGTTTCATAATAACTTTAAATAAATTTTGACGCATGGGATTTGATGAGATATTAGTAAAAAACCGATTGTCGCTACCTTTTCCCTTTAATATCACAAGATGCGGAGAAGGTCACAAGAAAGATCTATGCAAATTTTCATCTTATTATCTCTCATTCCGAGGTTGAGAGGTAATAAGATTGTTTAATTTGACTATTTGATTTGATTTGACTATTAATTTAATAAAGATTATTAAAATAATCAAAGAGAACTCTAGGTTTTTTTGAAATTATATTTCAAATTTTTCCCCTATTCCTAGAACATTTGTTTGTATTTTATAAATACGTATTTCGACTACAATGTAGTCATCATCAGTATGAATTAGCTAATCGTAACTATCTCTGGGATATGGATTCAGAGATATGTTGCTTGTTGCTAATTTGGTGCCTGTGTCACAATAATATTAACAAATTCTGTCCTTTTATACGATTTGGCTGAGGGTATAATCTGACTTGAGGATTATTTAAGTTGCCTGACTACTGGATTAGGTGGAAAGCCCCACATATTTATTGGCGGTATTCTTTGGTGACTATGCGGCGTTTGTTTTGTCACTAAAGTGAGTGTACCTACGTTAACTTTGACATTCAGGTATTGGACTTTTATTTTTATTTTTGAAAATGGTTTAATTTTATTAAATCAGAATTTGGAATTTTTTTTGGGCCATTGTCTAAATTCATTACCTGTTTTCTCAACTTGTATATGTAGATGCTTTCGTATGCATCTAATTCTGTGGGGTTTTGTACCGATTTAAGTAGTTTTAGATTCGATTTATCAATTTTATGGTTGTTCTCAATAACGTGCGCCGCTATACAAGATTTTTCGGTTCTCCCAAATTTCACATGAGCCAGATATTCTTTGATTCGAATACCGATTTGGCGACGACTTTGACCAACGTAAATTTTCGAACAGTTTTGACAATTAACACAATATATGCCCGATTGTTTTTCATTACTAATTTTATCCTTAGGGTTGCCCAGTAACTGTTTGATTTTATTTTTACTAACAAGCGCTGTTTTTAAGTTGTGGTCCCTTAATTCTCGAGTGATTTTATTTGTGCATGGACGGAAGTATGTTAGTTTGCACCATTTAGTTTGTTCAACGGTGCCAATTTCTGGTGTTAGTGCGGTGGAATTGTTTCGTGCAATTTTAAATTTAGTTCTGCGGACCAAATTATTTATTATGTTAGAGTCGAAGCCATTAAAGATTGCAACTTGTTTAATGTGGTTTATTTCTCTAACGTAATTTTTCTTGGACAATGGGACTTTCAGTAGCCTGTTTACCAAAAAATTGAAAATAGCCATTTTGTGTTGAGGTGGGCTGTTCGAATCGACTGTAATGTATCGTTCAGTGTGTGTAGGTTTTGTGTAGATATCGAATTCTAATTTATTAGTGTCGTTATTTTTCATAATTTTTATATCTAAAAACGGAATCGAGCCTCCTTGTTCTATTTCGGTTGTAAATTCTATCGATGGGTACATTTTATTTAAGTTCTCTAATTTTATTTAAGTTCTATTAATTTAATGTTTATGAATGCCATTTTGACTAACCATAAAATCATACTGACCCCGTCAAATAGTACTTTTACCTCTTAAAAATACTCGTGAAAGACTCCTTTTCCAACGAAATTATCGTCGTTTTGGCACTATGAAAACATGGAAAAAAGTCCATAACGATATCGTGCGTGCAAAAAAGTTATTGAACCTCAAGGTCTCGAAAATCAGTTTATCTGGTAAATTATTGGTTTTACGTTAACAGAGGACTATATTAAATTTATTTCTTAGCTCTCGGGATATCCAGCTGAGAAACGTTTTTCGTAACGATACAATAAACTGTTAAAAAGAGCGACAAAATGTGTCGTCCAATACGTTCAAGTTTACGTTGACCCGTAAGATTACAATTTATTAATAAGTATAAAATAATAAGGATAAAATAATTTAGAGGTTATTTACGTTAATAAAGGCCGTAATAAAATTGACTCCTTAGTTGACCAATAGTTCTTGAAATATACAACTGTGATCAACTCAAATAATACTTTTACCTCTCGAAAAATATAAGTTGTGAGTTTCCTATTGCAAGAGCGATTTCGTTATGGACTTTTGATATATTTTCATAATGCCAAAACAAAGAGAATTCCGTTGGAAAATTTCCATGTGTATTTTTTAAGAGGTACGCTCATTTTTATGTACTATTTTACTGGGCTATTCCAAGCATACACGTCTAAATAATTAGTGGCAATTGGAAATAAAACAATTTGTATGTAGTTGTTAGGAATATTTTATTACTTTTAATTATCCATTTATAATAAAATAATTTAATTTACCTAAGTAATCAATATAATAATAAACTAATACTAGACTAATAATAATAAAAATAATTTAAGAGTATGGTATTATAATAATGAGGTCAATTCAAGTAGTATCATAGTTCAAATTCAATAATTAATTAATCATTGTAATAGAAAACCTTCCCCGAGGACCTTCTTTTTTATAGCTGCGAGTGTAAATTAACTTTGTACATCATTTTTAAACAGAAACAAATAAGTTTACTAAGTTATGTGAGTGTGATATTGGATCATATAAAAAAGTATTTAACCGGTTGCGGTCACTTGGGGTCCGGTGGATCCCAGGCAAACTTTGTGGCTATTTTATGTTAATAACGACTTTTCTAAATCAAAGTTATTAGTTGACCTGCAGACTCGAATTTGTGCGGATGTGTGTTTTCATGGGGTCCAGTTGACCCCGTGTGACCATATTGTGGCGAAAAAGAAAAAAATTAAAATAAAGTGTAAGTGTGTTAAAGTGTATTTAGTAACTACTTTAAAATCTTAAAAAGAAGACAACAACTATTGGATTATTTAGAAAACATGTTAAATTAAAGTAATTAGTCCATTTCCGCATATTCGTCCGCCCGTCAACCCGATAACTCAAAAACAAAAAGAGATAACGAGCTGAAATTTTGTGTGTGTGCTCTACGAGCTAAAAATTGAAATCACATTCATAAAATCGGATAAATTCGTCAAGTTTGTGAGATCGACAGCCACAGGGGTATGCGCAGATTGAACCGCATACCCCTGGATGTCCTTTTTATTTTTAAAAGAGTAACATTTTTTCTATAAATTTTTGTTCGATTTCTTACGGCTTCATAAACAGAATAGCTTCGCCACAATTTCAGCTCAAACGTTGTAGTTACTCTTGATTACAAAACCATATAAATGTACTATGGGCCACAGAAGTCCTGATCATTTTCCAAAACTTTATAATTGATTTGTGCTTCGAATAAAAGTTCTTACTAGATTTATGATAAACAACTTTTATCCGAAATATTTTTTTCGAAAACCGAATGAATAAAGCACAAATCAATTATACAATTTTGAATAATTACCAGGACTTTTGTCGCCCATAGCTTTGTGCTTTTAAAAATTTGTGCATGTGTATAAAAAGTAAAATACACAGTTATATGTATCGGGTATCCAAAAAGTATGGACACGGTATAATAAATCGTTTAAGGTGGTTCTAACTAAAACATTTTTAACGGTAACCCCCAGTAATTTTTCACGAGGAATCGAATGCGCTAATCAAAATACGGGTTCGATGAACCCACAAGGGCGTAACAGGGTGAAACTTTGAAATTTTAAATAGAAACCCATATTTTTTATTGCATATTCGTATCCTATGCTGACAAATACGTATCTTTTGTAGAAAAACTTTTTCTTAAAAATGCTTTGTTCTCTCGCTAGAAGGTGCTATTATTTTAATTTTCCCAGGCTAGTATCTCAAAATTTACGCATGATATCAAAAAATATTTTCGACCAAAGTTGTAAGGTTATGAAACGGTCAAAAAAAGATAACCTTACCGACCTTGAAACCAATTTTAAGGCCAAGTAAAGGTCAACTTTAGGGAAAAATCAATTGGGAATAAAATAGGTATTTTTTGTATTAAGAAAATTTGTTTTCCAAGTACAATTTTTTAAGATGAAACTAAAGATTTGTTGAAAACAGATAAAAATTTGTTAAAACATGTAAAAGTTTAGGAATTGTCAAGTTGTGACATCATATTCTTTATCAGCGAGGCAAAGTAACCCCCGGATAAAACGTTTACTATTTTTATCATAATAATTTAATTTTGCTATTTTTTTTCTTTCCGTAGAATACGAATGAATATGAAATTAAAAATATGGGATTCCATTTAAAATTTCAAAGTTCATCGGACTAAAGTGGGTTCATCAGACATAAAATCTGATTAGCGCATTCGATTCCTCGGGAAAAATTACTACGGGTTATCGTTTGGAATTTTTTAGTTAGAACCACCTTATTCGATTTATTATGCCGTGTCCATACTTTTTGTACCCCCTATATATATATATACGGAGTATATATATATATATATGCAAATTATTTATTCGCTAAATCAGGGCCATATCGACCAATAGTTCAAAACATCACCAGTTAGAACCAAATGATATAGACTCTATATCACATTAAAAACAATTGTTTTTAACGTGAATTCTGTTTTTAGCATATTGCTTTTTGTAAAACATTGATTAGTAAAAAATTGTTTAAAGAAGAATTGTTTTTATTTGTTTATTTAATTATACTTACGTATAGTTTCACCACGCTTTCATTTCGAATAAAATTTTATTGTGGCACGTTACCTATTTAAAAAAGAAATTTTATGACTTTGTGGCACGGACATCAAAAAAGGTTCGCCATCCCTGATATAGAGCGTACTAAGCTTTTGAAGTAAAAAAATTATCGCGTTGAACATCACATGAAAAACTTCGAACTACCTTTCCATCCAGCGCTGTTTTCCGTGTTTTTATAGTTTTTCAACAGAAAACCGTTTTGTGTCTAACTGCAAGGACTTTTTACACAAAAACAAGACATTAAGATATGGCAATGAAAAATCAATTGGTTGAGTTATTCGTTGGAGACTCTATGGATGAAACCAGTACCTAAGCAATTGAAGTTAATAACTTAGTAGACGTACCAAGAGTACTATGGTTTCTTTATGAATTTGAAGAGTACCATAATTTCTATTCAACAATGACCACATTTTCTTGTAAAATTCGCTAATATAGTGCCCACCTTGAAAATTTGAACCCAATTTTTAAAGTTGGTGTTATTTCTGTCTGAATTTTGTGGGTATACGGAATCCTAACAAATTGCCCATGTGAAAATATTTAGATGATGTAACTTCAACTTCAATGTAACTATCTCTTATAGTAATAAATATGATGACTAAACAAGTACATAGCATAACAGATATTACTCGTATTGTTATAGTGGTTAATTCACTAGTTATTTTGTTATATAAAAAAAAATTGGCCAATTATTTTATCCAAAAAACATACACAATTAATATGGGACGACCATGAGTACATTGTTTAAAAGACCTTCAAGATGAATTAGTGCCTAGAACCTTTTAACAAGTATAGGTAAAGTGTTTATTATAACATGTGTGAGTATCGAATTATGCTGTAGATTGAAATATTATCAAATAAAATTTGAATTTAAAGTAAAAATCAACAAAAATAATCGAATTTTAAAATAAAACGTACAAAAGAAAAATCAAAATATTGTTCGTAAAATATTTCTGTACCTACATATTATCATTGAAGTCGATGATATAAGGTACACAGTATACTATATTATTTATTTCTGTCTTCAGATTAAAAAAAATTTCTCACATAAATTTCTCACATGCTATATTAGAACCGTTTACAGTCACCAGTAACAATCTTTCTTTCATAAAAGTTCATAAAAATTACAAATAAGCTGAAAATTTGGGAATGTGTAGTGCTTAGCATTTATTTTCTGTAATTCTTCAAAATGTGAAAAAATTCTAACTATTAAACATTCTAGGTCTATTTAAAGAAACGAATTTAAAGTTTTGTGCAACAATCGTTCAGAACTTACATATACCACCAAAAACAAAAATATGAAAGAAGCCAAGTTTTCGCATTAAAAAAATATTGATATCTCAGCAAAAACAAAAATGTTCGCCTACAAAAGTAGTGAAATTTATGTAAATCTATGTAAATGTATGGTGTAAGTTTCTCAGATGCAGGGTATTTCATATTTTATTTGGAGATTAACTTTCCGTTTTTAGACATTTCTGGGTCATTTCAGTCTAAGACCTATCTTCCTACCGAAAATTAACTTTCTATGACTACTAAATGTACCCTAGAATATTCATGATGATCACCAAATGAGTCCCAAAAATGTTGATTTTTAAGGTTAATTACCGTGGAAACTACTAAAGCTGTAATGTTTATTTGGTACGAACGGCCTGACGGCGAGTCTCACGCTACGTTTTAAATTTGAGTTTCGTAGCTTTTTTTAGTTCCTGCGATACAGAAGCCTAAAAACTGACTCAATCCTTCCTGTAAAACATAGTCGCTATGCGTATATGCTTAAACTTGGTCTGACACACTACCGTAATATTAAGGAGAAAAACACAACTTCTTCATGACCATTGTAGATTTCATATTTTTCGCTATTTAGCCGAACACAAACACTATTAATAATAATAATTTTTGTATAGCTCCTTATCTTCTGTAACGGTAAAATCCTAATGCTAAGAAACAGCTGAAAATAATTTGATGCTAATTTTCTTGTTGTTTAACTTGTGCAACGTTCTCTGACATTTTTTATTGTTGGAATATTTTAAAGACTAAGGAGTGAAATTTGAAACTTGCAGAGAAAATTCTTAAAAACCAGGCTAATGGAATATGCTAATCATTTCCTCAATGGAATATTTTAATCAATGCATCTAAAACGGCTTTCTCTATCTTTCCCATGTTAAAAATTCGATTTTTAAAATTGAATATCTCAAAAAAATCTGTATAGTGAATACTTCAAATTTTGAGACATACCATGTACGATATTAATAAATACTAAAAGTTTAATAGATTTAGTAGGTAATCAATCTCCTTGAAAAACATTTTACGATGCGTGATCTTTTTAAAAACAAATATAATATTTAAATATTAATAAAACTAATTTAACTATGAATAAAATTTTATGATTTTCATAAATTTAATTAAAATAACATTTATTAGTTGTGTTTGCAACAATTATGTATGTATATAGTATAGATATTAAATTTGTTACCATAAAACCCTGTTGTTCTAACGCAAATTGATTTCATAAATATCACTTTTGTCTTTAAAATTCAATAAATATAGAATTTCAAATACAATTAAATATTTATGTATTTATGTTCATTTTTGATAAGGATTTAATATAAGTATGCTTAAAACTTATTTTAGAGTTTAAAAATAATATTTTGTAGGACACTATAAAAAAGAGTTTTACGATGTTTTTGAGTTTAATTAACTATTAACGGCAAGTAGTGGTCTTTCGTTAAATTTTTGCAGTCAATGCAGTGCCGAATTCCTTTGGCCATCCACAAATCCTATATATCCTATAAATATCCTATGACATTTTGAAAAAAGAACACCACTTTTGTTAAAAAAAAAGTTAAGCCGTCGCGGCGGCGCCTGGCAGATGTAAAGCACCGAAACTATGTTTTATAGAAAATATGCATGAAAAGATGGTTTATTGAAGGAAATAAATATGGCATAATCAAAAACAAAATATTCAGATTTTTTCTAAAGAAAAAAATTATTCTTTTTAAAAAATACGTATTAATTTAAGGTTGATCGGACAATTAGGCAATGTAGGTATAGATAAAAATATTAATTTTTGATATGTTATTAATTGCTAACTCATCCGTATAAAATAATTTTTTGAAAAAATCTGACCAAGGGTTTTCATGTATTATCATTAAAAATGGGAATTTTAACATGTTGTGAATAGCAAATGTTTAATGAACGCATACATTTTTTTCGATAATGTTGCTCCATCTTCCATAGATAAAAAGTTTTATAAATTAAATTTCGTACATTACGTTAAAATTATAAGAAAAATAGTCTAACAAAGAGTTTTGTAAATATCTTAAAATTTTCGAAAGTCAAAAGACGATTATTTATTATTTTTAGTAATTAAATAATTACATAAATCCGATTACTAGTGATGTTAGATGCTATCTAAATTTAAATAATTGATTTACAGATTAAAATTTTTAATTTCTGTTAAAAAAAGTGTTCATTATGACTTATTTATAACTGTCCTTAATACCAAAAAATTAAAAATTAAATAGTTTCTTAAAAATTAAGACGGCTCAATTCTTTCAATCAGTTACTTAAACTATTATTTTTATTATTAATTATTTTGTATAGAAAATATGCATTGCCACCTGTGAATGAGTTTTTGAACCTGTATAACTATCACCATTTGTATGCATCTTTTTAAAACTGATTTGTTTTATGTAATATCATCTATGAAAAACTTGATCGTGTGAAAAGAAAATTTCGCCAGGCCGTTGCCAGATAACAAACGGTTTAACCCGCATGAATAAATGTTTCATATCAAAACTACTAGTGTCAATTTTTGCCTGTTTAATGTCGCTTTTCTCAAATTATCTGTATATATAAAAGGAAACCGTGACTGACTGACTGATCTATATAGCTCAAACCACTAAACGGATTGGGCACACAGATAGTTATTATGACGTAGGCATCCGCTAAGAACGGATTTTTGAAAATTCAAACCCTAAAGGGGTATACAGGGGGTTCAATATTTGTATACAGGGGAAGAAATTATATAAGATAGATGTATCAATTCGAAAATTCGCAGGATTACTCCTGTCAACAAATAAATAAACACGTGTTTCGTGCTTTTTAAAAAAAAAATAGCCTTCAGGGGGTGACAAGAGATATAGTCTAAAAATCAACATGGGTGTCATTTTCAAAGTATGTCGGGACGTTGATCACGTAAATGTCTAATATTTGTTTATTTGTGTATACTTTCGTGTCAACATACAAGTGTTTGTCCAAATTCCTTTCGGTTACGTATGACAAACTGTAGAAGACTATAGCGTATACCCGACACATTTCATTGTCATTGAATTTATCAATTAAATTAAATACTGATATGAAAAAATTAACTCGTCAACCAGGAATCGAACCTCGGGCCTCTGGATAACCGGTCCAGTGTGCATCCACTACACCAAAGACGATTGTGATGTGACAGCCAACTTTTTCATATTATTCTAATTTTTATATATATATATTTTTTATATATTTTTTAGACAGTATAAACTTCTTGTTGAAGTGATATTATTATTTAATATTTGTTTATTTGTGTATACTTTCGTGTCAACATACAAGTGTTTGTCCAAATTCCTTTCGGTTACGTATGACAAACTGTAGAAGACTATAGCGTATACCCGACATATTTCATTGTCATTGAATTTATCAATTAAATTAAATACTGATATGAAAAAATTAACTCGTCAACCAGGAATCGAACCTCGGGCCTCTGGATAACCGGTCCAGTGTGCATCCACTACACCAAAGACGATTGTGATGTGACAGCCAACTTTTTCATATTATTCTAATTTTTATATATATATATTTTTTATATATTTTTTAGGCAGTATAAACTTCTTGTTGAAGTGATATTATTATTTAATATTTGTTTACTAATGAATATTTTTTGTTTGAACAAATTTTTTTTATCTTACACCGTTTAGATGAGAAGTTTTCTGATATAGTAGAATTCCTATAGTAAAATTTTATTATTAATTTAACAATTTAAGAGATAGAAGAAAATTGTTCAAATAAAATATATTCCTCTTATAAAATGTTATATTTTTTATACTTATACATTATCCAATAAAATGAATAGTTTTCGCATAATCTCTAATTAACTACTAGATTTAGAACAAAAAAAGTCCAAATTTCACTTAAAATTTTGAGTTTATCAAAAGAATAATAATAATAATTACAAAAGTCATTCAATTTAATGCAACAATTTTAATTGGGTGTGCGCAAGAAGAAACTATATTTGTACCACGAATTCCTTTAATTCCGAATATCTACTGTTCGAATTCAAACGATTAGAGTTTCCCCTCAAAGCTTTGCAATGACTATAAACGAGTCTCAATAGAAGAGACTTGAGAGAAAACTGTTTCTCACACGGACAATTCTACATAGCTTGCTCAGGCGTAAGCTCATCCAGTAGTTTCTATTAGTATGACTATATTCTTTGAACCTAAAATTAAAACGTAAAAACTAAAAGGCTAGAACTAAAACTTATCAATCAAGATCAAACTTTGCGCAAACGAAGCCGCCGGAAAAAGCTAGTTAATTAATAAAATGTTAAACAATTAAAAAATAAAGTGCTCCTAATCATCTGCGCACGCTTGGTTCTTTTTTTAAGTTATTGTTGTTAATCACATCTTAAGATATCCCCAAACGAGTAGGTCTCTGCATTAATGGGTGATTAATTTTTTATTTATTGATACATACAAATGGTCGTAAATACAAAAATTTGTTAATTAAATTGAAGCATACAGCATTATATTAAAAAATTTGTTCGCGTCTAGCTCCTGGCTAGATTGTTCCATAATACATCCAAACAATAAATGTTGTTATGCCATTGTCACTGATTTTCCATAGCTGAATAATTTTATTGTAACGTTAAAATTATCTACTAGAGTGACTCTATACATCACAGAGTCTAGTAACTAGACCCTGTGATATACAC
This sequence comes from Nineta flava, assembly GCA_963920215.1. NCBI lineage: Eukaryota > Metazoa > Arthropoda > Insecta > Neuroptera > Chrysopidae > Nineta > Nineta flava. The sequence goes on along the minus strand of OY986040.1, from coordinate 85,023,195 downwards.
GACCTGGATTTACGGTGTGATTCGACACATGTAAAAGTATTTTATTTATTTATTTTATTTTATTTATTTTCGTATTTTCGTATTTTCTGAGATAATCCCCTTATTGCCAGTCTATAATCTATATCTATACTCTATAAGTCTATAAAGACTTATACACTTGTCGAATTTGTTTGGTGTTTTTATGATTTAAATTTTAACTTATTGTGTTCTACTAATCACAAAAATTGCATAAGTTTCAAATATGTTTTATGTTTCTCAAATAAATTCCAATCAATTTTTATTAATAACTATTTAACATGTGAAAAAATATTTGTACCATTCAGGTGCTTTAATAGATTTTTTTAAATTTATTGTATTGGAGGAGGGGAGTTTTCATTAAAGGTAACAATATAGCCAAATAAGTATATTAATTTAATATCAGTTGCATTTTAAAATTATGTATGTGATTTACTTATGTGTGGCAGTTTCCTAATATTAGTTCTTTCTTTTACAGATAAAACATCAAGATTAAAGATATGATAGTAAGGTGAGTCTTTTATTATTGTTTATTATTATTCATACACTTCATTGATTGTTTTATTATAATTAGAAACAAATTCCATTGATAGTTTTTATTAAAAAAATTGCGGGTGTGTGTTAGAGACTAGTGTTGTACAATCAAAATCGATTAATCGAACGGCAGATTGCTGATTATTTGAAAAGTTGATTTGAAAAGTTGAATAGTTGATTATTTGAAAAAAATCGATTTAATTTTTTCAAAATGATTTTTAAACATCGATTTTTCGAAAAATTATTTTAATAACAATATAATCAACGGTCATAAAATAAAATTTTTTGATAACATCTTATTAGAGGTTATATCTTTCTCTTTATTTATTATAATTATCCTAATTTAGTTCTAAATAAAAGTAATTTTTTCAATTTTTGGTGCCATTAATAAGTTAGACGGCTCTGATTACCATAGAGAATAGACACATAATTGATGATAGAGCCAAAACGAAGAAAACTCCGTTGGAAAATCTTCACTTGGATTCTTTAAGAGGTAAAAATACTATTTGATTGAGTTAATGATATCATTTTAGCGAATATTCGAAGATGTGTGTGTCTGTGATCACAGCTATAATACATTTTGAATTTAATTGTTTCTGAGGAAATTTGACGCAGCTCCTGCGTTATTAATTTTTATTTCCTACAAAGAAAATGCAGCTAATGTTTTTAAAAATTTCTCAAAATGTCCATCGAACCTACCTTCTAGATGTTCTAAATAACCATCGTTAAAATTTTTATATATGTATATACCAATGTGTCCCTTAGAACTCGGCCTTACGCACTACCGTGCTCTAGATATGATATATGTATATATATATATATATATATATATATATATATATATATATATATATATATATATATATATATATATATATATATATATATATATATATATTATATATATTATATATAATATATATTATATTATGTATATTAAATAAATATAAATATATATATATATATTATATTTATATATATATATATATATATATATATATATATATATATATAAAATAATATATATACATATATAAAAATTTTAACGATGGTTATTTTGAACATCTAGAAGGTAGGATCGATGGACATTTTAAGAAATTTTTACGAAATTTGCATTATCAGTACAAAAACATTAGCTGCATTTCCTTTGGAGGATATTCCCTAAAAATTATTAACGCAGGACATATATATAAGTAACATATATATAGATAGATGGATATATCTTGGGGTATATAAATGAATTACACTTCGATCTTATGGCATTACGCATTTTTTGATTGTTCTAATATTAAAAGAGATATTTTATATTTTGTGTTTTCTTCTTTCTTTATGCCCCCATTTCCCCTTCACGTATGACATTTATTAATAAAATTGGCCTTGCAAATACTAAAATCAGATACGACATTTCATTTTGATCAGACTAAAATTGTGACCGCTAGAAAGTGATTTATGTATTTTAAGGAAATTCGCTAAGTTGAAGCAGCTCCTGCGTAACGAATTTTTTTATAGATGCTGTAGTCCAAATTAGCTGATATCATTTTTCTAGACTTATCGCAATTTCCCGGGGCCCGAAAAATTTTCACGTTTTAAGTAATTTAAACTTCAATTTTGTGGTTTTTTAAATTTACAATACAAGCTAACATTCTTTGAAAACCAGCATCACATCCTTATCTTGATCTAAGCTTTCTGCACTTTTGTTGCAAAAAGTACATGCACTAAAAATACAAAATGATGATCCAATATAAAACAAAACACCTCATATAGGGAATAACTAAAGAATTAGACATATACGAACGCGCCAAAAATATTATCCATACTTCATGGGTGTTTGTTCCTTAGGACTGTGACAATCTGGTGGCAATAATTAGAAACAGAGTAGTCTTGCTCAATTGTGATAGTTAAATATGTGGTACTAGGGTTACGTGAATAAAATAAACAAAAAATTACTATTTTGTAAATGAAACTCATCTGTTTTTATGAAAAATATAACTAATTGGCTAAAGCCGCCATTTTGGTATATGACGTCATGAATAATTTAACCAATAGTCGGATACAAATTTTCAATGTATGCTTATAAGTAGTCTGAATACAAATTAATACCTATAGCAAGTACAGTCAGCGTCAAAAGTCGAAATTTTGTAATTGATACGTGCCTTATTTATTCGGTTTTCGAAAAAATGCTTCGGCTAACTTATATTCAAAACAAATCCATACATATCCAAATAAATAAGGCACAAATCAATTATAAAGTTTTTAAATGATATCTCGGCTTTTGACGCTGTAGAACATTTATCAATAATTATGAAACCGCAAAAAATTGTTTTGATATTATAAATATGAAATAATAAACTTAACATTATTTTGACGTTATAAATATGAGGTATACTCACTGTATAGCATTATACAGATACACTCTTATTTATTTTACTCGTGTAAGTAACATTTTATGAAGCTTCAACATAAAATATTTTATAGAAGATATTAAAAAATATAAACAAAAAATTTACTAAATTATATCTGGTTATTTTTCGGATGGTAAAATTTTTATAACGGTAAACATTATTTTTATTTATAAAAACATAGGATATCCGTAAACGTTGAACATAAATATCGAATTTTCATTTCAAATATCCGGGTAGAAATTTTGTGTATCTGTAAAAGTATAATTTAATCATCTTATTAGGTATTTACTATTGCCAATCATTTTCTAAAAGATATACAAATTATAAAAAATGTTTTATTGATTTTTCATTTAAATTTCCATAAATTATATGAAAATTGTAAATTTTAAATAGCGGAAATCGTTTTCCACAAAAAAGGAAACTTATTCGTTATCAGATATATGTTGCTTGTACTGTTCGTTGGTTTGCAATATCGATAAGGCTAGTTATAATATTGAAGTCTAAACAAAAACAGACTACATCTACACTTATAATAATATAAAGAGGTAAGGTTGTTTGTAAGTTTGTGTATTTGTTTGGGGTAATCTTTGAAACTATTGATCCAATTCTGAAAATTCTTTTAAGGATAGAAAGTATATTATTCTCGAGTAACATAGGCTTTACTGTGGTAAAACTTTGTTTTTAGTACGAAATTACTATATTTGTAAATCATGTCGAAGAAAAATGAGCTGATTGGCTCCTTTATCGGTGTACGTGCTGCAAAACTATTGTAAAATTTTGTATTGCAAAAATACTGGTCTTTAGTACTTCCATGAAAAAGTCGGCGATATTATAAATCTAGGTTTAAGTGAATTTTCAAGAAATGGTTTTATTTTCAAGATATGACACTGGGCTTAAGTTGATAAAGCCTAAATTAGCTTTTTACTTCGAGTAACTAGGCAGACTTGATTATAGTTAAGCAAGTCTGCCAAGTTTCATTAAAATCGGCGAAAGAGTGTTTATTATATGGATTAAAAACAAATTTTATTTTAAAACTTCACTTTTACTCTTAGAATAAGCCTAAGTGTTACTCACTTCAATTGTGACATAACAGGAACATCCCTTTATATGCTCGGGAGGTCGCAATTTTAATTTTAACGGAATAAACTTGGATGTCACGTGATTTTTGTACTGGAAAGATCAAGTGTCTTAATGAGCAAGGGGAAAGGATGGCTTAGACGTAGGGGGAGATATACAATCTTCAATTTATATCTTAATATTAGTAAAATGGAAAAATTTGTCATGAGTAAAGTTTACTACAATTCATTACTTGTAGCTCTAATATTTACAGAAATATATGCAATTTAAATGCAATTCTCATAATATTAAATATTGCAAACGTATCACCATGGTTACTTGTATTTAAATAAATTTTTCTAATATTTTCCATATTTTGTATTTTCTTCTTTCTCGATACCCCCTCCCCTTTGATCGATTCTATTAATTAACGAATATGGCCTCTGCAATACAAAAGTATATCGGACTTAAATTATGACCACTAGAGTGATAATGTTAAAAAAACTGCTTTGTGATGCTAGATGTTGTAAGTAAGCTAGCTTACAGTTATGAATGTATCATAAAATTTGTATACAGATTTTGAGTTCACACTGGCCGTGTCCATTAAGTCTCTGCTTAAATATCAACCAAACGGGGTATGACTATGGGTCAAACCCAAGTAGAGGTATAGTTTTTAATTAATTTTATAAATAGTCTGAACACTCCGACTACGTCCATGGGTGTTGATATACTAAAATATTCTAGAAGCCTCCATGCGAAAATATATTGTCAAAAACAAAATATTTATTCAAAAACACAATCATATTCTAGAACGACCCATAGCGGGTATATAAACCGTGACCAGTGTCGATTCAAATCAGTAGTTTAAAATCGACCATTGTCCGATTAGTTTAATATCGACTATTGTCTGTTAGCATCAAAGTTGAAATCAAGTATTGTCTGATTAGTTCAAAGTATATAATTGTTGTTCAATCCAGATCAAGTTAAAGTTGGAATTTGTACAAGTAATTTGATCAAGTAATTCAAAGTTTGACATTGTGTGAAAAAAAATTAAAATAATTGTTGAGAAAGAAAAAATGTTTATCCAATAATCATTTTTTTTAAGCAATAAAATCAGGTTTTTTTTTTGTATCGTAAAAACTTGTGTTTAATTTAATTTTTTTTTCTTTTCTTTAAACAAAAACGTGCGTGTTGTTTCAATTACAAAATATTTAGTAATATCTTTTACTAATATATTTTTTTTTTGTTTTTGTCGAGTATCGGAATCATTGCAGGTTCGGGCAGCGCTCCTTTGAGGATAAAGAGAGCCAGGATACCGCGACAATGTCTTTGTTAAAATATGCTTTACTAGTGTTCTCATCATGAAAATTTATTGAAGATAAATATGGCGCAAACATAATTATTTTCGAGGTTGATATATTATTTTCGAGGTTGAACTTTTGTTCGAATTTTTACGTTTTAAAGCCCACTGTCGCGGTATCTTGACTCTCTTTAGTTTTAAAAGGAGCACTGTAGAACCTACAACAGATTACAATACTCGACAAACCAAAAGGAAAACACAAAATATTGGTAATAGTTTACTAAATTTATGGCGAATTAAAACAACACGCACTTAAAAGAACAAAATTAAATAAAAGCAAAAACTATATGATTTTTACTCAATCCTGGTTTGTATTAGATTTGATTTAAAAAAATTCTGAATTTAATTTAATTTTACAATTACTGAGTCTATTTCTCTTTATAATACAATTCAAAAATCTTAATTTTAAACTGGTTTTAACTATAAAACTGTTAATTTATAACTCTGACTCTACTCGAACGAATGTTAATTTATAAGTTGATTTTAAAAACTAATCAAATGTTAATCTATAACTCACTTTAATGGATGAAAGTCTCTGCTTAAATAGTCCCGTGGAGTCTCCTAAAATAATGTTTGTTTCAACTAAAAGAAAATATTGTTTTATAAAACATATTTTTTTCAGATTGTTCCATGCCATTTAGTTACCTTTTAGCCACGGTCGTATTTAGAGGAGTTGATAATTTATAAAATTTATTAAAAATTATATTGGTTCGACTGGAATACGAACCAATAATACTTTATACAATAATCTTTTTTTTTAATAAAAAAAAAACTCCTTCCCTAAAGAGAAAATATTATATCCTAATATTTTTCAACATTTGTACTTAAATCATGTGTTGAGGTCCTAAAAATTATTTTAATAATTTTCAACACAACACCGCTAATGCCCATAATTTCATATTGACTCTGGTCTATGTTTATGTGTATCTCTAAGAACACAGAAATATCGAATTCGTTTTCATTTTCTTTAAAATTGTTGAAATAACGTGTAATGAGATCAAGATAAAAAAAAAACCTAACTCCTATAAAACTGGCTTGATCGGATCGATGCAATATTATGGTTAAGAGCTTCGTAACTCGCATCAAAGCGGGCAGCTGGGTTGACTCGATGAGTCCTGCACTGTGAGACGAGGATCAGTGTAAATATTTCTTAGAAATGGTCGTATTTTCAATAACAAACACAAACTTCTGTCCGAACCTTTTGTGGAATTTATAGTACATCGAAGTTATTTTACATATTCCATAATAGTATCAGAAACCTGCACATGTTGACTAGCTTAAGGAGGAGTAGTAAGGAGATAAAATATGGGTTCGTCGTTACTACAACCACGCGGGTTTTAATAAATAAAAATGTGATTGATTTGTTTTATTTGTTTGATAAATATATTTTTATACTCGCTATATATGATATATACCAGGGTTTAAGTTTAGTTCCTACTTTGTAACGGTTGTAAATTTGGTAGAAATTTTTAGTATAGGTATTTATAAAATGATCTTACTAGGCCATTTCCGCATATCCGTCCGTCCGTCCGCCAACACGAGAACTCTAACATGAAAAGAGATAACGAACGGAAATTTTGTGTAAGTGTTCTAGAGCTAAAAAGTAAGGGCAAGTTCGTAAATGGGCAAAATTCGGGCTTGGCGTCCCTCGCCAGGGAGGTAAAAATCCATCTTGCGAGGTAGAATAAAACTGTTCCTTTTTTAAAATTACACAACTTTTGTTTGAATATTTTTATCATAAGCTCAGTATATACCGGGTATTTAAAAAATTAACTCAGTTAGTTACTATTTTCACTTTTTTATTTTATAAATTATTATTCAAGAATCTTTTTTTCTACGTATGCACAAGTCTGTTGATCGTCTCTGAATGAATACGCGTTACAGTTATATGCAAATCCGGTAGCCTATCGATCTGTTTCTTATACACCGTGCAACAAAATTTACACAAAATTTTGTTCTTTTTTTAATTAGTATACCGAGATCTATTGAAAACAATTTCTCAATGAATCGGAAATTCAATCAAATAATTTAAATAATTATTATATATTACTGCAGGTATAAAATACAAAAATTTTGAATGGTTTTCGTTGAGTAATTAAATTTTGTTTTTATTATTATATAATAAGTTTTACAACACAAATAATAATTGAACAGTTGAACAATTAACTTAAAATGTTAAATGACATTTGATATAACATTAACCAATGTTATTAATATAAATATTATAAAAATGTGTTTTAAATTTCACTTTAAAAATATACGAGTACATGGTATATAAACTAACACAATATAATTTGTTATAATCATTATTTTGTTTTCAAAAATTTCTAACAATCATTTCTTCTTAGTTTTTTTCATCTCTTAATGTTTATTGTTCGTTAATATTAAATTAGAATTTATTATATCACTTTCAAAATATGACATTTTAGTAAGAAAGTTATTTTAATATATAGCGTAGATCATTTATGATGATGGTAACAAATATCTTACAAAATATTGAAAAATATGTTTTAAATAAGATGTATTTGGTATTCAAGATGACACTACTCTGTTATTAACATACATTTTTTTAAATATTTTATTATTTTATACCTGGTTGATTCTCAAATTTCCGGAAAGTTTGGAGATCAACATATATCGATCTCGTCTGAAAAAATGGGAAAGTCAATACATTATTTATCAATATGGGCTTTAATTTAAATAAATTAATACTCAAGTATTAACATCAAGTACTTTATTTTACGCGAAAATAGACAACAGAAAATTAAACTAAATTCTCCACAACAAATTATATATTATCTCTACATTTTCAATCTAATGGACCAGTACTTATTGGTTAACATTATTCTTAGTATTAATATTAGTAATATACAGTAAAAATTTTAGGGTTCAATAGAGTTCTAGTTTAAACAAATTCCAAAAATCTAGTGACTGGGTTTTGTTTATGTCATCCGGTCATGCCACTTACAGTAGATAAATGTGCACACGCGTCGACTTCAATTGAAATTCAAATTGAGGACAGATAGCGCTAAATGCTAATACTCTAAAACTGAAACTGAAACACAATACAAAAAAATTAATTAACTTTGGTTAGCATTATGTTTTTTCACTGAACTCTGTATTTTTGGAGTTTCCAAACAAAATCTCGAGAGGCAACAACCCTATATACCCCCTGTACATTGCCAATATTCTTCAATAATATTAAGTTGATCCATATTGTTCATATACAGCAGAACTTTCACTTCAAGCTTCAAAACCTCCATTACTCGAAGTATAATCCCAAGTCGAAATAATCAATATTTCCCTGCAAGATATTTCAATGCATTTTTCTCTCTATTACTCGAAAAATTTTTTTTTGGCCTCCGTATCTCAAAGACTAAACAATCAGAATTATAATGTGAATATATCATATTTGATCGAACCTAAAACGTATCGAAAGCGGGCCTAAAGTGTGGATCAAGACTTAAATTGTTTAAAAGATGCAATCGAAGGCAAAACTACTGAAAATTAGAAATTCGTTAATATCTACGTTTTGTATCACAATAAATAGTGTCAAAATACTAATAGAAATATATATAATTTAAAATAAAATAGGAAATTTTATCAGTAATGTTGAATTAAATAAGAAATAATATGAAAAAACTAACTTTTAACTAATAGACTAGGAGATGCTGACAGGTGACGTTCTCCCATTTTATACCGCATGCCTTTTTAAGGCTTCATAATTAACCCTAAAATATGAAAGAAAGACGGGTTGTTGGCTTCCACACGCTTTCACGTCATAAGGAAAAGCGCTTTTCTTTTTGTTGAGAATTTTTGTGTTTTTCCGTGATATTATACTGCATGCCTTTTTAACATATAAGGTAGTACAAACAAATTGATGCTCTAATAATTGATGGCGTGCAATCCGCAACGGCAAAAAGGGCTCAAAGGGTTACGAAAAAATGCAAAAAGTTAAAGGAAAATCCGTGTTTTCAAATTGCATGCCGATGTAAAGAATTGAAGTTTAATCACAAAAACACTCTGGGAAAATTGGCATGCACCCCCTCGTATGACCAACGGTGAAAAATCCCGGGAAAACTTTGTAAACTTTTAGTACAGATTTTCCGTGATTCCAAACTACCCCTAATAAGGATAAATATTAATTTTATAACGAATTAATTCTCGAGTGCAAATGGCATGCATGTTAAGTCAGACCATCGTATTATAAATAATAATAAAATTTGCAAAAATTTTCGAAACATTTCCGTGTTTTTGATTTGCATGCCGTTTTGTATTTCATTAAAATATATTATTTCAAGTTAGTGACGAAAATGGCATGCATGCAGCTACTGCGCAACATAAAAAAATTGTGAAAAAATTGAATAAACATAAATTTTTCAATTGTAAAAAAAATCTGAAAAATTCCATGACTTATTCTGGCATGCCATTTTTTATTTCAGCTTAAAATAATATTTACTAACATAGTACAAAACGGCATGCAAGAATAAATCACGGAATTTTTCAGATTTTTGTTTCAATTGAAAAATTTATGTTTATTCAATTTTTTCACAATTTTTTTATGTTGTGCTGTAGCTACATGCATGCCATATTTTATTTCAGCTTTCATTTTTTTATGGTGTACAATAGCTGCATGTGCGCCATTTTCGTCACTAACTTGAAATAATATTTTTTAATGAAATACAAAATGGCATGCAAATCAAAAACACGGAAATTTGCACAGTGTTTAGTGCAAGTTTCGTCATGCATGCCTCTATTTTGGAACATCATGGTGTGCATGCCAAATTTCCTACTAATAATAAATTATAAAAATTAAGTATCCTTCTAATAGCTGCAGTTTGGAATCACGGAAAATTTGTACTAAAAGTTTACAAAGTCTTCCCGAGATTTTTCACCGTTGGTCATACGAGGGGTGCATGCCAATTTTCCGAGAGTGTTTTTGTGATTAAAACTCCAATTCTTTACATCGGCATGCAATTTGAAAACACGGAATTTTCCTTTAATTTTTCTCATTTTATCGTAACCCTTTGAGCCCTTTCTGCCGTTGTGGATTGCATGCCATCAATTATTAGAGCTTCAATTTGTTTGTACTACTTTATGTTAAAAAGGCATGTAGTATAATATCACGGAAAAACACAAAAATTCTCAACACAAAGAAAAGCGCTTTTCCTTATGACGTGCAAGCGTGCGGAAGCCAAGAACCGGTCTATCTTTCATATTTTTGGGTTAATTATGAAGCATGCGGTATAAAATAGGAGAACGTCACCTGTCACCATCTCCTAGTCTATAACTTTTGGCTGTAAATGTAAATTTAAATCAACAAAAACATATATCCTTTTTGCTTTCGAATCCATACCATATATCACCTTTTAGTGAATGTTAATAAAAATGTGCAAAATTCTTTCTATAGAGTTCAAGTTATATAATTCGAAAATTTGGGACGCTTCGTTGCTTTTTTAATGGAATGAATTGTAACTTTTATGTGAAAAAATCTCCATAAGACCATTTTTAAATTGCAATAACTTTTAAACGGCTTGTTAAATCGTTTCACAGTAGCTGGAAATGAAATTTTTGCAGTAGCTTTAGCATTAAGTGAGGAACAAAATAGCAAAAACAAAAATAGTACCATAAAAGTAGCATAATAGTAGCATTTTGACATACCTCACTCATATCCTTAAACGCCAGTTTGAATTTTTTATGATTACAATACTGTTATACTATTCTTATTGCTGTCTGAAAATAAAAATATACCCAGTAAAAATATTTTGTTTCTATACATACCTACTTTCGAATAAAATAAAAAAATTGAGGATGTATATTACAAATAAAAATAAATTTAGTCCTTTATGGACGTAAAACAGTACTATGTAAATTGTAAATAAATTTATTAATGCTATTTTATTGCCCAGTTAATACCTAATAAAATCTTGTTTGAATCGGTAAATGGCTATTTTTTGAGATATTGGTCACTATTTATAATGAACAACCTGTATAATGCAGTTTACGTTTTATCTAGAGCACGGTACTGCGCAAGGCTGAGTTATTGTTAATATGATTATTATAATCTAGAAGCTAACGATTTCGACCATTAATGATATTTATTTTCAAATCAAAAATGGTTTACATCATTTGTATGACACGAAAAATATTTTGAGGAATATTAATTATATTTAGGCGATTAGAATAATTATCTGGTGATATTTATTTTTACGCAAAATGTACAGTGCAGTATATCTTTTGTGACTCATACAATGGGTCTGTTTGGGCGAACAAATATCTTAGTATCCTAAGTTAAATACTCAGAATATCTAACTTATTTTTCATCCGGGACACTTTTGTAGATACTTAGCAACTCTGACTATGATGCCATTTTGTTTAGTATCATCCATATTAGTATATAAATAAATTTATAACCGACAAAAAAGAAAAACAAATTTATATTAAATATATTGTTGTAATGAAAATTATTGAGAATAATTTTTTTGATTCAACACACATTTTAATTATGAAATAAAAAAATATTAAGTAAAATATTACGGAAAATATTTAACAAAACAATATTTTTCTCCTTGCAAAAAGAAGGAGTTTTTTTTGAAAGTACAAAAAGAAAATAATATAGCTCGATTTATTTATTTTTCTTAAACTAAGTCGAAAAATGATAATAAGATTAATAGTTGCTTTTGATTTAAAGTTTTTCTATTTAAAAAAAAAAATCAAAAATTGAAAAAAAATTATTACATATAATTTAATTTTAATCAAAAGTCATACAAATTGAATGTTTTTAATAAATAACATGAATAGATCACAAATAAATAATTTTGTAAAAACAAGATAGTTTTTGTAAAACAAGTAAACAGAAGTAAGCTAGCTTACAGTAATGAATGTATCATAAAATTTGTGTATAGATTTTGAATTCACACTGGCCGTGTTCATTAAGTCGCTGGTTAAATATCAACCAAGCGGGGTATGACTATGGGTCAAACCTAAGGAGAGGTGTTATAATTTTTAATTAATTTTATATATAATCTGAACACTCCGACTACGTTCATGGTTGTTGACTTACTAAAATATTCTAGAAGCCTCCATGCGAAAATATATTGTCAAAAAAATATTTATTCAAAAGAACAAGCATATTCTAGAACGACCCATGGCGGGTATATAAACCGGTGACCAGTGTCGATTCAAATCAGTTTAATATCGACTATTGTCTGATTCGTTCAAAGTTGAAATTCGGCTATTGTCTGATTAGTTCAAAGTTTAAAATCAAGTATTGTCTAATTAGTTCAAAGTATATAATTGTTGTTCAATCCAGATCAAGTTAAAGTTGGAATTTGTACAAGTAATTTGATCAAGTAATTCAAAGTTTGACATTGTGTGAAAAAAATTAAAATAATTGTTGAAAAAGAAATTGGATAATCATTTTTTTAAAGCAATAAAATCAGGTTTTTTTTTTGTTTCGTAAAAATTTGATTTTTTTTTCTCTTTTCTTTAACAAAAAACGTGCGTGTCATTTCATTACAAAATATTTAGTTAAATCTTTTACTAATATATTTCTTTTTGTTTTTGTCGAGTATCAGAATCATTGCAGGTTCGGGCAGCGCTCCTTTGAAGTAAGAAGAGAGCCAGGATACTGCGACAATATTATATATTAATTTAAATATATTTACGTACTTATGTATGTGTTTAGTTATGTACTGTAGTTCAGAGGTGGGCACAGACAGCTCGTCTGAGCCTTACGAGCTCTCCATAAGCTGGGTGAGAGTAAGTAAAGAAGGTATGTTTTGAAGCAAGACGGAACGATGTTTCAATACAGGTTGTCCTACCGATTATTGCCCAATAATTTATTCAATCAATTTAGAAATAGTTTTATAAAATATTTATTGTTTAAATAATATCTTTTACAGTATGGAGAGATACACCAAAAAACATAATAATAATAATAATAACAATAATGATAATAATAACAATAATAATAATCTGAACTTATCCAAGACTGCTTGCGATGTCTTCTCCATTATTAAATTCACTACTTTTATTTTTTTTGAAAAACAAATTATGCGAAAAATAATTTCCACTACTACAAATAGTACTTTTCACTTTTTCAATTCAAAGTAGACTAACTCGAAGAACTCAAATTCCCACTTTATGTAAAATTTAACTTAATTCATCAAATTCCCATGACACTATACTGAGCATACTCCATACGAAGAAAAAATAATTAAATCAGGTAAATAATTCTTTATTAGTTCTCGGATATGAATAGTAAAATATTTAGACAAATCATTTGGAATTTCCAAAACTTTAATTCTATTTAAAATTATCCTTTGCAAAAATTTCCCTCTTTTATTACAATGGTCCAGCGGTAAACTTAAAGGTTCAAAAGATTTATATATATTTTTTATATATTTTTATTTTATTCATACACAAATATGATATATACTAAAAAGGTACATTTAATGACCCTAATTACCAGCCCAAAATTCCAGAGTATGTATTGAATGATTGCTTGTATTATTTACTTTGTATAATAGTGACCATAAAAAAGATTTGGTATTATTATATTTTTTTCAGAAAATGTTTTAATTAAAAAAAGAAAATATTAATAATTGGTAGGTTACCCTGTATTAACTCTATCTCTCTTCCCTACCTCTCACTCAGAGCTTGGCCGAGTCATCTCCTGCCCATCTCTGCTGTAGTTAAACATAAAAAAATATTGCTACCTAGTCAGCAAGTCTGTCCAGGTCGAAAAGCGTTGTACTCAGTCGCTAAGATCTTAACTTACTTTTATGCTGAGTATCTAACTTAGGATACTAAGATATTTGTTCGCCCAAACACACCCATTTATCTTTCCTTACTCATGGTATAAACAAAAAAATGTATAGGCGTGCATATAATGATGGCGCGTCATGGAAATTAACATAGTTTGTTTATATTAATTTAAAGAATACGCAATTATAGGCTATTTATTTTAGGTAGAATGTATAAAATGTAAAGAAATCTACAAAAGATTCACTGTAATTTCGAAAATCCATATAATTTAAAGTTTATTTTAAATTAATTATGTGAAAATATATTACCTTATTTAAAAAGTTCAATTCTTTCATTTGAACAAGCTTCGGGAAACTAAAATGTATTATTCCAGGTCTCTTCGATTTAATATTATTCTTTTTACAATCTGATAGAGCACAACTCAGCATTGTCATAATTACTATAAATATAAAATAACAAGTAAATTTAAAATACATTAAAATGTCGCCCTATCGAAATAAATAAATATCCTAGTAATTTGTTAAATACTATTTTTTTTGAATAATAAGACTAAATTTAACCAACGAACTGCACGAACGAAATACAAAATTCTCAGAACGCTTTACTAGTCTACTAGATTGGTACTCATAAGGTGCTATGATGACGCGTCTAGGTATATTACCATATAATGCTTATTTTGATTTCATTACATATTTTCTTTAGTTATACCATGGTCGTTACTTGTTATGTAAACTTGTTACCTCTATACTACAACTTAGTATATGGAATGTAGAGGTTATGGTTTGAATTGACCAAGATTAATGTGGAATTTTCACCTAATCCGTACGTTTTCAGGCTCTGTTGCTAAAAAATTCCATTTTTCGCCATCGATTTCTGTGAATATGTGTGTATGTGGGATATATCTGAGAGCATAATCATTTACCGTGTTTAATCATTTACTGATTCAATATATCTCTATAGCTTGCAAAAATAAGCTTCTGGCGGAAATCACAAACATATTGCATTTGAGTGTAAAATTTTGAGTTTTAAAATTTTATAATTGATTTGTGCCTTATTCATTTAGTTTTAGAAAAATAAAATGTTTCGGATAAAAGGTGTTCATTATAAATATACTAACAACTTCTCAAAGACCGAACTTCTCAAACTCGATTCGAAACAGTTTCTCAAAGTCCGAATACAAATGGCAGAAATCGACTATACATTTTTGAAAAATGAACGCTACTCTTATGGCCCTCTTAGTACCAGCCAAGTAACCGAGCGGTCTAAGTCTACTTGGGGACTGAGAGGTTATGGGCTCAAATCCTGACATCGGCAGTTTGTCAATTATTTTTAAAAAAAGGGGCGGTTAACTGACTAAACTATCGGCGTATGGACAGAACGAAGTAACCGGCTATGCTTGTGAAGATTTTCTGCAGTTTCCTTCACGAACTCCAGATGAATATCGGCATAGTTCCTATCAAAGTCGGCTGCAGCTGCACAACCTACCAATTCCTAGACTGCACACAAAATTTCTTCCATTCCACTCACTTAGGCATCACAATGGACCTTATGGTCGAAGTGTGTCCCGTCGAGGTCAGCCGCTACAATCTATCTATATTTGGCCCTCCTAGTATATTATTTGCATGCGTAATTAAAGTTTTGTGGCACGCCAATAGAATATAGCTACTAGCGCGCGTGTATAAGTGCACACTTTTTTGGGATTTGTAGTATCTGTTCTGGTATAATGAGCTAAGTTTTGAAATACGGTACGTTCATTTTCTATTATACAAACAAGTTATCAACAAAAAAATTACACTTTACAAATATTATGATTATTATTTGTTGACAAACACACGTGTACAATTTAAAATAATTAACATTAAGTTTTAAACAACCCATAAAATATTTAATAAACCAATTATTCTTATATATTTGATATTTCAACACAACACAAATTCGCTTTATTTAATTGCAATATATTTTATTTTATATATAAGTAGTACTACGACGAACGAAATTGATAAAAATTTATCAAAGTATTTTATTGAAAAATTTAATTTGTTATGGTTTTAATTTTTTTAAATCAAGAGGAGTCAAGAGTACGTACACTCCCGTTCAAAAAATTTGGACCAATCTGAATTGTTCATTTTCGTACAATTCATAAAACTCCTCATCTTTGTTACGCTCTGTATAACGTATAAAATTATTATTATATTCACCAAACATATTTGATCCCAATAGTATTAACTAATTATGTGTACTTTGTTTATTGTACTGATATCAATGTATATTATATCCTTCTTCAATTTAGAATATTAAAAATAAAGTTTAGTATACGAACAATTGGTAGATGAGTATCAAAAACTGTTCTATCGCAATTTTTTTTCTCAGTTCTTTCTACATGTAAAAAATGTTCTTTGTATACTGATTGTGGACATAAATTTTACCATGCAGAACTTTTGTCCCCATTTTTTTAATGAACATTTTGTTAAAAAATTTTTAAACATTGTTGTTTTTGAACGGAATATACTTTTTTCATATTGTTTGGCTACGTTCAAACATACAAAATTTTGTAGCTTTTTAAAATAAATTGATATTTTAGAATTTATAAATTTTTAAGTTTAAAAAAGTCACAAATTTGACCATTTTCTACCCATTAAACATCCACCAAAATGTGTTTTTAAAACGAAGGGTTTTCAGATTCAACATTATACAGATAAACCCATAATCCCGAATATTTCTATTGTAAAGAATATGAAAAGAAATTTTTCCGTTCGAAAACAACCATTTTTGAGAGTATTTAAACAATTTCGCTTTGGAAAAATGGGATCAAATTTCCCTTTGCAAAAATTGCACTTTTTCAATTAGTGCAATGTAAAAAAAAATCAATAACAAAAATCGTATCAGAATAGATTTTGATACGATATTATCCGATACGATATTATATCGGTATTATCCTATGCTATAATATTATTTAAAAACTCTTTTTATATATATCAACAGATTTTTATGATAAATGTAAATAATGTAATGTAAATACATGATTTGTTGTATCTGTAAAAACATTTACTACAAGAATAATGAAAATTGTGAGAGACTGATTCGGTTCATTTTTTTGAACGGGATTGTACATTTACGTTTACTGGAAACCATACCTTATAATCTACATTAAGGTGTTTTGTTTTATAACACAAGAAACATGTGTTCAATCAAGTATGACAGTCTAAGGTATTCATAGTCCATCCTTGAGCAAGTGTTTAAACGATGGTTTCAAGCATGACCTTATTCGGTTAAAAATTAGCTTTAGTAAGACGAATCGTGTGATCATCTTAATTCGTGATAATTATCATGTATCAGATGATCTGATTAGCTGAGAAATTCTACAAATGTAAACAAACATACCTCACATGACAATTAATAATTATACTTCGGTAGACAAAAAGTATTTTCTTCAAATTTTGAAGCAATACTCTCATGTGATTCTCTCAATTTAGAATCACCTGAAAACTAGCAAATGCATAAAATCGCAAACATATTAATAATTGAAACGCAGGTGAAAAGGTAATCCGCGACGATTGACTTTGGCTAAATTATGTTCTATTAGTGGTAATATTCCAAATTTATTACTGATTTTATCGAACCTAAATTTTTTGTCTGAAAGAAAATCTAAAGGATCTTTTATATCTCGATGTAGCGTTGTCAGAATTGTCAGAATCAAAATCGATATCAATATTATCATCAATACTATTATCATATTATGTAAACCCAAAAAATTCATAAGTAAGGATAAGGTCTATAATCAGATTGTCTTATTGACTGAGAATACATCAACAGTTTTCAATGCTTAATATCGCCTTAAGCTATGACTATGAATATTTATCCAACCACACATAGCTTAGATAAGATCAAACTTTCAAACTCTTGCCCAAGATTGCGTCTATGAATTTATACGCTGCGTTAAGATCATGCGTAACTTACGCTGAAGATCGGACTATGAATACGGGCCTTTTTGCGTCATTTTAAACAAAAAAGGTTTCAAGTCATTTTTTCGTAAAATTAACCGTTTCCAAATTATAAACAAGACTGAAAAAAATATTCTTAAATATTCTTTGAACACCTCTTAACAAAATCATGAAGAGTAATTACAGATTATTTCATACTAAAATGTTCATTTTTTAAAAATTCACAACTTGTGTTTGAAACTTTTTTTCATAAATTCAGTATTTGATATTTAAGCAATTAATTCTGTTAGTTGTTATTTTCATTTGTTTTTAATGGGTTTGTTGTCCATCAAATCTTAATTATTATGTCTACAAATTGTATTTGAGTATTCATTGTGTGCTAATAGATATTACTTTATTTTTAAAATATGGCTTTATTGTTAAGATACTTACATACTTACATATACACTCCCGTTCAATAAAATTGAACAGATCTGAACCGAATCAGTCTCTCACATTTTTGATCATTATTGTAGTAAATGTTTTTTACTATACTTCCATTTCTTTTTTCACACGTAAAATATATACTACTTTTCTTTGTTTATAAATGAATCATTATATAGAGAGTTACAAAAGTGAGGAGTTTTATGAAATGTAAGAAAATTAACATTTCATGTCTGTTCAATTTTATTGAACGGGAGTGTACATATTACGTATACGTACTTACATATACTGTTTTCTTGAAAATTATTTACAATAATTTTTGGACCTAACACATTTTTCTAAGTTAAAGTTCTAAATATAAAAGGAATATATTTAAGAGGAAAATATTTTTCTCCTCAAGAAAGTAGTTTTCTTGAGGAAAGTGTCACCAAATTAGCAACGAATAACATATCCTGAAACAATATAAGAGTAATTTTAAGAGTGATGTTAATAAGAGTAAATCGAGTGAAAGCAATTTTAACAAGAGTAATTTCAATAAAATTTCTTCAAATGTCCATTTAGCTCTAGCTAAAATTTGTATATATGTATATATATATATATATATATATATATATATATATATATATATATATATATATATATATATATATATATATCTGTTTTGGTATATTTTTTTGTGTCTATCCATCCATTGTTAGTTAGTATGGTTATATTTCGGTTATGATAAACTAACGGTGGTGACTAGCGTTTACTTAATTTGACATTTAAATAATATGTCTGAACATTTGTAACATTATTTTGACATCAATGTTTTGACATGAAAAACTAAAGATTGGTACCCTTAGACAATGATTTATTCAGGGGTATAAGAGTAATTGCAAATAGATAAAAAGATTGTAGAGGCTGCCCTGGACGGGCTACACTTCGACCAAAAGGTCCATTGTGATGCCTAAGGATGTGAGGATGTGAGTGGAGTGGAAGGAATTTGTGAGTATACTAGGAATTGCTAGGATATGCGGCTGCAGCCGACTCTCATAGGAACATTGCCGATATTCATCTGGAGTTCGTGAAGGAAACTGCAGAAAACCATCTCAAGCATAGCCGGTTACTTCGTTCTTGTCCATACGCCGACAGTTTAGTCAATTAACCGCCCCTTTTTTTTCTTTTATAATTGACAAACTGCCGATGTCGGGATTCGAACCCATAACCTCCCAGTTCCCAAGTATGCATACTGCGCAGACATAACGCCTTAGACCGCTCGGCTACTTGGACTGGTAAGAGTAATTGCATGGAGAGATACGCATTAATCGACGTGACTGAAGTTTTGAAAAGGACCGCACTCCTAACGACTTAAAAATTAGCATAGATGGTTAGGTATACTCAGAATTGTCGCGGTTTCTTGGCTCTCTTTAGCCTTTAAAAGGAGCGCCGTAGAACCTACGACAGATTCCGATACTCGACAAAAACAAAAAAAACATAAATATTAGTAAAGGTTTACTAAATCTATGTCAATTTGACAACATGCACTTGAGAAAAAAAATTAAGTAAAACAAAATCTCGAGTCTCTATCTCGTTTTTATACAACAATGTACAATTGATTTTGCTTGAACAAATCTGACTTTCAAACTGATTATTAATCCAACAATGTTTAATTTACAACTTTGATATTAATCGAACAATAGTTTACTTCAAAAATAGTCAAATATTTTACTGATTTTGAATTGGTGAAACTGCGGCTTTAATACTGCCAGAACAACAACGTGTTCAAACGAATAAAAAAACATTGTTTTTTTTTTAAAAACATATTTTGTTATAGATTTCACTAGAACAATTTAGTTTCTCAGAGGGACTTGGCTGATAAAATCATTAATAAAACTTATTAAAAATTATAATGACTCGTCTGAGATCGAACCAGTATCGTCGTGATACCCCTCTGTTAGAATGTCCATTTAATGCGCTCGTCCACTAGCAGGTATCTCTCCATCTCATAATCTTATAACATATAATTGATTCACAACATATACATGCAAGCTTGCTTTGTTTGAATTGTTTACTATAGAAGTTATTTACCAAAATTTTATTTGTGTAAACATGTAAGAATCATTATTTTTTTATAAAATAAATTCTTTGATTTTTGATTTAAAAAAAAAACTTTTTTTTCAAAGAAAAAAAATTCAGAATCAATTTGTAATTTCTTTCTCGAAAAAAACTCCTTTCTTAAGGAGAAAAATATTTTCCTCTTAAATATTTTCCTTTTATACTTTCTTTTATATACTTAGAAATATGTGTTGGGTCCAAAAAAATTATTCTCAATAATTTTCAATACAACAAAATTTCCCCCTTTAGACCCCAACCCATATTTTCTAATTTTCTATTATTCTAGTTGATCGACCAATTTTAACTATATAACTATTTGAATTGTATTAAAAGTATACGTACACATTCTTCAGTTCGTTCTTCTCAAAGGCGCCTGTTGTTCATTGCCGGTCGTCTGGGCCGCAAGTTGTACCCTGGTTCTATTGCCCTGGCCTCTGGCTCGTCCGCACATGGTACATCCCGTCGTCTTCCATCACCTTCATGCCTTTGACCCCGCAATCGATCCGGAAGTAGTTTGCCGAACACTTCGTTCATCGTAAAAATTGGTCCCAGTTGTTATTTTCATTTCTTTTACATAATTGTCCAGTAGACAGAGCAAAAAAATTGGGGTCTGCTGGAAAAAATTTCGAAGTTAAGGGCACTTTTACAGGTTGTTCGGGAATGCTGTGGGATGACTCTGTCAAGTTTTTCAACTCGAGGACCGTGTGCTAACTTGGGTAGGGCCGAAGAACATCAGAATTTTTGGATTTTTTTCGGTTTTTCGCTCATAACTTCTAAACTAAGCGATTTTCGACCAAAACGTTTATTGTAGAGCATAAAATTTTCTACAATTTTGTATATATACACTTTTTTCTTAAACCTACTATTAGTTTTTTTAAAATGGCAATAAGCGAAGGTTTTGGCCCTCTAAATATCAATTACCATCATTTCTATGTTAATTATAGTAATCACTCATAAATATCGATATGTTGGAACACGGGAGGGGGGAGGGGGTTCGCTGACTAAGTGGCTATTTCTGTGATGTGTAGTTATTAAAATATAGAGTTACAAGTTTTTTTCCTGGTGGCAGTTTATTGCGAGAGAGAATTAAAATTCATATGAATTATTGGAAATGAGAAGCTAAATTTTCTCACTTTTATCCTCAATTCTGATTGTAATCTCTTCTTTTGCGAGCTTACTGGCACAATTTTGTTTAAATTAATCAATTATTAACATAAGGGTAAACTATTAAAATTATTGAAAAAATAATAACACATTTTGTTGAAACAAGTTCCTATTAACATTAAAAACATAAAATTATGGTTGAACATGTTTCGTGGATGTATGCTTTCCACCTCATCAGCAAAAACAATCTGTTAAAATTAAAAACAATAAATTATAGGACGAACAAAAACAGTGTCAATCAAAAATTTTAAAAATACTTTTCAACAAAATTACATTTATATAAAAATTAGCCTAACACTATTTATTTTAAAGTGATAAAACTTACGTTTTCAAGTTTGTTTTCAAAAAATACTTGCTATTTTTAAAATTGGCACTTATTAAATATATTTTCTTCGAGCTGTTATTGAGTGTTGAGCGACAACTCATCATTAGACATGGGATCTACTTCAACGTCTAATCCAGAGACAGGTCGGTGTTTCATTTGTGAGGAAAGTTTGGAAGGTGAGGATGTGTTTGTAGTAAAGAAGAGAGGAGTTGCTACGCTTCTTGCTTCTGCTGTTAAACGAAAAGAGCAGCTACATCAATGATTGCTGGAAGGACTGGAACAAAAATTGCTATTCACCTTGGTTGCCAAAAAAATACATCAACGAGAAAATGATATTGGCACATTTGCGTCGTGAAAGTCAAACTCCTATACCTCCGCCCAAGCTTACTCGCTCAAGTAAAACTGTATTATCATTTGATTTCAACAAGTGCTTCTTTTGCGAAAAGTCAGTTACTGAAAAGTACAGACAAAGGCAGAATAAATTGCGAGTCGAAAGGCGTAATGCTATGGTCAAAGTGACTCTACCTGAGATGGCAGGTACGATTCTATCGTACGCAAGGCAGCGTGGAGATGAGTGGGGGAAAAAATCAAAGATCGTATTGGCATTTTGGAGGGTATGAACACAGATTTAGTTTCGGTAAATGCAGAATACCACCAAAAGTGCATTAAAAATTTCTACAAATTACCTAATACTCTTGAGAAGAGAGGAAAAACCTCGACCAACATTGATCAATTAATGGAAATTGTGTACGAAGAAAGCGGGGAGGAATGCCAATTTTCTGATGGATCTGATTCCTGAGGATTCCCGTCCTCACATAAAAACAGTGGAGGAGAAGTATAGAGATGACATTATGATTTCTCAGTTGTCGAACTGAGGGAATGTTGATTTTAACTACCTGATCTATGTTTATTGAGGTTCAAGATTATGGGTTGACAGGGATTTACAGTAGGGAGATGACCTGCCACGATTACATTGAAATAACTACACTTCACAAAAACAGGCACTGTTCCCCGTGTTCCAGCATGTCGATATTGATGAGTGATTACTATAATTACCATAGAACTGATGGTAATTGATAGAGGGCCAAAACCTTCGTTTTTTGCCATTTTAAGAAAATTCCTCTAACTTTGGTCGGCTGTATCTCGATTAATATTAGGTTTAATAAAGATTATTAAAATAATCAAAGAGAACTCTAGGTTTTTTTGAAATTATATTTCAAAAAGTGACACAGGCACCAAATTATCAACAAGCAACATATCTCTGAATCCATATCCCAGAGATAGTTACGATTAGCTAATTCATACTGATGATGACTACATTGTAGTAGAAATTCGTATTTATAAAATACAAACAAATGTTCTAGGAATAGGGGCAAAATTTGAAATATAATTAGGTTCAAGAAAAAAGTTGATATATACAAAATTATAGAAAATTATAAATTATTATAGAAAATGCTCTACAACTCCCCAAGTTAGCACAGGGTCCTCGTGTTCGAAAACTTGACAGAGTCATCCCACAGCATCCCCGAACAACCCCATTAACTTCGGAATTTTTTCCAGGTACAATGTACATATTTACTGGATCATAAAGTAAAGTAATAAATTATATGTAATTCTATTCCACAAAATTTTGTAATTTGAGCTTCAGTCACCGATGTTTCTTGTTAAGTATACTACTTCAAATCATTTTTTTTCATCTTAGACTCATAATTACGGAAATGTATTTTAATGTTTTCCCTCTAGATATTGATAGCATAGAGAATCCAAATTGATTATAAGCTAACTGAGTTAATTGAGTAAACACCCGGTATATACTGTCATTATCATTTCGTGAACTATTTTTTGTTAGTATCCACACACGAATGTATAAAACAAAGTAGTGTGGAAAGTTCTAAATATTCATGTTTGAGTTTAAATTGTGACTAAACTATTCAGTTTATGAAAAACCTCTCAAACAAGTTGTTTGAAAAGAGACATTTTTTGTTTACCTTTTACTGTTTCAAAGGAGGGTCCACGATTGACTTCTGACCTCTTTTTAGCTACCGAACGCACATATATAAAATTTTCAGCTCGTAATCAATTTTCGTTTTTTATTTATCGTATTGACGGACAGACGGATATTCCAAAATGGACTAATTTATAGATTATTTGGTGCACCTTCACCAAAAATTTGTTTTTGTATCATAATTTTCAGCCAAAGGCGGGATGAAATTTATAATATATATATATATTTAAATATATATATATATATATATATATATATATATATATATATATATATATATATATATATATATATATAAATAAACCGGCTATAAAAATATGTTTTAGGATGAATATATCAACCACGACCTGCTTTATTCATAATATTTGAGTACTATCAATATTAAATTAAACCCAACGTTAATAAAAATTATTAATAAAATACAAATGTTTATTTTTAACCTCAAAATTTAATAATGAATATGCAAGTTTGTTAGTGGTTACCAAGTTTTACCAGAGACATGTGTTATGCACTATAGGTCTCTAGATATTAAATCGAAAATCTAGCCGCGAGATCTAACACTGATTTGTCTTCTGACAAATCTATAAGATATGATCATTAAAAATAATCTATAGTCCTAATTAGGTCATGAGTTAAAATTTATTATTAATGCTAATAAGCATACATTTAGTTAATTAATTACGTATAATATGTAGAATGCAACCCAATGAAACAATTCTTAGAGAGTGTAACCTAGAGACATGTATATTGCACTATAGGCCTCTAGATATTAAATCCATTACATACTGATTTGTCTTCTGACAAATCAGTAAAAATAAAAATAAAAAAGTGAAATTTATTATTAATACTAATAAGCATACATTTAGTTAATTAATTACGTATATTATGTAGAATGCAACCCAATGTAACAATACTTAAAATTAAAGTTGGTAATACATGTACAATAGAATGTTTACAACGACGTTGGCGCGTGTGTCGGAGCTTAATCAAAACACGTGTTGATGTAATGACTTTTTGGTTAACTGTTATAATAAATTAAAATACAATTTATATACGAACTCGCTCGTTATTCCCTATTTTAAATTCCCTATTTTAAATTCTTAAATTCAAAGAATATAATTGGTTTTAAAGTTTTCTCGCATTATTTGGAGAAAGGCACACACATTCGTTACGTAGGAGGTACGTAAACGAAAGAATTTCCTCAGAAATTGGGAATACAAATATCACTTAATAAATAATATCATTAATACAGCACCATGATTTTAAAATTATAACTAAAATTGAATCCCCCACTTTATAATTTTTGGATTATAGGAGAGAAATTTTATATACCATTCAATATATAATACATACTAATATTATATACATACATTTTTTTTCATTTCACATCAATCATCGTCTATACTATACCCCCATTTCATATCTATATACCTTGAGTTTTTTTTACAATTTATTATTATGTTATTTATAAACAAACACATTTATAGACCTATTTTTTTTCATTTATTTTATTGCAATATTTGAACAAAATACACTATCTTTATAATTTAATTTATTACATTTTAATTCACTGGTCGCGAAAATTTGATTTTTTTTTGTCACATTGATACGATAGAAAAACATTTCTTATAGTTTTTGGAGCGCTGAATTCGTATCTGGCTTCGGAATTTCTGTAATACACAAGGTTTTGAAATATTTTTACCTAAATAATAAATAAATCCGTTTTTTTTTGTAACATCACTATGTAATTTTAGTTTGCTGAATTTTTTAAACCAAAAAATCATCTCAAACCTACAATATAAGAGTTAATTGTACATCAAGGTGAAATGATCATTTGCAATATATTTAGCATGTCTTACCTTGTTCACGCTTTCGGTATGCCTATTATAAGTTTTAAATGTTATTGGAGGAATATTAAGAGTGCCCAACAGCTCTTCGCATTGGTAATGTCCAATTCAAATACCTGTGCATCTCCAAACTAGCGAATTAAAAAAAATAAGTTTTTTAGAAAAAAATTTCGAAAACTGAACATAAATTTGAAGATTTTTCAACTTTTTTATTAAACATAATGCAAGCACTGATATTCAACATTATCTATATTGGAGGAATATTTAGACTGCCCAACATCTCTTCGCATTGGTAATGTCCTATTACAATGCTTGTGCACCCCCAAACTAGAGTCATTAACGTCCTCCGTCGAATGAGTGGAAATTAATATGCTTTTTTCACACATGTCGCAGTGAAAATGTAAAATGCTTTTTAAGCCACGGTTCACTTCATTCTTAAAAACCATTTTTCCTGGCGTACATTTTATCGGATGCAAAACTACTTTTTTAAATTGTTGAAGGACAAAACTTAAATCCACAATTCGAAGACCTTTTAATAAGTCCGCGATGTTTAATGGAGCTTCGGTCTCTTCTTCTATAATTAAACTAGAACCCGAATAACTGTTGCTAAAAACAAAAACAAATTAATATTTTGTATCCACGAAAGTATTGAATCATGAAAAAATTACAATACTCACGAATTGAAGTCGATTAAACGACTAGTAGACGCGCCAAAGTTAGGAGAATCAGCTTTCTCAGTACGGCTATATTAAAAATAGATAATTAATAAAGGAAAAACTATTCATTTTAAAGTAAAGATTTAAAACAATAACCTTCCTAGATTTTACTTTAAATGAGGTACAGGTTGGACATTTGCAATTGAAGCCAAATAACTATAAACAATTATTAAAAATTTTTACAAATTATGGTTTTTATACGATCATAATACATAAACAACATAATCATAATTTTAACTGGCAGCTTTTTTACATTAATATTAAATTGTTATACACATACCTCCTTGAACTGGCCTTTGCTCTGCGTCCTCGAGAATTTCTCTTAGGGATTCTTGAAGAACTCTTCTGATATTTAGGCATTATTGCAAAACAAAGAGAAACTTAAGTTTATTTTCGTATGCAAATAAAAAATTAACTAATTACTCTTCAATTGAAACTTCTAGTGCTATTTATTTATAAATTTAAATAGACTTGGCTATATCATTTGCTGAAATATAAGTTAAAACGCCTACTTTCGGTAGAAAAGGAACAATGATAAACAAGCAGTTTATTTATCATATTATCTTTTTTTATTACATACTATCTGTATTAATATAATTAAAGGACAAAATCTATTTTGTTGTATATTTTGTTGTATAAATTTGTTATGTATTGGATACTATTAATTTAGCTTATAACAGCCAATAGCAGTAACTAAAATGAAATAGAAATATATGATATAACGTGTCTTGAGACTATAGAAATTTATCTTATTCCAGTGTACCTGGGTGTGAAAAATGAAAATTGGGAAAATTAACAGGATTTTCGAAAAAGAAAAGTACCCAGGGCAGGTTTTACCTGCCCTGATTATAAATATCCATATTCTATGAATACCTATAACATATCCAAATTTCAAATCGATAGAGTAAAGGGTATAATCGTAGGGCTTGAAGAACGAATGTAACTTTAACCATTCTTATCTGTATAAAGAGACCTGTATATTAAAGAGAACTCTAGAATTTTTCGAAATAAATTTAGATTTTTTGCCCCAATTTCCTAGATCAAAATTTTTGTATTTTATAAATACGTATTTCGACTACGAAGTAGTCATCATCAGTATGAATTAGCTAATTGTAATTATTCTCCGAGGAGATGTTACTTGTTGCTAATTTGGTGACGGTCTGCACACAGATTTTTGGTATGTGCACAATTTACACTTTCTAAGAATCTACCTTCTAAGGTAACTAATCTAAGAATTCCGTAGTATGTTTTTAAAATTTTGTATAACGCGGCAAGTTTTAAAATATTTGAACTCATCAGAAAAAATAACTTGCCGCTATAAGGGATTTCTGATGATATCCCATGATGACAAATACTGATGATATCCCATTAAAGAGCCGAGCTATTTACAAAGTAAATAGCTCGGTAAACTATTAACTAAAAAAAATTAAATGAGGGGTAAATTGATAAAATGTAAGAAAAAATTTGGTTGAAATTTATTTCGTAAGTTTTCCCTTAGTATGTTTTTAAAATTTTATATAACGCGGCAAGTTCTAAAATATTTGAACTCATCAGAAAAAATAACTTGCCGCATTATATAAAATTTTAAAAACATACTAAGGGAAAACTTACGAAATAAATTTCAACCAAATTTTTTCTTACATTTAATCAATTTATCCATCGTAAATTTTTTTTAGTTAATAGTTTACCGAGCTATTTACTTTGTAAATAGCTCGGCTCTTTAATGGGATATCATCACTTTTTAAAAGGCAACTATTATATGAAGTCTAGAGCTATTTACTTTGTAAATAGCTCGGTCCTTTCTTCTATATCATCACTTTTTAAGAAGCAACTATTATATGAAGTCTAGAGCTATTTACAAAGTAAATAGCTCGGTCCTTACTCTCTTATCATCACTTTTTAAGAAGAAACTATTACATTAAAGTTTTCCTAAGGAAAACTCGGCCCTTTCGTACATTTATGTTTTTGGTCGGATATCAATCCTTTTTGAAAGGCTTAAATATACGAAGCCGGCGGCTTCGCACAAAATGCAACACGTTTTGTTACGCTTCGCGTATGCTTTTCGTTTCTTTACTCTTCGCGATACTTTACTCTTTTTAGATTCACATATACAAAGGAGACCGCTTCGTGTTATATAACGTCAACTGTCTATGCTCAACCTATATCCTGAAATTCCTGATTTCATATTAATCAAACAGAAAATCTCAAATTCATATCCAACAAAGTAAATCGAACCAATACCGTGTCAAAGCTGGTGTCCCTCAAGGGTCCCTGCTTGGACCCCGGCTGTTTTTATATTATATCAACGATATCCCGAAGGATCCAGCTACTGAAGCAGCCTTCTTTGCCGACGATACGGCAATCTATTGCTCTTCTTGCCAACCGAAAGCTATTTCGAGTTGCCTCCAATCCCATGTATCTAGACTTGAAAACTATTTCAAGCTATGGAAAATCAAGATAAATCCCACGAAGACTCAGTCCGTTTTGTTTACTAGGAGGAATAAATTTTCCTTCTACCCACTTGAATTGAAGTTGTTTAACACTGAAATCCGGCAAACTCAAAGTGTTAAGTATCTAGGAATAACTCTTCAAAGGCAGTCGAATTGGGCACAAGCCGCCAAAAGGCGTCTTGCCCTTGGAAACGCATCCTTTGCAGGACTATACCCGTTACTCAACACCAAGAGCAAGCTGGACGAACGCTTAAAACATCGACTTTACAAGTCATGTTTCCGGCCCGTGTTCACGTACGTAGCCCCAATATGGCCAAACGTTGCTCCTTCGCACCTTGCGAAAATGCAAAAATTTCAAAATCGTTATCTTCGGACGATTTCGAAAAAACCCCTAAGATATCCGTCTGAAGCTCTCCACGTTGAAACTGGACATCCTACTATCTCTACCAAACTACCTCCAAATCCTTTTTCCAATTTTCCCGCGAAAATTCTTTCCCGGTAATCAACGTACTGGGTCAATTTGACCCGAATACGTTGCTCTTCGGGAAAAGATTCCGCATGCCACATGATCTCGATTACAACTAATACTGTTGTTTTCTAAATTGTATATATTTTCTTTTCGTATTTCTATTTAAGTTTAGTTTTAGGGATGGCTTATCCATCCAATTTAGGTTAAGTTTTGCTAAAATATACTTATTCTACTAGTCAGATAGCAGTCACACAAATATCAACGAATCAAACGCATATATGGTGTATAATGTAAATTTAATTAAAATGAAAATTGTAAACATTTCCCTTTTTCCGATACAAATTTCCAGTTTCCACAATTTTCCCGTTGGTTTGGGTACTCGATCTACCTATATGCCAAACATCAACTTTACAGGATATCTGGAAGTAGCGTAGAATTATGATGATTTAGTCGCCAAGAATTATGCGAAAATTATAAAAATTTCTTTTTTCCGATACAAATTTCCAGTTTTCGCAATTTTCCCGTCGGTTTGGGTACTAGATCTACCTATATGCCAAATATCAACTTTACAGGATATCTGGAAGTAGCGTAGAATTATGATATACCATACTTAAGTTTTTTAAGCCTTAACCGCGAATTTTGCGTTTTTGACGTGAAATAACTTTTTAACTGTTAATTCGTTAACGATCATTGAAAAAACTGTTTCTTATAATTCCGTAAAGTATCGATATTCGAAATATCACACTGTAGCTCTTAACGTTCAAAAGATACAGCACCTAAAAAATGAGCCTAAATTAAGCTGTAGTAGAGCTGTAGTAGCACTGTAAGTGAGAAGGCCAAATGTGTCCCTTAAATTCGGCCTTGCGCACTACTGTGGTCTAGGCACTTTCTAGCGGTCACAATTTTAGTCTAATCAAAATGAAATTTCATATATGATTTTAGTATTTGCATGGCCAATTTTATTAATAAATGACATACGTCAAGGCGAAAGGGGGGAGGATCAAGTTTGCTACAATTCATCACCTTATCATTTTTGCTCAAACTCTAAAATAAATTTGAAAAAATTTCTTTGTTGAAAAATTTTAACAATTAGTGTTGTGTTATCTCTTTTAAGTATTCATAAGTAATGAATACAATCTAACGAATGAATGAATGAAAATTATTTATTAATATCGTCATTTTTCGAAGTAATAATACAATACGTCTTAGAATCTATAGTACGTAGCCTAAGCTTTACATATAATACATCATCTTATTAAATAAATTCATCGAAATCTATAAACATTTTACATCGTTTCTTAAATGGAAAAATCTTATATAAAAAACCATTGATATCTAAAATTAACCTAAGTTGGACGGATAAGCCGTCCCTAAAACTAGACCTTAAAGATAATATTTATAATTTAGATTACACCGAATCAGTTGTATTCGACATAATGTGGCGTGCGGTATCGTTTCCTGAAAAGCAACGTACGCGGGTCAAATTGGCCCAGTTCATTGATTTCCGGGAAAGGATTTTTGCGGGATGATTGGAAATAGAATTTCGAAATGGTTTGGATGAAGGTTTTGATTGTGGGGTTCCCAGTTTCTCTGTGTAGTGCTTCAGCCGGGTATCGTAGGGGGACTTTCAAAATCGTCCGAAGACAACGATTTTGAAATTTTTGCATTTTCGTAAGCTGCGAAGGTGCAACGTTCGACCAGATTGGTGCAGCGTACGTGAGTATGGGCCGGATACATGACTTGAAAAGTCGATGTTTCAGACAATAATCCAACCTACTCCTAGCGTTGAGTAGTGGGTATAACCCAGCAAAGGATGCGTTTCCAAGAACAAGACGTTTTTTAACGTTCTGCGTCTAATTCTAACTGCCTTTGAAGGGTTACTCCCAGGTATTCAACAATTTGAGTCTGTTGGATTTCAGTGTTAAACATCTTCAATTCAAGTGGGTAAGAAGAAAATTTATTCTTCTTTGTGAACAAGACGGACTGAGTAGGATTAATTTTGATTTTCCACTTCTTGAAATAGCTTTCAAGCGTGGATAGGCGGGATTGGAGGCAGCTCGAAATAAGTTTCGGCTGCCAGGAAGTTCAGTAGATTGCTGTATCGTCAGCGAAGAGGGTCGTTTCGGTTGCTCGATCCTTCGAGATGTCGTTTATAAAATATAAAAAGAGGCGGGGTCCAAGCACGGAGCCTTGAGGTACACCAGCCTTGACACAATATTGGTTCGAGATTGGTACTTTGTTGGAGATGAATTCGGGATTTTCGGATGGATAAGTAGGAAATCAGGATTTTCAGGATGTAGGTAGTTATGTTGAATTTGGAAACTTTGTGGATAAGTCCATCGTGCCAAACCGTATCGATAGCCTTTTCGATGTCCAAAAGGACCATGCCTGTGGATTTATTCCTGTTAAATCCAGAAGAAATATAGTCAGTGAGCCGGTGTAGCTGACTCACTGTTGAGTGGTTCGATCTGAAACCAAACTGTTGGGGAATTAATTGTCCGTGGATATTTTCATGCCACTGCAGCCGGTTCAAAACTACTTTCTCCATGACCTTGCTGAGAGATGGCAGCAAGCTGATGGGTCGGTAACTTGAAGGCAACTTGAGTTGTTTTTCCGGTTTCGGAAGGGCTAGCACTTTGGCAGCCTTCCAAATGTCAGTAAAATAACCAAGTCTCAAGCACGCAGTATAGATATAACTGAGCTGAACAACCGTCTTCCGAGGAAGATAACGGAGAACAACATTAGTTATTCCATCATCACCGGGATCCTTCCTACACTTAAGTTTCCTTAAAATGTTTGAAGGAAAGGTGATACTGAGGTGATACGCATTCGACATCGATTGGGTTAATGACGGAAGAGCGAATATTTTCCAAAGATTCGGACACTATCTCTTCGTCGTGATATTCGTCGCCATCGGTTAAGCTGTGCGCCTTAGAGAAGGTATCAGCGAGAAGTTGAGCTTTGTCTGAATCTGGGTAGAGATACCCATTTTCCGACAGTAAAGGGGATGCAAATTTCTAGCAATTATCCAAACACTATTGTCACGAGTGGTCAGACCCGAAATCCTCTCATCCGAAATTTCATCTCTAGGGCGCGTGATTTTTTCTCGAATATCAGCTGACATTCGCTTCATGGCGTTATGGAGCTCAGGCAGCCTAACTCTTGGCCAAAATTTACGCAATTTGTTCCGAGTCCGTATGAGTCATAGTGTGTCATCATCTAATTTAAGTTGAAAGCCGATGGATCGAGTTTTCCTAGGAATAGATAGATCGGTAGCAGCTACGAGATTACTCGTCAGTTTACTAACCTCTAAATCTATTTGATCGGTTGTTTTGATCTGCGGAGTGATCAAAGTTTCGGCGTTAAGATACTGTTTGAAAAGTTTCCAATCCGCTTTCTCAAAGCTCAACTGGGTCCGCAAAGTAGCAGCGCCCCTCATTTCTTGGTACGACCGAAGGTTACAATTCTTGAGTATCGTAAAGCCAATGGTCTGAGGAGGGCGGTGGGCAGCATCAGGATAGTAAGTGGGGTCCTTTGGGTACGCAACAATGAAGTTACGTTTGAGGGAATGCGCATAGAGTACGTTCCCGCTAGCATTGTTAGACATACAGTTCCAAGTCATATGGCGAGCATTAAAATCACCAATGATCACAGCGCGATCATGTGTCCTTAAAATGCGGTCAATATCTTTTCCCTGTAAAAGTCTATCGGGGGGATTATATAGAGATGTGACTTTATAATTGCCACAATTTGCCGAAATAAGAATGGAGACGGCTTCTTCGATATCACCGTCTTCGGGAGGCAAGAGAGAGTGTTGGAAAACGTGTCGAACGTATAGGGCAACCCCACCACCATTTCTGGTGACACGGTCACGGCGATAGGTGTAGTACCCAGAAATTCGAGCTCTCTTGTCCGTCTTTAACCAAGTTTCGCTGATGGCAGCCACTTGGATCTGATGCTGTTGAAGAAATGAGTGAAGTTCGGGAAGTTTGTGATGGATACTTTGAGAGTTCCATTGTAGAAATCGGATGTTGGATCTAGAAGAGGGATGGGACGCCATTTTCAAAGAGGTGGGATGTCATCCTGAAAAACACAAGAAGTTTATCTGAATCTGATTTGCACGATTTCCATGCATTCTCCACTTCGATCCTGAGTTTCAGGAGGGTCATGAAGTCGAAAGTCGAATTAGTTCCTGCATTCCAATGGAGTTGGAAACGATGGAGGTCTTTCGAGGGCTTCGATTAAGAAGGGGTTATGGGGTGAAATGGGGGTGATACTCAAAATATCTATTATCTCCTTTTCGGATGCTCTCTTCATTGTCCACAGATTTGCGGTTGGAGTTGGGGCTGGGACAAACTTCTTCGATGATGTTGCTGCTGCCGATGATTTACTGCTCTGCGCTGCTGGACCTCTGCTTGGCTCGTTGACCTCTTTTCTACGACGGAAGGCTGGGTATTCCCTAGCCGAAGCTCGGGAAGGCTCCGGCTCGCCTGGAGCAGCATTGCGCTTCGCTCCTCTGCTGCCGCTTGATCTTCTCGGAGCCATTTTTGTCACAAATGCCAGCCTTTCGGGACAGTTCATGGCACTCGCCGGATGGGAAGCGCTGCAATTACAATATTTCGCCGGTTCCGACCTCTGGAGCCCACAATCCTGTGAAGCATGGTTTTCGCCACACTTCACGAAGCGTCGAACCCCACGACAGAACCGTGATCCGTGCCCGTAAGACTGACATCTGTAACATTGGATGGCCCCTCTTTTATTTTCAAATCGTTGGGTGGTTACAGGCACGCCACATAACCACTGTATGTTAAGGACGCTTTTGGCTTGCGTCCCCTTTTCGAATTTTACTAGACGAGAGACTCGTATACTCTCGTCACCCGCCTTTGACAATAGCTGGACCTTATTTGGCTTAAGGCCCTGCCGTTTTAAATCTTCGGCCACCATGTCATCAATATGGTGGCGCATTGTTCCATGGACCACGTATTTTGGCCATGGTCCTCTTTTGTTCCATATGAATGCAATGGAAACTGGATTTCTTCCAGTTTCTCTTTTGTTTTTGTACAATCGCTGTCCGTTTCGCAATGGACACTGATAGTCTTTGGCCCAAAGAATAAACGGACAGTGCTCCGGGCTGCCGCTTTTATGGCTGCCTCCACCTTAACGAAGGAAGTTATATGTATAACTTCCATGTATACTACAATAAAAGCGAACCATGTATACTACAATGGTTTCCTTGCCTTGGATGGAGTTGTTGTCACAGCATCTTCGTCGCAAATATCCACTAGGGGTTCAAATCTGTTTTGAGCCTCAGTGGCGGCTCTTTTGGCACTGTCGACCGCACGTCCTTTTCGTTTCCGATTTGAAACGGTTGTGAATTCCATCGGTTCTATGGTACTATTGGTTGTTGATGTCGTTTTGGTTGGGGCTGCTGCTGTTGTTGGTGTGGACGCTGTTGTTGTTGGTGGTGTAGATGCTTCTGATGTTGATGATGTTGCTACAGTTGATGACGTTCGTGATATTAATGATGGGATCGCCATCACCTTAGGCTTTGTGGCCACCGCACCATCTGCGGTGGTCCCCATATCTAATTTTAACTCCAACCTGGAATTAAGAAAATTTTTTTATTATTTTATGAAAATAAAATAAGGCCTGTACCAGGCAAAATTCTCCTGTTATTTTGCTAATGCAAAATAACAAACAATCTTTCCCGGGATTATTTCTTTTTTGGAATCCAGTATTCCGAATGTATTCAGTAAAAAATTTTATTATTGAACACAATGCGGAACGTGAAAACCCATTAAGAAAAATAGCAATCACATAATAAATAAATATATCATCTTACAATATATTTATTTATTGTGTGATTGCTATTTTTTTTAATGGGTTTTCACGTTAATGAGATTTCACGCAGGTAAGAAATCTCAGTTAAAATTTGAGAAAAATTGTTTCCATACAGCGATGTTCACAGTGTCAACATCTAACATCGAATCGTCTTCATCTAATGAATACAACGGACAAAATACAATTATACTAAATATCCAACCAATCAAAAAGGAGGCGGTACACATATCAACGAATCAGATGGATATATGCTTAATAATGTTATTTAAATTAAAACAAAAATTGTAAAAATTTTCATTTTTCCGATACAAATTTCCAGTTGTCGCAATTTTTCCGTCGGTTTGGGTACTATATCTACCTATATGCCAAATATCAACTTTACAGGATATCTGGAAGTAGCGTAGAATTATTATCATTAAGTCGCCAAGAATTATGCGAAAATTGTAAAAATTTCCTTTTTTTCGATACAAATTTCCAGTTTTCGCAATTTTCCCGTTGGTTTGGGTACTATATCTACCTATATGCCAAATATCAACTTTACAGGATATCTGGAAATAGCGTAGAATTATTATCATTAAGTCGCCAAGAATTATGCGAAAATTGTGAAAATTTCCTTTTTTTCGATACAAATTTCCAGTTTTCGCAATTTTCCCGTTGGTTTGGGTACTATATCTACCTATATGCCAAATATCAACTTTACAGGATATCTGGAAGTAGCGTAGAATTATGATCATTAAGTCGCCAAGCATTATGCGAAAATTAAAAAAAATTTTTTTTTTCCGTTACAAATTTCCGGTTTTCGTAATTTTCCCGTCGGTTTG
The DNA here is from genome assembly GCA_963920215.1 of Nineta flava. NCBI lineage: Eukaryota > Metazoa > Arthropoda > Insecta > Neuroptera > Chrysopidae > Nineta > Nineta flava. The sequence goes on along the minus strand of OY986040.1, from coordinate 84,986,960 downwards.
GGTACTAAATCTACCTATATGCCAAATATCAATTTTACAGGATATCTGGAAGTAGCGTAGAATTTTGATGACTCGGTCGCCAAGAATTATGCGAAAATTGTAAAAATTTCCTTTTTTCCGATACAAATTTCTAGTTTTCGCAATTTTCCCGTCGGTTTGGGTACTAGATCTACCAGTATGCCAATTATCAACTTTACAGGATATCTAGAAGTAGCGTATAATTATGATATACTATACTTAAGTTTTTTAAGGCGTTTCCGCGAATTTTGCGTTTTGAAGCGAAATAACTTTTTAACCGTTTATTGCTTAACGAAAACTAAAAACTTGTTTTTTTATAATTCCCTAAATATTCCATATTCGAAAAATCAGCACTGTAGCTCTTTTCGTTCAGAAGATATTTCCGGGTCAAATCTGCTCTGATTTTCCGATATATAATAGCACTGTAAGTGAGAAGACCAAATGTGTCCCTTAAACTCGGCCTTGCGCACTACCGTGCTCTAGATACGACAAAAATTAAGGGCAGTTAATATTATATTATATATTTGTATCCAATTTGTATAGCTTATAACACCCACTATAGTAACTAAAATGAAATAGAAATATGTATATTATATTATAGTATATTAGTCGAATATCTTCGTTATTTAAAAGCCTTTTATTATAATATTATGAATTTTAATTTACTAGGTGTGAGAAAATTGAAGAACGATAGAGACTATACTTGTTCTTTTCTATTTTGTATTTCATGCACTGAGCTTCTATTTTCCAATTTTTCTTACACCAGGTTAATGGGAGGGTATTTTTACCTGCCCTGGGACTATGAATTCTCACGCCAAAATTATGAAATCTCACGCCAATCAAAGAATGTTTAAAATTTGTATAGAACAGCCTTAATATCATTTAATTTTATTCTCCCAACAAAACATTTTTTTTTGTGGAAAATATATATTTATTTCATTACTATTAATTTTTAAATCTATATGCAATTTTGATATATTACAGTATTTCAAAATCTTTACAAGTAACCATTGTGATTCATTTCTAATATTAATCCAAAAGACAATTCTTGTCCAAACCTATGACGTATAGTTTTTATACCCAGTAAACATAAATGCATAAGGTATATTAAGTTTGATCCCGACTTTGTACGCTTAAAAATATTGATCGTAGGGATAAATGTTTGGTATATGTGTGCATATAATTCGGCCACTTCTACATGTGCGTTTGCCTGTCTGTGGGCACGATAACTCAAGAGATATCAACGAAAAGAGATAACGAGCTGAAATTTTTTTTTAAAATAATTTTCATTTTAAAATAAACAAATTATGTTGAAATTTTTTTCATAAACTCAGTAGTTTTCTCTTAATTTGTGATTAAATGTTCCTCGGAAATCGAATTGTTAATAAATCGAATATGCAGTTGTTAACAATTCAATCATTAATATACAACTCAGTGTATACTGGGTATTCAAACAGTTAACTCAGTTAGTTGTTACATTACTTGTAATAAAATATTCTTATTGGTATGACGTGCTACCTACTGATCGGTTTGAAGGGATCCCCATATCAAATTATTACTTGATGACAATGGGACCACCTCGAGAGTATATTCTTTCGTATAAAACAATAATTTTCAAAATCAATCCACAATTGACGGAGAAATCGGTGAACATACATTTATAAAAAATACATAGTCAAACATAGAATCTTCTCTTTCTTTTTTTGGAGTCGGTTAAAATTTTTGTTAATTTTCTCATTTCCACAGAAACTATACCTTATTTCTAAAAAATAACTATACAAATATTTTATTGTAATTTTGTTTCAATTTTGAAATGTCAATTTTGATTGTCGTTTCCATAGTAACTTTAAAATACAATAGCACACTATTATTAATAGTTGTATATGGTTGTATTTTGGCTATTAATAAATTTAAATTTTTCAAATACTAAAATCATGTCAGATATGATATTTCATTTTGATCACTCTAAAATTCTGACCGCTAGAGAGTGATTTGTGTATTCTAAGGAAATTCATTAAGTTGAAGCTCCTGCGTAACGCACTTTTTTTCTTTTATATTATTTCGTAAGAATTATTTTTTACCGACAGCATTTTAGTTTGTTATTTAATAAAGCTAAAACGGATATTTGAATATAAAAAAACCAAATCTTTCTGTGAAATAATAACCATGTGTACCAATTTAAAAAGTAAACAAACACAAAGTTTATAATACAGAAGATTGATACTAAATATAAAGCAGAATAATCTTCTCACATTCATTGTGATCATATTTATTAATAAAACAAACAACAAAAATATGATCTTTGTTCAAAAAATTTTCCTATATATTTTTTTAAATAGAAATTGATATTTAAACAAAGAAACATATTTTAAATGTTTTTTATAAAACGTAACCAATTCAATTGTATGCGCCTAATTAATACGTGATTGAATTTTAATTAATTTATTACAATTAGATATATATATATATATATATATATATATATATATATATATATATATATATATATATATATATATATATATATATATATATATATATTACATTTTTTTAACAGTTCTGGAATTTTATAATTGATTTTTGAACATTATTTGTGCAGTAAAATTCAATTGCTATGTTCAGTAAAATTGAACGAATGATGGCGTTTGCAGCTTGGTTTAAGTCCTTTCAATTGAACACTCTCCTGCATTAAAATTTACGCAGAAGCTGCTTCAACTTAGCGAATTTCCTAAGAATACATAAATCACTCTCTTGCGATCATAATTATAGTGTGATCAAATTGAAATATAATATCTGATGATTTTAGTATTTGCAAAAATTTATTAATAGCCAAATAGAACAATATATAACGGTTATTGTTTATAGTTACTATGGAAACGTCAATCAAAATTGATATTTCAAAATTAAAACAAAATTTTAATAAAATAATTTTATAGTTATTTGAATTGTTTTTGAATTGTGAATCTAAACCAATCTCGAATCCACTGGAACACACACAAAAAATTTCATCAAAATTGTTCCAGCCGTTTAGGAGGAGTTCAGTCACATACACACGGACAGAAGTATTATATATATAAGATGTATCTATATATCTATATATATATATATATATATATATATATATATATATATATATATATATATATATATATATATATATATATCTATATATATATCTATATATATATATATATACAGGTTTGTGTTGAATGTAATTGGTTCGGAGTCGATATCATTGTATGTTCTTGATATATGTAAGATGAAAAAAACTTCACGAACGTTCGCACACACAGACATCTCTCTAAACACGATGGATTCGGACTCTAGGGACCTCGAAAGCTAGAAAATTTTCATTTCGAATAAATCGACCCATTACAATAACTTCCCAAATGGGGAGTTAAATGTATAACACTTTCTACATACAAAATTTTGGTAGGGCAGAGTGGTACAATTTTTTTGCAGGAGAGTGTACGTAACATATAAAATCAATAATAGTATTAACTTGATTTGATTTAAACATATGATATAATGCTTTATATATTTTTATATTACAACATAATAATTTTTTTTAAATTTTATTTCCAATAAATTTCACTAAACAAATGTGGTTAGTATGATGGAATGGCATGCTATACACACAACAAAATTCGATTATTGGTTTAAATTGAATTGTGGTATACCGTTCTTCTATTTCGTTTAAACCAAATAATTTATTTAAAAAATAATTCCTTAACCGTGTTATTAAACCAGTTGGTTTTTGTGAACGAGATTGTTTATGTTGTCTTATTTGAGGAAATGGTATAATACACGAATTTATTTCATTCAATTGTTCGGAGTTTCAATACCATATTCAAAATGTTATGGCTTATTTGAAATTTATACTGTCAAATCTTTAACGCATGATGCTCATCACCTCGAAAAATCAAATACCTTGATCATTTCATTTAGGAAATATTAATAACTGTTAAAGTTTTATATTTTGAAGTTAGTTTTTTAGCGAAACTGCCACGCGAGATACGGATGCATAAAATGCCAACTTTTTTATTTTGTATTAGCCTATTTCACTCGAGAATAGTGTAGCTTTCTATCAGTGAAAGAATTTTTAGAATCGTGTTAGTAGTTCCAGAGATAATCAAACGGCTCCTCATACAAACGGATTTTTCTTTCTCTTTATAATATTATTGTAGATCAGTACGAACAATTAGTCAGTTTACTATATGGAAATCCATATGAATAAATAATAAAACTTTTTAATATAGTGAAATTACCCAAAAGTTTAAAAGTTTTATTATTTATTAGAATTATTATTTATTATTACATTTTTTTCTCTAAACCTAATTACTAGCGCCTTGCAGTCCTTCAGAAATAGGACATTTTTGCAGGTGTCAACTTCGTATCAAGGGACTTTTTTCGGATGTCACCTTCTGTTGTTTTAACAACCTTTTTTTGGATTTATTTTTTCAATAATAATTTGGTGGTTTTAGGCCACAGAGAAGATAGGTAAGATCTTTCGAATCGGATAATCTTGGTTTCTTAAAAGTGGACTCAACAATACACAAGTAGGCATAAAAATACCGCACACCAGACCTATTGGTTGCGCGATAAGGTAATTTATTTAAATTCAGTTACTGGGCTGTACTTTACCTCTACCAATATTTGAGCATTTAAAAATTACATAATACATTACAAAAATTACATCATTACTTAATAATGTTAACAATCATTTGTTTTTTTTTTTTTTTTGTATATTTTTATTAACTATTAATAAATTGCGGCGGTCTTTTTCAAAACTATATAATTGATTTGTGCTCAATCCAGTTCATTATACAAGTTTAATTCGAAACTTTTTCCCAAATACCGAATGAATAAGGCACAAAACGAAAAAAAAAATTAGTAATGGAAAAACGCGAGCAAAAACGTAATTTCCCCGAATTAGAGAAAGAAACTCTAAAAGTTTTCTATCATAGAAAGTAAAAAATAAATGGCTTTAGTATAAAATCCAAGAACCATTGTTGAGATAGAAATGTTGAGAAGAACTGTTAAATTATTCAACAACATCCACATTTAGAAACAGTTTACAATTAAAAAATTCGTATAATAATATGAAAAAACAATTAAAAAATGTATACGCAGAAGATAAGGTTGGCTGCAAAAGTTGATGTTATTTTTTTAATTTTATTATTGATTTGTGCCTTATTGATTTGGTTTTCGAAAAAATGCTTCAGATAAAAGTTGTTCATTAGAATTAGTAGTAATTAATTTTATTCGAAAACTTTTTTCGAAAACAGATTAAATAAGGCACAAATGAACTAAAAAGTCTTTGTCATCGTATATTTCAAATGGATTTATTCTTTTTCGGTATATTTTTGGTCTTGGTAATATCATTAATACATCGTCTGTCGTATCACCTTCTTCTTCGGTTGTATCTACATTGTATCACTTTCATTCTCTGAAGACATTTTTTAATTTTTTTATTAAAATACTAAATATAATGCTTTTAAAAATAGGTTACTTACTCAATAAATTGTCTATTATAACGATAAATATAACCTGATATATAAGACATATCTGTTTACCTACTAATATATATTCGTATTCAACAAAAATTAACATTTTAACCCATCTCTGAAGTTTAATTAGTCACATTAAAATAGCCAACAGCTAATGTTAACTGTTGTTAATGTTAACTATTGGTGCAACTCAATATTCCTTAACCACTGGTTAATTTGTTTTTAAAATATACAATTTTCTCTATAACACGGTAGTATTCTTTATAACACGGTAGTATCTAGGTTATTATCTAGAGCACGGTAGTGCGACAAGCCGAGTTTGGGGTTTTTTGCCTTCGTTTGAACTTATTTGAAAAAATTATAACTATTAGCCAAAATCGACTTAATTACTTAGTTTTTCTACTTATTCTACTGGATTCTGTCAAATAACCTTGAAGGTCAAGGTCAAAGTTAAGATTACTATAATATGCAACAATCCGAAAATTTTTTTCCATAAACGTTTCCTTGAAGAAATATTCAGGTGCATTGTTTAATGTTATGAACATAGACTTTAAAGATCGTGATCACTGAGGAAATATACCGCAACTAAAACTCGGGAAAATACTGTTTCGGAATGCACCCAAGAGACTATCCCTCGATGCACTCAACCTGAAGAGTTTTAAAACGTCGAAAGGTTACGGGATTGATCACCGAATATTACCACCTACGAGAGCACCTGTAATGGATCCATTATGTGAAGACTGTGGGGCGAAGAGGAAGAAGCATTCATCCACATCATCTTGAACTGCGAATCTCTCGATTACAGCAGATACAATTCGGTGCATCTCACCCCGAATATAAGAAAAGAAAAACTTGACAAGCAAGCTATTATAACTATTGACAAGATATGGGAGAAATGAACCTCGTCAGAACTGAAATAGAAGGCCGGTCATTATGGGCCTCCAAGATCGAAGTGCAACACTTACCATATTACAAGATTTATCTATCAATCTATCTTAAAATGAACATCACGTGTATATGTTATACTAGTTATATTCAGTTGGCATACAGTATAATAAGTAAGTTTATTGTACTGTGCTTATCTTAACAGTGTGTGGTGAATTTAGACAATCACTGTATGAAACTGAAAAGTCGACTGTATAGTAGTTACATGAAAATGTGTCGATTTGACTGTGAATGAATTAATAGCAGTGGCATGATGATCATATTTTTGTTGTTAACCATTGATCATGTTATTTTAGTAAGTAATTATCATTACACACGTCCTAGAAACATTTATTATTTACTAATGATTGATGTAGTAATTATTCATATATTTGTTTGTTTATTTTTTGTTCATTGATTTTAAATTCCGTGTTAATCGTGGCCTTGAAAAGTTAATTGTAAATCTATTTACACGCACTTTGTAAATCAATTATTGTATGATTGTTTATATTAATATTTGTTGTATGATATAATCATATGATGATGATTTATAATTATTTTAATCTGATGATAGTGTTTATCATCAGATTTCCTGAATATACAGTTAGCATATTTAAATTAATAAATATGTTTAATGGTAATAGATGCATTAAGGCAAAGTTAAGATAACGGGTTGATTTTTTGATATATTATTAATCAATAAATTAGTTGTTTGAGGGAGATCTGACGTCCAAGAAAGTTAAACTATTGTAGATGTGTATGTTAAAAATAGTTTATAGCATATTTTGATATAAACAACAAAAAATGCCTGTCTATCTCGATCTTTATAAGAAGCGAATTTCTCAAGAAATGCAATAAGAAATTTTCACAATAACAATGTATGGGCTCAAGAAAATCCACATGAGGTATTTGAAGATCGTTTTCAACATCAATTTTCGTTTAACGTTTGGGTTGGAATGTTTATTGGCTAATTGGGCCGGTATTCCTTCCAGGAAGACTTAGCGGCGAGATGTATCGAAACTTTTTAGAACAATCGCTACCTGAGTTTCTGGAGGATGTACTCTTGACAACGAGAAATGCAGTGTCCTATGATGCCATCTAAAGTCATTAGTTTGCATAACTCCAGTGTATAATGTGGAAGATTTGAGAAATCGGATAATGGCTGGGTGTGATTCAATAAGAAACGACCATTGTGTTTTTGAAAGAGTTTGCCAGTGTGTGGAGAAGATTGGATTCTTGTATCCTAGCTCGAGGTTGTCATTTTCAACAGTTCTTGTAGATTACGAAGCTTTCCATGTAATATTTAGGTAATCGCGAGTTTATCGCCCAGTATCTGTGAAACAAAGCGGCTTATCAGGAATCATCAAAGAGCAAAGAGTTGTGCTTGCAACACAGTTTCTTGGATTTTGAGTACTTACTTTAGTCCGTGTGAACATTTTTAAGCGAATTTCCTAAAAGGAAATAGAGCTATTGGTCTCGTACCGACTTCAAAATTTTTCAAAAATTTCTTCAAATGTCCATCGATCCTACCTATTAGATGTCGAAAATCACCATCTGTAAAATTTATATATTCGTAATATATGTTTCCCCCTACCTCTAAACCCGGCTTTCGGCTTGTCCGATTTTGACCATTAACGAATTTGACCGTTCAAATACCAAACTCACCTCATATACACAATTTTATTCCAATCGTGACCGCTAAAGCGATTACAGACATATATAAATATATATATATATATATATATATATATATATATATATATATATATATATATAAATATATTACGTATATATAAATTTTACAGATGGTGATTTTCGACATCAACTAGGTAGGATCAATGGACAAATTTTTCAAAAATTTCTTCAAATACTTGACCGTTCAAATACCAAAGCCACCTTATATACCCAATTTCATTCCAATCGTGACCGCTAGAGCGATTACAGACATATATAAATATATATATATAAATATATATATATATATATATATATATATATATATATATATATATATATATATATATATATATATGGTGGCTTTGGTATTTGAACGGTCAAGTATTTGAAGAAATTTTTGAAAAATTTCTTCAAATGTCCATTGATCCTACGTAGTAGATGTCGAAAATCACCATCTGTAAAATGTATATATATATATATATATATGTCTGTAATCGCTCTAGCGGTCACGATTGGAATGAAATTGGGTATATAAGGTAGCGATTACAGACATATATATATATATATACATATATATATATATATATATATATATATATATATATATATATATATATATATATATATATGTCTGTAATATGTCTGGAATGAAATTGGGTGAATGAAATTTATATATGTCTGTAATCGCTCTAGCGGTCACGATTAAAATAAAATTGGGTATATTAGGTGAGTTTGGTATTTGAACGGTCAAGTTCGTTAATGGTCAAAACCGGATTTAGGGATTTAATGTGGAAAAGTTCTATAAAATAGTTCTCTACACAAACATTGTTTAAATATTTTGCCAAGTATATATTCCTTTTATCCTTATAAATTGGGCATTTAATGTAGAAGTGATAAATCCCTTCAAGCTCATTACAATTACCCATAGAAAACACGCTATTTATATTCAACACATTGTTGAAGTTCCCTAGATAAATTTCAAAGCACAATTGGCTTGTTGTGCGAATTTGACATATAACTCGTTGCTTCAAAATGTTGCATCTATATGACAAGTAGCTTTTATGAAATAAACATAATTTGGATATAAGAATTTGTAGTGTTCACTGTAATTCGATTGTTCAAGCCTACTCAAATCTTTATTTTTTAGATGCATTTCGTACATCATTACAAGTTCCGTTTCTTTGATCCTTGCTATATCTTGTGAATTCCAAATTTCTAACTGATCAATTTCACACATCATTGATTTTAAGTTTGTACACCAATTGCTTCTTCTAACGTGTTCAGCGTTTCCATCATTTGTAAAGAGTTCATTATAGCACTTTTTAATATTTCGGCTTTTTGGCTGTTTCAATAAGTGTACCCACCAGCGTAACATCTTCTGAAAAATACTGAGTGCTAAATGAACTTTGTTTGTCTCCAGCCTGACCATGAAGTTTGGGGTATTTCTTTTTATACCAAGTAATTTTTTCAAGAATTGTAGTTGCACAGTTTCAATTTGTTCCAAGTTGTTGGGTGCCCATATTTCTTCTACGTTAATGTTGTTGTGACAATTGAGTCGTATAATCTCATCTTTGCTTCCCATGTATCAGATTTTAAATCCGAGAGAATATGTCGAACACGGCCAGATGCTAGTTTAGCTTTGGATATCATTTCTTCCGTTGCTTTCCTGTATTTACCCGAGCATGAGAATTTAACACCAAGGTAGTTATATTCGTTGCACACTTCAATGACGTCACTCCCATACTTGAAAGTTGGCATTTTCTTGCATTTAGCTGAGTTTCTAAATATCAATAGTTTTGTTTTGTTTGGGTTCAATGTTAATTTATTATGTTCGCAATATGTTTTGAGGTGATTTAATTTATTCTGAATATCAGCAGGTGAGTATCCATATATAACTGCATCATCGGCGTACATTAATAACAGTATATCATGAAGATGATCTGCACTGATTCCTATCATGTTACCGTCTCAAAATGATTTTTCCATATCATTAATGAATATGTTGAACAATAGGCTCGATAAACTTTCACCCTGCAAAACTCCAGTGTTTATTTGGATGTCATTTTTGCATTTGGAATCCATTTTTACGACAAAATTAGCACCATCATATAAACTTTTTATTACGCGTATAATTTTTCCACTAATGCCTGTCTCGTACAACTTCCTCCACAATAATTCATGGTTAATTGTATTAAATGCTATTGGGCGAGCTTTTTCTATATTTGTTAACTACTCTCCAAAAGCAACCAGAGTTTTTAACATTAGCAAGATCATTAAGTAAGTCATTCTTGTATTTGATTTTGTAGTGTTTTAATAAATTTGTGTAATTTTTACGGGCTTCTAAGTAACTTTCGAGATCATTTTTCTGGAAACCCTTCTTACTCCATTTTTTGTAACAAATATGCGTTTGCTTCTTTGCGTAATTTATTTCGCAGTTAAACCACGGACTTTTAGCTTTAATTATTTTGTCATTTTTTGTTTTACACTGAACTTGTCTTTTCATTCCTGTCTCGTCAGCGGCACATTTAATTGCTTTTTCCAAATTCTCTATGAGATTGTTATTATTTTCAGAATCGTAGTATATATTTGGACTTTTATTCATTGCTGTCATGTAAGATGTTTTTTTGGTTTCATCCCATTTAAATAGACTCTTAATGTTTTTATTAGTTTCAGTATCTAAATCAAAAGTATCATAAAAAACATTTTTTAAGTCTAAATTGCATACAAAGTGTGTTGACACTGATTCTCCTGGATCATGTTGTATCCAAAAATCTCTTACTAATTCCAAGTCGTTCACATGTACCCAAACAAGATCGTTGACACTAGTGCCATTCGGTGTTATACACGTAGGATGGCCAGGTTGATCACTACATGATCTTCCATTTATTACCACAAAACCATTTTCTTCCATACATCTGAGAAGATGCCTACCTCTTTTGTTCACAAAGGCGTCATTGGATGTCCTTATACTATTCAAGGTACTGTTTAAAAATATATTTTCATCAACCTCAGAAAAACCACCAATTCTGGAATTGTAATCTCCAGTCAAGATTAAACTATTGTTCAAGTTTGTAGTCATAACATTATTTAGGATCTCATTAAGTACATCCACACAGTCTCCCACACTCAAGTCTGGTTTGAAATATGTCACACCGATAATAATAGAGTTTTTTGTATACTTTATTTTAACTAATAGAAAGATATCTGTTTCTGTTAAAACATCGACAGAAACTATATTCACATTTTTAATTAAAATCATAAGTCCACCACTGGCCCTCCCTCTCACATGTTCTTTTTGGGCTTTGCTAGTGAAGACACGGAAATCGTGTAGACACTCAGGTAATTTTACATTATCTTCCAATAACCACGTTTCAGCTAAACATATTATATTTGAATTTAAAAAAGTTTTTATATTCTGCTCATCTAGATTAAAAAGTCTATAAAATCCAGATAAATTCCAATGTATGATTCGATATGCGTTTTCCATTTTCATTTGTCCAGTCGTCTTATTGTCTTCGATTTTATTATTCCATACAGAAAGATTTAAGTCTGATGGAAGTTTTTTGAACTTGGTACACCAATGGAGCTAGATCGTGGTCTGAAAAATTGGATATTTTTTTATCATCTATCGTTGTAACCTCTGTTGCTTGAGTAAGTACTTGGAGGTTTTTTTTTTTTGATGTTACTGTCGATTTCGAGGTTCCAGGTTTGCTTAAATTATTCACCACTTCTGCTAGTTGTTGGTTCATATATGGTGATGTTTGACAGGCTGTTGCATTTTCTTCTCTTATTTTCTTTTCATGTCTACTATTAAATGAAACATCCGATTCACCTGGAGAAAAGTCACTGCGTCCTCTTTTATTCGACTCGTTGTTTGTCGGGCTTTGTTTTGCGGAACGATTTCTCATTCTTTGTTCATATCTTTCTTGTCTTAGTTCAGCCGGTAAGTCTTCGCTTATGAATATATTAGTACCCCGGAGGGACATACGATTTTTATATATCATGTTTTTACGAATTAAGCTAGAAAAACATACTTTTACGGGTCTGATTTTATTTGTCTGTCGCCCTATTCTGTAAATTTCTTCAATATCATATTCATTACAAGGTATTTTCATGGTTTCATTAATGAGAGTCAGAATTTTCTGACTTAAGATACCTCGGTCGTGTTCGCTCTCATTAATACCGTGAATTATCAAATTTCTTTTGTTGATCTGTTTTTGCATATATATCATGGTACGGTTTTAAGTTTCAATTTTCTGTTCTAGTTCGAGATATCTGTTTTGACTGTGTGCCAAAATAGCTTTTATTTCCTTAATCTCAGTGGTAGTCTCATTCTGATTTTTTTCGAGTTTTAGTAGAATTAGATCCAGTTTATTTATTTCTTCATCATTTCCACCCATTTCTCACACAGATTATTCAAAAGTTTATACAGTTATAAATGGTACACTATACTTTATAAATTGTAGAATGAAATAAAGTTCACTGCGAAATTCTTATGTTAATAATATATTCGTCCTTTTTTTACTCAGTAATTTCACTATGTCTCTCACTTTATAGTTCGATAATTTGTGTGTATGAAAAAATAGTAAGAGTAAGAAGAAAACGAATAAATAAATTGAGTAACGAAAAACCAATTTAAAATAAAGAAATTACTTTAGCTGGAAGTAGTTTTGAACCCAAAACAGTCCGATTAAACTTCACTGCGCTCTAACACCTTATCCACTCAACCACAACGGATTATGAGAAACCTCACTTTGTAAGAATATTATTAAAGTTGATACTTTATCTTAGCTCATTTAAACTGTTCTAGATACAAGATTAGAAATGTCTTTATGGTCACCAAACAATAAGTTAAAAACTTTTTATTAAATAACCACTGTAGAATTTAAACGAAATAAAATTTATGTATAAAAGCACCCACAAACTGATCACTTTTTTATGATTATTAGATGTATATAGAATAATTGTAATAATTTATTAAAACTTTCTTTTAAAAATAACTCATGCACAATTTAGATGTTGACAGCTTGACAGCTTATGTAGAAGTCCCATTATGAATGAGTATACCCTTTCAAAGAAAAAAAAAAATTTCGCAGAAATCGGTTATCACATATAAAATGAGGATTTTCCTCGATTTCCCGGGGATTCTCTCATCAGAATGCGATTTGGTGACAATGGGACCTACCTTGAATCAAACCCTTTAAGACAAAAAAAAAAAATTCAAAATCGGTTCATAAATGACGTAGTTCTGAGGTGACAAACATTAAAAAAAAAAAAAAAAATACAGACGAATTGAGAACCATCCTCCTTTTTGAAGTCGGGTTAAAAAGAGATTGGATGATAGTATTTTTTGTCAATACATGTTTTCAATACAAACAATTTTTGTCCATTGTAAAGGGTAGACAAGGCTGGCCATAGAACAGAGAAGAAAATAAAATGCATTTCTCAAGCCAAGATTATCTAAGTCCGTCTCTAGCCTGGCCCTTGTCAGGCAAACCCTGCATAATATTAACACTTTAACACATTTGGCTTGCCAGATCGATGCCTGTTCAGGAACTGATCAGGTACAAGTATGGCATGCTTTAAAAAGTTTTGAAATAATTTTATTATTTTGTTAATGAAATATAATAATTAAAATTTATATAATAAGAATAAAGTTTAGAAAACTTTCAATTTTACTTTGGGCATTCTATAACTGTTCCAGATCTCAATTTGTGACATCAAATGCTTGATATGAAAAATCATACACATCTATGGATGGGGATCGAACCCACGACCTCTGGCATTCCAGACCAATGCTCTACCAACTGAGCTACCTTAGATGTTATGGTAGTACTATGCATATGATCTTTCACTATCGTTTTCTGATGCCATTGTATTATTAATTTTTGTTTATTTACTATTAACATATTTTTCAAATTGTTTTTTGTAAACTAGCGTCTATTTATTTCCATTGTTAGTATGGTTGCCTTTCGGTTATATTATACCAACGGAAGCGACTAGCAGATCTGTACCAGATCTGTTTCTGATTATAAAATCTCTTCACCACTGTACAATTGTGAGCCAAGGTTAACCAAATCCGTCTCTAGTCTGGCCCTTGTCAGGCAAACCCTATTTATATTAACACTTTAACATTGGGCTTGCTAGATCAATGCCTGTTTAGAAACTGATCAGGTACAAATACGACTTTTTCTGGTGGGGGATGTGTTAGTTTAGACTTGCCTTTTAATATATATAGATTAGGATGATGCTTTGAGCAATAGCTCCCTCGTTGTTTGGTTTCTACTTTGAATCTTCATATTTGTGTCAAAATTTATATCGATTTCGTAGATGTTATAGAACTTTTTCAACTTAACGAATATTCATTCAAATAATTCTCAAGTTCCCAATTATATTTATTCACAGAAGGGTACAAAATATACTCTTAAGGTCATATTCTATATTCTTATTATTTAACTGTTATTAATAAAAGCCTTGTAACGTTTTATTACCTATTTTAAATGAATTTACAAAAACAATATTTAGTGTTTTTCAAAGTAAATAAATAACATCATTTTATTTTATGAAAATTGTGAGAAATTCAATTGGTTAATAATTAAAATATTCTAATACTAATGAACCTGTTGTGTGATTTCATTATTATTTATTTAATATTATTAAATTATTATTATGAATAGGTACGTACTTGAAAGAAGTTTAAAAAGGTCAATCTATGAGTTGTGCATATGATGATGTAAACCGCATTAGTATCAAAAGGAATCCAAATATGGCATGGCTTATCTTTTCTGACTTTCCAAAATGAATCAATTAATAATCACTATTAATTGATAATCATAGTAATGATAGTAATATTTTTTACAGCTTTAAGGATGTACGAGTGCTGATGTATAGTCCATTTATAAAATTCTTCAAAATCTTATATAGTACAATCATATTGTCGCAGTATCTTGGCTCTCTTTTTAACTTTTTAAAAAAAAGGAGCACTGTTGAATCTACTACAGATTCAAATACTCGAAACAAAAACAAAAAATAAACAAAATGTTTAATTTTCATCAACAATTTTTTTATTTAAACAATACTAAGTTATAACAATGCTTAATTCAACAATGGTAACCTCAAACCGTACTACTGTTCCTTTCGAACTGAATTTTAGAACTCACGTACACATTACTTAGTTCTTATTACGGCGCCTGGTTTTAAATGCCGGTCGTCTGGGCTACAAGTTCTACCCTGGTTCTATTGTCCTGGCCTCTGGCTCGTCCACACTCGATACATCACGTCGTCTTCCCTCACCTCCATGCCTTTGACCCCCCAATCGATCCGGAAGTAGTTGGCCGAACACCTCGTTCCCCACACTCAATCTTCCCCGATCACAATTGGCGGCGGTCCTTGCGCTGGCCGGCTTCAAGACACATCCATGTATCCTCGTGGGAGGCACTGTATCCAGTACATAGACACCAGCTGGTACACATCTCAGCACCCTGTAAGGACTTTTCCATTTCGGTGCCAATCCACAATGAACACCTTCCACCTTACTGCTGACTACTTTGTTACGCACCCAGGCGGACTCTCAAATTTGGTAAACGAGTCCCGTCTCCTCTCGGTTACCTTCCTCGGCACTGGCCAACATTGCTTGTCGAGGTCTTAAAAATTATTTCACTAATTTTCATTACAACAATATAAGTCCACAATAATGTTTATAATTCTTTGTCGAAAGTAAAAATTAAGGAGAACGTCCCGAACATCAGGTCATGGGAGGAAGCAAAACTTATCGTCGGGGATGCAAAAGCCCTGACGAACACGTCAAAAGTTCTGCTGTATACTCCCCAAATCTATGACTCCGTTGAAACGGACAAAATAATCAAAACTCTAGGAGCGTAGAATACAAACCTGCGCACTGAGGAGTGGCGAATTATCAACAACACGAAGGCCGATAAGGAACACACCATCGTGCTGGAAGTGAGTTCAGCGGATCTGGAGTTGATTCAAGACCGAGGGTTTAAATTATACTTCGGGTTTGGTCAAGTCAACCTTAGACTACTAAAAACATCAGAGGGAAAAAATATTGTCAGCTCTTGTAAGAGTCAGTGTGCTGGATGCTTCAGGTAAGCCTCCAGCATAGTAAGACGGCCTCCGCTGTCTTCTGTCAAAATGTGCTAAAAAGGGGAATTTCCATAGCTCTGGTCCAAAAACCTTGATCTGTGAACCAAAAGATTCTTGGACTAGGAGATTCTGGAGGACAAATTATTTACGACAAAACCCCAGAGGGACCCAGAACTTGCATTTATGCAAAAAAAGGCACTAATGTCTTGCCGCTGTTAAAGATTTGTCAGAGAGATCTTATAGAGGTAAGAGTAAAATACAACATGGGAAACGAAACTGGAGTGGTAATTATCGCTTCGGTCTATCTACCCTATAATACATCTACTCCACCACCAACAGCAGAGATGAAAGACCTGATCCAGTATTGTGAGGCTAAAAACCACCAACTGATCATGGGATGCGATGCAAACGCTCATCACATTGCATGGGGGAGTACTAACACAAACATTAGAGGTGAGTACCTCTTTGATTATATTATAGCAAACAACTTAGATATAGTTAATCAAGGCAACAACCCGACTTTTATTAACAAAGTTCTGAAAGAAGTCATTGATGTATCACTGAGTACTTATGAAATCAGTGGAAAGATCAAGAAATGGCTAGTATGCAATGAACCATCTACATTGGATCACAGACAAATCTATTACAATATGGAGGTGAGAATGGACAAATGTAATATACACTATCGAGGTCCGGGGAGAATAATTTGGGACAAATATAATTCGACACTAAAGTTCAAACTCGCCACAATCCCGATAAAAGTTAAAACAGTATTGGACATGGCTTACTGCAACCGATCTTCAGCATGCAATAATTAACTCCTTCCAAGAAAACTGCCCGGAGGTCTCAAAAGATATCAGCAAGTCAACTTGTTGGTGGAATGAAAGCCTAATGAATCAAAGGCAAAAGGTTCGCCAACTATTTAACAGAGCATAAAGGATAGGGAACTGGGACAAGTACCATGAACCCCTTACTGAATACAAAAGGTATCTGAAAAAAGCCAAAATAAACTCATTGAAGAAACTCTGTCAAGATGTTGAAAACACATCTGAGAGAGCAAGACTCCATCGTATCCTAGTGAAGAAACCCGCTGACACCATCGGGTCACTACGTAAGAGGTAATATATCGCATACCATGTTATTATTACGCCGATCAAAATCAACAATAAATTAACAAAACATGATGTATCTCTGATTTTTTAGTATGTTGTTTGGACCCATTAGGGCTATGTATACCCAAGTTTGCAACTCTCAAAAAGTTGTGGAAAAATTTTTACACATGAAAAACCACGAAATTTTTGGACTTGTTTCAGATTCTGCTGTATATCTCCTAATCCATGCATTTTTCTTCAAAAGCTTCTATATGTTTTTTAAGAGCATTAATTTGTGACAACTTAAGCTCAGTCGGAGCTCTGTAGGTCAATTCGTTACCGAATTACGGCACTTTGAAAATAGGCCAGTTTTTAAAAAAATTGAAAATTTTAGTATTAGAGCTTCTTTGGACCGACATTGCGTCGAAACCATTGATCCTGCGAGTAGAACTTGCAGATTATAACTTGTAGGCAATTTAATTAACTTTAAATTAAGCGCAAAGCGAAGTCTGTAAGCCTCGTAGTTCTCTCAAAAACCCATATAAGGTAATATCGCATTTTTCCAGAAATGTTCTATAACCTTTCCTATCTTTTGTTTTTTTGTTTGACCTACAGAGCTCCGGTGGTGCTTAATTTGTCACAAATTTAATGTTCTTAAATAACATGTAGACCTTTCGATGAAAAATGCATGGATTAGGAGATATAGAGCAGAATCTGAAACAAGTCCGAAAATTTCTCGGTTTTTCGTGTGTAAAAATTTTTGCACAACTTTTTAGGAGTTGCAAACTTGAGTATAGGCCTAATGGGTTCAAACAATATACTAAAAAATCAGAGATACATAATCATATTTTGTTAATTTATTGTTGATTTTGACAGGCCTATTTGACTATGTGTCTAATTTGATTGACTGATTAATTGTTTAAGTTACTATACTTTTATTACTTATGTTTATTATTTATGTTTATATTAAAATACTTTTCAACGTTTTTTTAAATGATTACATGCCTTCTTTTTTATTACCAAACCAAAAAACAAAGAATAGGAAAAGTTATAGAACATTTCTGGAAAAATGCGATTTTACCTTATATGGGTTTTTGAGAAAACTACAAAGCTTATAGACTTTGCTTTGCGCTTAATTTAAAGCTAATTAAATTGCCTACAAGTTATATTCTAAAAGTTCTACTCGCAGGACCAATGGTTTCGACGTAATTTCGGTCCAAAGAAGGTCTAATACTAAAATTTTCAATTTTTGGAAAAACTGGCCTATTTTCAAAGTGTCGTAATTCGGTAACGAATTGACCTACAGAGCTCAGATTGAGCTTAATTTGTCACAAATTTAATGCTCTTAAAAACATGTAGAATTTTTGAAGAAAAATGAATGGATTAGAAGATATATAACAGAATCTGAAACAAGTCCAAAAAATTCGTGTATAAAAATTTTTCCACAACTTTTTGAGAGTTGCAAACTTGGATATACATATCCCTAATAGGTCCAAACAACATACTAAAAAATCGGAGATACATCATGTTTTGCGAATTTAGCGATTTTTTTTGTTGATTTTGACCGGCGTATATGGTCTGTATATAATTGTAAAAATTTGAAGGCTCATGAACATTATTGAGAATTTAAAATAATTAATAAGAAAAATAATAATAATTGTATCCAATAATTGTATGTTGAAATAATAATTGATAAACTTTAATTACAATTTCCTCGTCTATATATTTTTGGTATAAAATCAATTTTTTTCATAATCAAGTTCATAGAAACAATATAAAAAACCACAATAAATCTTTAGTTAATATTTATTTATAATTAATATTTTAATATTAGTTATGATCTTCGTGTATACAACTAAATATCATCGGATAAAAATTTTATTCAAGGTAAAAAAACAGTACATCCTGAAACAGAAGCAAATACTTTTTTTTATCAAAAACAATTTGCAACATTTACTTCAAAAATTCTCTCAAAATGTCAACAGTTGTTTTAAATCAGCTAATAAATTGTTAATAACCAATTTAGTGACAATTTAAATTTTAAAAAATGATTTTTAAAAACAAGCTTTTATTTAATGAATTAAAAATTATAACATAAAATTTTTTCGTCGAGTAAACAATTTGTGACTATAAATAGAAACTTGGGGCGCTCAGGTTTTAAATGATCACCCAAGCTTTTATGAGCTCTCATTCACATGTTTATGACTCGGGGAAAAAATGCATTTTCTACTTTTTATTAAATGGAATCTTGTTCTTAAAAAAAATTCTATGTCTATTGTTTTCTATTTATATAAAAAAATTTTTTAATTTATTTTCATTTTATGACTAAAAAATCTTAATGTAATTTATCATCACTACTTCCGAATATTTGTCAACACTTTCACAATATTTCTATTTCAGGGAATATTTCCAAATTCCATTTACATATTAGATATACTATAAATGTTTCTAAATTTAATAAATGTTTCGACATTTGCAATAAATATCACAAAAAATTTATTTAAATGTATGTTGTTTACGTACAAGTCAGTATCAATAAACACACATAATATGTTGTTTTTTTTAAATCAATATTTACAATCATCTTAAAACCATTTTCGTTTTTTTGATATGTATAATAAATATAAAATAAACCTTTGTAATCTAGTCAGAAAACAAAATTTTAATCCGAAGTCAAATCCGAAATACGAATGAAAACAATTTTATTGCTCGGCTTGCTTCTAAATTATTCAATCAAATGAGTTGACAAGGAATGTAATTTTTTTAAATTAAAATAACTCAACTGCGTAAAAAATTATCTCAATATTTTGTTTGTGAAATTATTGGGAATTGACTGTTTACTAGCTTTTATTTGATAATCATATAGATTCGCAGAAGTCATATTTAAATATTACACCTATGCCATTCCTACAATTAAGACGACACCTCATATGTTAAAATCCATCAAATCGTTCAGGTTAAAAAGAGCGGGCGAAATAAATAGATATAAATACGTACATACATACACTCGTCGAAAAATATTATTCTCCTTCTGGGACAGTCGGGTAAAAATTAGTTGAACGCAGGTTGAGGTTACGATTTAGATGGTAAATGTTTCTTGACGACCTGATCAAAATTTATTCTACAAAATTTATGTTACAAAAGGACGTAAAACAAATTTGGTTCTCTCAAAATTTAAAAAGATCAATCCGGGAAAAAATTGGATAATAAGGACGTTACACCTGAGAACTGTAGAAATTTTATTTAACTCATTACTTAAAGTTAATTTTATTTAACTTTAAGTACATTTTAACTCAACATATTTAATGATAATAATTTGTTGTAACTGCGACGCCAAAAATATTGAATAATCCCTATCGAAACAATTCTTGCTTAGTACAACATATAACCAATTGTATCATTAATGTTAAAACACTATATATGTTATACTAGATATATTGAGTTAGCATAGTTGTAATAAGTAAATTTATCATATTGTATTTTATATTTTTTTCTTGACTGTAACGAGTGAACTACCGATGGTAAAAATTTCTTGGCGATCTTATCGGAATTTATCAAGGAAATGAACAAATTTGGAATCCGCTTTAAATAATCGGATCGGAAGGAGTCGTCAGTATTGAGGTTTTTAGTTTGATATATAAAAAAAAAAACTCGCGTGTCAATCAAATACAGTGTTTTTTTATTTTCGTTTGTAAATTACGACAGATTATATAGTCTTAATTTAGAATATTACTGATAATTGGCTTAAAGATAAACTATTACGTAGACATAGAGAATAAATAATACCTTCATATTTAGAAATGTGTGATAATGGAACCTTATTGAAAATATAATATATTTTGCAATTTTATTTCCACGTCCTTTTAAAAGCAATATTGATAAATGTTGCAACTTACTTAAACTGGTACTCATATAAATAATAGTTGCTTTAAGGAGGTTCCAGCACTGTCTTATATAAATAAACTATATTTTGACAAAATGGAAACCCGACTTCAAAAATAAAATATTCTATAACAAAAAATGCACTAAAAAGTAAAAAAATAATTGCATATTCTTGTGCCAATTTTAGTTCACCTAAGCAAAAATTTTTAAATATATATATACAATTATTGTTATTTTTGGAGGCGGTGTCCAAAAGTTATGTGAATTTCTTTATGTTGACACCGCCTCCAAAAATAACAATAATTGTACATATATATTTAAAAATTTTTGCTTAGGTGAACTAAAATTGGCACAAGAATATGCAATTATTTTTTTACTTTTTAGTGCATTTTTTGTTATAGAATATTTTATTTTTGAAGTCGGGTTTCCATTTTGTCAAAATATAGTTTATTTCTCGCTTTTTAGTGACTCTAAAGTTCTATAACTAGTTTTATTTATCTAAATATGGGTAGACCTACTTAAACGACTAATTTTTAGTGAATTTTTTTATAACACATTTTTTTTTTTACCCGGTTTTTTTTTTTTTTAATTTTAAGAGCATTTTTTTATAACAGATTTTCAATTTTATTTACATGCATTTTGTTTTTTTTTTGTAAAAATTTTTTTTTTGGGGTCGGTTTTTTTTTGTAAAACTTTTTTTTTACCCGTTTTTTTTTTTTTTTTTAATTTTGAGAGCATTTTTTTATAACAGATTTTCAATTTTATTTACATGCATTTTGTTTTTTTTTTGTAAAAATTTTTTTTTTTGGGGTCGGTTTTTTTTTTGTAAAAAAATTTTTTGAAGTCGGTTTTTAAAAAAATTTTCTGATTTTCCCATTATGAATGAGTATACCCTTTCAAAAAAAAAAAAAAATTTCGCAAAAATCGGTTATCACATATAAAATGAGGATTTTCCTCGATTTTCCGGGGATCCCCTCATCAGAATGCGATTTGGTGCCAATGGGACCAATGGGAAACCAAACCCTTTAAAACAAAATAAAAAAATTCAAAATCGGTTCATAAATGTTGGAGTTCTGAGGTGACACACATAAAAAAAAAAAAAAAAAAAAAAAAAAAAAAAAAAAAAATACAGACGAATTGAGAACCATTCTCCTTTTTTGAAGTCGGGTTAAAAAGACAATAAACCGGTTTGCTTTTATTATAGAAAAAATAAATATATATACACACACAACACATAGATACATTCACTATTCATATATACAAATAAATGTAATTAATTAGTTTTGTATTTCGAAAAAAAACGATAAAACGCGATTTAAAAAAAAATTTAATTAATAAATATTTATCTTTACTTTCCTAGTTTTTTTTAAATTCTGTCGAGTCTTTTTTTTAATACAACAGATAATAGTTGGGAGAGCAAGCATGCTTCTAATCAGAGAGAGTGAGAGAGAATGTTACTTTGCTATTAATTATCTCGCGTTCTAAACGGTCAAAATTTCTGAAACTTCATGATTTATTAGAAAATGTTATTTTTAGCCTGTGAAAAAAAATGACCTAAATCTGTCGAAAAATGGTTTCATGCTGGAACATCCTTAAACCAGTGCTGTAAGGTATCTAGTTATAAATATCTAGATACAATTTATGTATCTTGTACCTGTGTATAGATACATACTTTTAAGAGTACCTATATTTAGTATCTAGATAGATTTAATGTGTATCTTTTTGTTCATTTTTGATATACATACAAAATATATTTCTTTTAACGTATATATTAAATGTTTTTTATTTTATCTTATAATTGGGATGTACAATACAGATAAACCTTCAGGAAAAAATTATCTGCATGATGGTGAAAACCGATTCAAAATCCGTTGCGTGGTTTAGAAGGAGTTAGCGGATAAACAGGCAGACGTGGAGGGCGACTTCCTTTTATACTATGTCCACTATATTATAAAGCTAGAAGTGAAGCTGACTGACTGACTGACTGATCTATACAAACTCTAAGCTACTTCTAGACATGCTAGAAAATTGCGGTTTTTTGCATTCGACGCGAAATTGCTTAAAACCGACAGGAAAAATCGAAAAATTTCAATTTTTCCATTGCAAACCCCCGGAAAATCGTAAAAACAGCCACCCAAAAACATTTTTTACAATTCATGCAATGTTATTTTCTGTGACGCAGAGCCAAGGCCAATGGTCACCTTGGGGTCAAGTACCCCCCTTGCTACCAGAGCGAGTATAGATATAAAAATGAATATTTGTTAACAATATACTATTAACAAATAAAAAACAGGCCACAGTAGTTACTTGGTTGTAACAAGCCATTATATTGATTCTAAAATGCTTACTCGTCGGTTTATAATTCTTTCTTGCAATGAATTTAGTATTCCCACACATTTAAAGACATAGCAAATGGTATATCCACTGTAAATTGTGATTTATTGTATCTAGGACCTAGGTACAATAAAATTATTTGTAATGGTGATTCATTTGGAGGTACTTTTTTCAAAACTAAAAAAAATAAAAAAATGTTGTCCGTAACTGCGGATAACATGGTCCATTCTGCAGTTCTAATTTTCGGTGACACGTCCGAGCATTTCGAGTGGTATTTGGCGAATAACGCGAGTAATGTTGGCATCTAGTTGCTCAAACGAAGTTGCTTATCCATATAGTTATCCACATGGGGACTTTGGAAGCCCCAAAGGAAAAAGTCTAGCGCTGTGATGTCACAGGATCTACGCAGCCACTCGCCGGTCCGAAACGCGAACTTAACTGTTCACCAAATTGTTCTTGCAATAAAGCCATGGTTTCAAGTGCTGTGTGGCAAGTGGTGCCATCTTGTTGGTGCCAAATATCCTGGAGATCACGAGCTTCATTTTCAGGAAACAAATAGTTCATTATCATGGCAGAATAACGGTCGCCATTGACAGTTACGTTCTGTATGTAATGTTTTCTTTCTTATATTTTAATGATTTTTCGTGATTTTCAACCTACGGTATCTGTGCGATAATAAAAAATTCAAATCAACTCCATTCACTCGTCATGAAAAAATCTTAGCTTGAAATTTTGAAATTTTAAGAATTTGTTTAGTTTAGGCAATAATTTTGACGTGTGGCAGGCAATTTGAAAATTCAAAATACTTAGTTCTTACCTTCAACTTCAAAAAGCTGCAAGGATTTTTTGGTTGTTTTCATCTCTCGCGTATGTACAGGGGTTTAAAAATAAAATAAAATACGGTGATTTATACGGTGATATGCGAAAAATATTTCGAATAAAAATTGTTTGTATATTTATAATGAACAACTTTTTTATCTGTGTTATAGGCTAATTTTATTAACCCGACTTCAAAAAAGGAGGATGGTGCTCAATTCGTCTGTATTTTTTTTTTTTTTTTATGTGTGTCACCTCAGAACTCCGTCATTTATGAACCGATTTTGAATTTTTTTTTTTTGTTTTAAAGGGTTTGGTTTCCCATTGGTCCCATTGTCACCAAATCGCATTCTAATGAGGGGATCTCCGGGAAATCGAGGAAAATCCTCATTTTATATGTGATAACCGATTTCTGCGAAATTTTTTTTTTTTTGAAAGGGTATACTCATTCATAATGGGAAAATAAGAAAATTTTTTTAAAAACCGACTTCAAAAAAATTTTTTACAAAAAAAGAAACCGACCCCAAAAAAAAAAATTTTTTCAAAAAAAAAACAAAATGCTTGTAAAAAAAACTGAAAATCTGTTATAAAAAATGCACTAAAAATTATAAAAAAAAAAAAAAACGGGTAAAAAAAAGTGTTTAGTAGGTCTACCCATATTTAGACAAATAAAATCAGTTATAGAACTTCAAAGTCACTAAAAAGCGGGAAATAAAACCTATTTTGACAAAATGGAAACCCGACTTCTAAAATCAAATATTCTATAACAAAAGATGCACTAAAAAGTAAAAAAATAAT
Source organism: Nineta flava (assembly GCA_963920215.1). Classification (NCBI taxonomy): domain Eukaryota; kingdom Metazoa; phylum Arthropoda; class Insecta; order Neuroptera; family Chrysopidae; genus Nineta; species Nineta flava. Next base: position 84,961,807 of record OY986040.1, on the reverse strand, counting down.
TGCATATTCTTGTGCCAATTTTAGTTCACCAAAGCAAAAATTTTTAAATATGTACAATTATTGTTATTTTTAGAGGCGGGGTCCAAAAGTTATGTGAATTTCTCTATGATATATATTTAAAAATTTTTGCTTTGGTGAACTAAAATTGGCACAAGAATATGCAATTATTTTTTTACTTTTTAGTGCATCTTTTGTTATAGAATATTTGATTTTAGAAGTCGGGTTTCCATTTTGTCAAAATAGGTTTTATATTTGTATAAGCGAATATATTTAGGTGAAGCCTCCTGATATCACTTAACATGCAGAAATATATGGATGTTAGAAAGGATTAAATAGTTTTTATTGAATAAATTCATGTCAATGTTTTATTATTATTTATCAACAATAAAATATGATTCAGAAATAAATGTATTAAATAATGTAAATAAATTAGTATTATCGTTATTTTACACGCAATAACATGATTTAATAGTGTTCATCCAAATAGTGATCATTTTATCTCGTTTGTTCGAGCATCACGCAAAAACTACTGATCAATTTTGATGAAACTTAATTAAATAATCGTGAACTTCGTCGCGGGTATAAGATAGTGTAAAATAAATTTGAAGCTATACGCTTAACCCACTCCAAAAAAAATAGTATACGATTCTTAACACATTGATTTCAATCATAACCCAGTAATTGAATACAAATTAATGATCATATCGCGCAAAGGCCTGGTGTGCGATTATTATTCCCGGTATATATAATATATACCAGGGTATTATACGATTAATCTCAATTGTGTAAGCGGTTGGAAATATTGCTCGTAGAAAAAATTTTGGTATAGGTGTTTATGAAATTACCTAACTAGTTCATTTCCGCATGTCCATGGGTACGATAACTCAAAAACGAACAGAGTAACAAGCTGAAATTTAGTATGTGTTTTTTAGGATAAAAAGTAAGTAAAATTCCTAAATGTTTATGTAGAAAAGTTTATGTGTAGTTTTATGTAGAAAAGTTTCACTCGAAGGTTGTTTCTTACATTAGAGAATATTGTCTGCAGCTTCCAAATCGTTGGTTTTAAAGCGTTAGAGGGCCTATTTCCAGTTGAAATGGGTGTAAACCCTTCCCCTCTCTACAGTATATACCTATAGACGTTTTGGAGAAGTTTATTTCTCGATGTAAACTAATATACACAGCATTGGGAAAGTTAAAAGTATTTGAGAGCTTCATTAGTTAGGTAATGAAGCTCTAACAGTTCGGTAAATCTATACGACTTATTTATGGAAAATAAATTAAATTTTAATACCTCGACCGAATGTTGGCTTAGTTTAAGAAAATTTGACTTGCAAACCAAAGTAAGCAACATGCTGAAACTTGAGCTTAAAAAATTTGTAGGAATGCTTTTATATGATCAGACTGAGGTATTAACTAAGGGATTACCTGAGTTAACTGACGAAATATAGGATAAGTGTGTGATGAACCCATCAACTGCGTCGATTGGCGGTAATCCTTTTTTTGAATCCTTTTACAGATCTTGTTTCTGTCAATAGCGGTAGGGTGTTATGGCAGCTAACCTTGACAGTCAGGTATTAATTTTGAAAATGGTTTAATTTTCTTAAATCAAAATTTGGAATTGGCTCATTATCTAAACTCATGATTTGTTTTCTGAACTTGTGTATATACAACAACCAGCCAAGTAGCCGAGCGGTCTAAGGCGTCATGTCTGCGCAGTATCCAGTACTTGGAAACTGGGAGGTTATGGGTTCGAATCCCGACATCGGCAGTTTGTCAATTATATATACAAATTCCTTCCATTCCACTCACATCCTCATATCCTAAGGCATCACAGTGGACCTTATGGTCGAAGTGTAGCTCGTCCAGTATGCATCTAATTCTGTGGGGTTTTGTACCGATTCAGTAGTTTTAAATTAGATTTGTCAATTTTGTGTTTGTTCTCAATAACGTGAGCAGGCAGCTATACTTAATTTTTCGGTTCTCCCAAATTTTACATGATCCAGACTTTCTTTGATTCGAATTCCGATTTGGTGACAAGGAGTTGTCAAAATTGTCGAAAATTTTCGTTGGTCAAAGTCGTCGCAAAATCGGAATTCGAATCAAAGAATATCTGGCTTATGTAAAATTTAGGAGAACCGAAAAATCGACGCAGTGATTCAACACAAACTTAATCTTTTGTTTCGTCAGTTAACTCAGGTAATCCCTTAGTTATTTCCTCAGTCCAATGATATAAAAGACAAAACATTTTTTAAATCATTGTCACAGACACTCAGCAAATTAGCAACGAGTAACATATCATTGACTCCATCCATATCCCGGAGATAGTTACGATTAGCTAATTCATACTGATGATGACAACTTTTTTCTAGGAATAATAATTGTTCTAAGAATTGGGGCAATACTTGAAATTTAAGATCTTTTATACTTGAAGAATAATTCAATATTATCTAAAAGCAAGCCATTGGAACCTTAAAATAAATAAATAAATAAACAAAAAAATTGTATACCAATAAATATTTATTATCCAAGCTAATTAAAAATAATAATAAAAAATTGTTTAACTATTCTCAACCACTGTAAAGCTTAATTGCATTGTACAATTAAATACCTAGACGCTTCATGACGTTCTAGTCACATTAGCAGTAGCGATAATATTCTTTATACATAAAATGTGTGGAAATAGTTTTTTAAAGTGATGATTGTGTTATAAAAATCATTGAGTTTGTTGAATTATGATAAAAGTGATATTCTAAATTCTAAATGCAATAAAAATTCAACTCATAAAATACATTTATATTTGTAACATATATTTTTTGTCATAAATAAACAAATTCAACGATTTTTATTACAAAATCATTACTTTAAAAAATGATTTTTACCTTTTACATACAAAAATTCGTTACGCAGGAACTGCGTCAATTCTGCGAGAACTTTCTTAGAAAACATAAATACTCTCTTCTCTATTGGTCACAATTTAAGTCTGATCAAAATGAAATGTCGTATTTTGTATCGTTTTAGTATTTGCAAGGCCAATTTTATTACTAAATAGCATATAAGCAAAGGGGTCTAAGAAGTAATGTCGTAGAAAATCAAGTCTGCTACAATTCATTACCTTATCATTTTTTCTCAAACTTTTCTATCTTTATTGTAAATATTTCTGTAAACATTAGTATAACAGGAAAAAATATAGTATAACTAATTTTCTACAACTTTACTTCTTATGTTTTTTTTTTTACAATATTAAGGCAGATATACCAAATTTTTTGTTTCCCCCTCCCTCTAAACCACCCTTTCCCGTTGCCCAATTTTTCCCATTAACGAACTTCTCCTTTCAAATATCAAATGCACCTAACATACTCAATTGCTTTTTTATTTGAAAAGTTAAGCTCGAAAATGGGATACATCGGAGAAAGGAAAAGGGGGTTTAGAGAGAGAGAGGGACACATATAATTTTGAATTTCTCTCTTTACTTAATGAGTAAAGTTGTAGTAAATCAATTTTACTACAATTCATTACCTGCCCATATTTTCTGTAACTCAAATATTAACAGAAATATTTACAATTTAAATACTATACCCATAATAATGAATATTATAAATATCATTATTATGGGTTACTTATCACCATGGTTACTTGATTTTTTTATAATATATTTAAATGAATTTTCTGGAAAGAATAACGTAAATCGGTTTAAGATTTTGAATGTATCAACATTGCATAGATCTAATAATTATTAAGAAGTTTTAATAATTTATTTGTGTTTTTAATGTTCTTTCATTTTTTTAAATGTTTGAATTATCGCAAAATTACTTTTTTCGATTCGATGGCTTTCTACTAGAAATGAAACGGCTAGCTGTTTTGCCCGATACTGGTTATCCGGCCGCTCTATAAGCCGGATAGCCGGATATTCCGTGTGGATCTGATCGAGACCGCGGAGATAAATTGGGCGAATTCGTATGATTTCGGGCTCCGTCGTTCATAAGTGAACTTAGCAAATGATATTTTGACATTAACTTGGCTAGTACGATCATTTTTACGTGTTGTTTTATTTGAGGTTACTACTCAAAATATTACTGTAATTGAAAGATAAACTACGAAAAATGTCATCGGTAAAGATCACTTATTTGGGAATATACAAGAGTCAGTCTCAGGATCAAGAAAAAAACACGAATACAAGCGAGATTTAGTTTTATTTGAATACAGTTCTAATCGATTGTAATCGTGACCCTTATATTTCGTGGTCAGATAATGCGGCATAGTACCCGAGTTTGACAAAGTTTGTTGAAATTATGTTTCAGTTGCCTTACAGTAGTGTAAATAGTGAAAGACTTTTCTCTGAAGCTGTCCTTGTTTACAAAGACAAACGAAATCGCTTATTACAGAGAAATTGGTGTTCATTCATCACAATTTTCCACTAGTTCAGTACGAGTACTAATTTTTTTTGTTAAAAAAGAAACGTAGTAGACTAGTAAAGACGTGCCTTTTTTTCGAATTCCACTTCGCCTTCTCGGAAAATTATGACAAAGGTGTCATTCGATTCGTAATTGCAGCTAGAAAGTTTTTGAAAAAGTTGTAGTCCCGCGTAAAAAAATTGCAAAAGTTATCAACAATTTAGTAAAAAAAACGGTGGTTTCGTTTTCATGGTTACTCATTAAATATGAATATTAAGGAAATAAAAAATGCAGGTACTTAATGGATACTTCAACAATCAATATTCCGTCGGCAAAAAATGTTTACCCCTATTTTTCCATTAACTATGCTTTTATTAATAAAAAAAAATTTCCAATCTGGATAACCCCGATAATTTTTTTAATTAAAAAGTCTGGATTTTTTTTTTACTTCTGGGAGCTATTTTTTGAAGAATTTAAAAAAGATCCTCGTTGGAAAATGTATATAATAGATGAAAGTATTTTTGGCGGGCGACCTCTCGCGTTTTTATTTTAAATTTTGGTTCTGTCAAAACCCTAGTGTCATATATTACAAATGAGTTTTAATTATTAATAAAAATAAATATAGGTAATAATAAATATAATATTTTATTAGTTTATTTTATTAATTATTAAATAAAATGGGAAAAAAAACTATCAAATCGGAAGTGTTTTGTTGTTGATTGTGAAAATACACCTACTTCTTTATGTAAGCAATCAGAAAAGCATTTTGATTATAAGTAGTTGAACATTGATTACTGTTTGAGAGAGTGCATGTGTATATCGAGTTATTAGAATTAAAAATAATTTATAGGTCAAATATTTAGAATCCAATGTAAAAATTAATAATTAATGGTTTTTAAAAGTGAAATTGTGTGAAAATACAAATTTTATTTACTTAAAAAAGTGAAAATATCCAAAAAGTTCATTGGTGCATTAATAACCTAAAATCGTTAAATCAATCTAGTATAAATTAAGTCATTGTCACTGTAAAATTGATATCTAATAGTTTAAATGTGAAATTGTTTGAAATTGCGAGCTTGAAACTTTTTTAAAGAAAAGTGAAATCTACCTAATTGGTGGATTGAAAATCTATAAGCATAATTACATTTCCAAATTGTGGATAAAAAATCTATAAGCATAAACCAATATAAACCATTCAAACAATCTAATTAGTTTATTGAACTAATAACAATAGATTGTGTGTTTACGTTGCTGCGTGGATAAGACTTCCAATTTATAACTTCGAACTGTTCTAAGTTCGAATCCGCTTACAAACATATTAAACTTAAAAAAAAAATATTTATTTAACTCAAAACGTATATAAACAAAACTTAACTGTCAAAAGCCGTGGAGTGTGCTGAAATGAATCGTACAGTGTAACCTATCTATAATTAATTAATATGGCTACCATCGCGAGTCTAAGCGAAATGTTACACAAACTTGCCGATGAATTCAGTGCTGAATTCGGAAGCCTAAAGAAAACATGCAGTGAGACCGAATGGTAAAATCACTGCCATAGAGCAAGGTATTCTGGATTTGCAAAAGGAAAATCAAGAATTGCGAGTAAGAGTGGAAACAATCGAGTCGAAATTTATGGAGAGACAACTAAAAACGAACAACCTAAAATATTTTGGAATAGATGAAGGAAATGAGGAGACCCCCCAACCATTTGGTACAAAAAGCATTATCTTTAATAACCGATACGCTACAAGTAATCATAAAACCTGACGATATTGCAAACGTTTATCGTATTGGAAAACGCAATGGTAGATTTCCTAGGCCTGTTTTCATTGCTCTTGCTAGTTATATAAAAAAAGCGGAAATCATTTCAAACAGAAGCAAGCTAAGGGGGACAGATGTCTTCGTGAATGATGATCTAACGCCAAAACAACGGGAGACTCGCAAAAACTTACAACTGCATGCTAAGAGATTGAGGGAGGAGGGTAAGAGAGTTAAATAAGTCGTACAAGTCTAACACCAAGTGCAGGCACGACTGATGGATTAAGAAGAGATGTTTTAGACCGTACTCTTCGCTCTAGAGTTAATAAAAGCCAAGCATCAAGTGTAGTGTTTTGGAATATAGAGGGTTGAAAATCTAAGTTACTGGATCATAATATTATTAGTTATATATAAAAGTTTTCTTTTATTGGTTTAGTTGAAACATGGTCATAGGGCAACTTGAAAATCGAGTTAGACGGGTATGAATGTTTAGTAAAAATAGAATACCCGAGTTGCAGAAAGAGGTATATTTCCAGGGGATAAGTGGTGTTCTATAGGGCGCAGTTTCAAAATAAAGTTACTAAAATAGTAGTTTACAAAAGGTAATATAGGTTTTGTTTGAGGATAGTGGCATAGTTTTTCTGTTAGGAGTAGTTTACTTGCATCCAGAAAGTTCGGTTGCCCAATATTGATTTTTTCAACCAGATAAAAGAGCAAATAATAAACTTGTCTCATAGTTATCCAAAGGCTGAAATAATTATGGGTGGGGATTGGAATGCTCGAACTTGAAATGTAGAAGGTTGATTGAACTGATGTAGATAGGTATTGTTGTTCTTTTGGGTATGATGTGTTAAATATTAAAATAAGAGAAAGGGAGAGTTAGGATAAGGTTTTGAATAAATACGGTAAACAATTTTTAAAATTTGTACGTGAATTAGATTTTATAATTTTAAATGGTAGAACTAAAAGTGATAAGGCGGGCGAATTGACTTTTGTATCGAAGATTAGCTGCAGTTTAGTAGACTATGTTATTGTAATGCCCGCATTGTGGAATAACGGCATTGATTTAAAAGTGAGAGATAAAACTCAATCACAACATTTTCCTTTGGAGGTACAACTGAACTCGATAAAAACGGAAGAAGAAAAATGCTCATTAGGATCTAAAATCAGAAAGTTTATATGGAATGTAGATGAGAGGAATAATTTTTTACGTAAATTGAATGGTAATGAAACTGAATTATTTTTAGAATCAAATGATAATTAATACAGTCTCGTTTATGCAGAAACGGCTTAGTTTCTTGGGCAGTGAAATGGAAATTAAGCTTACTGGTCAGGCGCCAAATGAAAACAATAAAAACAGTTGGGTTGATGCTGAATGTAAAAACAAGAAGAAAGATTTAAAACGTAAATTACGAATAATGAGGAAAAATATAAATCAGGAAAGTATAAGTAGAATATGTAGAATGTCGTAAAGATTATAAAAATGTATGCAGAACAAAAAAATTCGAGCAAGGGTTAAAGTATATTCAGAAAATACATGTAGGTTTAGAGGCAAAGGACAATAAAGGGCTCTGGTTGTTATTGAAAAATAATGAACATAGAGCCAATAATAATAACTGTAATAATATTAGACCTCATGAATGTATTCAACACTATCGGAATTTATACGGCGAACAGCGTAATTGTACGGAAGTTAATTTGGGAGACATTCGTGACGAAATAGAGTATGTTTTAGATGCAGCGATACAGTGATGTTTTAGATGCAGCGATAGATATTTCAGAGGTTCGGTTGGTATTAAGTAATTTAAAATCAAAGAAAGCAGGTGGAAGAGATGGTATTGTAAACCAATTTTTAAAGTTAGGATTTCTGAATAATAATGAAGCTCTGATTATTTTTGTGAATTTATTAAACAAATTGAAGGAAGTAAAAATATTTCCAAAGGAATGGAATGTCGGTATAGTTTGTAATTTTTTTAAGGGCAGAGGAAGTGCGCTGGATCCTAATAATTATCGATGGCTGACTTTAATGCCGAGTATCAGTAAAGTATATACTAAGCTACGGTCAATGAGGGTTCAAGAATGGGTTGAGACTGAACAGAAAATTTCTAAATATCAAACATAATTTAGAGTGGGATATGAGGTACTGGACAATTTGCTAGTTATGGAAACGCTGAATATGGAAACACATTAAAACGTAATAAATTATATTGCTGTTTCATTGACTTTGAGAAGGAAAGAGAAAAAACTTTTAAAAATGAAGATGTCTGTAAATATGGTGGAAATTTTAAAGTCAATATATAAAGAACCTGGATACTGTTTACGTACTGATAAAGAGCATGTGTTGGATGTATTTTATACCATGAAGGGATTAAGACAAGGCTGTCTGTTGTCTGCTATATTGTTTGTTTTATTCATTGATGATATTGTTAATCATATGGAATGTATTGAAACTATTTCTCCTTGTATTAAAGGGGATGAAATTAAAATACTGTTATATGCTGATGATGCAGTTCTTTTGTCAAACTCAGTTGGTGGAATGAGAAGAGCTTTAAAAGCGCTTGAAGATTATTGCGACAAATGGAAGTTAACGGTTAATGTTAATGCTAATTAAAAAACGAAAATGCTAACGATTCGAAAGGGTTGTAGGCAGGGCAGAAACGAAAATTGGGTGTATAATGGTAACAAAATTGAAGTAGTTGATAACTTTCAATATTTGGGGCTCTTCATTTGTAACGACGGAAAATGGAGTCTACACCAAAGCAAAATGGTTTACAAAGCCAACAAAGCATTGATGGTGATTCGAAGAAAAATTTACGGCTATGAAAATTTCCCCCCTAAAACTCTATTAAATATGTTTAGGGCGATGGAACTACCTATCTTATTATATGGGAATGAAATTTGGGGGCTAGAAAAATGTGAAAATTCTACCAGTGTATTTCACGGGTAGAACCAGTGTAATCCCGTATTCAGTGTGGACACGGGATTTTTATATATATGTAATATAATATATAGTATAAATAAAGTGGATTTTATGAAACCTTCGTAATTTTTTAAAAATCCAGTATACGGATATTGACCTAATATACGATACTATAGGACCACTATATGGTATACGATCGGATAGTAAATTTGGGCCCATTTAGTTTCATCTGTACTGTTTACCCAAATATTTAAGTTAGTCAATGAATCGATAGACAAACTATTTGATAATTAATAATTAATCTAATGTATTTTTTTTCAGATAACACATGCTGAATTCATATAAGGGCATTACAATTACTGTAGTGCATCATAATATAATTACCAGCAGTCATAAACAACAACGTGAACATATTAATCAAAAACTACAAATAGTTTTACGATTAATCTCCTTGCCATATAAAATAATTTATATATTAATATATTTATTATAACAACAATCAATTATAAATTAATTAATTATGATAAGCAGACGTAATTGGATTTTACGGTGTGTATGTGCCGGTCTAATATTATATATTTTTACACATATATCAATACGAACTGGTGCCTCTGATTTTATATCAGAATTACAACAATCTGGTCGAAATTTAGCAGCCTTAGAAAATGTTGGACAAGAAATTAATACTAACAATATGAATATTGATCAACAGCAACAACAACCACCATCACCACAAAAATTAATTAGTGCCAAAGTGAATATTGTAAATGAACCGATTTATGATCAACAATCATCATTTACAATAATTTCAAATAATAATAATAATTTAAGTGATAATAAACAAATAAATGAACATATTAGAAAATTTAATATTGAAACAACAACTAAAAAACGTTTGGGAAAATTTATAGAGAATTTAAATGTTGATGATATGAAAATGAATGAAATTGATGATACATCATCAATTGATGAAAATTCAAATCATATAATGAAAATTGATACAAAACAGACATCCGATGAACAACCAATTGAAAGTCAACGTTTTGATGTAATACTACCAACAACGTTAAATAATAATGTATCGTCAACTGCACCAACTGCGATGACAATGGATACAACAAATAGTTTCCAAAAAAAAACATTAAATGAACGCTTAAAAGAATTATTAAAATGCCATGAACGTCCAATGATACCACGCACTCAACAGCGTGGTGATTATTGGGTTTTATATAATTATGTAATGGCTGACGAACGACATGAATGTTATGATTCCATAACGTATACAACCCATGCGGATTATACGTTTATGGATAATTTAGTGCCATTAATTGAACGATGGCGTGGACCAGTTTCAGTTGCATTACATGCACCAGGCAGTGATTTTACAGCAACATTAAATACTATCAAATATTTACGAGATTGTACATCACCATTGGTGAAAAAGCATGTTACGTTTCATGTATTTTTTAGTACGAAACATGTACCTAAACAGGTGAGTTCATTTTTATTTCCTTTCTTACCCTTAATATTTGAAAAATCGAAAAATTTATCAGGATTTACCAGGAGTTAAGTTGTAGGTACTAAGTTTTACTATAATTTTGTTTCTTATCATTTTTCTGTTACACTAATATTTACAGAAATATTTACAATTAAAGATTGAAAGTTAAAATTCTAAATATCTCTGTTCACATTAGAGTTTGAGAAAAATGATCACGCAATGAATTGTAGCAAACTTGAATTTCTACAACTTTACTCATACATTTTTCGATTATTCTAATATTAAGAGAGATATTTAATATTTTGTGTTTGCTTGACACGAATACATGAAATATATTTTATTGTAAAATACTTTTAAAAAAAAATTCAACCGACTTCAAAAAACACAAATGTAAATATACAAGGTATATTAAATTTGATCACGACTGTAACGCTTAAAAATATTGATCGTAGGCATGAATGTTCGGTATGTGTGTTCATAAAATTTGGCCATTTCCGCATGTCCGTCTGTCTGTCTGTGGACAAGATAACCCAAGAACGAAAAGAGATAACGTGCTGAAATGTGTTTTAGAGCAAAAAAGTAAGGTCAAGTTGGCAAAATCGGGCTATATTTGGGCAAAACTGCTTATCTTTGAAACCATTGGAACGTGTTTCCCTTTGCTCGGGGGGGGGGAGGGGGTATATATACATCATTGAAACCGTAGGAGATAGAAAGCAAATTTGTTAACAAAAAATCTTCTTTTTAAAATAAACAAGTTTTGTTTGAAAAAGATTTTCATAAACTCAATAGTTTTCTCATAATTTGTGATTATATGTTCCTCGGAAAGTATTGTTAACTTTTCGAATACGCAGAATTGTTAACAATTTAATCATTGATATACAACTCAGTATATACTGGGTATTCAAACATGTAAGTCAGTTAGTTGTTACATTACTGAACAGTCGAACATGGAATCTCCTCCTTCTTTTTTTGGAGTTGGTTATAATAAACTATAAAATTATTTTATTAAAATTTTATTAACTTTTATTAAAATATTATTATTGGTATGACGTGCTACCTACTGATCGGTTTGAAGGGATCCCCTCATCAGATTATAACTTGATGACAATGGGACCACATCGAGAGTATATTCTTTCATATAAAACAATAATTTTCAAAATCGATCCACAATTGACGGAGAAAGCGGTGAACATACATTTATAAAAAATACATATAGTCGAACATAGAATCTCCTCTTTTTTTTTTTTTTGGAGTCGGTTAAAATTTTTGTTGATTTTCTCATTTCCACAGAAACTATACCTTACTTCTAAAAAATAACTATAAAAATATTTTATTGAAATTTTGTTTTAATTTTGAAATGTCAATTTTGATTGTCGTTTCCATAGTAACTATAAACTATAATCGTTATACATCGTTCTATTTTGGCTATTAATAAATTTAATTTTTGCAAATAATAAAGTCATATCAGATGTTATATTTCATTTTGATCATAATAAAATTATGACCGCTAGAGAGTGATTTATGTATTCTAAGGAAATTCGCTAAGTTGACGCAACTCCTGCGTAACGAATTTTATTTATAAACAGAAGCCTAAACACCAATTTCAATATTTCCAACTTCAAACCATTCATTTTATACCAAACTCGAGACATTAGTGAAATTCTTCTTTTTTTTGTTGCTTAGCGTATTATGCAAGTCATATTCGCCATGTTGGAATTAATATGACGTCACATATCCTATGACACGTGGAACTCTAAGACGAAGCTAATAACATCATTTGTCGCAATATGATAGTATGAGCTACACAGAAACATATGAACATACATAGACTGCTAATAGCATAACCCTCCGTGATCTGGTAAGCAACAGCCTACTTTAGTTTTCAATTGACCCCTACAATGTACTCCGCTCCCAGCCAATATGTCTTTTCTTAATAATTTCTACATTTTTAACATTATTTTGACATCAATGTTTGATATGAAAAATCATACATACCATGGGTGAGGATCGAATCTCCTCTACCTTTCGGACCAGTGTTGAACCAAGTGAGCTTACGAGATGTTATGGTAGGATGCATATAATTCCTCACTATCCGATGTAAATGTGTTTCTAGTTTTATATACATCAGATATTAAGATATTATATACATTCTAGTATGGCATCTTGGTAGCTCAGTTAGAAGAATTTTTGGATTCAATCCCCATCTAAAATTTTATTTATCCTATCAAACATTGATGTCCACATAATGTTACTTAAGTTCAGGCATATTACTTAATGTCTTTACTTATTAAACGATTACTTAAGTAAGCGCTGGTCACCTCTGTTGGTATAACATAACTGAAAGGCAACCATACTTACAATGAATGGATAGAGACGACAAAAAGTGTACAAGAAACTGTTGAATATATGAAGAAAAAAAGCATTTATATTCAACATTTAAAAGATGCAAAAGAACCTATAGTAAATTGGGTAATTAGGGGGGAAGGATTAGGTTGATATTTTTATACCAAAAATGTATACTAATATCACATTATTATTTTTGAGGTACAAATAATTTACAGTAAAAATTTTAAGTCATTAAACGTGCTGAAATTGGTTTATGTAGACATCGAATAAAAAATTTTTGGTATTATTAAAAATAAAATAAGTTCTGGATGTTTCACTTTTTTGTATTGATTTATCTAGAGCACGGTAGTGCGCAAGGCCGAGTTTTAAGGGACACATTGGACTTCTCACTACAGTGCTATTACTTATCGTTAATTTAGGCTCATTTTTTGGGTGCTGTATCTTTTGAACGGAAAGAGCTACAGGGTTGATATTTCGAATATAGATACTTTACGGAATTATAAGAACCAATGTTTTCAATCAACGTTAACGAATTAACCGTTAAAAAGTTATTTCACTTCAAAAATGCAAAATTCGCGGGAACGCCTTAAAAAACTTAAGTATTAGATATCAAAATTATGAGCTACTTCCAGATTTGCTGTAAAGTTGAAAATGGGAAAAACATCCCTAAAACTTACCTTTTTACATCTATTCATGATAGAAAGATCGGTTTTTTTCCATCACAACCCTTCGAACTTGGTAAAAACACCCCCAAAACCAACCTTTTTGTTCTATACATGCAACAAGATGCAGTTTTTTGCAATCGACGCTTAATAGCTACAAATTAGGAAGTTATTTCGAAAAACTTAATATTTTTTATTGCAAACTCCCGAAAAATCGAAAAAACACCCCCCAAAATTACGTTTTTCAGTTCTATATATGATGAAATGATGGAATTTTCACCAATCGACCCGAAATAAAGTCAAGTTAACAGAACACTTTGAAAAATTTCTTTACCTATAACGCAAACCTCCGAAAATGGGAAAAACACCCCTTAAACTGCCTTAAGGCATTTTGATCAGACTAAAAATATGACCGCTAGAGAGTGATTTATGTATTCTAAGGAAATTCGCTAAGTTGACGCAGCTCCTACGTAACGAATTTTTTTTTTGTGAAGTGGAGCCAACGGGTCAAGTCATTTCTTCAAAGACTATAACGTTGATAATCAATTATCTGTAATAAACGATTAGTTTAGAAGTCATAATCGAAACAAATCAAGTAACATCTTATATATACTAAATTTTATATAGTTATTTTAATAAAAAATATATCACTCTTATTTCACATTAATTTGTGGCGTTTTAATAAAAGGCCTATGATATATGATCGATGAATATTATTATCAATAATCCAATGTATAAAATTTATGCTTTCTTTTCAGTTTTCTTTGGCAATAACACTGCTTGAATATTTGGTAATATACCGCCTTGAGCAATTGTTACAAATGATAACAATTTATTTAATTCTTCATCATTACGAATTGCTAATTGAAAATAAACTTGTTTATTTTTAAACAACTTGTTTACTTAAAAAAAGTTACATTGTAACAATACAATAAAACAATCAATGTTTTCTATTTGGAGTATTAAAACATACTGATATATTAAATTAGCAATTTTTATTTAAATACTAAATGTCTATCTAATCAAAAAGGAGGCGGTAACCTTGTCAACAAATCAGATCGATATATTCTTCATATGTTATTTTAATTACAATTAAAATTGTTAAATTTTCCGTTTGTAAGAAAGGTAAGTTTTCGAGAAAATCTTAATAAAATAGTTGCTCCTTAAAAAGTGATGATATACGAGAAAGGACCGGGCTATTAACAAAGTAAATAGCTCTAGACTTCAAATAATAGCTGTTCCTTAAAAAGTGATGATATCCCATAAAGTTTTGAGCTATTTACAAGCTAAACAGCTCGGTAAACTATTTATTAAAAAAATAAATGAGGGGTAAATTAAGTGTAAGAAAAAATTTGGTTGAAATTTATGTCGTAAATTTTCCCTTAGTATGTTTTTAAAATTTTATAACGCGGCAAGTTTTAAAATATTTGAAATCATCAGAAAAATTAACTTGCCGCGTTATAAAATTTTAATGAAAACATACTGTACAGAATATTGTACAGAATCTCATATATGTAAGGTATACAAGTGTTACACATACAAGTGTTACACATTTAATTGTTTTATTAATAAAAACACAAAAATTGCAGGACAATTTTTAATGCGTGTTACCTCAGAACTCCGTCATTTATGAATCGATTTTGAATTTTTTGTTTTAAAGGGTTTGATTTCCCATTGTCCCCAATATTATACTACAACCATACTATATTGATGTTTTAGCCCTTCAAAAAGCGACCAGAGCCAGTTGGCGTAATATAACGCGAAGCGGTCTCCTTTGTAAATGTGAATCTAAAAAGAGTAAAGTATCGCGAAGCGAAAGGAACGCATAGCATACGCGACGCATATGCGAAGCATATGCGAAGCATATGCGAAGCATATGCGAAGCATATGCGAAGAGTAACAAAACGCTACGCGTTTTGTGCGAAGCCTTTGGCTTCGGATATTTAAGCCTTTCAAAAATTATTGATATCCGACCAAAAACATAAATGTAAGAAAGGGCCGAGTTTTCGGGAAAATCCTTAATGTAATAGTTCCTTCTTAAAAAGTGATGATATGAGAGTAAGGACCGAGCTATTTACAAAGTAAATAGCTCTAGACTTCATATAATAGTTGCTTCTTAAAAAGTGATGATATGGAAGAAAGGACCGAGCTATTTACAAAGTAAATAGCTCTAGACTTCATATAATAGTTGCTTGTTAAAAAGTGATGATATGGAAGAAAGGACCGAGCTATTTTCAAAGTAAATAGCTCTAGACTTCAGATAATAGTTGCTCTTTGAAAAGTGATGATATCCCATTAAAGAGCCGAGCTATTTACAAAGTAAATAGCTCGGTAAACTATTAACTAAAAAAAATAATGAGGGGTAAATTGATTAAATGTAAGAAAAAATTTGGTTTAAAATTATTTCATAAGTTTTCCCTTAGTATGTTTTTAAAATTTTATATAGCGCGGCAAGTTATTTTTTCTGATTTCCAATATTTTAAAACTTGCCGCGTTATAAAATTTTAAAAACATACTAAGGGAAAACTTATGAAATAATTTTAAACCAAATTTTTTCTTACATTTAATCAATTTACTCCTCATTATTTTTTTTAGTTAATAGTTTACCGAGCTATTTACTTTGTAAATAGCTCGGCTCTTTAATGGGATATCATCACTTTTCAAAGAGCAACTATTATCTGAAGTCTAGAGCTATTTACTTTGTAAATAGCTCGGTCCTTTCTTCCATATCATCACTTTTTAAGAAGCAACTATTATATGAAGTCTAGAGCTATTTACTTTGTAAATAGCTCGGTCCTTTCTTCCATATCATCACTTTTTAAGAAGCAACTATTATATGAAGTCTAGAGCTATTTACTTTGTAAATAGCTCGGTCCTTACTCTCATATCATCACTTTTTAAGAAGGAACTATTACATTAAGGATTTTCCCGAAAACTCGGCCCTTTCTTACATTTATGTTTTTGGTCAGATTGTTATTTATGAGCAAAAATGAACATGTTATCATAATTTTTATTTTTAAAACACACGGTCCACATATCCCTGGTTTCGGCTAAAAACTAAACTACCATGTAACGCTCTAGCAATGAACGGCTTTGTATAGTATTGTTTTGCTAAATATGGTCTAAATTTAACATTTCTATTATAAGTATGCACAAATCATTCACTGATTCATCTTCTATGAATGTTTAAAAGTGATAAGAATATTTTTAGTTGTACATTAAAAGTTCACGTGGACCAAGCCACGAGATAATCATTTCCGATTTTTTTCCCCTTTTTTTATTCAAGACTGAGCCCGATTAGTTTACCGCACGGACATAGTCAAGTGACGGTAAACTGTGTTTTTTTATTTTTTTGTTCGAGTGTGCTATGTGAACCGGAGAATGTGTGTGAGTGGGCGTGTATATTTCTATAGGTGTATGTGTTTTTAGGTGTGAAGTGTGTATAAATGTATGTATGCTTATTGTGTTCTGCGACATCGCCTTTTGGGTGGTTTGTGTAGTGTTCGCTTGCGTGTTCGATGAGCGAATGGGGGGTTGTCCGTCGGTTGTGAGTAGTGTGTTATTTGGACATGTGTTGTCGCGGTATCCTGGCTCTCTTTATCCTCAAAGGAGCGCTGCCCGAACCTGCAATGATTCCGATACTCGACAAAAAAAAAATAAAAATATTAGTAAAAGATATTACTAAATACTTTGTAATTGAAACAACACGCACGTTTTTGTTTAAAGAAAAGAAGAAAAAAAATTAAATTAAACACAAGTTTTTACGAAACAAAAAAAAACCTGATTTTATTGCTTAAAAAAAAAAGATTATCCAATTTCTTTTTCAACAATTATTTTAATTTTTTTCACACAATGTCAAACTTTGAATTACTTGTACAAATTCCAACTTTAACTTGATCTGGATTGAACAACAATTATATACTTTGAACTAATCAGACAATACTTGATTTCAACTTTGATACTAACAGACAATAGTCGATATTAAACTTTGATACTAACAGACAATAGTCGATATTAAACTGATTTGAATCAACGCTGGTCACCGGTTTATATACCCGCCATGGGTCGTTCTAGAATATGATTGTTTTTTTGAATAAATATTTTGTTTTTGACAATATATTTTCGCATGGGGGCTTCTAGAATATTTTAGTATATCAACACCCATGGACGTAGTCGGAGTGTTCAGACTATTTATAAAATTAATTAAAAATTATACCTCTCCTTGGGTTTGACCCATTGTCACACCCCGCTTGGTTGATATTTAACCAGCGACTTAATGAACACGGCCAGTGTGAATTCAAAATCTATACACAAATTTTATTATACATTCATTACTGTAAGCTAGCTTACTTCTGTTTATTTGTTTTACAAAAACTATCTTGTTTTCACAAAATTATTTATTTGTGATATATTTATGTTATTTAAAAACATTCAATTTGTATGACTTTTGATTAAAATTAAATTATATGTAATAATTTTTTTTTCAATTTTTGATTTTTTTTTTAAATAGAAAAACTTTAAATCAAAAGCATCTATTAATCTTTTCTCAATTTTCGACTTAAAAAAAAACTTAGTTTAAGAAAAAAAATAAATCGAGCTATATTATTTTCTTTTTGTATTTCTTTCAAAAAAAAAAAAAAAAAAACTCCTTCTTTTTGCAAGGAGAAAAATATTGTTTTGTTAAATATTTTCCGTAATATTTTACTTAATATTTTTCTATTTCAGAATTAAAATGTGTGTTGGATCAAAAAAATTATTCTCAATAATTTTCATTACAACAGTGTGATTCGTGTTAGTGTAATAATGGGTGAAGTTTTTTGTGTGAAGTTTTGATTTTTTGGTGGTGGTACGTGTATGGGTGTTGTGGTTAATGTAGTTATGCTGTGTTGTGTTTCTTGTGTAGTGTTTTGTGTTTGCTTTGAAATATCTGATGGTGTTGATATTTGGTCTTGTGTAAGGCTTGTTAACCAAGCAATGGGTGGCGTGTTATGTGTTTCGTTTCGATGTAATGGGGGTGGTACGTGTATGAGTGCTGTTGTAGTGGAAGTAATGATGTTGTATGGTGATGGGTTTGTTTCTTTTGTAGTGTTTTGTGTTTGCTTTGGAGAATGTGATGATGATGCGTGTGTGAGTGTTGTAGATATGCTGTGTTGTATCGTGTATATTTCTTGTGTTTTGTTTTGCATGTGTGACTGTGGGTTGTGTGGGTGCTGATGTGAAGTTTCCGTGTTTGGTGTAATTGTGTTTGCATTGGTCGGAGTGTATGTTGTGTTTGTTGTTGTGTATAGAGCAGTGGTTGGTGTTTGTGTTTGGAGAGTGCTTTACCCCATAGAGAAAAACTTTCTCACTATACGGCAAGTATTAATAATAACTGCCTTTTGTAATTGTATGTATGTGTTTTTGTGTAGTTCAAGTGTATGTAGACTGTTGTGAAGTGTTTTTGGTATGACGGCTATTGAGCTTAGAACCACTGGAACGATAACAACTCGTGTCATTTTCCACTGATTCCTCAGGTCGACAGCTATATCGGTGTATTTTGTTAGTTTTTCAGTGTGTGTAGTCTGTAGATTGTGTGTGTTAGGTACTTGAATGTCTATGAGGAATGTGGTTTTTGTGTGTTTGTGTATAAGGGTGATGTCTGGTCTGTTATAGTGTACCGTCTTGTCTGTGATAATTGTTCTATCCCAATATAATTTGTGTGTGTTGTTTTCGAGAGTTGTAGATGGAGTATATTTGTAGTATGGTGTTTTTGTGTAGTTCAAGTGTATGTAGAGTGTTGTGAAGTGTTTTTGGTATGACGCCTATTGAGCTTAGAACCACAGGAACGATAACAACTCGTATCATTTTCCACTGATTCCTCAGGTCGACAGCTATATCGGTGTATTTTGTTAGTTTTTCTGTGTGTGTAGTCTGTAGATTGTGTGTGTTGGGTACTTGAATGTCTATAAGGAATGTGGTTTTTGTGTGTTTGTGTATAAGTGTAATGTCTGGTCTGTTATAGTGTACCGTCTTGTCTGTGATAATTGTTCTATCCCAATATAATTTTTGTGTGTTGTTTTCGAGAGTTGTAGAAGGAGTATATTTGTAGTATGGTGTATTGTCTGTTGTGAGTTTGTGTTTTATGGTCAGTTTTTGGTGTATTATTTTTGCTACCTGATCGTGTCTGTGTTTGTAATCTGTTTGTGTAAGGCGTGAGCATGTGAATGTAATGTGTTGTATTGTTTTTGGTTTCTGTCGACATTGTCGATAGAGGTCTGTTTGTTGTGCAGTGTCTTTGAGTATGTATTTTTTGTAGTTCAGTGTATGTATGATTTGATCCTGTATTGCAAAATGAAGCCCTCGGTTTCCGGAAAGATATTACACTTGGTCAACCAAGCCTGCGAAGCCTCTCGGTCAACACAATCGTGGCTAATCTCTTGCAAATTCCTTCCATGTAGAACCTTCGATTTCCATGTCTGCATGTTTGTGGCTATGTATTGTGCTTTGGTTGGTGGAGGAGAGTGTTGTATTGTGTGCATGTTAAGTGGCGTGTATGACTTGTTTGCGGATGTTATGGCTTTGTGTGTGAGGTGTGTGTTTTAGATTTGAAGTACTCCCGTAGGCAATGGAGCTGGTGATGGTGTAATAGTCGGATGTATGTGAGACCACGTCCTCCTGGAGACCGTGGTAAGATCAACCTGGCTGACGATGAGTGTATGTGGTGTATTCTGTGTTTTGTCATGAGTGTTCGTGTTTTAATTTGTATGTTTTTAATGTCTGTGTTTGTCCACTTTATGATTCCGAAGCAATATGTGAGAAATGGTGTAGCATATGTGTTGATGGCCTTAATGGTATTTCTACCATCAACACCACTTTTGAGTATGTTTTGTATTCTTTGTATGTAGTGTTGTGTAAGTGTTTGTTTTATATCTGTGTGAAGGATGCCTTGTGATTGCTGAACACCAAGATACCTGTAAAATTCTCCCCCCTCCATGGGGCTAATGTGACCACCATTTTGTAGGTTATATTCAACAGGCGTTCCTGGGTCAGCATGTATGTGCTGTGTTTTGCATTTTTCAGTACCGAATTCCATCCGGATGCCCGTACAGAATATTTCAGTCAGTCGTATTGACGCGAAAAAAATTTAAAAAAAAACTAAAGGTTTTTATTTTTAAAGTAAAGAAAATGAAAATTAAAAACTAAATGTTTTTAATTTTCAAAAGGGTAAATAATGTTTATCTTATTTACTGATAACAAACATATGTATAATATGAGGAACGAATACAGGAGGGATGGTCTGATTATTCAAAATAACCTTGAATAGGGATGAAGACCATTTAATGAGTATTCGAATATTATACGACTGTTATGGACGAATGCATACAATTACATTCATAAATGGTTGTATCGTTGTAATCAGTCGTGCCAAACTATTGCGCCATTAAAATAGTTGAAAAGTCAGAGGTGAAACTCTTCAGGCACGACCGTAGTGGAAGTGTGCTGAAAATGCGGATGGATATTTATTATTGGTATGGGCGATAATGACATGGTGTGTGTTAAAAATTGAATAATGTGTTCGTCAATTTTGTATAAGGTCAACATTCTCTACAGCCAGGAATGCGGCATGGAAAATGCTTTTTTGTAATCTATGTAAGCTGTGTACATGTTTCTGTTGTTGTGTTTACTCTGTTCGGTCACCACCGAGTCTATAATGAGCTCCTTACAACCTCTCCATAGTTGCCGGCAGTCTTTTTGCTCCTCAGCGAGAATGTTGTTGTCTGTAATGTGTGTGTAAATTTTTTGTAGGATGTAAGTAACTTGTATAGTGTGTGTTTTAGTGAGTAACTTGTATAGTGTAGATACGCATGTGACGGGTCTGTATTTGGTTGGATTTATTGTGTCGTTATCCTTCGGAATCATGTAAGTGATGCCCTACATTAAGAAAGGAGGTGTTATGTGAGGGTGTTGTATGAATTGTGTAAAATGTCGTGCGAGGGGTTCGTGTGTGAAGGTAAAGTGTTTCAGCCAATAGTTGTGTATTCGATCCACTCCAGGACTCCTCCAATTGAGTAGTAATTGTTGTTTGTGCCATGTGTATAATGCTGTTTGTTTTGTGGATCTCGTCTTCGATCTAACAGGTTTCAACATTGTACTGAACTCCCTCGGACCAAAGACCAGATCAATATGTAAAAAGTGAGTGTTATGTGGGTGATTGTGTGTCGTGTTGTGGTGTGTTGTTGTGTGTGAGTGATCGGTAGAAAAATTTTTGGTTGTGTTGGAATTGAGTGTTGTGTATTTTGCGTGTGTGTGCAGCTTTGTATAATTTGAGTCTTGTAGAGTATACTGTGAGTTTTTGGTGTAGTGTATGCCTACATTCCTCTAGAGCTGTGTTTTGTATGTGTTTGGTGAGATTTTGTGTACGTGTTCCTTGTATGTATTGTGTGATCCGGCCTAGGTCCCGCCTAATACTAGCTATACGAGAATTTAAAAGTTTGTGTAGTGCGTGTGTTATGTGTTTTTAAGGGTAATGTTACCTTGAAACCATTACACCTAACTGCTGCAACAGCTCCGCAGTAAATGATGTTGTGTAAATCTGTAAATGTTGTGTCCTGTGATAAGTATTTTGGTAAAATGTAATTGTTAAGTGTGGTGACTATGTTGGTGAGATTGCTTGAATAGTGTTGTTTAGGTAGTTTGTGTTTCTGTGTAGGGTCTAAATGTGTGAATTCCGCCAATGCACTGTTGAGTGAATTTTGGATGTGTGTGATGAATGTGTTATCGTTGCTAGTGTTATTATTGTTGTCATTTTCGGCTGTTTGTGTTGTCTGTGTATCCATGTGTATTATGTCTGTGTTGTATATGGTGTGTAGTTGGTGGTGTACTTGTTGTCTAATTTGGTTTTGTATTGTGAAGGGAATGAGTGTTTGTGTGATGATTTTGCGGCGTTGATCGGCGAGTGATGTGTGTAAGATGTGTGTTTGTATGTATCCGGTTTTGTCCTGTTCAAGTCGGGTCACTTCCAGGTAGGTTCGCAGTATGAACTGATTTATTTCGTCTGTCCACTTATGTGCCTCCTGGAAATTTTGTCTGTGGTGGCCATTTCCGATTGCGGTAATGGAACATCCACAGACAAATCGTCACGGGTGTCTCGTCCGTCGTCGACTGTAACTTCTTTAGTGATGGATGGCCGCCTGATCACCAACTCTTCACCACCGGGTCGCACACTGTCACATCCAGCGGTGGCTCCAGATAGCGGTAGAACATACCCTGATCGTCCCGAGATTGATGATCTTGAAAGAGGGAGCTGATGTCAGCTCGTTTAACAGCTGAACGAAGTCGCAATTGAGGAAGAAGGTCCAAATTATCATCTTGATCACGATTAGTCGGATCAAATACTAGACCCAATTCTGAAGCTGCAGAAAACTAGAATACTCCTTTACCTTGTAACTCGTGATCCCGCACGAGTGCCATTAATGGATCAGAACTATTGAACACCTGACAATCTATACCTAACACTAATCTTTCATGTAGACATTCGACGGACAGGAGACCCCTACCCCCTTGCTGACGTTGGAGGTAGTTACGAAGCACCGAGGAACGCGGGTGCAAACTACGACAGATATTCATAAGTTTGCGAGTGCCTCTATCAAGGTCCTTAAGTTCCTCTATTGTCCATTTGATGGAACCAAAAGAATAGAGCAGGAAGGTTAGGGCAAATATATTAGTAGCACGGATCTTATGTATCCCAGATAATTCGGTTTCCCAAATTTGTCTGAGACAGCGCCTATACCTGCCACGAAGAGCTTTCTTAACAGTCGACACACTATGAATGTGACTTTCGCCTACACCCAAGTATGTGTATATAACTCTTCTTCATCGAGATGTTACAGGATGCTTACAAACGTGAGCTGCACGTCTGCATCGTAATTAGGGACGTGACCCCGCTTAAAATGTATGTCTCCACACTTATCCAATCTGAATTCTATGCCAATAGCTTTCGTGTACTGATGGGCAGATTTGAGGACTTGAGATAGACTGCTCTCAGAAGAAGCATAAAGTTTTAGGTCATCCATATAGAATAGATGAGTTACGTGATGCTTTCTATCTGTTGGGGGGCCTCAACGATATCTGTCGGGTTCTTCTCGCAAGCGCAAGGAGAGTGGCATAAGTGAGATGCAGAAAAGGAGCGGGCTATATGCCATCAAATCTGTTGAGACAGTACGTTTATCAGAACGAATTGTAAACTTTGTCTTCCAGAATGGCAACAGATCTTGTATACATCTGATGATATTGGGATGAATTTGAGCAGCACCAATATAAGTTGATGAGAGGTAGTGTCAAATGCTTTCCTATAATTCACCCAGGCCATACTCTAGCCGCGTTCATATTGACAAGCGCCTTGACAGATACATCTGTCAACAAGAAAATTATCTTTGCAACCTGATATGCCACGTTTGGAGCCGGGTTGCTCATTTATCATAATCCACAGCGGTTCTATGGTTGTGAGTATGCGTTCATTTAGAATGGAGGTGGAAGAATGGCTGTGTACACGGTATTTAAGAATGTTATCGGTCGGTAATTGCTCGGAACTGCTAGGTTTCCTTTTTTGGAATTAGGAACGGTTCGCCGTTCGGCGAACCAAGATGGAAAGGTTCCATATCCGTAAATATATGAAGTGAAGTGCCTAGCAGGATGTGTGTGTGTGGGAGGTAAACGTTTCCACCAAAAATTCGACACAGCATCCATACCAGGCGCGTTGATATTGACGAGCGTCTTGACAGATACATCTGTTAACAAGAAAATTATCTTTGCAACCTGATATGCCACGTTTGGAGCCGGGTTGCTCATTTATCATAATCCACAGCGGTTCTATGGTTGTGAGTATGCGTTCATTAAGAATGGAGGTGGAAGAATGGCTGTGTACACGGTATTTAAGAATGTTATCGGTCGGTAATTGCTTGGAACTGCTAGGTTTCCTTTTTTTGGAATTAGGAACGGTTCGCCGTTCGGCGAACCAAGATGGAAAGGTTCCATATCCGAAAATATATGAAGTGAAGTGCCTAGCAAGATGTGTGTGTGTGGGAGGTAAACGATTCCACCAAAAATTCGACACAGCATCCATTCCAGGTGCTGAGTGATTCTTGCCTTCAGGGCTTCAGGCCTTCTTGCCTTTAGGCAAGGGACACTTCATCAGCGGTAACAGATGTTATCACCACTTGTTCTGCTCAATGAGTATGGCAGATCCTTTGGAACAGTCTGATTGGTGTTATACTACTATCTTCATTTGTCGACTTTTCATATAAATCACGCCAATAGCTGTCGATTTGTTCAACTGTTGGTGGTTTCTCTACGAGAGAAGGGGGTTTCGCGAATAACCGAGAAAGATTCGAGAGAAAGGTCTTAATTTCTCGAATACACTTTTCTCGTTTAACTAGCTTTTTCCGTGCGAGAGCTAGCGCACGTATCTTTTCATGGTTTCTCTGCTTGATAGTGAGCAGGATACCCTTGTTGAGTGTTATTGGTGCCTGAGTTCACGAGCGAAGCTCCGCACGTTTGGTGTGAATGATCTTCCATTCTTCTGGTATTCTAACACACCTCGATACGTGATACCGTCTGTTGGAAAGGTGTCAACTAAGTCCCCCGTTTTCCCTGACCGACTTAGTCCATTATCGAAGTTGGCCGTTCAAATACCAAATGCTAAAAAACTAAATTTGTGGCCTTTAGACTTCTTCGGACTAAATTTGCTATTTTTATTACCTGACCATGTTTTGTAACTCTAATATTTATAGAAATATTTGCAAATTGAATATCCATATACTTATAATAATTAATATTAAAACTGTAGTATTAGTATATTGGTTTCATATTCATAATGATGTCTCGCTCTGAGAAAATTAACTACGCAGCTCCTACGAAACGAATTTTTATTTTATTTTTATATAATTCAATAGAAATTAATATATATATATAAACTTGGTTTACAGTTTGTGATGAATTAAATGTGTAATAATTTCATCTATCATTTAAATAACTTTAATTATTATTGTCTTTTATTTATCAAACTATTATTATGTTATAAATAGTTATTAGCTCTCATTTTTTACAAAAAATTTTTGTTTGTTTGATAAATTGTTGATAAATTGTAAAGTTTTCTTTATTTAGTTATACGACGACAGTTCTTGTTTTCTCAAAATAATTGTTAAGGACGGAAAAAGAACTTATGGTTTAAAATAAACAGTTGTTAAATTTTTTTTATCAGAGAAATTGTTACATAATTACATAGCAATGTAGTGTTTCAGGCAAAGTTTAAGCATCACTGTACACAATTGCCTATATGTATGTGAATGTAAGCCAGACGCGCACCGTAACTATGTTTTACACGAAGGATTAGAGTGGATTTTTAGGCCTCTGTATATCAGGAACCATAAGAGCTACTGAACTCAAATTTGAATCGTACAGTTTGAAACACGATCTGACGTTACGTACTAAAGGTTATCGCTTAAGTAGTTTTCTAGATATATGGCTCCAAAAATAGAGATTTTTGTGCACGTACTCACTTTATAAAAGCATTTAGGGTCCACTATTAATGGCACTTTCAATAGTCCCAGAAAATTATTCCCGGCCAAGGGGGGAAATATCTATCTTTGAAACCATAATACATAGAAGAAAAATTTAGAAACAAAAAAATATACTTTTTTTTAAAAACATTCTTTGTTTGAAATTCTTTTTCAGCTCAAACGTCTATAAACCTATCTGTATAAAAATTATTAAAATAATCTAAGAGAACTCTAGGTTTTTTAAATTAAATTTCAAAATTTGCCACAATTCCTAGTAACTACTGCCTGTGTATGTAATACTTCTTTCAGAACAAAGAAAAAAATGGCATAAAGAAAAAAAATATTCTTTATTTAAAAAATACATATTAATTTAATACCAAAAAAATTAAATAATATTATTATTATTAACTACTAGCTAACCTGTGCGGCTTCACTCGCATAAATGCAAAGATATTTCGGATAAATTCGTGTAAAAGCAAAGATATTTCAACAGTTTACCTTAACCACCCGCACCCCTGATGTGGGCTTAATTGATTTTTCAAAAAGGAACATTTTTTGTCTTTGAATTTTTTTAAATCTTTTAAGGTTTTATAGTTAGATAGTTTCACACCCCCTGGTGGAAATAGGGAAGAATAATCGACTTTGCAAGTTATTTATGTTTAACGAGGGGACATTTTTTGTGTTTGATTTTTTTTTCTATCGCTTATGATTTTAAAGTTAGATATTTTCACACCACCTGGAGGGCGTGGGTATGTAAGGAACAATTATCGACTTTGCTTAAAAAATCATACAAAAGTCCCATAGAAATAAGCACTTTAATTTTTCCGGAATTTTCCAATTTTCCGGGCAACTTTTTCAATTTTTCTTTCCCTTAAAACTTTATTCAGACTATAACGAACATTTTTTTAAATAATTTTGTATTTTGGTAATCACGATTGCATCCTAACACGTTATACTAATAAAAATATAAACCAATACCTGCATTTCCTTTCAGAAAATTCGATAAAAATTTATTAAGTTTTGTTACTTTTATTTGTTGTTACAAATATTTATTTTTATAAATAATAATTATTATTATAAATATTATTTATTTAAATCACCATGAATATAATAATAAATAATAATATTTATTTATTTTTTAATTACCCTTTTTATTTAATATTTAACATGTTCTCCTAATAAAATTTATTTAATTTTCCCGCAGCACTCATTTCCGCTACATTTAAAAGAATCTGCGATTATTATTTATTTATATTTAAATTTTTTGGCCCAAAAAAAATTTATTTTTTCAATAATTCTAAATAAAAAAGGAAATTTTCAAATAAATATTTTATGTTTGAATCTCATTATTTAAGTTGATGTTAATTTATCCAATCCAACTTAATGATCACGAAATTAATTTACGAACATTTTTTTTACCAAATAAAATTTGTTGTTGTTACTTCGTTAACTACTACTGCATTCAAATGACATGTCATTAAACTTGAGTTTTGTATTTATGCTAAAACAAATATTAAGGTCCACCAATAGGCATTTAACATGAACCAATTACTTAGCTATATATTACTATATGCATTTACAATGTTAAATTTATAAAAACTAAACATGCCGAAATTTTCTATTTCGGGATAGAAATTTCGGGTTTTCATAATTTTCCCTGTGCCTTGGGTACTAGACCTAACTGTATGCCAAATATCAATTTTAAAGAATATCGGTAAGTACGCTAGAATTTTGATAGGTATATAACCTGAATGAATTGTAGGCGTGGTCGACTTTTTTCGATTTTTGAATTAAAATAACTTTTTAACTGTTTCTTCACGATGAGCGAAAAGAGGTTTCTATCTTATAATTCTATAGTCATGCTATATTCGAAAACTCAATGTAGCTCTTTTCGGTCAAAAGTTAAAAATTAATGATTAATTAGATAATCGAATAAATATATCCCATCAAAAACAAATAATGTTTGTAATGTATGTAATTTAGCATAGACCTTTCCATACTATGGCATGTTCTAAGTTTTTTGTAGTTTGAAATGGTCAGGGGTGATGTTTGGGTACCGTATGTTAAAATCGGAAAAATGCACGCATTTCAAGCCTTTCTTTTTAAAGAAATATGCAATTTACTTATAAAAATTTGTCGCGGTATCCTGGCTCTCTTTATCCTCAAAGGAGCGCTGCCCGAACCTGCAATGATTCCGATACTCGACAAAACAAAAAAAAATATATTAGTAAACGATATTACTAAATATTTTGTAATTGGAACAACACGCACGTTTTTGTTTAAAGAAAAGAAAAAAAAAAAATTAAATTAAACACAAGTTTTTACGAAAAAAAAAAAGCTGATTTTATTGCTTTAAAAAAAATGATTATCCGATTTCTTTTTCAACAATTATTTTAATTCTTTTTCACACAATGTTAAATTTCGAATTACTTGATCAAATTACTTGTACAAATTCCAACTTATACTTTGATCTGGATTGAACAACAATCGATATTAAACTTTGATACTAACAGACACTACTTGATATTAAACTTTTGTACTAATCGCACAATGATCGATTTCAAACTCTGAACGAATCGCACAATGGCTGATTTAAAAACTCTTCGGACAATGGTCGATTTTAAACTGATTTGAATCGACACTGGTCACGGTTTATATACCCACCATGGGTCGTTCTAGAATATTATTGTTTTTTTGAATAAATATTTTGTTTTTGACAATATATTTTTGCATGGAGGCTTCTAGAATATTTTAGTATATCAACACCCATGGACGTAGTCGGAGTGTTCAGATTATTTATAAAATTAATTAAAAATTATACCTCTCCCTGGGTTTGACCCATAGTCATTCCCCGCTTGGTTGATATTTAAGCAGAGACTTAATGCACCGGGCCAGTGTCAATTTAAAATCTATACACAAATTGTATGATACATTCATAACTGTAAGCTAGCTTACGTCTGTTTACAAAAATTGTCTTGTTTTTTTACAAAATTATTTATTTGTGATCTGTTTATGTTATTTTGTAAAACATTCAATTTGTATAACTTTTGATTCTCTTAAATTAAATTATATGCAATAATCTTGATTTTTTTCTTTCTAAATAGAAAAACTTTGAATCAAAAGTATCTATGAATCTTATTATCATTTTTCGACTTAAAAAAAAAACTTTGTTTAAGAAAAAAAATAAATCGAGCTATATTATTTTCTTTTTGTACTTTCAAAAAAAAACTCCTTCTTTTTGCAAGGAGAAAAATATTGTTATCTAAAATATTTTTCGTAATATTTTACTTTCATAATTAAAATGTGTGTTGAATCAAAAAAATTATTCTTAATAATTTTCATTACAACAAAATCTCCCCCTCTAGATTCCAACACACATTTTCTAATTTGCTTATTATATTTGGTCGACCAATTTTTGACTTAGAACTATTTGAATTATTTCAATTGTATTAGTACATTTAGCTAGCTAGCATAACTTAAAGTGTACGTACACATTAGTTCTTCACTCTTCAATGGCGCCTGGTGTTGATTGCCGGTCGTCTGGGCCGCAAGTTGTACCCTGGCTCTAATGCTCTGGCCTCTGGCTCGTCCACACTTGGTACATCCCGTCGTCTTCCATCACCTCCATGCCTCTGACCCCCCAATCGATCTGGAAGTAGTTGGCCGAACACCTCGTTCCCCACACTCAATCTTCCCAGATTCCCATTGGCGGCGGTCCTTGCACTGGCCGGCTTCAAGAGACCTCCATGTATTTTCGTGGGAGGCACTGTATCCACAACATATATTCCAGCTGGTAAACTCCTCAGCACTCTGTAAGGCCCTTTCCATTTTGGTGCTAATCCACTATGGACACCCTCCACCTTACTGCTGAGCACTTGATTGCGCATCCAGACGGACTCTCCTGGTTGATAACTGAGTCCCGTTTCCACTTGGTCATTTACTTCGGCATTGGCCAATATTGTTTGCCGCGCTATCTCAACATTCTGTTGACGTCCTTGGCTTCTCTCGTTGGCCCAATCTTCAATATCTTGAGGCTCTTCTTCGACTTGTATCTGCCAATCCCCAGGCTTCTTCATCTCAGCCCCCAGTAACAATTTGGCGGGCGAAAAACCAGTTGTTCTGTTTGCTCTATTGCGTATTGCAAATAAGGACTTGTGTAATTGTTGGTCCCAATTCTTGTGTGCTTGCTCCAATAAATGTAATCGCAACAACTTCTTCAACTCTTGGTTTTGTCGTTCCGTGGGGTTGGCTCGTGGATGGTATATTGGCGTTGTCCAAATTTCTGTGTGCCAATCTCTGTTCACTGCTTTCCATTCTTTTGATCTGAACTGGGGACCATTATCACTAAGTACTGCTCTAGGATATCCATAACGACTAAATACTTCGTCTTTCAGTACTTGGGCTATCTTCGAGGTCGACGTGGCCCCCAATGGAAATGCTTCGATCCATCTAGTGAAAAGATCAGTCACAACCAATATATTTGTCTTTCCACGTGATGTGCGTGGGTATGGACCCATCAAGTCGATGCTGACTACCTCCCATGGTGAAGTAGGTCTTCGACTTCTCATTGCTGAACTTGGTTTCTTGTTCAGTGGCTTCACTCTAGCACACGTATCACACCCTTTCACATATCTGCGTATGTCATCTTGCATCCCATACCAGTAGACGCGGTTACGGATTTGACGATACGTTTCTCTCCATCCTGGGTGTGCTGCTTCATCACTGTCGTGATATTTTCTCAGAAAACCAAGTCGGCGTTCTTCGGGAACCACTGGCACTTCTTGTACCATCTGTTGACTATGGTACCAGAGTATCCCGTCAGCTACGGTGTAATTAGCTCGTGTTCTGTCCACTCGTCGACGTAGATTGCTTCTTAGTGGACTATTGTGATCTACGATGTATCTTCTGATGGTAGTCACATCACGATCTCCATCCTGCCATCGTCTAATATCGTCGAGTGTGGGTGTTTCCACTTCAATTACGTTGAGGGTTATTGGTGTTTTTGCCCTCTTTTCAATCACCCACTCTGGAATGTCCTCCACTTCTTCATCTTCAGCCTTGCCCTGTGGTTGTCTGGACAAGGAGTCGGCGGCTTGATTATCTTTTCCGGGGACGTGAATTATTTCATAATCATAGGCTCCCAATGCTAATGCCCATCTTGTCAATTTTGCTCGACTATCTTTAGTTTTGTTCAGCCATTGGAGCGCTGCATGATCTGTGTATAATTTAAAATGTCTTCCTTCAAGATATCCTCGAAACTTCCTCAATGCCCAGATTATCGAGAGACATTCCTTTTCTGTCGTGGCGTACTTTCTTTCTGTGGGTCCAAGTTTCTTGCTGGCGTAGTTTATTATTCGTCTTGTCTTGCCATCATCTTCCATTTGAAACAATATTGCACCCAGTCCGACGTCACTAGCATCCGTATTTAAACAAAATGTCTTCTTAAAATCTGGATGTGCTAGTTTCGGTGCATTCACAATCGATGATTTCAGATTTTCGAACGCCTTCTGATGCAATGTTAGCCAGCGCCACTTTATGTTCTTTTTGAGCATTTCGCTCAGAGGTGCAGCTATATCTTCGTAGTTCTTCACGAAGCTCCTGTACCAACCACATAATCCCAAAAATTGTCGTAATTGTCTTCGTGTTCTTGGTACAGGGTGATTACTGATAGCTTCATTCTTCTCTTCCTCTCTGTCAATGCCGTCTTCGCTCAAAATATGTCCCAGGTATTTGACTTTGTTGCTGCCAATGACACATTTGCTTGGTTTACAAGTTAATCCATGTTGTTCTAGTCTTTCAAATACAAGATCCAGGTGATGTAAATGTTCCTTGACTGATCGACTGTAGATTAATATGTCATCCAGGTAAACTTGACAGAAATCTTCGATGTATCCAGATAGTACTTCGTTCATTAAACTCTGGAACGTAGCTGGCGCATTCTTCAATCCAAATGGCATGACGCGAAATTGATAGAGACCTCTTGGGGTGGTAAATGCTGTGTATTCTTTCGATTGTGGCTCCATCTCAATTTGCCAATAACCAGTCTGAAGATCCAATGTAGAAAATATTTTTGCTCCATTGACTTTTCTCAACATCTCTTGCAGATCTGGAATCGGAAACGCATTGCTCTTTGTAATATCGTTCAATTTTCTATAGTCGACGCACAATCGAAAAGTTCCATCTTTCTTCTTCGGCAATACGACGGGTGCGGCCCAAGGCGATGTGGATGGTTCTATAATGCCATCGCCTTCCATCTCTTCAATCATCTCTTCTAATACCCGTTGCTTCTCATTGTTGTACGGGTATGGTCGTAATTTGATGGGGGAATTCTTCGTAATCTCAATCTTGTGTGTGATTGTTTTTGTCCTTCCAACTTTGCCGAAAACGCTGGGATGTCGCCGAATGACATCTTTTAACTGCTCTTGGTTCTCAAGGAGTTTAATTTGTAACTCGCCCAATGCATTGTTAATTGCTGCCATTTCTCTATGGGCTCCATCTGGTTTTCTCCATGCAATGCGGACTCTCTTATCACACCCCAAGTAAATTATACCACTCCGGTAGTCGATGCTCACACCATTTTTTGTTAAAAATTCATGACCAAGTATTAAATGATTCCGTAGGCCAGGTACAACCATTACTTCAACATTGAACTTCATTCTTGATATCATCACATCCATGCACATTTTCCCAAGAATTCTGAAAGTATTATTGCTTGTGGCTCCACTCCCTGCACTATCTCTGACAGGGTGCCATTTTCCAATACTTCTTGCCAATTCTTCGCTGATAAAATTGTGTGATGCTTGACTATCGATCAGTGCCAATATTGATCTTCCACGCACATCAACTTCCACAATTGGCCCATTCTGGTGTGAGTTCTTGGTCTCCATTGTTGTCAAATGAACCGGTAATTGTTGGTGTTCACGCCGATGTTGTGCGTTTTTGTGGAGGTTAATGTTTACCCCAGAACCAATTTCCTCCTTCATTGATCCTGGAATTAGTTTCCCGACGGCCCAGGTCTATTTTGTTGTCCCCTTCTGGGACAGTTTCGACTTATGTGCCCCGCTTGGTGGCATACGAAGCACGTGCCTGGACTGCTAAGACGTGGTGGTGGTGGTGCTCTTGCTGGTGGTTCTTGCCGATTCCTCGCTGGCTCTTCATCCAATGTTCTAACGGTTATACGTAGCTCATCTAATGACTTTGGATTCGAAATCTTCACCAGCGGTCGTACATTGTCGCGTAGTAAATTCAATATTATGGGCACCACGTCATCAATGTTCCTATCGGCGTGCACTCTTCTGAATAGCTGCACCTTCATGTTGACGAACGCTTCTGTCTTCAATCCTGTGGGTTGGGAAACGGTCATCAATTCCAGTTCGGCTTTGGCTTTCCTTCCTATACTGTTGAAGAAACTCTCCAGTTGCCATTTCCACTCATCGAAGGTGTAGCCCAACCCACGATTCATCAATGCCCAATCTCTGGCTGGTCCTGTTAATTTTTTTGTGACCATCTCAATCCAACAATCTACGGGCAGATGTGTTTGTCGTAGTAATGCCGTTGCTCTGTTCAAAAAAACTACTGGATCTTCGGCCGGTCTACCACTGAACTCCGGCATGATGGACAGAAGCGTCGTTGTGTCCAATGCGGCGGAGCGAATGACTGTATTCACTTCTTGCGGATCAATACGCATGTCTCGCAGTTGCTGTGTTTGATTCTGTTCGATCCGTATGATGTCATCCACGACTTTATTGTATTGTTCATTCATTTTCGTTTCCATGCCATCAAGTCGTGTGGTTACGTTGCTTTCTATGCCTTCGATTTGTGTGCGGGTTACAGCGACATCGGCTTTGATATTCGTGATGTCAGCTTTTACAGTCTCGACGTCAGTGGTTATTTGTTCGATCCGTTCTATGCACACATCCCTCAGATTTATCATTTGTTCTCCCAACTCGTGTTGAACTGCTGTCATCTCTTGGAGTTGGTTGCTCATCCTCTCTTCGGACTCTTGAAGTCGATTTCCAAGTCGCTCATCCATCCGTTCTTCAGATCCTTTGAGTCGATCACCCATTCTTTCATCCAAATTTTTGAAGTTTGACATCATAGCCGCGAACATCTTTTCCATTGTTGATGCAATTGGCTCCTCCGGTTCTGATACCAAACTTCTTTGTCGTTCCGATGTAGGGTTGGCTGGTCCTTGAGTCCTTGAAGTTGGTGTTCCTTGTTGCCTAGATTGGTGCTCCTCCCATCTTGCCTGTAAGACCTCTCTAGTGCCAGTGCTGTCCAGTCCTTCGGCCTCCATCATCTCACGCAGACGTGGCATGGGAATGCTGCGGCTTGCCATTGTAATTCCTTTCTTCTTCCGTGCGTCTCCTGGTCCTGCCACGGTCGCCACTTGTCGCGGTATCCTGGCTCTCTTTATCCTCAAAGGAGCGCTGCCCGAACCTGCAATGATTCCGATACTCGACAAAACAAAAAAAAATATATTAGTAAACGATATTACTAAATATTTTGTAATTGGAACAACACGCACGTTTTTGTTTAAAGAAAAGAAAAAAAAAAAATTAAATTAAACACAAGTTTTTACGAAAAAAAAAAAGCTGATTTTATTGCTTTAAAAAAAATGATTATCCGATTTCTTTTTCAACAATTATTTTAATTCTTTTTCACACAATGTTAAATTTCGAATTACTTGATCAAATTACTTGTACAAATTCCAACTTATACTTTGATCTGGATTGAACAACAATCGATATTAAACTTTGATACTAACAGACACTACTTGATATTAAACTTTTGTACTAATCGCACAATGATCGATTTCAAACTCTGAACGAATCGCACAATGGCTGATTTAAAAACTCTTCGGACAATGGTCGATTTTAAACTGATTTGAATCGACACTGGTCACGGTTTATATACCCACCATGGGTCGTTCTAGAATATTATTGTTTTTTTGAATAAATATTTTGTTTTTGACAATATATTTTTGCATGGAGGCTTCTAGAATATTTTAGTATATCAACACCCATGGACGTAGTCGGAGTGTTCAGATTATTTATAAAATTAATTAAAAATTATACCTCTCCCTGGGTTTGACCCATAGTCATTCCCCGCTTGGTTGATATTTAAGCAGAGACTTAATGCACCGGGCCAGTGTCAATTTAAAATCTATACACAAATTGTATGATACATTCATAACTGTAAGCTAGCTTACGTCTGTTTACAAAAATTGTCTTGTTTTTTTACAAAATTATTTATTTGTGATCTGTTTATGTTATTTTGTAAAACATTCAATTTGTATAACTTTTGATTCTCTTAAATTAAATTATATGCAATAATCTTGATTTTTTTCTTTCTAAATAGAAAAACTTTGAATCAAAAGTATCTATGAATCTTATTATCATTTTTCGACTTAAAAAAAAAACTTTGTTTAAGAAAAAAAATAAATCGAGCTATATTATTTTCTTTTTGTACTTTCAAAAAAAAACTCCTTCTTTTTGCAAGGAGAAAAATATTGTTATCTAAAATATTTTTCGTAATATTTTACTTTCATAATTAAAATGTGTGTTGAATCAAAAAAATTATTCTTAATAATTTTCATTACAACAAATTTCTTTCAGAGATTAAAATTTTCTCCACGCATTTATTCTCTTTTGAATTTCAATGCTGTTCTGATCATGAAAAGATATTATTTTGCCAAGATAGTTAAACATATTTACTCGCTCTATCGTTTCATTTTCTATACTATAAGTCCTGAGGTTGAGATCATCTTCGTTTGCATTAGACATCCATTTTGTTTTCTGGACGTTAATTTTTAAACCCACGAGTTTACTTCGAAAAGCT
The DNA here is from genome assembly GCA_963920215.1 of Nineta flava. Taxonomy (NCBI): domain Eukaryota; kingdom Metazoa; phylum Arthropoda; class Insecta; order Neuroptera; family Chrysopidae; genus Nineta; species Nineta flava. The sequence goes on along the minus strand of OY986040.1, from coordinate 84,925,856 downwards.
AGTTGATTCAACATTATTTTTAAGTCAAGAATGTTGTCAAATAAGAGCACAATATCATCCACAAATTTCAGGTTTGATAGTCTCAACCCATCGACCTTTATTCCATAACGATGCCAATCGAGTAAACAGAAAACGTGATTCAGAAGAGCATTGAACAATTTTGCAGATAATTGGTCGTCTTGACGAACTCCGCGTTATAGAGAAAATTTTTCTCCTAATCCTTCCGTTTTTATTTGTGTAGTGTATCCTTCATATAAAACTTTTATTATTCTGATAAACTTATCAGGGACCCCAATGGTTTTTAGGGATTTTAAAACAGCAATGTTTGACACTGTCAAAAGCCTTATAATAGTCGACAAACAAAAGATAAATTGTACCATTGGATTCTTTGTATTTTTCAATGAATTGACAAATGGTTTGTAAATAGTCAGTTGTGGAGTACCCCTTCCTAAAACCTGCTTGATCGCAATCGCACATATCATCTAAATAGGGTTCTATTGTTTGTAAAACTATTTTGGCCTATACTTTATAAATATATTGTCTTTAATGCTAATCGGTCTATAATTGTTCATATTTAATGGATCTCCTTTCTTGAAGATTTTTTGAACACATAGTTGCATTTAGCCACTGTGACTTATCACTTCAATGAATAAAACTAAATTAAATAGCTTTGTAAGAACACTTACACCACCATATTTCAGAAACTCACTATAAATTCCCGCACTGTCGGCACTTTTATCAGAACTGAGCTCTGAATACTGATTTCACCTCATTCGCACATATGTTGGTATGTTTTGCGCTTCGTCGGATAACATTGGCATAACATTGTCATTCAAGTTAGATGACAGTTGGGATGTGTACAATGACTCATAGAATACGGCGGCAACTTTTAATATTTCTTGTCACGTGAATTTAAGGGTCCCTTGATGATCAATTATGGTATCCACACTTTGTTGGATTCAACTGGCGTTTTAGTTTCTTGGTGGCAGCGTATATATATATATATATATATATATATATATATATATATATATATATTTATATATATAAGATATAAGAGACGCGGATGATGCTTTAGTAGAGGAGGCGGTAAGTAAAAACGCTGCCACCAAGAAACTAAAACGCCAGTTGAATCCAACAAAGTGTGGATACCATAATTGATCATCAAGGGACCCTTAAATTCACGTGACAAGAAATATTAAAAGTCCATCGATCCAATGTCCATCGATCCTAGAATACGGCGGCAACTTTTAATATTTCTTGTCACGTGAATTTAAGGGTCCCTTGATGATCAATTATGGTATCCACACTTTGTTGGATTCAACTGGCGTTTTAGTTTCTTGGTGGCAGCGTTTTTACTTACCGCCTCCTCTACTAAAGCATCATCCGCGTCTCTTATATCTTATATATATAAATATATATATATATATATATATATATATATATATATATATATATATATAGCATCATCCGCGTCTCTTATATCTTATATATATATATATATATATATATATATATATATATATATATATATATATATATATATATATTTATTTATATATATAAGATATAAGAGACGCGGATGATGCTTTAGTAGAGGAGGCGGTAAGTAAAAACGCTGCCACCAAGAAACTAAAACGCCAGTTGAATCCAACAAAGTGTGGATACCATAATTGATCATCAAGGGACCCTTAAATTCACGTGACAAGAAATATTAAAAGTTGCCGCCGTATTCTAGGATCGATGGACATTTGTACAAATTTTTACGAAATTCCAACATTGGTGCAAAAACAATAGCTGCATTTCCCTTGGAGAAAATTTGCTAATAAAAGCTTATAATATTTGAATAAATGTACTCATATTGAGACAAACTAAACATAGTCCAGTTAAGATCTACATCCGTGCTTGCAAAAGGTCAGGTTGTTCTGAATTTTTTATATGTTGTTAGGACCTAAACCAATATTAAAAAACCAGATTTGCAATTTCCAAAGTGCTGTGCGAGCGGCGGTGTACCCAAAAAACCATGAAATTTTCGGACTTTGTTCAGTTTTTGCTCAATATCTCAGTGAAGGAAGGGTCTGACCGGTATACACTTATACCGTTTTCTATACACTTTTTATACCGTTTTTATACCGTTATCTATACACTTTTAAAGTAGACTAAATTTTCAACAATTTGAGATCAAAACAAACTCTATACAGCTATTGGTTCCCAAGATACAGTTTTTAGAAAATAGACCATTTTATCCAAAAAGTGAAATTTTTTCGAAATGGTCACTTATTTCGTAAAATATCTTCTAAAATACGCATCCCACGTCAAATATTATTAATAGGAAGTTTGCTGTCCAACACCAACAATTACTCGTAACATTTTCTTTTGCTTTATGAAAATTTGTGTTGATTGAGAGGAAGACCCCCATAACAAAATTCCATATTTAAGTCTGCTATGAAGCAATGAATAGTATACCATAGCTAATGTTTTTTTACTTAGATTCTCTCTTAAATTTCTAAAAAGAAAAGAGTGGTCGTGGAATACGAGACGGTATCGTCCTGCTAGTAATACTGAAGAACCGATGGATTGTGTGTACGATTTCCTATTGGAAAACAGTGATGAATTCCAGTTTTCTTTATCACACCTTCTGCAGAAAATTAAGAGTGATTGTATACCTGATGTCGGAACAGCGAAAACTTACCTCCAAAAACGTTTTGTCGATGACATAGTCATAGTGGAGATGGGCTTCAACAAAGAGACACTCAGTACAGCTATTTTTTTAGACTGTTGTTCTCAAAAACAAGCGCGGCCCCTTGAAGCATGGAAGAAGAAGTCTGTGTCATTTTCTTATGTTCTGATAACTGCTGTACGACCTCAATCTTTTGTTTTCTTCCTTCTGATTGGAATTGGTACTTTTACCGAAAATACGGATCCAAACAAAAAATTTTTCGGATGTTGCGTTGGAAAAATTGAATTTTTTCGATCTACAAATAGATTTTGAGATATCCCACGTCGAATGCAAAAAGTCGCATCCTTATAAAATGTTAGGAAGTGGCATAAACTTAAACCCAAAAATTTAATTTTTGTTTTTCCATATGTTCCGTTGGGAAAATTAAATTTTCCCAAAGATTCAAAAAACCGCATCCATTTCTGGAATTGGAGCAACAATGTTTTAAAAAATCGCGCACACCTCTCAATGATGGTGTGATGATAAATTTTTAGTATATATATAGAAAAAATTTTTTTTTCCCCATTTTTTCGGATGTTACGTTGGGAAAATTGCATTTCTTCGATCTACAAATAGGTTTTGAAATATTTCGCGTCGAATGCAAACAACCGCATCATTATCAAATGTCTAGAAAAGGCTTAAACTTAAACACATAAATTTAATTTTTGATTTTCTATATGTTCCGTTGAGAAAATTAAATTTTTCTACAGGTTCTTATTTAAGATTTCAAAAATTCCGCGTCGAATGAAAAAAATTTCATCCTTCTAGCATTTCTGGAAGTGGAGCAACAAAGTTTTAAAAAATTGTGCAAAAATCTCACAAGTGGTGTGTTGCTAAATTAAGTATATATATAAAAAATATGGACCAATCATAGAGCAGCAATATTTCCTATGTTAATTTTATCAAAACAAAAATGCAAAAATTTTCCATTTCCCGATATAAATTTGGTGGTTTGATAATTTTCTTTTGGCACTATATCTAACTGTATGCCAAATATCAACTTTTAAGGACTTATGGTCTAGGCCCTGGAATTATGATTATGTTAAAAATTGTGGGCGTTCCCGCTATTTTACGGTTTTTGAACCGAAATAACTTTTTAACCGTTTATTTTTAACGAATAGCAAAAACTTTTTCTCTTATAATTCCCTAAATAGCTTATATTCGAAAAATCAGCACTGTAGCTCTTTTCGTTCAGAAGATATTTCGGGGTCTGATCGACTCTGATTTTTCCAATAATAATAACAATAATTGTACATATATATTTAAAAATTTTTGCTTAGGTGAACTAAAATTGGCACAAGAATATGCAATTATTTTTTTACTTTTTAGTGCATTTTTTGTTATAGAATATTTGATTTTTGAAGTCGGGTTTCCATTTTGTCAAAATAGGTTTTATTGTTTTATTTATAAAATTAATTCGTTTGGTAGATTGAAATATATGCGCAACGTATTAAAACAGATTTGGGTAGCATTTAAACCTTAATCTAAAAAAAAAATTTTATTACATAATATATTATCGGTAATTTAACTAGTCCATCACTTCAAATGCAATATTTTCATTATGATAATGTTATGTTTTGTTGAATATACGACGTCTAGCCAAAAATATTAAAAAAACAAGTGAAAGTAGCAACTAACTGAGTTAATTGCTCAAATACCAGGTATATATATTTTATTTATGTAAAAAAGTTTTTAACAAAAGTTGTTTATTTTTAAAAAAGGGACCGGCAGTTTGGCCCATTTTGCTCAACCAGATTTTGCCCATTCACGAACACGAACTTGACCTTACTTTTTAGCTCTAAAACACATATAGAAAATTTCAATTCGCTATCTCTTTTCGTTTTTGAGTTATCGTGTCTACGGATGTACGGACAACTTTGCGGAAATGAACTAATTAGGTCATTTTATGAACATCTATATAAAATTTTTAATAATATTTGATATCAATATTTTCAACCGTTACAAAGTCGGGACTAAAGTTAATATACCCTGGTATATATTATGTACAATCAAGTCTAACAAATTAAAATTTCTCAATCTTAAATGGATGCCAAAGTTTATATTAACACGGAATATCCTATAGAAATAGCGCTATTTGTTGTTAAATTTAAGACTATTTTCTTAGAGAAATGTTGTATCCAGAAATATACACTACAGAAAATAATGCAAATAAATATTTGCCCCATTGAATACAAATTGTTTTGTCTATTTAAAAGTTGATATGTATGGAAAGTAAAGGTTTTGATTATATTAAGATATTGTCTGAACGCTAAGGGTAGGTATTTGGGGCAAGTGGGTCCCGAGTTAATGGGGAATCCGAAATAGCGAAATCCATGCCCACATATTTTTCAACCAATTAATTTAATCTATTTAAAAACTGAAACGTTTTTAAATAGACTAAAAATATTTTAAATAAAACAAGTAATGTAACAACTAACTGAGTTAATTGTTTGAATACCCAGTATATACTGAGTTGTATATCAATGTTTGAATTGCTCATATTTCTGCCTATTCAATGTTTATAAAATATGAATTATTTGTAAATGTTTGTTTTGTGTTAATAATTAATATTGAAACAGTATAAATGTTCTTGCATTTAAAAAAATTAATATTATTGTTCTTGCGATTTTTATATATTTAAATATTGAGTTATATAATTGAGTTAATCAACGCGAAGCGACTGTTAACGCGTTAACCAACGCGAAACGTAAGCTAAACCGAACCGTAAATCACCCAACGCGAAGCGTAGGTCTATTGACCTACGTTAGGTCAACGCAAAGCGTTAGTAAATCAACGTAAAGCGTTGCTAAACGCTTTGCGTTTACCAACGCGAAACGTAATCTGGAGAAATCTACAAGTGAGCCAACGCGAAGCGTTGGTCAATGAGAAGCGTTAGTCAATTAGAAGTGTTAAGTCAACGCGAAGCGTTGGTAAACGCAAAGCGAAAGCGAAACGTAAGCGAAACGTAAGCGAAAGCGAACCGTAAGTCAGCCAACGCGAAGCGTTGGTTAATGAGAAGCGTTAGTTATTCACAGCGAAGCGTTGGTGATTCGCAAAGCGCGATTTCACGCGAATCGTTAATTAACGTGAAGTGTTAACCAACGCGAACCGTAAGCTCAAGCGAGCCGTAAGTCGCCAACGCGAAGCGTTGGTAAATGAGAAGCATAAGTTATCCAAAGCGAAGCGTCAGTGATTCGCAAAGCGAGAATTTAAGCGAATCGTTAACCAACGCAAAGCGTTAACCAACATGAAACATAAGCCAAACTGAACCGTAAATCATCCAACACGAAGCGTAGATCAATAGAAAGCGTTCGGTCAACGCGAAGCGATAGACAATCTACGCAAAGCGTTGTAAACGCTTTGCGTTTACCAACGCGAAACGTAAGCTCAAGAGAACCACAAGTTAGCCAACGCGAAGTGTTGATCAATTAGAAGTGTTTAGTCAACGCGAAGCGTAAGCAAAGCGAACCGTAAGTCAGCCAACGCGAAGCGTTGGTTAATGAGAAGCGTTAGTTATTTAAAGCGAAGCGTTAGTGATTCGCAAAGCGTGATTTCACGCAAATCGTTAACTAACGCGAAGTGTTAACCAACGCGAACCGTAAGCTCAAGCAAGCCTTAAGTCAGCCAACGCGAAGCGTTGGTCAATGAGAAGCGTTAGTTATGCAAAGCGAAGTGTCAGTGATTCGCAAAGCGAGAATTTAAGTGAATCGTTAACCAACGCAAAGCGTTAACCAACGTGAAACGTAAGTTTAAGCGAACCGTAAGTCAGCCAACACGAAGCGTTTGCCAGAAAAAATGTTTAGCTTACGAAATGTGAGCATAAGCGAACCGTTAGTCAGCCAACGCGAAGTGTTGGTCAATAGAAAGCGCTAGGTCAGCGAAGCGTTAGAAAATCTACGCAAAGCGTTGCTGAACGCTTTGCGTTTACCAACGCGAAACGTTAACTGAAGAGAACCTCAAGTTAGCCAACGCGAAGCGTTGGTCAATTAGAAGTGTTTAGTCAACGCGAAGCGTTAGTAAACCAACGCGAAGTAAGTTGTAAACCAACGTGTTAGTAAACCAACGCGTTAGTAAACCAACGCAAAGCGTTTACCAACGCGAAACGTTCGCAAAAGCAAACCTTAAGTTAGCCAACGCGAAGCGTTGGTTAATTAGAAGCGTTAGTTATGCAAAGCGAAGCGTTGATGATTCGTGAAGCGTGATTTCACGCGAATCGTTAATTAACGTGAAGCGTAAACCAACTCGAACCGTAAGCTCAATTGAGCCGTAAGTCAGCCAACGCGGAGCGTTGGTCAATGAGAAGCGTTAGTTATGCAAAGTGAAGCGTCAGTGATTCGCGAAGCGAGAATTTAAGCGAATCGTTTACCAACGCAAAGCGTTAACCAACTCGAAACGTAAGCTAAAGCGAACCGTAAGTCAGCCAACGTGAAGCGTTGGTTAATGACAAGCGTTAGTTTTTCAAAGCGAAACGTTGGTGATTCGCGAAGCGTGATTTCACGTGAATCGTTAATTAACGCAAAGCGTTAACCAACGAGAACCGTAAGCTCAAGCGAGCCGTTAGTTCAATGAGAAGCGTTAGTTCAATGCGAAGCGTTGCTCAATGAGAAGCGTTAGTCAATAGGAAGTGTTTACCAACGCATCGCGTTTACCAACGCAGATCGTTAGCTAAAGCAAACCGTAAGTCGACGTGATTTCACGCGAATCGTTAATTAACAAAAGGCTTTAACCAGAAGCGTTAGTCAATAGGAAGTGTCAGAAACGTAAGCTAAAGCGAACCGTTAGTTAGCCAACGCGAAGCGTTAGTCAATAGGAAGTGGTAGTACAACGCGAAGCGTTGGTAAACGCTTTGCGTTTACCAACGCGAAACGCAAAGCTAAAGCGAACCGTTTGTCAGCCAACACGAAGCGTTAGTTATCCAAAGCGAAGTGATTCGCGAAACGTGATTTCACGCGAAACGTATCCAAACGAAAAGCATGAACCAACTCGAAACGGAAGTCAATGCGAACCGTATGTCAGCCAATGCAAAGCGTTAGTAAATCAACGCATACCGTTGGTAAACGCAAAGCGTAGCGTAAGCTTAAGCTAACTGTACTCAGTCAACGCAAAACATTGGTCAATGTGAAACGTTAATGCATGGGAAGCGTTAGTCGATGTCAGTCACGCGAAATGGTGATTACTCATATTGAAGCGATGGTTTGGCAGCGTTAGTTATTCAACGCGATCGTTTTTTAACGCTTAGCGTTAAAATAAGCCGACGTGAAGCTTTAGTTCATCAACGCGAAGCAATAGCCGATGCTGCGTTAGAAAGTCGCGTAAGTAGCGATATATATATACATATATATATATATATATATATATATATATATATATATATATATATATATATATATATATACATATAAATATATATATATATATATAAATATACATATATATATATATATACATATACAAATACATATATATATATATATATATATATATATATATATATATATATATTTATATATATATATATATATATATATATATATGTATATACATATATATATATATATATATATATATATATATATATATATTATATATATACATGTATACGTTTGATAGGACAGATTGACCTTTGAATAAACTTTGACCTTATATATATATACCTGGTTAACAAAACTGAAATAAACATAAAAACAATACTATTTGATGTACATTATGTTTGGCACATGTAACGGGCACATGTACCGTCTTCGATCGACTCATTTTCATCTTTAAACACAAATTCTGAAAAAACGGTTGATTTTATGAAAAAAGTTTTCAAACAAAAGTTGTTTATTTTAAAGAGAAGAAGAATTTTTGTACAAAAATTTTTTTTCTATCTCCTACAGTTTCAAAGATATAATTTTCCCCCCTGGCGGGGGGAACCACGTTCCGATTTCGCCCATTATCGAACTTGACCTTACTTTTTTGGTCTAGAACACACACAAAAATTTTTAGCTCGTTATCTCTTTTCGTTTTTGAGTTATCGGCTTCACAGACGGACAGACGGACAGACAGACGGACGGACATGTGAAAATGGCCGAATTAGGCCATTTTATGAATACCTTTGTGAAGCATTTTTGTCAAGGATTAATATTTTCAAGCGTTACAAAGTCGGGACTAAACTTAATATACCTTGTATATTTACAAATATACTGGGTATAACAATACTATTTGATGTATATTATGTTTGGCACATGTACCGGGCACATGTACCGTCTTCGATCGACTCATTTTCATCTTTAAACACAAATTCAGAAAAAACGGTTGATTTTATGAAAAAAGTTTTCAAACAAAAGTTGTTTATTTTAAAGATAAGAAGAATTTTTGTAAACAAATTTTTTTTCTATCTCCAACAGTTTCAAAGATATAATTTTTCCCCCCTGGCGGGGGGAACCACGTTTCGGTTTTGCCCATTATCGAACTTGACCTTACTTTTTTGGTCTAGAACACACACAAAAATTTTTAGCTCGTTATCTCTTTTCGTTTTTGAGTTATCGGCTTCACAGACGGACAGACGGACAGACGGACGGACGGACATGTGAAAATGGCCGAATTAGGCCATTTTATGAATACCTTTGTGAAGCATTTTTGTCAACGATTAATATTTTCAAGCGTTACAAAGTCGGGACTAAACTTAATATACCTTGTATATTTACAAATATACTGGGTATAACAACTAAAAACTGTACGTTTTTAAATAGATTAAATTAATTGGTTGAAAAATATGTGGGCATGGATTTCGCTATTTCGGATTCGCCATTCACCCGGCACCCACTTGCCCCAAATACCTACCCTTAGCGTTCAGACAATATCTTAAATATAATCAAAACCTTTCATTTCCATACATTGGGTTCTTGGTTTTACTCATACATCGGTAAATTTTCGAGTTATCGGTTTTATAGAATTTTTTTTAAGTTAAAATTTTATTAGTTATTTTACCATTCCTTGGTATTGATGGTATTGGTATTGTAATTGCTATGTTATTGGTATGGTCTTAGTATAATCTTTACTTGGAAAGTTTGATAAAAAATATTCATAAAATTTTTATCAATTTTTTTAATTTTTATTCTTGTATTTTTAATTAGAAAATAAAAATCGTCAAAAAAGAAGAAAGTATAAGCTCATATTTCCCGTCCATAAATTTAATTTTTATATAAAAGAAGCCCGCAGAATCCTTCTTAATATAAAAATCGACTCTCGGTCAAATTAGCTGCAACTCAAGTATGTTGCAGTACACGACCAACCGATCAAAAGTTTTCATAGCCGAAAGTCCCAGAAATCCTTAGTTTATAAGCTACAGGCTCTGGACGTGGCGTTATCTGGAAGTTCTCGAACTCGAAAGTTATCTCGGTAGCTCAAAAACTAAATATTTCTAAATATTTTGATCGAGAGCAAATTCTTCTAAGGATTCTGCGGGGTCCTTCCAATTCACTTCTTCTTACTTTATTAATTTTTTTTATAAAACCCATATTTAAATATGGATTTTATTTTTCTAATGTTTACAGTAATTTGTTGATTGTAATTACATTATTTCGGCATACTTTGTTCTATCACTACATCTAGTACTATCGAATTCAAAAGTGGCGATTCTATTTCAATTTAACAGCTGATTTGTTCCGAATCCATTAGGTTCTCGAAAAAATTATTCGAATACCTACAAATTGTAAATTTTTTTTAAATTAAAAAACCACTTTTATTTAAAATATTTTTTTAGAAAACCAAATGGATTCGACACAAATTTGAAAGTGGAACGCAACTTTTCAAATCGATGGCACATCTATATTTGAACTAAAAAACTATTCTATCAATAATTTAAAATTATTACATAATTACATTTATTGATTTTTTTACAAGTGAATGAATAAATAGGCGTAGATAAATGATACTGGTTTGTTGTATTGAATAAAGTTGTTGAACTATCACGATTATATTATGTATAGGTATACTCTATATATGTATGCTACCATAACAATACGGAATTTGTCACGGTGAAATGACGTTGAAGATTAGTTTAAAGTAATTGATCACCCTGATAATAAACAACGATTATTGGAAGTCGTAAAAAACTGTTATCAAAAACTTTATACTTGTCAAAAAGTTTTCATAATATAAATATCACGCCATGGTATCTGTGCCAAGCAGGAAGGGAGCAGAAAAGATTGTAGGGATAATAAAACACCCACCCCCCCAGAAAAAAATAACGTTTGTTTAGAAAATATTGGTATCTCTAGCATGGTTACTACCCCCCCCCCCCCCCACAGAACTTATTTCGACCTACTTGCAGAAATTTCTATGTTCTCCATCCGAGTGCGAACACGAAACTTGTAGACCGAAGGGAGTAGTAGTAGTAAGAGTAGCGTATGAGAAGTAGAAACCTGGAAAGTAGGCTTTTCTAGGTTTTTTTTTACCCCTAAATGACAAGGAGTTTGTATGTAGGCTAGAAGTTGGTAGGTTCTGCGACTGTAGCCGACTCTGATAGGAACTATGTCGAAATTCATCTGAGTTTTGTGAAAGGAAACCGCAGAAAACCTTCTCAAACAAAGCCGGTTACTTTCGTTCTTGTCCATAACCGCCCCATTAATTTTTTTTCGAAGGTTTAAGGAGGTAAGTCACGGGGCTGGGATAGGGGGTACATTACTTGTATTTTATTTACAAAAGTACTTTATATGTATGTTTAATTATTATGCATGCTTCTGCAATCTACAAGACTATAGGCTACAAGACTATAGACAATCTACACGGATATAGGCTAAAATTGTGCAAAACTATTGACTTTCAAAAAAAAATTCAAGAAAATTTGTTCCAAAAAAGTATTTGAAAACTTAAAAGAAAAGTTTTCAAATACTTTTTTGGAACAAATTTTCTTGAAATTTAGATACAATACAAATAAAGTATCTCTTACGGTTTAAGAGATACTTTATGGCGGGGAGTGGGTGATTTATGGATCGGTTTTGCCCATTTCGAACAAATTTTATTTTATCTCTATGTAACGAAGGTTGGGATTACTGCCTCTTTATTTCGAAATATGTAAATTATTTAGCCTCTTTCAGTCATAGAAAAAGTTTCGGATTTTACCGTAACGTATAGAATTTTATACTATATTTAATACTAGGTTAGCCGTATTCAATATTTTACTGTTTGTAATAGAAGAGAATAAGTAATAGTAGAGTATCCAGTAAGTACGTGCATTTTTTCTTTTCTTAATATTCATATTCAATGAGTTAAAAAAATTTTTTGTTTAAGTGTCTGAATCAAGCTGAGCCGAATCACTAGTTTTCAATACCTCTCTCAATTAAAATTATAAATATTAGTGTTACAGTTTCGGAAGTAGAGACTTTTTTTAGGAAATTTTCTGCTCTCAATAGTTTTTGAGATATTTGCAAAAAGCGAAACCCCCTTTTTTTTTACTAAATTGTTTACTTTTGAATTTTTTTACGCGGGACTTTTTCAAAAACTTTCTAGATGCAATTACGAATCGAATGACACCTTGGTCATAGTTTTCCGAGAAGGCGAAACGGAATTTGAAAAAAGGCACTTTACTAGTCTATATATACCGATCCATAAATTACCCCCTCCCCCCATAAAGTATCTCTTAAACCGTAAGAGTAAAAGAAAAGTTTTCAAATACTTTTTTGGAACAAATTTTGTTGAAATTTAGATACAATACAAATAATACTATTAAATGCCACACCACGGTGATTCCATCAATGAACATAATTAATTATAATAATCCAAAAGGATTTACCAACAATCCAATCGATATCTCGACCATGTGACTATCACGGTAAGGCACGGTGGATACGAATACGCGATCACAGGGTATAGTCCGTACTCGACTGATGATCTCTCAGGACTCTCCGTTATCCTCCCTTTATAAAACTCTGTCCCTCCCACGATACTCGTAAAATATTGAAAAGGATCACTATACCACTACGTCATATTAAGTGCCATATCAGGTAAAAACAAGGAGGTCTATTTACCCTGCAATCGCGGCTACGTAGTGACCGGATGTCACATCCAACCAAACTTTAGTTACTTAGTGCAATAAACCAGAGGTGGGCGCAGACGGGTCGCCGGAGTCGAACGACTCGCCATAAGCTGGGTGAGAGTAAATAAAAATGGTATGTTTTGAAGTAAGACGGAAGTAAGTGTTAAAAAATGTCCAAACAGACGTATCCAGACCCTTGTAAAAACACATTTAATCCTTTCTACCTAATATATATCTACGACACATTATACTTTATGTAAAAGGTAAGTTTAATATAGATCTTATCTAATGGAGTACATAAAATATTTTTATAAGGTCTGTTATTACACACACGGTGGGTTTTTCTGTGGTGGAGAATTTTCCGTTATCGCCGATTCATTAATAACCCTCGAAAGTAAATCGGAGCTTATACATTAGACAAGTGTTTCCCACGTGTTACCCAAAGTATTGCTATAATTTCAAAATTTTATAATTGATTTGTGCCTTATTTATTCGATTTTCGAGAAATTGTTTCGAATAAATATCTCTATTTGGCACCGTTTAAAAGATAGATTATAACAGGGATGAATGGAACAAAAAATGTATACCTGGAATCATTTGAAAAGTTACCACTTAGAACATCTTTTTTCATCTTATTGTAGAGTTTGACAATCTGCCCGAAACAAAAACAAACCGTTATTTGAAATTAAATTCTATTATAAAGTGTTGTACTCCTTCGACGCGAAATTCAATGTTCTTTAATTGGTTATATCAGGAGTTTTTCGCTAGAGTGCACCGTGTAGGCGCAAAATCAAAGTCCAAAAATTCTGAGGTTTTATGGCTGCCAAAAGTTGTCCCGAGGTCGCCCGTGTAAGCATTTTAGTTTTTTACATGTTTGAACCCATATATATCTGTTAAAAAATAAAAAATACTACACCACCTTTTTGCATCATAGCCCCTGTTTTAATCCTCTACTGACTGACGTATTATATAATAATGGAAAACATTATTTTTCAAAATTTCTTTGCTATACCACTATTTTGATTTATTTTTCATTAGTGACATATTTCAGATAACCGTTATTTTCGAACTTTTCGAAAACTGCATCTGTATTTGCACCGTTGATTTTTCAACCAGTATATTTCCTCGTTATAATTTTTTTTCTTTCAATTACCAATTTATCGGCTTTATTAAATTGTTGAAAATTTACAATTAATATAAATGTTCGATATCTTATAATTAATGTATCTGACAATGAGATTTTTTTATTAACTTTAGAAGTTTCATCGTAATACCATAATGTAAAACCATAATACTTCGATAATAATTATTTAATTTTATTCGATTGTTAGAGTAGATCTTATTGTTAACTAATAATATGATTTGAATTGAATATTTTTTAAATCTATAAGACAAGAATGGTTGTTGTTAATTAATGGTTATTATTATTCCATTGCAAAAGAATCTAATATGACTGTTAACCCCGGAATTTTTTTTTTCAATAAGAAATTCTCTGAATACATAAACTCGGATTGTTTTATATATAAAAATAGTTTGGTGTCTATTATAGCCATAATAGACATCGCCCGTGAAGATCCTATATTTCCTAAAGAAAACGAAATTCGAATAAAACACTAAAAAAAGCAACTGTTTTTAAATAAGCTAAGAAATTAATGTACAATTTCAAAAATGTCGTTCGAGACGTTTTCAAGATAATTTCGAAAAATGATCTTGTCTTGTCTTTTCATTATCAAGATATCACACTCATATCCACATAGACCAATGGGTAAAATCAGCGTATACCAAAACGTAAAGTTACAGTAAAAAATCTGTCTCCAGCCTAATTCAAAACTAAGCTTTCACCAAAAGAAAATAATTATTCGGCACTTGGAATTCGCACCCATCACTTGTTTATTGAATAAAGTTTAGGATTCAACATTAAGCGTTTGATAACACGTGCAACACCAGTTCTATCGCCTCCCAATTACCTCTTTTCTAACTTTTGTTCGATTTAGGTGGAAAGCGGTGAGGAGGCACTGGTGGTATAAAACTTAGATATTAATTGTTATTTGATTTTATTGACGTTTTTCGTTCTTAAGATGTGATTTTTAACATAAAATTTCCGCAAATTAGAACACGTGTCCTCCACTTGGGATTTGGTTAAGTGTTTCGCGATCACTGTTTTCGAGAAATTCACGAATATCACATATAATAAGCTAGATAATATTATGTTGATGATATCTGATAGTTTAAAATTCAAACCTTTCTCTTACGCCCTAAATATACATGTGAATCATTTCGCGATGGAAAATCAAAATACTCCCCCTCCGTCCCTGAGTGCTAGAATTTAGAAGAGTGTTTTTATAAAGTTTTCCCGTTTGATTCACGGTTGAAGTCGGACTCTATTCCTTGGTCGATTAGAGACGTTGGTACAAAATGGGAACTGGGTCGGGAAAAAAACGTACGAGTCCCACTCCACGTATTAACTATATAATTAAAAATGAACATAATTGTATGATTAAAATGGCATTCACAAAGTAAATATTACGAACTTTCTGGAGTGAAGAATCAACTGTCTTAGAATCGAAGTTTTATTTTTTTTTATATTATACTTTTACTGTAAGAAAGCTGAAAAAATTCTAGAACACGTGAAAATATTGAAAATTAGATCATAATACCGCAAAAATATACACAATGCTAGGAATAATTTTGATTATCACTTCTGAATGAATCAGGTCAAATATTTCTGTTTAAAATTTCATCCAGATAAATAGATTTTTAGCCTTTTAGACCGGGAGATGATGATAAGTTCAAGAACGATTTTCTTACTAATGCCTCTCAGAGTACTGAAAGTTACATCAGAGATAAGTAGAATCATCGTAAAATTGAGCGGTCCCCGCGGTGCCAAGATTATTTTAATAAATTTTCATTTAGCGACAATTTGTTGCTTTGTTAGACAATTTTCTCACTTTTGCCACTATTATAAAACCGCTCAATTTTACGATGATTCAACTTATCCCTGATGTAACTTTCAGTACTCTGAGAGGCATAAGTGAGAAAATCGTTGTTGAACTTCTGTCATCATCTCCCGGTCTATTTATGCAACAGAGAGACAAATAGAATGTCATATTTATTATTATAGCTATCATTGATGAAGTTTGGTTTTTTGTTCAATACACGTGTTACACGTGTAATGAGAGCAATCATAATGTTTACACGTGTTATAAGAAATATTATGTTACAGTTCTGTATACAAACTTAATTACCAACCGTATATCAAAGCTTTTTATTGTAACATGACGTGTATATTAAAATACTAAACGACAATTTTCGGCAAGGGCGTAACCAAGATTTTGTTCTGGGAGTGGTAGAACGAAACACATGGACGGTCAAATACTAACGCATTTATTAAGGTTGTTATGAAACTGGAACGGATAAGTTAAGGTGGGGAGTTTGTCTTATGCTAAATACATTGATGTCTCATCCATTGCCAACTCTAAATTAGTTAAAATTTTGCAATTAAATCGTTTCAAATAATTTCATTTTTGTTAAAAAATATATTTTTGTAAAAAAAAATATATTGTTTAAAAATTAAATCCTAAATTTCATTTTTTCGGAGAGTTTTAATAATTAAAAATATGTTTTTTATGTATTTTAAAAAAAGTTTCATTGTGACGTATAAAGTACGGCAGCGTTATAAATAAATAAAAACTAAATATAACTAAAATAAAACTAGATTTAGAACATTTTTCGATCTACAAATTTAATTATTAATTTGAAATTTGGTCCAGGTATTTATAAGACTTTAATAATTATGATGACAGTTTTTCATAAAAATGGCATTTCTGGTTGTCGAGATATAGATTTTTATATCACTGTGATTACCACCAGGTCCATTTAACGCTATGTATAACCTTCACTTCAACTTCAAAACTGTAACTTTAACATTTTTTTACTCTAAAACTAAAAACTAGATCAAGTTCAAACTTTGACAGGATATTCTTTATTATTGAAATAATAAGCTGTCAAATTTTGATGAACCTGTCCTTAAGTTGAATTTTCTTCATAACAACTTTAAACACCGGATATTTTTAAATTAATCGAATAATGTTATTTAAAGTAGTAAACAAATTTTTTCTTTCTAATAGCATGGGAAATCTTATTTTGAGGAGTGCTAATTCTGTAATTAAGTTTGAGAACTCTTTTGAGACAATGTTTTTGAAGGATTGGACAACATATTTTTCAGTTAAACTTAAAATGTTTCAACAGTTCAACCCTCAAACAGAATCTTCTTCCTCCCAAAAAAATCCCGACATAATTTTTTTACCCCTTGGGAAACCCTCTTACAAGGCCCATTATTTACGAAAAAGCTCATCTTTTAGCTGAGAAAATCAACAATTTCGTCTCCAATCAGGAGACACAAATTAAGTTTTATTTTTTATAGAAATGAACTTTCATGATTTCTCCAATTATCCGGATATTTGACTATCCGGATCGGGCCCGGCCACGGATAGTTCCAGTTCTTCTGTATGTTACCTTTCTTTCTCAAAGAAGGAAAAAGGACGGCAATGAAGATAAACTGAATATTTGATTAAAAAATGGGGGTAAATGTTGTAAGTGTTATATCTCTGTGTCTGGTACGAAATTATAAATGGAGATATTTTTGCAAAAAATTTAAAGTTCTGTAATTTAGTGTTTTTAATGTTACGACAAGCCGTAGATAGCCGTTGATAGCCGGCCTTGGTAGATAGCCGTTTACACAGCTATTTACCAAGTAAATAGCTGTGTAAACTATTTATCAAGAAAATTTATGAGGGGTAAATTGATTAAATGTAAGAAAAAATTTGGTTGAAATTTATTTCGTAAGTTTTCCTCTAGTATGTTTTTAAAATTTAATAACGCGGCAAGTTTTAAAATATTTGAAACAAAAGAAAGAATAACTTACCTAGTTATAAAATTTTAAAAATATACTAAGGGAAAACTTACGAAATAAATTTCAACCCAATTTTTTCTTACATTTAATTAATTTACCCCTCATTAATTTTCTTGGTAAATAGTTTACAGAGCTATTTACTTGGTAAATAACATGTTTTTTGCCAAGAGAGCTTATCTGATTCCGCGTATTTTCTATTCGAATAGTCTCACCTAGATGAAAATATGGCTAAATTTCTCCTTAAAGGTAGGGGGGGGGGATAACTGAAAAGATAATAATATTTTCTAACAAGTATATGCATGCATATCATCCCTTTTCAAAGAAATTTATAGATACCATTTAATATTCTGCCAGGCATATTTTTCTATGTATGAAACGTTTAAATTTTAGGTAAAATGTTAAATGAAGGGTATACCCTTTTATTAACCAGTCCAAGTGGCCGTGCTGTCAAAGGCGCTCCTCTTGGAACTGGGAGGTTGTGAGTTCAATTCCTAACAATGGTAGTTTGTCAATTAAATAAAATTTAAAAAATGGGGCGGTGAATTGACTGAACTCTTTTCGTATGGACAAGAACGAAAGTAACGGGCTTTGCTTGTGAAGGTTCTATGCGGTTTCCTCTCACGAACTCTAGATGAATATCGGCATAGTTTCTATCAAAGGTGGCTGCAGTCGACCAAATTCATAGTCTGCATAAAATTTCCAAGGCCTTTAGGGTCGATAAAAAAGGCCTAGTAAGGTCTACTTGCCACACTTCGACTTCCTCTCAATTTTAATCAAATACGAGTTTGAAAAAGGTATTTTCTTATAAATATCTAGAGAGTTGTGAAGTTATTCCTTGTGAATGATGACTATTGTAGAAAAACATTCAAACGAAAGATTGAAAAACATTTACAAATTAGTTCTATTTAAATAAAATTTATAGTTTTTAAAAAAAGCAAACAATAAAAAAATTAAATAGGTTATTGTAAAAAAGACTGGGGTACTTTGTATTGAAACTAAAAACAATTAAACCCTTCTCAGAGAAATGCATCCAGAAAAGAGCCTTTACGAAATAATTTTTTGCATTTTAGTATGTTATTCGTAAAAACGTAATAGATATGTTTAAATTTTTCATATTTCCCAGTTTCCAATGCCACCCCCAAGTTTCTACGATCAGCTAGATAGTACACATGGCCACAAAAGTAGCGCTCATTTTTCAAAATTTTGTATTAATTTGTGCCTTATCAATTCCGTTTCCGAAAAAATACTTCAGCTAAAAATTGTTCATTATAAATATACTAACAAATTTTATTAGAAACATTTTCCCAAAAATCGAATAAATAAGGTACAAATCTCGACTATTATAAGATTGTAAATACCTGCTTATTTTTTTGTTTGCTCGAGCATCACGCAAAAACTACTAGGCTGATTTTGATGAAACTTTTTGTTTGTTTGAAAGCTTATTATAATTAGACTTAAAAACTGGTATGTATTTTATCTCGCTATGAGAGATAGAATTCACAAATATTCGATGAAATAAAAATTTTATGGAAGTATCGATAAATATTTAAAGCAGTGAAAGCGGTGGGAAATTACATTGAGGTTTTTAGTCGAGCGTGTATTAGCTAGTCATATAAAATATTTTGAAAATTGTGGGGCGAACATATGTGGCCCATCGTACCATATTGTTTTGTCTTCAGAGGTGCATACATTTGCAAAGTTTCAAATACTTCCTAAATTAATTGACAAACTTATATTAGTTACATATATACAAGTTTAATAAAAACTACGATGATGTTAGACAATTATCTGTTTTATTTAATAATTCGTCTCTCTTTTATTGTTTCAGGTTCCAAAACATGAACGTGTATTGCAAGAACCATATAATTGTTCATTACCAGCACCATATCTGAATGTAGATGTTAGTCATATGTATAAAAATCAAAGAAAATTATTATATCCAGTGAATGTTGGCCGTAATGTTGCTAGAGAATCAGCACAAACACATTTTATATTAGCATCTGATATTGAATTATATCCAAGCTTAAATTTAATTCCAAAATTTTTAAATATGATTGTTGCGCCTAAAGGTGCACCAAAGTTACGCAAGAATCGTGTATTTGCATTATCATTATTTGAAGTTGATGCAAACTATACTGTACCCGATAATAAAACAAAATTAAAAGAAATGTTACAAAATGGTACTTCCATTGAATTTCATAAAAAGGTTTGTCATAGTTGTCATAATGTGCCAAAAAGTAAAGAATGGCAAAATGCCAATGTTACGGAAGGTTTACATATATTCCATGTGGGGAAACGTACGGGTCCATATATACATTGGGAACCAATATTTATTGGAACGCATGATGATCCATTGTATGATGAACGTTTAAGTTGGGAAGGAAAAAGTGATAAAATGACACAGGTAAGTTGATTACGAAAATTTAATGATATCGATAAATAAAACAATATTTTATATCATTTTTTTTTTAACATCAAATGCTTCATATGAAAAATCATACACATCTATGGATGGGGATCGAACCCACGACCTCTGACATTCTAGACCAATGCTCTACCAACTGAGCTACCTTAGATGTTATGGTAGTACTATGCATATGATCTTTCACTATCATCTCTGATGCCATTGTATTATTAATTTTGTTTATTTACTATTAACATATTTTTCAAATTGTTTTTTGTAAACTAGCGTCTATTTATTTCCATTGTTAGTATGGTTGCCTTTCGGTTATATTATACCAACGGAAGCGACTAGCGTTTACTTTGACATTTAAGTAATATGTCTGAACATTGATAACATTTTTTTTTACATCAAATGCTTGATATGAAAAAAAAAAAATGTTATAAATGTTCAGACATATTACTTAAAAGTTTACAAAAAACCATTTGAAAAATATGTTAATAGTAAATAAACAAAATTAATAATACAATGGCATCAGAAATGATAGTGAAAGATCATATGCATAGTACTACCATAACATCTAAGGTAGCTCAGTTGGTAGAGCATTGGTCTAGAATGCCAGAGGTCGTGGGTTCGATCCCCATCCATAGATGTGTATGATTTTTCATATCAAGCATTTGATGTCAAAAAAAATATGTTATCAATGTTCAGACATGTTACTTAAATGTCAAAGTAAGTAAACGCTAGTCGCTTCCGTTGGTATAATATAACCGAAAGGCAACCATACTAACAATGGAAATAAATAGACGCTAGTTTACAAAAAACAATTTGAAAAAAAAAAATATATATATATCTATATATATATATATATATATATAAATTTCTTCTTGTCCATCAAGTATCTTCGTTAAAAACGTTTTTTATTTCCTCTTTGTCTGCCTGAGTTAACATACAATATGGGCGCATATTAAATCTACCCTAAAGATACTATGAACATCCTTAAGGAAGAGGTAATAATGGTACATTATCTTAAACTTTTTAAATCCGATTATGGGTTAGCACCACGGGTACCATGTTGTTTTACTGTGGATCTGAAACGCGTGAACCAATTGCACTATATGAGATGCCGTTGGAATTGATTTAATAATGGTTCGAATTGCAGAGGATTCCCCACCACAACATGAAGATTACAATGAGAGTCGTAAGATGCCATAATGTCGAAGGAAACAATTTTTTGTTCGAGATATATAACATGAAGCTTTTATTATAGGAACTTTTTACATGTTTTTATGAGAACTATCAATCCTAAATATTTAATGCACGTTTTTTGACGTAAAAAGTATTTTTCCCGTTGCTCTATTTTTAAAACAAAGAATTTCCGGACCAATGTTTACAAGAAAAATGTTTATTGTCAAGCATAATTTTACAATACCCAATTTATTTTAAATTTGCTAAAAAAATGAATTAAAGCCAGTTTTTTGTTACAGGGCTACGCACTTTGTGTATTGGATTACGATTTTCAAATATTAGATAATGCATTTTTATGCCACAGACCGGGCATAAAAACATATAAAAAAGATGCAAAACGTGCAAATTTAGCAGCAAAAACAAATCAATTAATTAGAAGAATAATATTTCCAGAACTGAAAATTTTATATGGCGTCAGAAAAGGTTGTGCTGTATAGTAAACAATTCTGGTGTGTATGTGTATATGTGCGCAAGTAATGATTATTGTAGAAAAAATGACAAACAATGACTTTTTAACAAATTTTTTTAATATTAATAAAAAAAATGTGTATTTTTTTTATTATAGAACAAACATAAGAAAAAAAATTATATATGAACTCATTTATTTTATATTAAAATTAATTAATATTATTATTGGTAATTATACCTTATTACTGTAGTACTACCGATTTTATACATAGCAATGAATTTATTTATTTTTCTGGGTTTCAATTTTAATACAAATCTGGCAATTTGAGATGAATTAGTTATACAAATTACCAGATTTGGTATTGTAGCCAGAGTATTATTTTATATTTATGTAAATCAAAAAGGGTCAAGAGATGTTAATTTCCTGGTAAATTTTAATCTAAGTGTCTATTTATATACTTCTATTCACTTTTACAAGCGTCTATTTGTATTGTTTTCATAGAAAAGGATGTGCACACCCGTTCATAAAAATGGAACCAGTACGTCTTATTCTAAGCGTATATTATACTAAATATATTTATAATATTACATACATATATTTAGAATGTTTTACATACAACACTTAGCATGTTTCAACTGGTTCAATTTTTATGAACGAGGGTTAAAAACAAAATATTTGTTTTTAAGTTTATTAATTTTATCCAAATGTGTCCCTTAAACTCGGCCTTGCGCATTATCGTGCTCTAGATACATACACTAGCTGACTAGCCGATGTTGCCTGAGTAAGAATATCAATTCAATGTATGTTTTACTTTAATTCAATATATGCTAAAAATATCTTGATAGACGACGTACACTTCTTGGATAAACGACGCAAGCACTCTAAAAATTCCCGATCTAGAGTGTGTCCCGGCGCGCCCGGAAGCATTACAGATGTTTCTCCGCTTCTTTCACTTATCAGAATGCCCCCTCCAAACAATAACATTTACGTTGTCCAAAGAATTTTCATATCTGTGACTCATTTAATATTCAAACTCCGTGTTGGTCAGATCATGGAGTCTAGGAGAAGGGGATACATCTCCTCTATACACTTTTAGATGCGAGATACGGATTAGGATTAGAGAACGGAAGTTAGCCGTTTTTGTAATTATGATTATAATTGAAATGGATATAGTCACAAAAGTTAATTCAAAATTTTGGTTAATTCAATTCATCATGTAGTCATGTCAAAAGTAAATCGTATTCCCATTAAAGATTTATTCGCTGATAATATTGAATATTAATATAACTTGGGGAAATATGCCTCAGTTTTTCAGGTAGAAGTCTACGCCATGCTGGCTTATGTCCGCGAGAACCTACTTAGAGGCTACATAAACCAGAACGTATAAATTCTCTCGGACAGTCAAGCTGCTCTAAAAACTTTGTCTGCAACTGAAGTCACCACTGGGGTAGTCAGAGAGTCTTTTGTAGAGAAACTACTAGAGCTGGCAAAACGAAACAACGTTAAATTGATCTGGATACCAAGTCACAGTGGTTTCGAAGGAAACGAAAAAGCAGATACTTTAGCAAAGAAGGGAGTAGGAATTCCTTTCATAAGCCCAGAACCTATTTTAGAAATCCCAATGGCTGCATGTAAACAAGTGATCGACGAGTGGGTGAACCTTAAACACGGTGATGATCACTGGAAAAATATACCGCAGCAAAAACTCGGGAAAATAGTGTTACAGAATGCATCCAAGAGGTCGTCTCTCGATGTACTTCCTGAATAGGAAACAACTTCGGAACGTTGCTGGATTCCTCACAATACATAATCACCTACGAAAGCATCTGTGCATAATAGGACTCCACAATGGATACATTATGTGCAGACTTTGCGGCGGGAGAAACGTCCACCCTTAGCAGTATTATTAACTGCGAATCTCTCGGTTACAGCAGATTCAAAGTATACAGTGTATCTCGCCCCGAGTATATGAACCATCTAGAAAACCTGATAAGCCATTGCCAATATAGGAGAAGCGAATCCTGTCAGACTGAGCCATAAGGTTGAAGTGCAATACTTTTTATACTCCAAGATATATCTATCTATCTATTGAATATTATTATACCAAGTAAAATTAAAACTGGCAATTGGCATAGTATTCTCCAATTTTTTCTATTTTAAACATTGCCGCCAATTGCCCAGGCCCTTATGCATGCTAACGCCATCTTTTAATATTTTAAATTTTGTGATCAAAATTTCAACTTAACGATGTATCTCCTAGACTTCTTGGGTCAGATTAACTTGATGAGGTCTAGTGATTTTTAGATCTAAATTACTGCAAATTTTGTATCAATTATTTGTTATTTTGAAATAATTTGGAACATAAAATAGCTTTTTAAATACATACTTTTCCATGACAACAATACAAATTACAATCATTCGCGTGTAAATAGTAGACACAGCGAATTTTAATTTAAAAACTTTAGCTCTCGTTTTAAGAAATAATAATGAAAAATGCTATTTTGAATACAGTATTGTATTTTTTGTATAGACATTTTTAAAATAGTACCATGAGCTTAAATCTCTATTTCTTTGATTTTCAAAATTTGACTGATAAATTTATTTTTTGAACACATTTTGAATCCAGAATCATTTATATAATACATTGACGGTTGTTCGTACTGTACTATTATGAGTTTTTGAAAAAGTACAGGAAATACAAATTTGTTTTCTGAGATGACAGTTTTAGCTAACAGTTTAAGTAAAAACTAAATATAAAAAAGATAAAGTGAATGGCATTAAAAAAGAACAAGTACGGAACTTTTATGGTTCAATGTGGTCTTTATCAGTAATCAAACGATTCTTTGAGACAACGACATTAAAGAATTTACCTACTAGTCTCTCACGTTCGCCGTAGAGGAGTTTTTATGACCATCAAAGCTAGACTAGATCTATATTCTTCTTAGGTAAGCACCGTTTCCAAAGTAATAACGTTGAGGCAATGTTGTAACGATTCGCCATCTTGATAGTCTTCCTTGACAAAAACTGAGCAATTCTGGTTGCGCGAAATCAATCTATTGCAAAAACACTGATCTTTGTAGAATTAAGTTGCTGTCTTAATAAAATCTGATTAATAGATTTTTTTCCTTTTCACCCGCATTTAAACACAAGTCTCTTCTTATTATAGTCTCCAAAATTGACTCTTTACGTCGACCTTGAAGCATTAAAATCAGATTTCAGTTTCACAAATAGAAGAATGGGAACACATGCCATTAGTAAAATTTTCTATTTCGATAAAATTTAACAATTTCATGATCTTCACTTGATTGTTTCATAATAAATAGAAAAAGTCAAATCAGGACCCAATTTTTTTTTCAACGTAGGTACTATTTTCAAAAATTCATTTTATATTTATTTAATTTTATCTTTGGCTTAGTTCGAAGTTGAGTTCAAAAACATGACACGATGTTCATATTTTCATTATTTAATATTCTGCATGTCGAACGCGTAAGTTCGACATGTAAAACGACACAAAAATCACCGAATCGATGGCAGATGCTTAAAATGATATTTTTACTACCTTTTCGGATTCCTTTTTCCCAAATCAAATAGTGCTGTATTGGTTCGTTGAAAATTATATTGCACAGCTCAGATCATAATAAATACCAATTGTAAATTTTGAATGCATATTTTACGAACTAAGCTGACGGTATTCTAATTTTTTTAATATAATTATTTATACAGATTTTAAAATAATGTTAAAATGAGAAAAACAATCCTATTTTATTTTAGTAATATACCTTTTTCTATAAGTGTTTCGATGTACAGTTTAAATATCGTTTAGTATCTTTTTATCGAAAAGTAAAACAAAAACTATATACAAAATATAAATTTTTATGATTTTATAACCAATCATGACTTTTAGAAGTTTTTTTATTATTATTAATATAAAAGTTTTTTTTGTTTTTTTTTGTAACAATAAAACTACAATAAAACTGTTATATAACTGTTATATCATATATATAACTGTTACTTGGCACCAAAGATATCAACAATTGTGTAGTAATAAAAATCGATGACGATGCGTGTGTGGTTAAACTGCAATCAATATTCGCAAAACCGTAAAACAAATAAATAAATGAGTTAATCAAAATATTTTATAAATTAGTTTTATTATTCAATGGTAATAAATTATTTAGATATCAGCAAATATTTTATTTACACGGTACGGTTTAATTTTTTTCAACATTTAATACATTGCTGTCAGTTATTGTTTTAATGTTTTAATGAGAACTCTCCATTTAGATTTGCAGGGAGGCTGATAATAAAAATGTTTTAACCAAGATCTGTGTGATATCAAGGTTGAAACAGGATGATGCTGCTTTTTAGATGATGGAAATCCCCATTTTTATACTTTTTGTAATTTTTATAATTCAAAACATGGGAGGTTCATTTTTAAAAAGTTGACCCTCGTTTGATTATTAGAGCACCAACTAAATAAAACTGGTATTGTTATTTTATTTCCCTCTTGATATCAAGCAGATATTGACTAAATTATTTTTACTACTGTCCATACCTTCGGAGTAATTTTCATGGAAATATTAAAATGACTAAACCTGTATGTGCACAGTATATCGTCACTATGTTCTGGCAACTGTGCAGAGCTGACATTATGTCATTCTAATTTAAAATTAAATGTTTTTTACTATCCATAAATAACTTCAGTCTGAAAGAAACTCGTCATCTGAAGAAACGTCTAGTACTGTACATTTATTCTTAATCTTCTTAGTTGAGAAAACTATAATGATCTGATTACGAAATGATATTAGTCTTTATCGTTTTAGCAAGATAACTTGCTAGTATGCGTGACTGCTAGACAAGCTCTGCTACTGCTACGATATGTGTTTACTTTGTACTTGGCGTTGATTTAGCTCTAATTGCTAGATGTCGCTTGCTGTAGCTGTTCCTATTCATAGTGCGTTATAGTTTCCAGTTGACGAAAGATCTTTAGGCTATTATTAACTATTCGAACGCAACAAGTCGACGGTTTCAAAGTAAGTACTATTAGATGACAGTTGTATTATAAATAATTTTTGAAGGTAATGCTAATTTTGTATTTATAATTAGTTTTATAACCCTCTGTGACATCTTTGGTGTAAAGTAATTAAACTTGTATATTACAATCAATTGTTGTAAAAGGTCTCTCTAGAGTTGACATTAGCTCTATACAATGACATACATTTCTTGTAAACCGTTGTACGCAACTTATGTGGGTAAAAATATGACCTAAACATATTCAACAAGTAAACTGTATTATAGGAAAGTTTAATTATCCGAACAAAAAGAAATCGCATTTTAAAACTTTTCTGTATCACTTACTCTTATAAACAAGACTTTATAATTCTTCTCTTAGATCAATTTCTAATCCCGTTGATGGCTATAATGCTGTTATTTACTTTATAATTTAAATTGAATATTTATAAAATAATTTTCAATTCAAAAAATTTAAAATCATAATATTTAAAAATTGAAAAACATTTTTTTTGGGTAATATGAATATAACCTATTTTTTGTACCAATATATTTTTATGAAATGTACTTATTAAGTAAAAGAAATAATATTATATACAATATTTATTAAAAATAAACAACAAAAACTGTAAGCCATTTAATTATTTTGAATATAGTTAAAAAAATATATATTTACTTCATTATTATTTACGAAAAACCATCTTATTTCAATTCTTTAAAATAACAATTTAACGATTTTTTTTTTTTTAAATTTACTGTTATAATAAGCCTTTCTCTTTAATATTCTTATTTTAGATTTAATTAATTATTACATCTTAAATAATTTTGTTAAAACATACCTCTCTAAATTATAATGAAAGTATGGTATTTTAAAATGACAGAATGATGTAAACTAATGTTGGCGAGACTTAAGTAATTACTTTTGATTTAAAAAGCAAAACATTTTGAATTCAAACACCAGATATCAGTCACTTTTTTTTTGAATCTATCAAATTCGATGCCTGAAAACATCTTATTTCAAGTTGTTTTAAGATGAACGTAGAAGATTTCATAAAACGTCCTTTACTGCTATTTGTCACAAATACACTTCTTTCTGAAGGGATGTATGTATGTTGTCTTGCCGAAAATGAATGTTAAAAACATATATATATATATATATATATATATATATATATATATATATACAAAATTCATGCGCATTACCTAATGTAAATAAAAATTCCGAAAAATATTTTGGCATATTCATTTCAGAAATTTTTGTTTGACACGAGTTATTCAATTCAGTTCAGTTCAATTAATAGGATAGTAGATGAAGCCATAATTCTTAAAAATGAAAACTATG
The DNA here is from genome assembly GCA_963920215.1 of Nineta flava. Taxonomy (NCBI): domain Eukaryota; kingdom Metazoa; phylum Arthropoda; class Insecta; order Neuroptera; family Chrysopidae; genus Nineta; species Nineta flava. Next base: position 84,897,794 of record OY986040.1, on the reverse strand, counting down.
GGCTTATTCCGTAATGGTAACATCAATAAATTATAAGTTGGCATCACTTAAAAAGGAGGGGTAGGGATGGATGGATCTGTGTTCCACCATCATAAACATCATCAATCATAAATCTTCTGCTGTCAGAATCATGCAATGACTGAGAAACAAAAAATTAAATAAAATTGAATAAAAACAAAAAATTATATTTTATTTTGTTTAATAACAGACTCGGCCTTGCGCACTACCGTGCTCTAGATAAGATTAACTAAGTATAATTTATAAATAAATAATAAAAATGATTCCTCTATCATTACAATAGCATACGTCATACGACTTTTGATGATGTTTATGATCCTCCTTTTTAAGTAATGCCAACTTAAAACTTATTGATGCTATCATTACGGAATACACTCTATTATATGTTAAGATGCTCCACAAACATATGTAAAATTTCATATATTTTTCAAAAGTATGTTTAATTTCACATATCTTTCAAACGTATATAAAATTTTATATTGATAAATATATTAACTATCTATGAAAATATCCGAATATAAATATCACGTTGGTAATTGTTACTTTTTTTCTATAAAGCATAACATGTAGGACGTCTTAATGGACCCTACGTAGATGGTGAATTCACTCACGACTTCCTCGATCCTCTAATTAATGGCCAACAGTAAGATGAACTTAAATTCATTTAAAATGGTTATATCCATGATTATGGTGCCTTAAAATAAAATGAGAACAAAAAACAAATTATTACATTTTAAATTGTATAAATTCCTATTGCGCATGTGTATTGTGTATATTTAACTACTTGCTAAAAAAATACTCGTTAAAATGTATTAAAAGATTATCTGTTTTCTTGATGAATGTAATATACTTTGAGTCCTCTATCTGTGTAATTTCATTAATAACTAGAGTTTAAAAGCCTATTAATATACGATATTTCATATTTCCGGTACAAACAGACTGTCTAATCAAAATTTTAATATATCTATTATTAGATATATTACTTTAATATCAATAACAGGCTCTTATGTTATTTAAGCACAATGAATTCGAATAATATACACAAAATTTTAATTATTTTCGATTTTATTTTCCATTATACTATTAATAGAAAAATATTTATTTTTAATTAAGAAAACAATGTGCAAGAGTACCATTTTTAGTTTTAAATGAAAAGTTCTAAACAAATATAATAAAATCTATTTAATATTGAAAAGAAATCGAATGAATAGTTGAATACTACAAACGACCGATAATAATTAAAACACAACAAAAAGCGTTATGGAATTAATATAGAAATTGAATTGTGTGATATCAGATTTTCAACATGAAGACCAGGCTTCACGTGTCCCTTTAAATTTAATTTTCTATTTTGCTAAATGAATTTTCAATCAATTATTATTCCATGCATGTGAAATTATTATTTTTATTCTAAAAATAAAATTTTAAAAGAAATTTATAATTTTTATTTTTTTCATTTGTAGTCTTCAATAATTATTTTTTATGCAAAATTGTTTATTTATTTTTTATTAATTTTATTTTAAGAATTTTTAAAATTACTATTAAAATGTAAAAAAGGGATTTTGTATAAAAAATATCACCATGCTTGGTTTTTTTCAGTGATTTTTGAATGTATACTTATTAAAAATTAATTTTTTCTGCTCATTTACTCATCATCATGTTTTGAAATGATTATTTATTTTGAATGTTCTGTATAATAATTAATATAAACTGTAATGATTTTTATATCAAATAAAAAATATGATATTTTTACAAATAAAAACGTTTAAGTAAATTGTATGTATCATTTAAATTAGGTACATATTATTATTTACGCCCACAATTTATCACTAGACAGGATAAAAACTTAGGGCCTACACCAGATATCCTTTAAAGATGATATTTGGCATATAGTTAGGTCTAGTACCCAAGGCACAGGGAAAATTATGAAATCACGAAATTTATATCGGGAAATGGGAAAACTTTCGCAAATTTTTTTTGATAAAATTATCATGAAATATTGCTGCTCTATGATTGGCCATATTTCTATATATATAGTAAAATGTTAGCACATACCACTAGTGAGAAGAGTGTGCGATTTTTTAAAACTTTGTTGCTCCACTTCCAGAAATGCTAGAAGGGTGCGGTTTTTTGTATTCGACGCGGAATTTTTGATACTTTAAATAAAAATCTTTGGGAAAATTTAATTGTCCCAACGAAACATATGGAAAATCAAAAATTAAATATTGCTGCTCTATGATTGGCCATATTTCTATATATATAGTAAAATGTTAGCACATACCACTAGTGAGAAGAGTGTGAGATTTTTTAAAACTTTGTTGCTCCACTTCCAGAAATGCTAGAAGGGTGCGGTTTTTTGTATTCGACGCGGAATTTTTGATACTTTAAATAAAAATCTTTGGGAAAATTTAATTGTCCCAACGAAACATATGGAAAATCAAAAATTAAATTTATGTGTTTAAGATTGAAAATTAAATTCCTTAATATCTCTGTACACATTAGAGCTAGAGCAAAAATGATAAGGTGATGAATTGTAGCAAACTTGATTTCCTACAACTGTATTCCTTACGTATTTTTCGATTATTCTAATATTAAGAGAGATATTTTATATTTTGTGATTGCATATTTTTATATGATTTTTTATAAGAAAACCGACCTTACATGATATATGAATGCTGTCCGCTCATTGGTCTATGACATTTCTATAATACCATTGGTTAATAAAGATTATTAAAATAATCAAAGTGAACTCTAGGTTTTTTTGAAATTATATTTCAAATTTTGCCCCTATTCCTAGAACATTTGTTAGTATTTTATAAATACGTATTTCGACTACAATGTAGTCATCATCAGTATGAATTAGCTAATCGTAACTATCTCTGGGATATGGATTCAGAGATATGTTGCTTGTTGCTAATTTGGTGCCTGTGTCACAATGAGATTAAAAAATTCTGTCCTTTTATACGATTTGGCTGAGGGTATAATCTGACTTAAGGATTATTTAAGTTGCCTGACTACTGGATTAGGTGTGTGGAAAGCCCCACATATTTATTGGCGGTATTCTTTGGTGACTATGCGGCGTTTGCTTTGTCACTAAAGTGAGTGTACCTACGTTAACTTTGACATTCAGGTATTGGATTTTTATTTTTCAAAATGGTTTAATTTTATTAAATCAGAATTTGGAATTGGGCCATTGTCTAAATTCATTATCTGCTTTCTCAATTTGTATATGTAGATGCTTTCGTATGCATCTAATTCTGTGGGGTTTTGTACCGATTTAAGTAGTTTTAGATTCGATTTATCAATTTTATGGTTGTTCTCAATAACGTGCGCCGCTATACAAGATTTTTCGGTTCTCCCAAAATTCACATGAGCCAGATGATCTTTGATTCGAATACCGATTGGGCGACGACTTTGACCAACGTAAATTAATTACCAACGTAACATAATTTGATAAATTTTGATTCGTAAAAACTGATTGGTTCGTAAATAGGATGGCATTTAGAATACTTGTTTATTAGTTTCACAATTGTAACGAGACGAATGATTTCCCGCGTAAACGTGAAGATATCGGGTCGTGGTGGAGATATCTGTAATGTCGGTGATCTAGCAAGCTATATTTGAGGATACACAATTATATATGTATAGTCACCTGGACCCTGTTACACCGGATAACAAGGTCCAGGTGACATTAGGTAAGGTGATTATATTTTTAATTTAAAGTGTTTTATTAATCTTCAGAAATAAAAAAAAAAAAACACTTATACAGAAAAAAAACAAATACAGAAAACACTTTACTAGCTAATTCATTACGATCAGACTAAAATCATTGTGTCCAGGAGAGCTTAATTTTTTTTTGTAGCATATTTACTCTTATTTTTAACCAAAAACAAAAATTACATTCTGAAAGTATATTTTCAAATGGCGCTCGAGAATTTTGAATGTATTGTTATAATATACATTGGATGTTTTGAAGCAATTTTTATACCCAGTAATGTAAATATACTGGGCGGGAATCTACGGTGAGAGACCTAAAGCAAACATAAGCTTCAACTTGGGAAAATATGACACGGTCTTTCAAGCAGAAGTCTAAGCCATACTGGCTTGCGTCCGTGAGCCTACATAGAGGCTACATCAACCAAAACGTTTGTTTTAAGCCTTGCCTAGAACTGACGTCACCTCAGGGATAGTCAAGGATTGTCTGGAGGAACTGCTGATACGAAAAAGCAGATACCTTAGCAAAAAAGGGAGTCGGAATACCCTTCATTGCTTCAGAGCCTATCTTAGGAATTCCAAGGACTGCATGTAAATAGGTGATCAACGAGTGGTAAAATGCTAAACACCTTGGTCACTGGGAAAAAGTACCGCTGCTATAGCACGGGAAGGTACTGCTTCAGAGTGCAACAAAGAGGCTATCTTTGGATGCACTGAGGCTGAACAGGATGCAACTACGGAAGGTTACCAGATTCATTACGAGGCATTATCCCCTGCGAAAGTATCTGCACACAATGGGACTCCATAACGGGTCCATTATGTGCAGATTGTGTGGCGAGGAGGAAGAAAGATCCAGCCTCATTATCTTTGACTGCGAACCTCTAGGTTACAGCAGATACAGGATATTCGGTGCATCTCACCCCGAATATATGAACCTTTAGGAACCTCCTGGCTACTGCCAACATATGGGAGAAGTGAATCTCGTCAGAAGTAGATGGGTACCTTCAGGAGACCTGATAAGCAAGTTTCTAGCTATTGCCAAAATATGGGAGAAGCGAGTCTTATCGGACTGAAGTAGAAGAGGGAGCACAATGGACCATAAGGTCGAAGTGCAATACTTTTTAGACCCCAACACAAATCATTCAATCACCTAAAATGCGATTGCAAGATGTGCATATTTATTATATGATATACTAGTGAGACGTGGCTTCGCACGGGTGCAATTTAGATTTAATTAGAATGTACTATACATATAAACCTTTCGGAAAAAATGACGATGAAATCCGTTTCAAAATCTGTTGCGTGGATTAGAATGAGTTAGCGGATAAATAAATAGACAGAGGCGGAGGGCGCCTCACTTTTATAATATATAAAAGGTATAAAAGGGAGGGTGACTCCCTTTTATGTGTACCTATAGATTAAAATTCAAATTCAAAAATTAGTTTTAGGTATTACTAAATACATAAATCGTCTCGTAACAAATAGGGAATCTATCAAATATTTAGAAATGGTTATTTGATAAATGCTATTTTGATTTATGCCAAAAAACAGGTTTCCCAGAAAATATTTAATAATTATTTACATGTGAGACATGATATTGTAATTTGATTGAATAGGATCTTGAAATTATAATTTTAACTTTTACTTTCAAATGTTGTATTTTTGACCAATGTATAATTTACATATTTATTCATCTTCAGTTTGATCAAATGTCAAGGTAAACTGATATAACAGACTAAACAGATTTGAGTTTATTAATTTTTATTATGGACGGGACTATAGCCTGTTTTGAGTATGCAACTTATTTCTATTCCTGAATCAAAGGATTACATAGTGTTTAATATAAATTATAAGATATTAGTGCCTAATAAGACCCAGTTTATGCAAAATGACTATAAAAACGATGAATTGCGTAATAAACAAATATAAATAGAAATTTAGTAAACATTAATTATTTATGTACCTATACGATATTTGAAAAAAACCTTCAGAACTTATTATGTTTCCATGAAAAAATGATAATTTTAAAAACCTCAATTTTGGGCCTTCTCAATAAGGCCTAATCCTTTGACCCGGTTCCTAATAACAAAACTTTGCCAAATCAAATTAGATCAATATTATTCATTAAGCAGTGATTAAAATAAATATTTTCTTATTTAATATTCATGCGTACTTCGCTCCACAATTCAGGGGGAAATAGGTTTGACCTTATTAGATCTATTAAAACTACATTTTAACTATTTTTTAATATTTCTTCATTTCTCTGTTACAAATAGTAACAGAGAATATATTTACTTAGTTTTTAAATATTCATAAAAAATATCGAAAACAGTATTCTATTTTAAATCGCACACCACTCTGGAATTAATTCAACAATTACAATAACGGCTTTTCATAACTGGGTTTTATCAGGAGCTCGGTCTTATTAGGCGACAGTACCTTAATACAATTTGCAAATTACAAATAAGAAGAGATATTTGCGATATCTTAGAGCAGGGCTGTCCGTATGCGGTAATAGTTTTGGACATAAATAGTTTGGATAATAGAATTCTTTGTCAAAACATATAATCAATATTTGGTATAATTTATTTATCTTTATTCTTGTAACATTCCATTCGCATGACATCATTTAAAAGTGAAGCTATCTTTTACTATTATTGGGAGAATTCCCGGAAAGTATTTTGTTTTTGTAGAGTGAGTATTTGTTGGTGTCCGTATTAGTTAAGCTTGTGCTTTCACTAAGTTCGTATCGCCACTTCGTACCTATACCGCTTTGAATTTTACACATTATAATAAGTATTTAACAAGCAGTTTTGAGAAAAATACGTAACTAACTTGTCTGTGAGTAAGGAATATAATGTTAAACGTCATTATTAATCACTACTTTACACAAAGAAACATATAAAAGACATGTCGGTGAAGGAAGAAACATTGTTGTGGCTGAGTATAAGAAAAAACTAACGCAACAGACAAGTTTTTTTTCAATAGTAAATACAGAAATGAACAAAGTTTGGCTGCTTCTTTTGAAGATTGTTTGCAATTAGCCAAAGCTAAAAAACCATTCAGCGATGGAGTTTTTATAAAACAATGCGCAGTTGTCATGGATCATCGCTTCATGCAGCCGAAATTGGCGGACAAATTTGAATCTGTAGCATTATCTCACCAAACAGTTGCGCGACGAATAGATGATATGAGCGAATATGTTTCGAAAAAAATATGTGATTACATTGTAAAATGTGAATATTATTCATTATGTTTGGATGAAAGTACCGACCAGACAGATATCGGTCAATTAATAATTTTTATTCGCTGCATTTCAAAAATTTTTCGATCACGGAGAAAATGTTAAATTTAGTACCACTACATGGCTCAACTAAAGGCGATATCTTTGAAGCTGTTAACAAAACTGTTATGGAATACGGTGGGTTTCAAAAATGTTCTAGTATTGTGACCGATGGAGCAAAAGTTTTGACAGGAAACGTGGCATTGATTGGAAACAAAATGGCATTGATTGCCCATTAATCCATTGCATCATCCACCAAGAAGCCTTATGCGGAAAATCTTTGCGCCAAATGAATGCCATGAAAATAGTTGTTAATAACAAATCTTATTAGAGGGGGAAACATAGCTTTGAGTCATCGTAAATTTCATAAGTCACTTCTTCATGCAATTGTTGTTGCTTCTGGCAACAACGAATGTTATCGCTGATATCGATATGATTGTTAAAGGTAAATTAACGAAGAACCAATAACCTATAAAGGAATGATTAACCTGTATTTTTTTTACTTGAAAACTGAAAATATGTTTTTTTGCGGCCCTCCAGCTTTTGTAGTAAATTTAATTAGCCCGCGAAGGTATGCAGTTTGGACAGCCCTGCCTTAGAGTATTGTACTCATTTTGCTATCTACCAAATTTCGGTGCAATTAAAATATTGTACAAGTGTTTTAAGTGCGCTATTTTGAAGAAGAAAAAAAATGTCTTTAAGAATTAATACAGTGACAGTATTTGATTCCAAATTTGAAGTTGATCGGACCTAAGGCGCTTTCTGCTATGGACAGTTTTGTATAATGCGAGGACATATGAAGACGGCCATCGGTTTTTGACTAATCAAAACCGAGTATGATCTAGGTATTGTATAATATAAAATAGGTATTTTATAATATAAAATAAATTCTTATATATTTTTATTCCCAAGCCCAAATCCTAAACTTAGTTACTTTAATAAGTTTTTAAATATGTATAACCTTTATGGAAAATTATCATATCAGATAGTTGGAGATCACATTTTATATTCGAGTAATCAAAATAGATGAGACTGGTAACTAATTGATGATCAGCGAAAAGTAAAGAATATTGCATATAACAAGCCAATCTTTTTCTATTTGAAGCTAATGTGAAATGAAGAAAACCTTCCGTGTTATTTCTAATGAGACACACCAAATGACATAGTATTATCGGCGTCAAAAGTGGCGTTCTAAATTTTTGAAACCGGTTTGAGCTTAAACCATTTGGTTTTCGTAAAAAATTTTCTAAACGTTAGTTCGCAAACCGAACGGTTTCGATACAAATCAATTATAAAGTTTTGAACAAGGAATGCCACTTATGAAGTGCGTACAAAGCATTAAACATAGATAAAACTATAAATAATATTAAAGAGAACTCTAGGATTTTTCGAAATAAATTTCGATTTATTTGCCCCAATTTCCTCAGACCGCACAGACCGTCACCAAATTAGCAACAAGTAACATCTCCTCGGAGAATAATTATAATTAGCTAATTCATACTGATGATGACTACTTTGTAGTTTGTAAAGTGCTTAGTTTTGAAAAAATTTGAGCTTGAAGTGAATTTGAGCTTGCCTTTCTTTAAAAATAACTCAAAACCTACGAAAGATACGCAAAATTTTGAAGAGTTAAAAATTGCAGGTATTCTTTTCTAAAAATTTTGGTATTTTTTCTTTTTCTGTAGGATAAAATTGAGTAAGATATGGCCGTTTCAAGTTTTCATATGTTCACAAATAGTAACGTTTTCAATCTCTTTCAGCTCAAACGTTTTAGAAAATAAGAGCTTAAAAAAAATTTGTATACATCAGCTTATAGCTCTTGAAAAAACCTACAAAAAGGCCTCACCTTTATACCTGCATCCCTTGAGGCCCAAGGACAAGATTGTAATAGTTATCCTTTTCAAAATATAACTTTAAACTAATAAAAATAAATGAAAATTCTGAAAAATTAATAATTATTTTTTAAAATAATTAAAAATTAAGATCGGATAAAAAGTTGTTTTATAATTTTTTTATATATTGTTATTGTTTCAAAAGTTTATATAAAGATTCATTGACTGGCCCTGGATTCCGAGGTATAAATCTTAGGCGCTCCACTATTTCTAATGTTAAAATAATTAAAACGAAAATTGTAAAAATTACCTTTTTTCCGATACAAATTTCCAGTTTTCGGAATTTTCCCGTCGGTTTGGGTACTAGATCTACCTGTATCCCAAATATCAACTTTACAGGATATTTGGAAGTAGCGTAGAATTATGATATACTATACTTAAATTTTTAAGGCATTTCCGCGAATTTTGCATTTTTGAAGTGAAATAACTTTTTAACGGTTAATTCGTTAACGAGTATTGAAAAAACGATTTTTTATAATTCCGTAAAATATCGATATTCGAAATATCAACACTGTAGCTCTTTTCCTTCAGAAGATATTTTGACGTCAGATCACCTCTGATTTTTCGATAAGTAACAGCACTTTAAGTGAGAAGGCCAAATGCCCCTTAAACTCGGCCTTGCGCACTTCCGTGCTCTAGATTTGCTCGTTGTCCATTTTTTAAACATTGGTCCTTCATGTTTTCAGAACAATTAAATATGCAAGATGTGTATGTCCCTGAGTTTAGAAGATAGTTTAGATTTAGGTTACAATAATGAATAATAATCCTCTAGCTACGGGAGTGACATTAATGTCTGCCATCACAATATTTATTGTTTGGACAAATATAATGAAGCAATCTAGCCAAGAGCCAGACAAATAATTTAATAGAGCTGTTTTTTTTTGCAATTTTGAAAATTTGTACCTCAATATTATTAGGCAGACTATTGTTTTCTCATTGATTGATGACCCAATAAATTTTCAATGATTACCAACAAATGATTAACATTTCTATTGGCAAAAAACGAAAAATAAAAATTATTTACTCACTAGCTAAAATACCCGGTGTTGCCCGAATAATAATTATTTATTTATTTATTTTTTAAGCTAAAATTGGTTAGTAAATTTTTTTAAGTTAATTCTTAATTTAGGGTAAAAATTATATTAGATTGTTATATAAAAATTACATAACATATGTATGTATACACGGCGTCAAAACATGGCGGTATCATTTCAAAATTTTACAAAAAATTCAATAATTCAAAATTTTAAATAGATTTGTGCCTTTTTAATAAATAAGGCACAAATTAATTATAAAACTTTGATAGGATAGCGCGACTTTTGACGTCGAATATACATATACATAAGAGAATAGAATTTCAAAAATCATAACTCTTATGAACAGTTTTTTGTTTTTTAATAACGTTAAAGAGGTTGAACCGATTTTCATGTGGTTGTCACCAAACATATAGATACTTATTTTTGTTCCATTTAGCCGTGCCCGTCTGGTAAAAAAAATGTTTATCACAAAACCATGATTAAAATATGGTTTAAATAAGTTACCCTTACGCGCATATAATAGTCAAAACAAAAAAATTCAACTCTAATACATATAATATGTATCATTCTGTTTTATCTGGTATTATGATGACATCATAATTCTATTGGGTATTGGATGAAGCTGCGTTAAATTTTACATATTATACTGAATTTATATACGATCATGAAGAAATTACAACAGAAATAATTTTTACGTTTTTGCCACCAAAGTGTATGTCTGTTTGCCATCAAACAGACAACTTTTGTTTCGAACTGCTAAAGCTATTAGATTTACGATAATAATTTTCAGACAAAAGTTTTTTGTTTTTATTATATAAATATTTTTTAATTTCAAAATTTTCTCGATCCCACGGATGCAATTCGAAGTAATATCACGCGGCCACGGATGCAATTTATATAGCCTATATGTTATTCTGTAAAATTATCAACCATTTAGTGAAAACCGCATAAAAAACGGATAAGCTATTTTAACGTCATGCGAAGACAAACATCTTCACAGGAGACATACACGCCTGGTGGTGAGATATATGTAAAGGTCTCATTAACTTGACAATGTTATTTGTGTTTATGTGAAATGCCACTTACTTTTTAACCCGACTTCAAAAAAGGAGGAGGTGGTGGAGGCGGTGTCCCAAAGTTATTTGAATTTCTCTATGCTGACACCGCCTCCAAAAATAACAATAATTGTACATATATATTTAAAAATTATTGCTTTGGTGAACTAAAATTGGCACAAGAATATGCAATTATTTTTTTACTTTTTAGTGCATCTTTTGTTAAGTCGGGTTTCCATTTTGTTAAAATAGGTTTTATTTACAGTATTTTCAAAACTAAAATAAAAATATTGCTTACTAAATGTATATATAGATACGCAAAATTTCATCGGTGAGCTCTTTTTCATCTTCTTAAACTAATTTTATCGGGATCGGATAATATTTTTCGATAAAAACGACTGGTTGCGTTTGGATGGATGAACTTCTTTATTTGATTTTTAAATTCAGCGCTCTTACATCATTTGTTTTTGGTCTCGATTACCAAAGATAATTATTTGAACATAATAATAATAAACCAATATAATAATATGCTAAAAGTCAAATAAAATATTTTTAAATGTGATTATGTAAAAACGCATTAAAATAATAAGAATAATATTTATTGATATTTACTATAATTACGATGTTTATACCATTATTACTCAATCTGTATTCTGTACTTTATTGATACAGGTAATTTATTATGTAGGTACCTACTTACAATACAAATGTCGTAGCCAATAATGGAATCAGTCATTCAGTGAAAGACTAACTGAATATAGCCATTAGTATGTGCTCAGTTAGAAGAATGAATGATGTCAATGTTCAACACATTCATTTTTCATCTTAGTTAATGGTGTCATTTAGTTCATGGCCATAAGACTTGAGACAGTAACAATATAATAGAAAAATAATTCATTCATTCACATACAAGTGCGGTACGAAAACTTGCTGATTTGTATTTGCCACCAAACTGCGAAGGGGGGCTCGGAGGATGGTAGGGAAGGTCTCATTCTAAAGATCCGGTTATAAAGTTTTGTTTATTTCTGATACCGTCATGCGTTAGACTAGGGAGGAACGTACGTTCTCCGTTGAGGACTACTTTACCAATGGGCGTTCCATCATCTCCAACTAGCAAGCCTTTTGCAGTCGTTTTAATTTGGGCCCTGCAGCTCTTGTTCCTCGCTGGCAATCGATAATTTTCTGGGTGAATCCCTTCAAGGGAAGTAGAAATGTGTATTTGGTATTTTCTAAATTACAAGTTTAAAAACTCGGAAATCGACGCAGAGACTACAGATTTAAAATATACAGACTGTGTTGGAATGCTTTTCCAATAGAGAATCAATGTTAAATATTATTTATTACTGGCAGGCCGTCTGGTTACTGTGCGGAGTCAGTCAGTACACATGTAATGAGTACACACTCACTCTTAAATGAGTCAATACACACAGTCAATGAGTCACACTATTAAATGACAAACAAACTACCATACGCATATGAGATGACTACATGTGTACTGACTAACTCCGCACAGTAACCAGACGGCCTGCCAGTAATAAATAATATTTAACATTGATTCTGTATTGGAAAAGCATTCCAACACAGTCGGCATAACAAATTCACTGCACTTCGGTTCCCGATCTATGTGATCCCCGCATATCCTTCCTATATACAATTGCATTTTCTGTGCAATTCATTTCAGATAAATTATACTCTTCGTTTCAGATAAATTTTACTCTCGGAAAAATTTAATTGATTTTAAATAAACCAGTTCAAATATAATTTTTTTATCTCAAATAAAGGTATTATTTGCTATTTCCTAAAATACTATGTCATAGACTGAGATAATTTAGTCATTAATGACTCATTAATTAACTAAATGATTAAATTATGAAATTAACTAAATTATTGATATCATTCATTCATTCTTCTAACTCATCGCAGTTTGCATAATGACTCGATTTAGTCATTCAGATGAATGACTGATTATTCCAACTAATTATTATATTTACACATAGAAGTATATTAATTTGTAAAGAAGCCTCGAATATCGTAACAGTTTGAGTGGATCAGTCTATTTTCAAAATGAGTGGACGGAAACATATATTTAATACTAAGTATTAAACATATGATTAAAATATGGTTTAAATAAGTTACCCTTACGCGCATATAATAGTCAAAACAAAAAAATTCAACTCTAATACATGTAATATGTATCATTCTGTTTTATTTGGCATTATGATGACACCATAATTCTATTGGGTATTGGATGAAGCTGCGTTAAATTTTACATATTATACTGAAATTTATATACGATCATGAAAAAATTACAACAGAAATAATTTTTACGTTTTTTAATTTGGAATTACCACTGGACATCATACCAAAAGTTAAAATGTAAAATTGTAAAACAAGGGTAGTAAGAGGTTGAAATATCGTTTTGTGTAAATATCTCGAAAAATATGAATGGTAAGAATTTGTTCTGGAACTAGTACGGAGTTAGTGATGGTTCCAAAACTCTAGAGATTTTAAATATACCATCAACTCCAAAATTGACGTTCGTTAATAAATAATGTTTCGAATAAAAGTTGTTCGTTATATAAATACTAATTTAATTAATAAAAATCTGAACACTTACTGACAGGGGTGAGCACTAAGAAAGGATTTTTGAAAATTCATACACTAAGAAGGTTTAATAGGAGATGCAATTTTGCATGAAAGTTCGTCGTTATTTAAGTTAGAAACATAAAAATTGGTGTTTAGGCTTCTATTTACAAAAAAAAATTCGACACTCTGGAGCTGCATAATCTAAGCAAATTTTTTCAGATTCTGAGAATAAAAATACCACTTAATAAAGAATATTATTAATATTTGTTAATAGCATATTCCTAACAAAACGGCATTCTTTCCAGAAAATTTATTTAAAAACATTGTCAAAAAATTCGTTACGCAGGAGCTGCGTCAACTCAAATTTCCTTAGAATACATAAATCACTCTCTAGGGGTCATAATTTTGTTGTGATCAAAATTAAATATAATATCTGATATGACTTTAGTATTTGCAAAAATTAAATTTATTAATAGCCAAAATAGAACGATATATAACGAGTATAGTTTATAGTTACTATGGAAACGACAATCAAAATTGACATATCAAAATTAAAACAACATTTTAATAAAATAATTTTATAGTTATCTTATAGAAGTAGAGTTTTCGTGGAGATGACAAAATCAACACAAATTTTAACCAACTCCAAAAAAAGAAGGAGATTCTATATTCGACTGTTAAGTAATGTAACAACTAACTGACTTACATGTTTGAATACCCAGTATATACTGAGTTGTATATCAATGATTAAATTGCTAACAATTCTGCGCATTCGAAATGTTAATAATTCTTTCCGAGGAACATATAATTACAAATTATGAGAAAACTATTGAGTTTATGAAAATCTTTTTCAAACAAAACTTGTTTATTTTGAATAGAAGATTTTTTGTTAACAAATTATTTTGTATCTCTTACGATTTCAAAGATGTATATATACCCCCCCCCCTACCTCCCGAGCGAAGGGAAATACATTCCAATGGTTTCAAAGATAAGCAGTTTTGCCCAAATATAATCCAATTTTATCCATTAACGAACTTAACCTTACTTTTTTGCTCTAGAACACATTTCAGCTCGTTATCTATTTTCGTTCTTAGGTTATCGTGTCCACAGACAGACAGACGGACATGCGGAAATGGCCAAATTTTATGAACACATATTGGTACCAAACATTCATGCCTACGATCAATATTTTTAAGCGTTACAGTCGTGATCAAACTTAATATACCATGTATATTTACATATACTAAATTATACGTAATAGGTTTGGGCAAGAATTGTCTTTTGGATTAAATCTGTAAATTGTTATTTTTAGCTTTTTAATATAGTCACTTTTTAACCCGACTGCAAAAAAGGAGGATGGTTCTCAATTCGTCTGTATTTTTTTTTTTTTTTTTTTATGTTTGTTACCTCAGAACTCCGTCATTTATGAACCGATTTTGAATTTTTTTTTTTGTTTTAAAGGGTTTGATTCCCGATTGGTCCCATTGTCACCAAATCGCATTCTGATGAGGGGATCCCCGGAAAATCGAGGAAAATACTCATTTTATATGTGATAACCGATTTTTGCGAATTTTTTTTTTTTTTGAAAGGGTATACTCATTCATAATGGGAAAATAAGAAAATTTTTTTAAAAACCGACTTCAAAAATTTTTTTACAAAAAAAAAACCGACCCCAAAAAAAAAAATTTTTACAAAAAAAAAACAAAATGCATGTAAATAAAATTGAAAATCTGTTATAAAAAAATGCTCTTTAAATTAAAAAAAAAAAAAAAAACGGGTAAAAAAAAAAAGTTTTACAAAAAAAAAACCGACCCCAAAAAAAAAAATTTTTACAAAAAAAAAACAAAATGCATGTAAATAAAATTGAAAATCTGTTATAAAAAAATGCTCTTAAAATTAAAAAAAAAAAAAACCGGGTAAAAAAAAAATGTGTTATAAAAAAATTCACTAAAAATTAGTCGTTTAAGTAGGTCTACCCATATTTAGATAAATAAAACTAGTTATAGAACTTAAGAGTCACTAAAAAGCGAGAAATAAACTATATTTTGACGAAATGGAAACCCGACTTCAAAAATAAAATATTCTATAACAAAAAATGCACTAAAAAGTAAAAAAATAATTGCATATTCTTGTGCCAATTTTAGTTCACCTAAGCAAAAATTTTTAAATATATATGTACAATTATTGTTATTTTTGGAGGCGGTGTCCAAAAATTATGTGAATTTCTCTATGCTGACACCGCCTCCAAAAATAACAATAATTGTACATATATATTTAAAAATTTTTGCTTAGGTGAACTAAAATTGGCACAAGAATATGCAATTATTTTTTTACTTTTTAGTGCATTTTTTGTTATAGAATATTTTATTTTTGAAGTCGGGTTTCCATTTTGTCAAAATATAGTTTATTGTGTTTTTTGAAGTCGGTTGTGTTTTTTGAAAATAGGTAGGTTCGATGGACATTTAAAGAAATTTTTACGAAATTCCAACATTGATGCAAAAACAATAGCTGCATTTTTTTTGGAAGAAATTCGCTAAAATCAAGTATTATGGGTATTGTATTAAATTGCAAATATTTCTGTAAATTGTTGCGTAACTCGATGAAGCCTTTTTATAATTATTTAAGTTTAATGACACTTATAATTATTATTGAATGTATTTTACAATCAAAAGAATTTGCAATCACAAAATTTATTTAATAAAAACTCACTAGGCAATTTTTTCAAAATCAGCATAAATACATTTGTTGAAAAAATTATTTTAGCGCGTGTAACGCAAATATGTTTTAACTAAGTCGATTTTCGCATATAAAAACAATTGTGAATCAACTCAAAGACAGATTTCATACAAATAGATTTAACATGTAGATTTATATTAGATTTCAAGATTTAGATTCAGATTTAAATACAATCAGTCAAAATGTAAATTAAATTAGAATCGGATATTAATCCGATATTTAACAATCAAGTCTATTCAAATTTCAATAATCAATTCAGTCAAAATTAATTAACTAGTAAATAAATTAAATTAAGTTTTTTGAGTGTTTTGTTATATTTCTGACTTATTTTCCATTCTTGTAATATTTAATTAACCAGAATATTACTCGTATTAAATTGGAAACATTTGGGTACTATCAAATTTTCCAATTGGTTATGGTCAAGTATTTGAGACGTTGAATATTTGAAATTAAACAAGCCTACGAAGTTGAGCTTTAATCAACTGCTCTGGTGGCAGCGGACATTTATCACCTGCAACAACCAATTTTGCACAAAAGGGTGCAACATAAAATTGGTGTCAACGGTGGGAATGCAACAAAATATTAAAGTTACAGAAAATATGGTACAACAACTTTACTAATTATAAATTTATCCGTTTTACTAAATATTAAGA
This sequence comes from Nineta flava, assembly GCA_963920215.1. Classification (NCBI taxonomy): domain Eukaryota; kingdom Metazoa; phylum Arthropoda; class Insecta; order Neuroptera; family Chrysopidae; genus Nineta; species Nineta flava. Next base: position 84,880,820 of record OY986040.1, on the reverse strand, counting down.
GAGAAATTCAAGATTTTCGATAGTATATTTAAAGTGCAAATATTTCTGTTAATATTCGAGTTTCGAAAAAATATTCGAATATTTTTCCTTTTTATAAATACTAAGAGAGAAATTCAAGATTTTATGTTTTCCACTACCTCTAAGCGAAATTTTGACATCGGTACAGGACCAATAGCTTTATTTCCTTTAGGGGGAAATTCGCTAATAAAGTGTATGTTTTAGGCTATATTAGGTGGACAAGGTTTGACTTCACAAGCTCTGAGTGAGAGGTAGGAAGAGAGATAGAGTAAATAAAGCGTGCCTACCAATTATTAGTATTTTCTTTTTTTAATTAAAACATTTTCTGAAAAAAATATAATAATACCAACTCTTTTTTATGGTCACTATTATACAAAGTATACAATACATACAATACATTGAATACATACTCTGGAATTTTGGGCTGGTAATTTGGGGCATAAAATGTACCTTTTTAATATATTTGTGTATCAATAAAATATAAATGTTATATAAATTATAAAATATAAATCTTTTGATGTTTTACGTTTACCGCCAGACACTTGTAAACCGCTTGTAAATATTTTGATGGTTTAGCTTTAGATTTTAGAATTAGATTTTTGGAAATTCCGAACAATTTGCCTAAACTATTCATATCGGAGAACTAATAAACAATTATTTAACTGATTTAATTATTTTTTCTTAGTAGGGAGCATAGTGTCATGGGAATTTGATGACACTGGATCAGAGGTGGACCTAGACGGCTATCCGGAGCCACGGGGCTCTCCATAAGAAAGTGAGAGTCGTCTATGCCCACCACTGTGTTACACTCACTATCAATAAATCACTCATAATATGTCAACTACATACGTATGTATATGCACTCCAATAGTATATAATATAAGAAATTTTTTGCCATTTAAAAAAGTATGTATATAGGTAGATTTTTTTTAAGAGGAGTATTGATGATTCTTTTAAAGATGATCATAATTTGTTAATCATTTGTGAATCAACATCAGTGGTGATTTGTTGTACCTATACTTGTTTTAGTTAGTTAATTTATTCAATTATACGAAATGTCAACATCATCGTCTTCAAGACGTTTATCAACGATTTTAATTGTTGGTGTCGCATCGTTTTTAATACTTCAAGGTATTTTTATTTCTTATTCTGTTAAGAATTTCTTTTAATATATCAATTTTTTATTGTCGCATAAAAAAAATATTTTATTTAAATTTAGTAAAAAAAAAAAATATAAATAAAAACAATTAAATTTAAGGATGTTAGGGAGGTATATAGAAAATGCTACGAAAAGCGCGAAAATTGAGTAGAATGTTCCTCATTTAATACTAAAGCTATTGTGAAAATTTCAAAACGATTTACTAAGCCGTTTAAAAATTATTACAATTTTAAAAAATTTAAAAAAAAAACTGATTTTACATGTGTTTTTATGGAGATTTATTCACTTAAAAGATAAAATTCATTTCAATTACCATTAAAAAAGCTACGAAGCATCCCAAATTTGTAAATTATATAACTTGAACTCTGTAGAAACAGGTTGTTAAGAAAAAAATTATAAATAGAAATTAAAAAAAAAGGCTTTGTCACTTATATATATGAATATGGTTAGAACGAGAAATGATATATTTTTTTGTTGATTTCAATTTAAGGTACATTCACTGCCAAAAATTTTGCACATTATTTTTTATTTTAAGATTTATTTGATTTTAATTTCTATTTATAATTTTGTTCTTTAACCGTTGAGTGAATTTTTTCTATACAGTTCAAGTATATATATATATTTAAAAACTATTTTTATACCCGGTATATAATATGTACCTTGGTATATTAAGTTTAGTTCCGACTTTGTAACGGTTGAAAATAAATGACCTAATTAGTCCATTACCGCATGTCCATCTGTCCGCTACTGTACATGACAGATAAATAAACAAATGCTTATTACACAGTATTTGTTTTGGACGTTAGTACGATTTGGCGTACACGCTTTTGTTGCCAATCTCGACGTACAAGGTGCTGTGAGCGTGCAAGTGCCTATCGTTTGAACTCAACCATTAGCGCTTTGTCAGTATACACAGCGTCAAGTTGAACACTAAAAAACCACTTGATGGCGCTGAAAGCGCCCAAAACGAACACACCCTAAGTCCTAAGTAACAATAGTGAAAGTGATTACATCTGCGTATCGTCCCGGATAGACAGAAGAGTATCGTTCGTATCCTAGTGGTTGCTTATCATTTTCACATTTTTAATATATTACATAAATTGATTCATTCTAAATAGTGGATATTTCGTTGTTATCCACCAATTAAATACAATTCTTAATAATTGTCTGTAATTGTAAAAAATTTACTGAAAAGTACTCTTAACATAAAATAAATAAACTTATTAGGTAAATTTTTAAAAGGGCCCTATCATAGTAATATGCCAGGAGCTCCAAGAGCTTAATTACACCTCTGCTAATAAATATAGATTTTCTGTTTGAAACCTTAGGCAATTGAATCACTCATGCTTATCCTAATTTTGTTAGAATATTAATTAGTAAAGACGACATACATGATAACCTTGTGATAAAAATAGAAGAAGTAAAAAAATGATTATGTCATACTAGGAATTATTTTAATTTTGAATTATTGGTTTCACATTTATATTCATTAATAATTGTAAGTTCAAATTACATATGTCGGTATTGCGCCAGAACAAGTTTAAACACAGACGCCTACAGTACTATGTTTTACAAGAAGAACTAGAGGCGGTTTTTTGGTCTCTGTATCTCTGGAACCAAAAAAGCTATGAAGTTCAAACGTAGCGTGAGGTTCTCCATCCTACAGTACGTACCAAATTTTAACATTACAGTTTTAATAGTTTCCAAGATATTGAACCCTATAATTTTAAATTTTAGAGGGTTGACTGACTCACTCACTCACTCACTCATCATCATTATTCTAAGGTACTTCCAATTGTCCTAGAAAGTTAATATTTGGTAGGAAGATTGGTCTTAGGTCAAGTAAAATATGATATACCCTGCACCTGAGAAACTTACCCCATTAATATATACCAATCATTTTCTCACTTGGTAACTCTCATCATTTTGTTTTTTGTCGAATCTCAAAAATTTTTGCAAAGTTTCTTTACTTAAGACACAAAAGTTTAATAAAATGAGAAAGCACAAAAAAAAAATTTTTGTTTAAGCGAAAATTTTATTAGTTTGGTTTAATAATGTTAATAAATAAGATGTGATTTGATAATGTATTTAAATAAGATGTGATTTTATAATGTATTTATCCAATCACAGTGAAGGGAAGTAATGTGAAAAGAATTAATTAAAATCATCAAATTTACAGTTAATTAATACAAGTTAATATCTAAAAATTATACTACGTAGCCTAAGCTTTACATATTAAACTATATTAAATTAAAACTACCATGTAGTTTTAGTTGTAGTTTTTGTTGGAAATAATAAATTTAATAGTGATTATTCTCACTTAGTGTTATGTCAAATAGTTTTATATACTTATATAGATGGCATAACTAAATATATTATTAATTGCGCGTTCTTGTGTAAGAACGCATTATTATATTGTATTGAACAAAGTGTTGACTGTTCAATGTGTGATTTTGTAATTAAATGTAATTAAAAGTTATATACATCTTAATTGTCTACTAATTGTGTTGCCGTTAGACCAACCACTAATAACTTCCATCAATATCCGTTAGGTTATGAGCCGTTGCACGTTTTATACATATAAAAATTATTAGTGAAAAATGTCTTCAAATAATTTAACCGCCATTGAAAAATTGAAGGGTAGAGATAATTTCAACACGTGGGAGTTTGCGATGAAATCGTTGCTACAATTAGAAGATTTGTGGTCTTGTGTTACTAATACTGATTCAACCTCCGATGTAGACAAGAAGTTAAAAAGAGATGTTCAAGCAAAATCAAAAATAATCCTAAGTGTGGATCCGAGTATATATGTCCATATTCAGAACGCTGATACTTCTAAAGAAGTTTGGGACAAATTAATAACTACATTCCACGATTCTGGTTTAACTCGAAAGGTTAGTTTAATCCGTTCACTTATAACTACAAACCTTGAAAATTGTGAATCTATAGAAGAATATGTTAATAAAATAATGTCAACCGCACAAAAACTAAATGGCATTAAATTCGAAATTTCCGATGAATGGTTGGGAACGTTTCTTTTGGCCGGTTTACCAGAAGATTATAAACCGATGATAATGGCTATAGAAAGTTCAGGTATAAAATTAACTGCTGATTCTGTCAAAACAAAACTTCTACAAGAAATTAAATCAGCAAAATCTAACAATTCAGTTGCACTGTATAATAAAACACAACATAAAAAGTTTTCTAATAATCATAAGATTCCGAGATGTTTTAATTGTAATGGTTTTGGTCATATTTCTAAGAATTGTGTCAAGAAAAAAAAAAATCATTCAAATAATAACGACAAGAAAACTCTTTTATCAAGCTTTTCTACAAATAAAAACTCTGAAATGAATACTTGGTACGTGGATTCTGGTGCGTCAGCGCATATGTCTTATTTACCTATGGAAAATTTAAGTGTATCTTCTGTAAATGATATAACAGTTGCAAATAATCAAAAAGTTGCAGTCCAAGGTATTGGTAATTGTGAAATCAAAATAAACAATGAAGCTGTCGATGTTAAAAATGTATTATATGTTCCTGATTTGTCAACAAATCTCCTCTCTGTTAGCCAAACAGTCAAACAAGGACATTCTGTGGTTTTTAATGAAAATGGTTGTCAAATTATTAACAAGTTGGGCTCCGTGATTGCGACAGCAAGTTTAATCGACAACATTTATAAATTAAATTGTTCTCCAAAATCTGGTATGTCCTTTACTGCTAAATCAAATAATTTAGATTTATGGCACCGTAGGTTAGGACACCTCAATTATGGATATTTAAAAAAACTAAAATGCATCAAAAATATCACAAATAGTCAAAATTCAACAGACAAATGTATAGTTTGTATTAAAGGTAAACAGTCTGTACAACCTTTTAAAAATACTGGAAGCCGAGCGACGAAACTTCTAGAAATTATTCATTCCGACGTCTGTGGAAACTTCATCACTAGGTAATGCTAGATATTTTCTTACATTCATAGACGATTTCTCTCATAAAGTGTTTGTGTACATTTTAAAATCAAAAAATGAAGTAGAAGAAAATTTTAAAAAATTTAAAGCTTATGCAGAACGTTTTACCGGACACAATATAAAAATTTTGCGTACGGATAGTGGTGGCGAATTTTGTTCAAATTCTTTAAGACAATTTTTAGAAAATTCTGGTATACAACATCAACTTACTGTTCCACATACTCCGCAGCAAAACGGGCTTGCTGAACGTATGAACCGAACGATAATCGAAAAAGTTAGATGCTTATTGTTAGACTCAGGATTAGGAAAAGAATTTTGGGCTGAAACGGTAGCGACATCAGCTTATTTAATTAATAGGTCACCAACAAAATGTTCCGGAAGAAATATGGTATAATAAAAAAATTAGCTTAGAAAATCTGAAAATTTTCGGTTGTAAAGCGATTATGCACATTCCAATACAATGTCGTAAAAAATTAGACGCTAAGTCTAGAGAATGTATTTTTGTAGGATACAGTTCCGACTCTAAAGGATACCGCTTATTCGATCCTATTACTAAAAATATTCACATAGCTCGAGATGTAGTTTTTCTCGAAGAAGATGCTCTCATATCTTATTCTCAGGATGAAAACTTGGTAAGTCTGGATTTAGTGGGAGATTTAGCTCCGCGTTTCGAAGAAGATAATGAATTAGCTCCGTGTTTCGAAGAAAATAATGAAACAGCTCCGCGTTTCGCAGAAAATAATGAACTAGCTCCGCGAATTGACGAAAATGCACTTGAAGTGGGAGAAGTAGAAAATATTTCTTTAGAATCTGACACGTCAAGCACATTTTCAGAAAATAACTCCAGTGATTCTGATTTTGTAGCTCCGAAGGTTCAAATAGTAGGTAACGAGCGACGATCTGAAAGAACAAGAAAATCTATTCAGATGCCGGATTTTCATTTATATGCGACTAAATCAAACAATAATTTTGATCCGATTACTGTCGATGACGCTCTAAACAGGCATGATGCTAAATCTTGGGAAAAAGCCATGAAAGCCGAATATGACTCGCTTATAACAAACCATACATGGGATCTAGTTGACACTCCGAAAAATGCAAATATAATTAAATCTAAATGGGTTTTTAAAACTAAAACGTCAGCTAATGACGAAGTTCAATATAAAGCTCGCTTAGTTGCTAAAGGCTGTTCGCAAAAGCCAGGCATTGACTATGATGAAACTTACTCACCCGTAGTTCGATATAGTTCTATTCGATATCTTTTAGCCTTATCCGTTAAATATGATCTGAATATTGATCAAATGGATGCCGTAAGCGCCTTTTTACAAGGAGACTTAACGGAAGAAATCTATATGACTCAGCCAGAAAAATTGAGTGTAGGTAACAAAGTATGTCGTCTCCGCAAAACTATTTACGGATTAAAACAAGCAAGTAGAGAATGGAATAAAAAATTACATTCTAATTTATTGAAGATAGGTTTAATGAATAGTAAAACTGATCCGTGTATATATTTTAAGATCTCTGAACAAAAAATGACATTTATAGCTGTATATGTCGATGATTTGCTTATATTTTCGAATGATGAAGCTTTTAAAAACAAATTGAAAAATGAACTCAATAATAAATTTAAAATGAAGGATATTGGAGAAGCGAAATTTTGTTTAGGATTTGAAATTAAAAAAACGAAAGGAATACTGTCTATTAATCAGTCGAAATACATTAAAAATATTCTAAACAGGTTTAACATGTCTCAGTGTAACCCCGTTAGTACTCCTTTAGATCCGAATCAAAAATTATCTTTAGATATGTGCCCTAAAAATTCTGTAGAATTACGTGAAATGGAAAACGTTCCATATCAGCAGGCTGTAGGTAGTTTACTTTATGCAGCGCATAGTACTCGACCCGACATAGCTTTCGCTGTAAGTACAGTTTCGAGATTTAACAACAATCCAGGAAAACCCCACTGGAATGCGGTTAAACGCATATTTAGATATTTGAAAGGTACTTCCGAATTTGAGCTTGAATTTACTAAAGATTCAACTAATGGAATTGTAGGATTCTGCGATGCAGATTGGGCAGGCGATATAGATAGTAGACGATCCGTGACTGGATACGTTTTTAAGTTTCAAGGTGCTCCGATTACCTGGTGTACCAAGAAACAAGCCACTGTGGCTTTATCCACAGCCGAGGCAGAATACATGGCCTTATCTATGGCTACGCAAGATGCAATGTGGTTGCGCAATCTCAATAATGAGTTTAAAATTGAAAAATCGTGCTCCACCACAATTTATTGTGATAATAAAAGTGCTATTGATCTGGCAAATACTAATATTCACCATGCACGATCGAAACATATTGATATACGACATCATTACGTACGTGAGAAAATTGTGTCAGGTGATATCGTTCTTAAATCAGTGAGTACAGATAATATGATAGCTGATGTTTTGACTAAAGGATTAGTCAGTAAAAAACACTTTAATTGCATAAGTGCGATGGGCTTAAAAATGACAGATAATTAAATTTATAGTGGGAGTGTTGGAAATAATAAATTTAATAGTGATTATTCTCACTTAGTGTTATGTCAAATAGTTTTATATACTTATATAGATGGCATAACTAAATATATTATTAATTGCGCGTTCTTGTGTAAGAACGCATTATTATATTGTATTGAACAAAGTGTTGACTGTTCAATGTGTGATTTTGTAATTAAATGTAATTAATTAAAAGTTATATACATCTTAATTGTCTACTAATTGTGTTGCCGTTAGACCAACCACTAATAACTTCCATCAATATCCGTTAGTTTTTACCATGTAATTTTAATTGTGATAAAAATTATAATTTTCCAGGTAAAAATATTCGGTTTTCAGACTTTTCTGGATGGCTTCTGCCTAACAACTATCTTCCTTCAAAATATAAACTTCCTAGGGCAACTAGCAGGATCCTCGAATATTGATGATGAGTGAGTAAGTTAGTGAGTCAGTCCCCAAAATGTCAATTTTTAGGTTTAAACTTCATGGAAACTATTACAGCTTTAATGTTGAAATTTAGTACGTATCGTCAGATGGTGGCCCTCACGCTACGTTTTATAGCGTAAGCTACGTTTAATTTAAGCATCATAGTTTTTTTGGTTAGTGAGATACAGAGGCTTAAAAATCTTCTCTAATCCTTTCTGTAAAACATAGTAATGTAAGCGTCTATTCTTACATTTTTTCTGACGCACTACCGTGCGATGTGAAAACAAACTTACGTATAGAGGCAGTGTGTAGTTTTGCTTGTAATCATTATTAATGCCAAGGCTTATGTAAAATATATTTGATATATAGGTATACTAAGGGCTTATTCCGTAATGGTAACATCAATAAGTTTTAAGTTGGCATTACTAAAAAAGGTAGAGATGAATGGTTCTGTGTTCCACCATCATAAACATCATCAAAAGTCGTATGACGTATGCTATTGTAATGATAGAGGAATCATTTTTATTATTTATTTATAAATTATACTTAGTTAATCTTATCTAGAGCACGGTAGTGCGCAAGGTCGAGTCTGTTATTAAACAAAATAAAATATAATTTTTTGTTTTTATTCAATTTTATTTAATTTTTTGTTTCTCAGTCATTGCATGATTCTTACAGCAGAAGATTTATGATTGATGATGTTTATGATGGTGGAACACAGCTCCATCCATCCCTACCCCTCCTTTTTAAGTGATGCCAACTTAGAATTTATTGATGTTACCATTACGGAATAAGCCCTATAATTAGTGTACATAAATGAAATCAACTTTTGTGGCCAAGTGTAGGTACATTTATCTTATTTTTACATATTCTATAATCTTCTATGGCTCTTTATAATCTATCCTTCAAATTCTTACTTTCGCCTTCCAAAATTGAAGATGATCTTATGTATCTAAGTATAATTTTTATGTATATTTTTAAGTATATTTTTTTTAACATGCAAGATTTTGTTTATTAAGAAAATAAAATTGGTACTTGACAAACGATTATATAATTATTCTTCATGTTTTAATTAATGTCAATAAAACCAGTTTTTATTCAATTTATTTTATAAATTATGTACTTATTATACTAGTCCCAGAGCTGGCGAGGAGCTTGTGTGTGTATTTTAGGCACTTTGAAATCATAAAAAAGTACAATTTCACTTTTCATCGATACAATTTTTTATTTCCGCATTTACAGAATCTAGAAATAAAAATCCCAGACGGAATAAAAAATCCCAGAATTTTAGACGGTTTTGACATCCAAACATGCCCAAAAAATAAAACAAAATATATGAAAAAGTCTGTCTACAACCCATTAATCTTTAAAATGTACAACGATTTGAAATTTTAAAGTTATTTGAGTCTCAAATAATACGAATGTGTCATTCGTATACATGTGGAAGTAACCATATCCCACCCTGAACAAGAAAAGTTAGGGACTGTTTATAAATCACGTACCACTATTTTGGCCAAACTTTAACACACTATCTCCCTCCTCCATATAGACCGAACCTTTTTCTTCAAACACGCCCCCACCCCTCGGTCCTCAAATAATCATGTAACGCAGTTTTTTGTTGATTTTTTCAAATAAAAAATTATGTTCTAAAAATGAAACGAAATACGTATACCTTTCCTCGTTAACGTTATGAAAATGCATTTTTATCAGTTTTAAATACTTTTCAGAGATCTTGATTTATGTTTAGAATCAATCCCACATTATTTTGAGTAAATAAAATATGGATTTCTTCGAAATACAAAGGTCAAATGAAGTTTTTTCAAGGTATAGAGGGAAAATGTGCTGTGAATATCTTGCAGGGCATGCAGGGAAATATTAATATTGAACGAGGATTTTTTTCGAATTATATTATATTTACTGTATTTACTGTTTATTAACACCCATTAATACTGGGCAGTGAAAGTTTTATGTAAATAATTCATTACAAATAACAATGTCAGTAACTTACTAAATTTTTTATAATTTGAATAACCTTTTTTTATGTTTTATGAGCTGATTGCTGACTTTTAGAACTCTTATTTAAAATTTGTGTTTCATTATAAATACGAGTTTAACTTTAAAATCACAAATATATGAATATCACACACAAATAATTCCTCGACTATTTAAACGTATTTTCCGTAAAAATAGTTGGATGTGTATATTAAATTAACCAATTCGTACATTTTAGCGAATTTCGAAACCTTGTATACATGAAAAATTCCGCAAAAAATTTGGCAGTTATTCAGGAGGTTGAATGAATTTCAGAAGTAGTAGTATATTCTAATTCCTTCAAAAATGGTTCAATTTTTTATAGGGCTTGTAAAATCGAAAGAAAATATGGGCAGAATGTTTAGGTACATTCTGATGCTGTTTTAATTAACAATACGCGTAATGGTTACAATCATATTTTCGAAGCTTAAACATCAATTTGTCCAAAAACTGTTTAATCTTTTCTAGGGTTCGAACAATCTATGGAAAATACTGACTGAAGGTTAAGGTGAAAATAAGGTTCCTATCTAAAACCAAATTGCTGTGCACACGATAAAACAAAAGTATATTTTGATGTTTCCAATCACGTTTTATTGGCGTTCTAAATAATCCTAAGGCCCTAAATAACTCAAAGGCCCTCAAGTTCTGTGTACCCAACGGCCCCTGCATGTTCAAAGACGGTCTCGTTTTGGAGTTCTAAAAGCAATCGACAATCAGCTCATAAATCATAAAAATTCGATTATTATATAATTTTGAGGTCTCAAAAATACCAACAATGTTATTTAGCTTTAACGACAAATTTGTTAAATAAATCAAATAATCGAACTAAACAATCCTAATTGTTCGCTCAAATGATGGTTTTTTTAAGGATGCATTTACTTGGACAACATCAGACGAGAGTGCGTTATATTTTTCAAACAACAAATTTCCAGTTCATCCAAAATTTATAGACATACTAACGACAAATACATTTACTATAAAAAATTTTCACTTGACAATATAACTCGGCAATAGGCTTAAAGAAGTTACTAAGGAGTACATACCTACTAAATTTGTATGAAGTTGTATAATGTATGTTTTGGGTGAAAGTTTTTAGGAAATTTGAATTATTAATCAATAATAATATAAGAATCAGAACCGTAAAACACTGTTTTCGAGGTTGTTGGTCGCACTTTGTAGATTTTATGACTAAAAATTTATTTTTTTACAGTTTATGGGCAACGAAATCCTTCCTTTTCACAACAACAAAACAATAGACAACAACAATTTTCACAATCTAGCGAACCAACTCAAAAACCAATATTAAAATCGAGTTCATCGTGTCCAGAACCATATGGGCGCTTCCCCACATCACAATGCGACGCATATATTGAATGTATTGATGGTGAAGCTGAAGAAAAGTTATGCCCAGAAGGTCTACTATTCAATGCAGCCGTTGGAATACATGCTTTTCCTTGCCAATATCCCATTGATGTCGACTGCCAAGGCAGAACTACATTACGTAAGTTTGATTTATGTTACAATTTAATCGAAATTTTTGAGAAATATCTTTAGCCGTAACAGGAGCAAATGAAGACCTGGTATGATAAGATTATTCCTTAACATTGTGTCTAATGTTTCAAATTTACTAGCGAGATTAACCAATCGTTTATTATAGAACCTGCACAACCTACTGAAGACTGTCCCCATCAATATGGATACTACAAAATTGGTGACTCAAAAAGTTGTGGACAATTTAAAAATTGTGTTGATGGCCGAGCATTTGTATTTGACTGCCCTGAAGGTCTTGCTTTCGATGAATCTAAATACCGTTGCGATTGGGCTGATCAAGTAGCTGATTGCGATGCTGAAGGTGAAGAAAATATAAACTAATAGCATCTTAAATAAGGTCACAAAAAATATAATTTATGTGAATTTATCCTCTTTTAGCGTACTTGGGTTTCACTTGTCCACCAGAACCTGATGCACGAAGTGGTTTGGGATTTAGTGAATATCGTTTCTTTAGAAGTCCTGCAGATTGTTCCAAATATTTTGTCTGCGTTGAAGGGCGTCCACGAGCATATAGCTGCGGAGAAGACCGTGCATTTAATGAATTAATAAATGCTTGTGATGGTATTGAAAATGTGACATCATGTTCGTTGGAACCAAGTGTGGTAGCTTATCAAAAATCAAACGATGTTAAACCAGTAAACTTAAATCAACAACAAAGTTATCAATCTCAGCGGCAACAGTCAAGTTTTCAAACACAAAGACGAGGTTAAAAGAGTTTAGTTTTATTTAAACTTTTATCATATTAAAATCGTATTCGAAAAACAGGATAAGATCCCCTAGACTTTGTTTACTCCAACATATCATTCGAATAACATTTATTTTAGTCTAAGCAATAGGGTTCAAAAACAGACATTATCTGCAAGTTTCTATCGGAGTTTTTCTCCAACAGAAAGTCACAAAAACGATGCTATGATAGATTATAACTGCGTTTTATAAATAAAAAGAAGCCACTTTTAAATTTACCCAAAAGAGCCAAAACTTGTGTTAACCGGCACTAATCATTATTATTCTATGTATCGTATCGAGTCTCAATTTGTAGAAATTAATTGTTTAAGGATTGTGAAATAAAATTTCATTTTAAATTCTTTTTTGCGTTTTTCTACTGTTATAGTTTCTATTTTCAATTAAACAAAAATGACATGTTTCGCGTTATTCACGCATTCTCAAACTGGAATCAGTTTGAAAAAAACGCAAAAAAGAATTGAAAAAATCCTTAATAATCATTATACTTTTTGAATTTTTAGAATAAATAAAGTAATTTTGACTTTCTTCCTATGTACGAACATAGAAGTCAAGTCAAAATCCTAAAAAAAATATATTGAACCAATTTTATAAATAATTTTCTGCAGTCTTGTAGATTAAAAAAAAAAAAACTGTGAAAAACAGTATTTTTTTTAAATTTTTACAGAAGGACGTTTCCGGTATAAATTCGTTGTGAAAAATGTTGGGTTCATGTTCGGAACCCCGTAAAATATAGAACAACTCAAAAATCTTTAACTTTACAGGTAACCCTCTTGCTTAAACTTTTCTAGTATGCTGAGAAATTTTTTTTATAAGATCCAGATTTACATCAGATGTGAAAATAAATTTATTTTTGTACTTTTAAGACATTAAATTTTTGTTATTTTATATTCTATGTTTTGTTATTGCGTTCTGTTTGTTTGTTTTGTTTACTAATTTTTTTCTTGTCAAAAATACAATCTTAAAATCATTCTCGGAAATAATCCCCCTCCCCAATTACTCCTTTTTCAGCGGAAATAATTCATTATGAGTGATAACTCAAATGCAATTTTATTAGCGAATTTCCTCCAAAGGAAATGCAGCTATTGTTTTTTGAACCGATGTTCGAATTTCGTAAAAATTTCTTCAAATTTCCATCGAACCTACCTTAATAGATGTTAAAAATGACAGAATGACATCGTTACAATTTTTATATATGTATATATATGGACTCTCTAGCGGCCACAGTTTTAATCTGATTGGAATGGAATTTGGTATTTGAGGCGCTTTTGGTATTTGAAAGTCAAGTTCGTTAATGAGTAAAATAGGACAAGGTGATCTTAGAGGAAGGGGGAACACAAAACTTGGCATCTCTTTTAATATTCAAAAAATTGATAAAAGCAACTAATTACAACTAACCTTAAAAATGAAAAAATAAACTAATCTATTAAACTAAAAAATAAAAATGTAAAAAATTAAACTAAACGATTAATAATATTTAAAAAAATGTAAATAGATTTTAAAAAAAAACAATAAAAATTCTGAATATACAAATTTATAACCCTACAAAATGTTTGGATTCAATTAACATAATATCAATGCAAGTTAGTAATATTATATTTTCGTATAAATTAAATGAATACATTATCTATGAGCGTGACCAACATAAAAATATTTGATAGTTTTTTCATAAACGCCAATTTAAATAATGCCAGACTCTATTTTATGTGAGTACTCGCTTTTAAAACATAGCGCCTTTCAAAGGTACTATCGATAAGAGGTACTATGATAGCGCCAACATAAAAGGTACTATTATAACGCATGTCAGAACTAAGCCTCCTCTGATATACGGCTGAGAAACATTTTTCTAAACGATGCAATAAACTGTTAAACTGAGTTTTAAAAGGAACAAAATGTATCGCTTAATACATTTACGATCGTATTACGTCTAATACGGTTTATGTCGACCCGTAAGATTACAATTAATTGATAAGATTAAAATAAATTTTTTTAAGGTCGTAAAAATTTGTATTTTTGTTTTTCTTGAATAGAGATCAGATACGTTAATAAAGGTCAATATTAAAGTTACTTTTTAGTTAATTTTGAATAAAAGAAGTGCCTTACAAAATTTTTGCAGGACCAATAATTCTCGATATTTACAATTGTGACCAAGTCAATATTGACACCCGGAGCGGCCTTCGGCCTTGGCTCCGTGTCCTTGACATAATGCATAAAACTACACTTTTCTAGCATGAATAGATGTGAAAAAGCGTAATTTTTGTTTTATTCCCATTTTCGCGGGGGGTCGACTGAGAAAACTAAAGTTTTCCGAATTTTTCCGCCAGTTTGGAGTTATTTCGCGTCGAATGCAAAAAACCGCATCCTTCAACTATGTCTAGAAGTGGGTTAGAATCATTTTTGAAAATATGTTTTAGCGACTAGTACTTCCTCTGCGAATTTGCTATTCTTTGAGTCACCTCCAGGTCAGACTTTCCAAAGCTCACCATTTGATCTAAATACTTAATTTCAAACACCCTTTCTATTGGAATGTTGTTCAATAACACGGAATAGTTATCTTCGTTTGCGTTTGACATGATCTTTGTCAGATACTGACAAAATCAGATACTAAGTATCAGATACTGATACTTTGTGTTAGATACTGACCGGGTTTAACATTAGTTGTTTTTAATGTTCTCTGAGAAAAGAACTGTATCATCCGCAAAACGCAAGTGCGAAAGCTTTTTACCATCCAATAGAATACCGACGGTTTCGAGATGCAGGATGATAAAGTCAATAAAAAACTTTTTTTTCAAATTATTCACAAACTATTTGGCTGATTTCGATTACACTTTGCATGTTTTTAGTAAGAAATAAATGGCTTACTGTGGTATAATTAGTTTTAAGTTACTTATTCCAGGGGCGGAGTTGGTGCATCCCAAGTAAATATTTTAAAGAAAAATGTGAGTACGCCACTGTTTTTTCTGTTTCATATTATTTTTAGATTGAGTAATTAAAAATACAATTTTTTTCTTTCTTGCAATTACTTTTTATTTATTATTTCATTTTTGAATAAAATTAAATTTGCTTTTCAGGGAAAATTTATTTTTTTCTCGAAAGGAGAGAAAATTATTTAAAAATATTTTCTTTAAAAATATTTAATAAGAATGCCCCAGCACCGCCCCTGAAATTATTAAATTATATTTAATTACAACAAATTAAGCCATTTATTTCTTACTAAAAACATGCCAAGTGTAATCGAAATCAGTCAAGTAATTTTTAAATAATTTGGAAAAAAATGTTTTTTTTATTAACTTTGAAACCTGCATCTCGATAAACAAGCTTGAAAGCATCCATGTTCATATGAACTTTTCTTCTTATATTTGGGAGATATGTCTATCGCCTATTTAATTTTCCGGGTTAAAAAAAAAAGTAGCTTTATACTCATTGTTGCCAGTAAAGTTTCAACAAGACCCCGATGAGTGATCCAAAATAGCCAATGCAGGAAGAAAGTTTCTTTACAAAATGTTTATACATTTGCAGAAATCTAGCGTGATACAGGGTCATTCTGTACATACATTGCCAATTCACTAAACTTCTATCTGCGCAGACTGGCTATCACTACAAAATATAGTTTATTTTGGCGCGATAACACGCGTATTTCTGTAAATGTATAAAACATTTGTAAATACACTTTCTTCCGGCATTGGCTGTTTTTGGACTACTCGGACGCTGCTTATCGGTGGGTCTAGGGGAAACCTACTAAAACCTACAAACCTACTAGAGGAAACCTACTGGCCATAATGAGTATAAAACTACTTTCTTTCTTAAGATATTTTGCTCAAAAATACATATTGTTTCTAAACAACACTATGAAGACATCTCAACAACGATTATCAACTTTGATAAAGACATGCGCTAAATAAAAAGTATATATATATATAAATATATATATATATATATATATATATATATATATATATATATATATATATATATATATACCAATCCAAAACTAATAAAACGTTATTTTAAATTAACCCAATTAAAAATTTCATTCCTAATACACTTGATCATATTTCACACTTAATTTCAGAAATAAATTTTGTTCCAAACATCAATTAGTAAACGCTCTGTACTGATATTGGGCATAGAAAAATAATTAGATAAACTATTGACTATGTTAACCGTCAAAAAAATTCATAAAAACACAAATTATTTTTAAACACAATGGAATAAATGTAAGAATTACACAACTGTTTATTGTGAAAAAAGTGAAAACTTTCGAAAGAAAATACTTTTTTTTATTGGTAATGACTATAATACTCAACTATAATAAATAATACAATTTATTTAAAAATTATAATTTAATACAATTTACATTAAAATATTTCCTTGCATTGATAAATTTATTTTTAACTTAGCCACTGATAAAACATTAATAAGTAGGCCTGGTAACAGTAGACGGAAGCCATCGAGGCCCCTTATATACAACACCAACGATCAGGGGGCCATAGCGACCGTGCGCAACATACTGTGAGCACTCGACAAACGTGTAAATTACATACTACTATAGTACTCCAGTCATATTGATTGATAGCGGGCGCAGCCCTATTTAAAAAAAATTCACTATTAAAAAAAGAAATATTTATTGAAAGAAAAACAAAGAAATTTTTATTAAAATGACAGCTAAAGGTGAATATAAATTATGTGGTGACAATTATGCAACAATTTGTCGATTATGTCTTGAAAGAAATGGATATATGCTCGCCATTTTCAATTCAGAAGAATTATCAAATCCCGATTTATCAATTATGGACGATACCGAAAAAAACTATTACAGTAAATTTTATATTTATCATAAAATTTTTGAATTTTTACAACTACAGGTTAGTTGAATAAACAATTTTTCTCATTTTTTACTAAATAATGTCACTAAACTAAGTTATTCACATTTCATTATCATATATTAATATTTTATTAATGATGTTAATTATTAATTAATTAATTTGCAACACTTTCTGTTTCAAGAAAAGTATTACTTGCTGAAAGACAGAATAACATTTTTGTCATTTCTCTATTTTTAAAATGTTGCATCCAAAGAGTATAAGATAGAGGGGAAGGTCGCGTATACTGTTACGAGGGCCATCTGATGTTTATGATGCAGTACTAAAGTACTGTCATGGCGGTTTAAAGTAATGCGTCATACTGAAAATACTACAGTAGCTTGTAACGGTCAACAACACTTCATTCTTATTTTAATAAAAAAATTTCTTTAAAATTAATTAAAAAAAATATGGTTCGGTGCAATGTGAAAGGATGTCTAAGAAAACGAAGAAAAGATAAAGAGCATTCTTTTTTTTTATGGCCAAAGAATAAACAAATGTAAGTATTATAGACCTTAAATTTATAGCGTCTCAAAAGTAAGTAATTGATTATCGATCAGTTTTTTTTACTTGTAAACATTTATATTCTGTAAATTTAATTTTGTTAAATTGTTTTATTTAAATTTGATTCCATAATTTTAATAATTTTGTTCGATAAAATTAGTGCTTTGAATTGATTTATAAATTTAATTTTGTAGACGCCAAAAATGGAAGGACTTTTGTCAGTATATAGGGTCTTCAAACAGTTTACGAATTTGTAACGATCATTTTGAAAAACGTTTCATCAAGAAAAGTACACCACCTAAACGACTATTGGTCCGGGATGCTGTTCCTACTTTACTACCGCCTGATAGTATTTTGAAAATGCCCAAGAATATGCCAAAACCTCCTTTGCCAAATTCGACTGAATCTCCTTTGAGAAATTCATTTGTAAACATCAACAATGACGAAGTAATATTTGAACGTCCAGCGTTGAAAGGTATTTTTTTTAAAATAATTTTAAAGACAACTGAGGATTGTTGCAGTAGTATAATATAAAAATATCACTAATATAATGTTATTACAGATGAATGCTCGCATAATGACAGAGGCATTAATTTTGAAGTACGTAAGGCTACTGATAATGAACCAGCTATAATTAATATTCAAACAAATAGCTTTGTGAAAATTTCATTAAGAGGTAAGAAGTGCTACTGCTTGCATAAGCTATGACTTCAAAGCAGACAAAAAAAACCAATTAATTGTATTTAATACTAGTTCACAATTTTTTGCGTTTGTGTCGAGTAAAAGAAGCTGGTGAGACGATAGAAAATGAAATAAATCCAAAAATGAGGAGATTAAATGTAGAAAATATAATTCAAAAAAAATTCAGTGATGTTCAATTGAGAGATAACTTTTTGAAAATTATGACTATTGTAACAAGTTGCCTTACAATTTTTCCAAAGTTTTATTATTTTAATACCAAAGAAAATGTGATATTTTGTTGTTAATAATTGTAAATAATTAATAATTAAAGTAACTATTGTTCAAAACATTTCCGAATCTAAATTGGAAATACTATTTTGAAGAATTTCTGTTACTATTGTTTCAAAAATTTCAAAATCTAAACTGTAAATATCATTTTTAGAATTTTTGTTACTATTGTTTCAAAAATGTCTGAATCCAAATTGTAAATATTTTTGTAGAATTTCCGTTTAATTATCTTATATGAAATTAAATACAAATTTGAAATTATTACTAAAAAGTGAAGAATAATTTGAACATTTCAAATTAACATTTTCTTTTCTTAGAGATGATAAAATAGGAAAATTGTAAATAACTTAACATTATTCGCATAGCATTGTAATCAATCCCCGAATACGTTATGATAGACATTCCAAATTGACCATAGCAACAGTGAACAGTATACAATGATTGCAATTTATTCTAGCTTAATATGCATAAATACCAGTGTAAAATTTGATAAAAACTTCAAAATAAAACTCGACGAAATTTACAATTAAAAATTTTTGATTGTAAAACCAATCCTTATCCTACTAAGTTTAATTTTTTTCTGTCACCACTTTTTCTACTAATCACAAACACAATAAGTTCATAAATGTTACAAAATACCTTCTATTACTTCATTACTATTTTTTTTCTTTTTTTTTTTCATTTTAAGACGAACCACAAACTGATAAATCAACGGGACCACGAAATCCAGACGCACTAATACAATTGATGGATAGTGAAGAACCTACTTTCAAAGCATCAGAAATGCTGTCAAACACTGTGGAGACAGCCTTACAAAATGACAGTGATATGCCCATATCGCTTACTAATTCTGAAGAACCAATATCTAATGCAGGATTAGAAGTGTTGCCATTTAATAACTGCGTGGGAACGTTTAACTTGAATATTTCGCCTGAGACTCCTGCGCAATGTAGTACACCTAAAAAGAATAATGAGTTTATACGAAAGCTTAAACTTTTTTCAAACAAACCGCTGTGTCAAGTTAATGGATCACCTAAGAATACAATATATTCTAAAGTAAAAAAAATTCAAATGTTAACACCTAAATCTTTAAGGCTGTACAAAGGAGCTAAAACAATAGGTCGCTTGCGAAGCCAAATTAACAGAATGGGAAAAAAATTTTCTGTAAAAAAAAAAATGAAGCAAGACGTTGAATCAATAATAAATGCGTCGTCAAACTACTTGGGTAAAAAAGCTTTAGTATTATTCGCAACTCAATTACGCTTATCTGCGACGAACAAATATGCAAAACGTTACAGTAATGAAGTGAAAGATATTGCATTGTCTATAAAATATCACTCTCCCAGAACTTATAAGCTTTTAGCGAAATTTCTACATATACCAACTATAAGGACTTTGAATGAATACCAAAAAGATTTTCCTACCACTCCAGGTTTAAATTTTGCGGTTTTAAATCAACTGAAAGATTCGTTTGCCAAAAGCATTCCTGAAGATCGTCTTGTTAGTGTTTTATTCGACGAAATAAGTTTAGCCACTGAAGTTCACTACGATGCAGCTAAAGACATGTTCCACGGTTATGCTGATGATGGGGAAGAACGTAAGAATGAAATAGCGCATTGTGCATTAGTAGCAATGATAACTTGGATTAATAAACCAATGAAGCAAACAATTGGATACTGGTTTTTAGGCAAAAAAGGCAATTCATCGAAAACTCACAAAATAATGGTTAATACTATTAAATGCTTAAATGATACGGGTCTTATCGTCAAATGCTTAATTTGTGATCAAGGAACCAGAAATACTGGGCTGATAAAGAAGTACAAAATAACGAAAGATAAACCTTTCTTCGAGTTTGAAGTTGGTGACGAAAAACGCAAAATTTATATAATTTTTGATCCTCCTCATTTAATTAAATCTTTTCGCAACAATCTATTCAACAAAAGATTCAAATACCGAGGTGGATACGTAGATTGGAAGCTTATTTACAAAGTTTATTTGTTGAGTAACCAAATGAACATTAATTTTATTCCAAAAATCAATGACCGTCATTTTGGAATGCAACAAAATGCAGCAAAAATGACTGTTTCACTGGCTACTCAAATTTTTTCCAACTCTATGTATTTAGCTTATCAAGCTTACAGGATGATAAAACCAAACGAATTTCCCGACAATGATACAACGGCAGAGTTTTTATTGGACATGGATAAATTATTTGATTCTCTTAACTCAAATCTTCTTCAACCAACAGTAAATTCAAAATTAAATTTTGCTATAACCGAGACATCTGGACACATTGAATTTTTAAATGAAATGCTGCTACAATTTGCTAATAGTAAATTTGAAAAAGGAAATGATAAACAAAAGGCTATTCCACCGTGCATCACAGGAATGATCCTAACTATTAACAGTGTCTTAAAATTATCTGAAGAACTGAGAAAAGAGTATAATATGCCAGCATTGAAAACTAGGCGTCTGAATCAAGACCCTCTTGAAAATTTATTTGCCGTTATTCGTCAACAAAATGGATGTTCAGTTAATCCTTCGACTAGATCATTTGAAACAGCTATTAAACAAAATTATATCACGCAATTAACGAAAGTTACAGAATCGGCTAACTGTCAAGATGACGAAAACATGATTTTTGCAAAATTGAGCAAGCTTAGTGCTGCAATCGCCAAGCCACAAAAAACTCAACAATCCTTACGAGAAGTTTTAATAGAAGCTTCAAATCCAGTCAAACAACTGGAGAAAGATATGTCACTGACAGAAACAGCTTCATTTACCCATGAAAATGCAATTTATTATATTTGTGGGTATTTAACCCGCAAATTTTTAAAGATTCACAAAAACTGTCAAAAATGTGTAGATTTTCTAATACTACCTAAATCGGATAATAATTATCAAGAATACAAACTATTTACAATCATGAAAGATTATGCTGATAAGAATGGGCTTCAATATTCTACGGAAATGGTATTTACAGCTGTTCAAAAATGGAATACCAAGTTTGAGGAAATTATCCGTAGTTGTATTCACGAAAAAAATGTATCGGCTCTTCTATACTCAAAACTGAATTCAGAATTACCAGCGTTTCAATTATGTTCCTTGGATGCTACAACATTATTTTTGAATATATTTATAAAAACTAGATGCTTCTGGGAAGCGCGATTCATCAGACGTGACCTCAAAAAGACTGATACCGTAACTTCTAAAAAAATCAACAAAAGGAAAATGTCTAAATTTGCAAAATCTGCTGCTGAAGAAATACCAATAAAAAAATCAAAGCAAAGCGACGACCAAAAAGGAGAAATAGAGGATAGCGTGCTATTAAAAAATACAATATCACTATTGTTAAAATAACAGTTTACCATTTTAGAATTGTCATTAATCAATTTTTTATTACTATGTATTTGCAGATTATTATGACTTACTAATAAATTTCAATAATTCTTAATTATTTCGTTATAAATTATTTTTTTCACATTTTATCTTTAAAAATTAAATTTGAACTGAACTGAATATCCCGCGCGTTTTATGTTTTTACGATGCATCACATTCACTAGAGGCGCTGAAACTCGTGTACGCTTTTTAACATTACAACTAATAGGAGCCTTCCCCTCTATCTTATACTCTTTGGTTGCATCTTTACTCGAACGAAACACGATCGGTCGAGACATCTATTAATAATATACTTTATTAAAATAGTTTAAATTTATCAGCTGTACATTCTTTATATTAAATTCTTAATATTGTTATAAATATTTCTCTTTATTATTTAATATTTCTCAGAAAAATTAATCGCTGATTGAAACAATTGTTTTAAATTTCTTAGTATTTTTTAAGTTAATTTACTAAAATATTTAGAATATATATGTTCTAATGGATTAATGTAAATTTAAACATAAAATATCGTTGATAATTTGAAAACTTTTGCGCTTGTTACAAATTTTCAGGCACAACCATGGGAAATATTAAAAATGCGTTAAAAATTTCCAGAAGTTAAAATTTTTTAGCGTAAAATTGTAGTTTAGCGGCTTTGAGAATTTCAGAACTACAAAAAAGGGCTAGCCTCTGGATCAATAAAAACCGGGGAGTGTGCGTCATGTCCAATTGCTTATTTATAAAAAAAAAGGTGAAAAACTGTGCAAAAAAGGTCGATATTTATTCATTATATTATTTTTATAGTATGATCAATGACTATTCCAACCGAGAACTACAATCTTTCACTTCATCGGTCATATCCCGAGGGCCCGAGTTGGTCGGTTTAGCGTGTTTTCGATCCTCTGCACTAAATGGCGTTCTATATATTTCAGATATTGTGGCATAAAACTATATAAAACTATTCGATTGAAATAGTTACCTAATTTAATTTCAATAGTTGTTGCTACAATATCTGAAATATATAGAACGCATTTTAGTGCAGGGTGGGGGGAGGCAAAAACACGCTAACCCGACCAACTTGAGGTATGGCCGATGAAGTGAAAAATTGCAGTACTCGGCTGGAAGAGTCATCGACCATAATATCGTAATATAAAAAATAATATGATAATAACGACCTTTTTTAAAATAAATAATAGAAAATGTCGCTTCCCCCAGGCTTTTATAGATCCAGAGGCCCAAATATACCCCTTTTTCGAATCAAAAATTTTTTTTTTGCAAAAGCCGCTAAACTGTAATTCTAGAATAATAAACTTAAATCACGAAAATAAATATGGTCTATAATATCCACTATGAACAACTTAAATTGTCGAAACTTCGAATCTATAACAAAAACTTGAAAACAGCTTAAATTTTTATAACAATAAATTATCCTTGCAAGCGCGTAACAAACGTTTCCTTCAATATGCTTAAGTGCCTCAAGTCATACAGATGATCAATTTGAAGCTAAGATGAATAAAACTTTCTTTCAAAGAAATCTAATTCTTAGAAAATGTATTATCGTTTTAAGTTATTTTTTAAACTTTTATATTTTCTTTTTATAAATTTAATACGATTAAATTTGGTTTTCAGTCTCTTGAACAAAGTTGAAAAACAATATATACAATTTAATAAAATTATAATTACTATTTCATTTTTTAGGTTGGTTTTGAAGATGGTCTTCCACCTAACATTTGCCATAGATGTTTATATAAAATAGAATTATGTACTGATTTCAAGAAAGTTTGTTTACAATCTGATGCGGCCCTACGCCATAGTCTAAATCACAAATTAAGTGTAAAAGATGATACAAATATAATTGAAAACAGGCATGTAGTAAGTTATTTACAATTCGAGGAATTCAATTTACAAAATCATAAATTTATAGAACACGATGAGCATGTTGAAAATGTTATAACAGTTGTTGATCCAACTGTTGAATGTGATACAGACAATGAAGTAGAAGCTGAATCAACTACTAAAACAGAAACCGTTAATTTTGAAGTCGAAACACAACATCAAAGTGATGCTGAAAATGATATAACAACAGAAATTAATGAATTTAAAAATGTCTTTATGTGTCAATATTGCGATAGAGCTTTTATTAATCAAGATATGTGCTTTTTACATGAGAAATCAAATCATGATGTCTCTACTCCGTTTTTATGTCAAGAATGTGATATGGCATTTGGTGATCGTGTTAATTATACGGCACACTTAAAATCTGTCCATAAGAATGATAAACCATTTGGTTGTTCTGAATGTGGTCGAGCATTTGGTCGACGCAGTGATTTACGTAAGCATACGATTGTTCATACAGGTATTAAACCATTCACATGCACAATCTGCCTAAAATCGTTTTCACGTAATACAAATTTAAATAAGCATTTACGTATACATAGTGGATTGAAACCACATGTATGTCCAAAATGTCCTAGAACATTCATATCAAAAGGTGATTTATCACGACATTCATTAATTCATTCCGGTATCAAACCATTTTCATGCAGTCAATGCGATCAATCATTTGGTCGGCGTGATAAATTAGTTCGACATGAAAAAAGACATTTGAAACCTGAAAATTTTGACAAGAGTGACATGTCACAAGATATAAGTTTTCTTAATGAACAATTAGTACAAAGACCATTCATTAGTGAATTTTCTGGAAATGGAGATGAAAATATTGAAACATCTGAAATAAAACAAGAATTTGATAGTGATCAATGGGATAGTTCTGAGAATATGGTGATAAGTCTCGATCCATACTCACATAATGATCAAATGGAAACTGAATCAAGTGGATACACACGGAGTGACACAAACTTAACTGTCATTGTAAAACCAACGGATAATACTGAAAGTACAGATCAAATAACCTTAGAGCATGTTACAGGTGATGATGGTTTTCCAGGATTTTCAGCCGAAGAAGTAACAATGGCAAAATCTGCTTTATTAAGACAATTTGTATGCACCGTATGTGGTAAGAAATTCTCAAGTAGTGATTTATTAAAATTGCATTCTGCAACGCATAGTGCCTTGCGGCCACATGCTTGTAAAATTTGTTCAAAAGCATTTATGCGAAAACGTGAATTAGATCGTCATATGAACACACATACTGGAATGAAACCATTTGGATGCTTAGTTTGTGAGAAAAAATTTGGTCGTAAAGATAAATTAGTACGACATATGAGAGTGCACGATGCCAATCGACATTATTCATGTACTTATTGTTCAGCGAAGTTTACCAGAAAGGATGGATTAGCTCATCATTTAAAGATGCATCTTATGAAAGATTTGGGATTGAATAGTGACAGTTTAGAACTGACTGCAACAAATGTTAATGAATCACAACCATCGACTACAAAGGATTCATAACAAAGTATTTTCTTTCATCTATAATTTCATTCAAAAAAATACAATAACCTTGTATTTTTCTAAATTTTGAATTGTCATAATCCATATCTATTTAGTATTTACCTTTTGATAACAAGGTAAATATACCAATTATTATAGCGATTTAAAAAAAAACAAAACATTTAAAGGTACGGCGGCCTCGTGATATCGCTTGTCGCTCCATTTTAGCGACAAATTGAGTCACTACGTTTTTGTTTTGTCGCTTGGTATCAATGTATCGATATATGGTTTACACGGATAATACTTTTCGTCTAATTTTTCTAATTTGCGCACGGTGAATAATTTGTGGACACCACCGTTTTATTGTTATTGATAAGACATCTCATTATCATTTGAGAAGTTTATTTATAAACTATTATTTCGAATTTTTCAATATTGTAATCTTTCAGCTTGTGTTTTTACTACGTAAGAAGGTTAGGGCCAAGCGGTCTATTTATCGATATATCAACTATCGATATCAATATCTCTTTTTACGCTCATTTCAGCCATGTTGACTCTGCTCTCAATTTGTTGCTGCGACTTCTCACTACAATTTTTCATGCTGCTTGAAATGTAAAAGTATACCATGTGACTTAATTCGTCGCCGAAATTGAAAGACGAAATATAAATAACAATATAGAATATAATATTTATTGTCAAAAAAGGCATCTTAGATAAGAACTGTGATCAATTATTATTATTAATTAATTATTTTCTGTTAGTTTATAGATTAAAGGCACATAACCAAGCTTAAACGACATTTGTTCAGAAATGCATTTGAATTGATTATTATCGTATTCATTTCTTAAACCAAAGTTATTGCAAAACATTAAGGAAAAATTTTTTTGTGATTCTGGGAGTAATATTTCTTGATTTTATTCCGTGGCCAATTTTATATATACATATATATATATATATATTTTAAACACATCAAGAAAAAGGCCGTAAGTGTGTTCCAGAAATTCTATTTGTGATGATTCTACAGTTCAATGGAATAAAACTATAATTGAACATGTGGTGGTTGGTTTATGTCATACCTTCCGTATTCTATAAAATATATTTTACGCTTAACTTGCCAGATTTAAACTTTAATTCTTGACAATAAAATTTAATGTTTCATTGTTTAATAAATTGCATGCTCTCTATTAAACGGTGGTATTATTATGTTTAATAAAAAAAATTTCAAGATAAAGTATTGGTTATGGGATCAAAAATTACTGACACCTATTTTTTTAATATTATATTTTTATATAAGTGGCACAAATAGTGTGAGTATTTTAAATTGGTATCCGTGTCATTTTTTTGCGAAATTTTTTCTTATTCTCATGATCAGTGTCTGTCTTATCTCGAAAGGGTCATATATCAAAGTGAAAATTTATCAATATGTCATATAAAATGTCGTACTTTTACGAAAATATTCCTCATTTTCTATCATAAATAAGGAATTTAATCTCTGAAATTAATTTTTGATATGTATTAATAATAATAATGTTTATATACTAATTTATGAAATATTTATTTATTTTTTTAAATTATTGTTATTTTATTTGTAAAAATTTATTACCAAAAAATACTCGTTACATTTTTCTTAAATAATTAATTGTTTTAATGAAAATGTGGCTATTAATATTATTATTGTATGTTAAGATTAGAGCTATTCATAATTTGAATGTATTATTTTTTGTTTAAAAGAATAAATTAAATTAATTATAAGTTTTGCTTTTTTTCTATAGGAAAATTTCTATAGGAATTTATTTAAAATTATCTGGAATAAACTTGATAGTAAAATTAGAAACTCCTTGAAACGACCACGATTTTATATTATGAATTGTGGGTCCCATTCTAACAAATCAGTATAAGATTCAAAATCGATTGACACGTGGAATCAGTACGGATTCCGGATTGCATGTCTCATTACAAATCCGCGGTGTTTATTTGAAGACTGAGAGATCTTCAACGAGAGTATAAGGGAAAAATGCATGATCATTAATGAATGCTATATTAATTAAATTTACTTCTTTTAAAACTAAACTTTTAACTTACACGATTAGGATGTCCTCTCTTTAAATGTGGTTCTGGACCAGAAATGTTTTTATTTTCCTTATGTGCTGGATATTAGGATATTCATAATGATCTGAACAAGAGAAAGCTAAAACAAAAACTAGAATATATTTTTAGAGGACTACCTGTTTTTCAAGATGTGACACGAAAATTTCTACCTCGAAAATGGTAAGAGTTAGAAGAAAAGATTAAAGACAAATTTTCCTTTTGTAAAGAGAAAAAAATTTGTTTGAAACTTTTTTATAAAATTTATAGATTTGCCATAATTTCTGCTCAAATATGGTTATTATCGATGTGTATGTAGCCACTCTACTAGTGATCAGTTTTAATCTGATCAAAAAGAAATTTGGTATGATAGACACTCTTGGTATTTTTAACTGACTTCAAAAAGGAGGAGGGAAACTATATTTTTATCAGATTGTCATCGACAATCAGATGTCATCAGATTGTATGCTTTTCTATATAAATGACGTCTGCCCTCCAATCATGTGCTTGTTCGGGTTGCTTATCTTCAATAGATTCCCTATTCCTATTTGCCTTCATGTGGGCTGTATTTTTAGTTGGTCTACCCATGACGCTAAAAATATAAACTTAACTAATAAGCAAATGTTGTAATAATACAGCACATTAATTAATTATATTAAAATAGCATTCGCTACTATGCCTACAATAAAAATTAAATAAAATTAAACCGATTTCAATAAATAATAATAGAAGCACTAGAAAGTGAAAAATAAGTAAATTAAGTTTATTAATTAATAAAAGTTACCGCAGATCTAGAGCATAAAAGTTACTATTAACTAATTTCTTCTGACGACAACTAATTTGTGGTCGTAATAAATATTTATATAATACAAAATAATTGATCTAAAAAATGGGGCAAGTTAAAATTCTTTTTCAAATACTTACTAGAGAACAAGATTCATCAAACTAAAACAATTAATTGTGTTCAAATTAAAAGATAATGATAGTATCGTGAAGAAAACTATTGCTATTTTTTAAAGAAATAAAGCATATTTCTCGGAAAATTTTTTTGAGTTAGTAACGAAAATCATTTTTTTCTTATCGTCGGAACGTAAAAAGTTAGGGTCATATTCAGGACGAGAAAACGCGTCGATGTAAAAATTGCAGTTTCCAACAACCTGTCTGAAAAATGGTAATTTGACTCTACTATATTGTCTGTCTGTCTCAATGTATCGTAATAATGTATGTAAACTTAAGTTACTTTTATTTAGGTATATATTAATAGAAAAAGTATTAAGACATCATACAAATAAAATGTATAATTGCTAAATAGGTATTCCTCTTTTAATTTTAAAACCAATAATCAAATTCATGCGTAAACCATTTATTAATTTATAAATTATAAACAAGTAAAGAAAGTATCTATTTAATAAATTTTGATAGGAAGTTGCGCATTGTCAATAAAAATAAAATTAAAACAAATTATTGTGTTTTAACAAAATGATCACAACATAAAAAAAAGGAAATTTAATTTTTTGAGATAGTATGGATTTTAGTTGATTTTTACACAATAAAATATTCAATTTTTTAATTAACTATTTAACGACGTCATGACTTATTGTAAATCTTGCATGTTTCTGTTAATTGATGTTCACTTAGCTTCCGCGTTGTACTTGTATAGATCTTATTGGAAATATAGATATAATCTGCAGTATACATATATTAGGAAATACTTTTTTGATTAAGTACTGTTATGGGTGTATTCGTTTTGGACACTTGCACGCTTTCAGCGCTATCAAGCGTTGTGTTTAGTATTTGTCTTAGGACACATGGTGTATGTATTTTAGGTACTTTGAAATCTTTAAAAAATACAATTTCAATGTTAGTGAATCTGAAAGGGGGAGTCTGGAAGGGCTTTTGCGGTTATTTCGGTACTGTGCAGTATATGAGTTTTGCAAAAAATTAATCCCAAAAAGCATTCTTCAGGCACTTTGGAATCGATACAATTATTTATTTCAGCATTTTAGACGGTTTTTAAGTATGACCTGACTACCCCGAATTTGTTTTAGTAATATACGAAAAAAATATACTTTAGGCAATCTTACGCCAATTGGAACGTTTGGGATCATCAAAGGGCTTAATCCTAAAGAGCAAAAACCATTTTGGGTCAACTCTTCCCTGCCGCATTTTTTTTGATGGGGATAAGTATCTTTTGTTCCTTGATATCTCCCTAAACGTTCAGTTTATGGAAAAAGTTGTTATGAGCAATAATGCAGGAAAAAATATGCACACATTTTTTGTCTTAATAAAGGGAGTCATTGCCATCACCAACACGGAGATTTTCTTTAAAAATCTCATTTTTTGGTGCACTATTTTTCTAATCTACGGTATTTTCTGCTAAACTATTGACGCTACGAAAAAGTTGATCAGACAAAAAATGTGAGAATTTATATTTCCTACAAAATTATAAAAATAAAAGCGGTAAGGAGGTTATTTAACATTTCAGATTAGATATATAGTCTAGGGGAATCGACACATGGATGTCGTAAACTACTCCGACGCAATTTTTTGTCAGAATGCTTTCAAAATATACTAAATATTATAGAAATGCAGTTTCCATGAGCCATTATGGTCCCAATTTTTTTCCTACCCACCCCAAATGACTCACCCCAAATGACTCGATATTTTTACCCGAATAGTTTTTAGGTATTTTGTGAACAAAGATATAGAATGATATAATCTGTTATTCTGAAAAGTAATCTGTTATTACTCTTCAGGATTTTGTTAAGGGATGTTCAAAGATCATTTAAGAATAAACTAAAAAATTTCTTTTTTTATGCCGTTTTTTAGACTTAAACGTTTTTGCGTTTTTTCAAACATTAAATTGTTGATAACTCGAAAACGGTCAATTAATGACCGTTTATCAAACTATATGGTCATTAGAGCTGGGCGTAAAAAAATTAGTTTAAACAAAATTGGGACCACAATGCTCCATGGCATTGTTTACTTTCACAAACAGTAATTACAAATAGTTGGTTCAATCTACGACACAGTAAGTTGGCTCCAGTAAACAATACAGATACAACACGAATAATACTAACAAATGCCATACCACGGTTATCTCATCAATAAACATAGTTAATTATACTAGTCCAAAAGGGCTACCAACTATCCAAACGCCATCTCCATGTGACCATTCAGCAGAGTTCAGTTGATACTAATACGCAGTTGTACGATACCGTCTGTACTGTGTTACTGCCTCCTCAAGACTGAAATCCTGCTTCCTTTTTGAAACTCACCCCCCTTCCTTGATGTTTGTAAAAATATTGGAAAGGGGTCATTCTATTACTACATTATATTTATGTACCATCTCTGGTATATCACAAAAATAGGTTTATTTACATCCGTACCGTACAATTTGCGTCTAAGTAGAGACCACACGTGCCCATTCAACCGAACCCTTACTTACTGTGATAATTGATAATCTTACAGCAATTATTCATTATTGCACTTTTAGACAATTTATTTTATTCTAAGAATATATAAGTATCGATAATCTCTAATTTCCGGGCCTCTATGTCTGGCGGATCCTTTTATGTCGGACATACTGTAACAAATAAACCCTTTTCTTAAAAAATAGTTTTATAGCACTTATAAATGCAAGTGTTTAAAATCTCCAAATGTGAATTTGTCCTTCGCACAAATTCAATCCCCGACATATATATATATATATATATATATATATATATATATATATATATATATATATATATACATATATATTAATATTTATATATATATATATATATATATATATATATATATATATATATGTATATATATATATATATGTAGAAAAATCAGCACTGTAGCTCTATTCGTTCAGAAGATATTTCGGGGTAAAATCGAATCTGATTTTACGATAAGTAATAGCATTGTAAGTACGAAGGCCAAATGCCCCTTAAACTCGACCTTGCGCACTTCCGTGCTCTAGATACGGGGTGAGTCAAAAGTCATGGAGATTTTTGAAAGGGTGGATAGGGGATGAAATTCTAGGATGAAAAGTCCTTGGACATTTTCGCACTTGACCCACCTTTAATTAAACATTGATTAAATAAAGTAACCATAATAACATAATAACATATTCGATATTCAAAATCGACTGCCTATATCTGATCAAACTACCATGTAAAAAATATTATAACCACAAGTTTTTATTTTTTCCCTTTTTTCGGATGTTGTGTTGGGAAAATTGAATTTTTTCGATCTACAAATATGTTTTGAGATATCCCGAGTCGAATGCAAAATTCGCATCCTTTTAAAATATCAGGAAATGGCATAAACTTAAACACAAAAATTATCAAATTTTTAAAACATACTAAGAGAAAACTTTTAAAACGAAATAAATTTTTTGAACCAAATTTTCTTTTCATTTTACTTTGCACTTACATTCTTACATTTCAGTTTTCGCTATTTAGTTTATAAATAGCTCGGCTCTTTAATTGGGATATCATCACTTTTTAAGAAGCAACTAGTATATAAAGTATCTCCCCGAAAACTCGCCCTTTTGTACATTTATGTTTTTGATCGGATATATATATATATATATATATATATATATATATATATATATATATATATATATATATATATAAATATATTATAAATATACTATAATCTTGATGTTCTTCAAATTCATAGTTCTTCCCGACTATGAAATACATAGGGTAAATCTTCAAATACATCAGGACCTGATCAGGAACAAGTCAAGTAAATCGCATAAGGAATATCACATCAAGCAGACCTTTTCATACCCACATCAGGCGAACCTCATATTCACAAAAAGCAAACCTAATCAGGTCCACATCAAGTAAACATGAGCAGGTCCTGATCAGTCAAATATAATCAGGTCCTGACTAGGCAAACATGATCATCTGTACAGGTTTGCCTGATTAGGGCTCAGAAGTCATCTGGTTCACAAAAATTTTTCTAGGCGATCTTTTTGTAAATGTATCTTTCCAGAAATCATACTAGTCTTGTAATTAGTATGAGTTCAGATGCAGAAAAAATTTGATATTGTTTGGTCATGTGTGATCAAAACAAATATAATGCCCATTTACATGGACCACATTGTGGACCATATGTATAGAAACAATAATGTTTATTTCCAATGTATATATAAAAAATATTTACAATGTGTATATATGTATATATATATATATATATATATATATATATATATATATATATATATATATATATATATATATATATCTGGAAATAAATTATTAGTATTATTATTATTATATTAAATATAATGCACCAAATTTTAAATTTTCATACTAAAAATTTGATTATAATATCAAGATTATTAAAAATTATTATCTACCATATTTTTCCTTTATTGATGTACCTAACGTAAATATTTCTTTAAAAAAAACTTGATTTATAAAGCATCCACATCATCCCTGCGGTCCAATCCTGAAAATATTTGATTTCAACTGAAATACATCATATTAATACCTACATCATTATATATTGACATAATTTTTATTTATTAGGTACTTATTTAGAGTGATTTATTACAATTTTTTGTATTATTTAAATACGTATATTGACTACAAAATAGTCATCATAAGTATGCATTAACTAATCATAATTATTCTTCTGAGAGATATGTTACTCGTCGCTAATTTGGTGACTGTCACCTCACCTGCTATTTATATAATACAAAAAATATACATCTTAGAATTGAGGCAAAATTTTTTTAAATTTTAAACATTTATATCTAAAGATTATAATAATTGATATTATAAATTTGCTGAAAAAAAAAAATGCATTTAAAAAAGACAGAATGTGACTTGTAATATAAATACTTATGGCTGGTAATATAAAAACGATCTCTTATGAAATGTGTAATAAAAAAAACTATAATTAATAGTTTTACTATATTTTGGAATATACTAACAAAATTATTTATATAATTATTAACTTTGTTTAAAAGCTATTTTATTGAATGCTGTGTGTTTCAAATAAAAAGCAAGTAACTGGAAATTCTGGGAAATAGTAAAAGGATCACGCAAATGAGGGCAGATCTAGCGTGAATGATCATGGGCAAGATCCTTATATATAGACTAAAATGTTATATCAATTTATGATAATTTATGTCGCACTAGCCGGATTGAAGCACTCAATGATTAAAAAAAATTGCAAAGTTTATACTACAAATACTTTTAATGTCTCTTCATCTGTGACCGCCTCCAAAGTTTCTGGGAGAGTTGGTATTAAGTATAGACAAAAATTTTGGTCTAGCAATAAGTAAGTAAACAAAAACAATAATAAACAAACACCATTGTGAAATTTCAAAATATGCCCCAATTCCTAGATCAATTAATTATTTGTATTGTATAAATACGTATTTTGACAATAAAGTAGCCATCAGTGAGTTAGCAAATCGTCATTAATATCCAGGAAGTTATGTTACTAGTTTCTAATTAGATTATCTTTGATAATATGTATAATAATTACTGTGTAAACTTAGGTTCAAATATTTATTAGGTTTATATTGGTTTACGTATTCAATAAGTCAGATACCCAAATTAGATGTCTCCGCTGTTGGATAAGGGAATTCTATCAGTACTACTGATACCCTGGAAGAAACGAAATATACTATCGCTTATTAGAAGGAATTTTGAACTAGAGCCCTGAAACAGTACATCTTCAATAAGCTCGACTAGAAATATGGTTTTGAACCTGATATGACCCTAGTTAGTAAAACTTGTTCAGGACCTGATCATGTTTGCCTGATCAGGATCTGATTATATTTTTCTGATCAGGACCTGGTCTGGTTTGCCTGATGGTGGACATAAGAAGGTTTACTAAATAGAAGGAATGTCTGTGTTTTGCCGACCATTAACTTACGGAAGAAAGGTTAATGAGAGCATTATATGCCGAGTCTTTTTAGTAGTTCAGAAACCAGCCACTACGGGCCCTGATAAAAAGATGTTTAATGGGTATGCAACTACCCCAACCGAATTCCAACCTGTCTGAGCATTTCAGAACTAAACATCCAAAGGTTGGAAAATTTCTTGGATCGAAGTATATCCACCCTTAGCTATTTGACATACGTTATGCGATGTGTTGGTTTTTTGTGAAAAAAATTCAAATTGAAGTTACATAACATAGAGAAAATTTTCTTGAGTGACCATACTATTTCGAAGCTGGAGGAATACACATATTCAATGAGCATGGAATAGTTGTAATGGAATATCACGGAGTGTCTCATGTTTACACCTTTAGCAATTATTGAGCATTGGTCTGGGAGATTACTAAGGTTCAGAAAAAATACAACTGCCTAGAATAAACTAATGATATTATAAATGCCCTTTGGTTGAAATTGCCTTAATTTAATCTATTCCAAATATCACTTAATGATAGAACCTTCTGTGGTAGTAATGCTACGATTAAGTTGTTTAAACCTATCCTCATAGAGAGTCGCAATTATTCTCAATTCTTTTCTTTTCTCAATTCTTTGATATAATCATTGAGTTTATTTAAAAACTTTAAGAATCTATAAAACTTTTATTTCTATTTCCGTAAGAATGTTTATTTCCAATGTGGTCCACGTAAATGGGCATTATATTTGTTTTGATCACACATGACCAAACAATATCAAATTTTTTCTGCATCTGAACTCATACTAATTACAAGACTAGTATGATTTCTGGAAAGATACATTTACAAAAAGATCGCCTAGAAAAATTTTTGTGAACCAGATGATGATGACTTCAGAGCCCTAATTAGGCAAACCTGTACAGATGATCATGTTTGCTTAATCAGGACCTGATCATGTTTGCCTAGTCAGGACCTGATTATATTTGTCTGATCAGGACCTGATCATGTTTACTTGATGTGGACCTGATTAGGTTTGCTTGTTGTGAATATGAGGTTCGCCTGATGTGGGTATGAAAAGGTCTGCTTGATGTGATATTCCTTATGCGATTTACTTGACTTGTTCCTGATCAGGTCCTGATGTATTTGAAGATTTACCTTATGTATTTCATAGTCGGGAAAGATTCAATTTGAAGAACATCAAGATTATAGTATATTTATAATATATTTTTAGGTTGCTTCAAAAAAGACCTCTTATGTGTATTATTTTATTTTGTACATACAGTAAGTAGCAAATTTAAATATCATACTTACATTTATTATTAGGAACAGAAAAAATAATTATGCGGAATGGTACATTTAAACGTTTTTTGCATTGTTTATTCTTGATTATTTTTGAACATCATCTTGTCGAGATGGTACATTTTATCTCTTAAAAAATTCTTTTTAGACAAAAAATTAATTAAAAAAAAAAAACAAATATTCAAATACAAATTACTTGAATCGAACGATGTGATTATACTGTATAATATATGATACCATTTGTTATTACCTATGTTATACTGTTGTAATTCATATGTGTGTGGGTTATTATCCCCAATATTGTGTTTTTTATATTTTGCTTGTATGTATATGTATGTATGCATGTATTAAATGGTAACGTATATCATCCATGACCAAACATATAATTCTTGGACAATTTTATATTCTAAGACATTTATAGAGTATTTGTTGTTGTGTTGACCGGTAAATAAAAGTGCGTTTTGAAATAAAAATAACTGTTTGTAAGTACATAAATAAATATTATTAAGTTTTATTTTAATTAAATTTTTTTTTTTAAATCGTACAAAATTTTCTGAATATTTTGATAAAATCTTATTCAATTTTCTGATAAATTCTTATAAATATTCCATATATTGTTTTCAACAATTTTATAAATACTTCAATAAAGTTTACAAAAGCTAGACCAAATTAATATGTTTTTAATTAAGGTTGTTCACTCGCAAAACCCACTTTTCTTAAGAATTTGATGAAATTGAAATAGAATGTAAACCTAAATGTTTCGTATTGATTAAAAAAAAATTTTTTTAATCGGTTGTGAAGCGAAATATTTGCAATCACTATTCGCAATTAATTTTTTACATGCATGGTATACGTAAACGGTCCGTGCATATTCCATTTTCATTTTCCATTAAGCATTATATACTTTTTGCTTTGACTATAACGAGTGAACTACCTTAAAAAAAACTTTTTTATGATAAAATTTCATTATTTTTTAAATTAGTAAATATTCTTAATTAAATATTATTTTCTTAAAGGAAAATCGATTACAAATTCCGTTTTACTATAATTTATCATTAATTGTTATTTATATTCGATATATTGTTTCCAAAATTTTTATAAATAAATTAAATTTTATAAATGTAATATTTTGTTAGTTGGTAAAAATTATTTACTAATTGTGATTTGGAAAATTGATTTTGTTTTTGAAAAATTCCTATGTACTTCGGCTCAAGATGAGTATGTCCAGTTTTTATTCCATATTCAAACACGAACCGGATCAATAAAATCTTACGCATCTGAAATGTAAATATTAATCAAATTAAATATTAATCAAATTATGCCAAAAATATTAATCCGATCATAAACATAAATGTAAAAAAGGGCCGAGTTTTCGGGGAGATACTTCATATAATAGTTGCTCCTTAAAAAGTGATGATATCCCAATTAAAGAGCTGAGCTATTAATAAAGTAAATAGTTAAAACTAAAATGTAAGAATATAAGTGCAAAGTAAAATGAAAAAAAAAATTTGGTTGAAATTTATTTCGTAAGTTTTCTTTAGTATGTTTTTAAAATTTTATAACGCGGCAACTTTTAAAATATTCGAAATCAACAGAAAAAATACTTGTTGTGTTTGACGCATCAAGCCCTTTCATTTGATACCCATATCATAGGGGTTAATGAGGAAATTATAATTCGCCATCTGCGGCGGACGCCATATTGGATTTAGAATAACGTCACTTTATATACTGTGTTTCGCTCATCAAGTCCTTTTATTTAGTACTCACATCATAGGGGTTAATGTGGAAATTATAAATCGCCATTTGCGGTGGCCGCCATATTGGATTAAGAATGACGTCACTTAATACACTGTGTTTCGGCCATCAAGCCCTTTCATTTGATACCCATACCATAGGGGTTTATGTGGAAATTATAAATCGTTATTTTGCGGCGGCTGCCATATTCGATTTCAGATGACATCCTACACTAATGTAGATATCTAAATAATTTTGAGTCGGCGCCAAAAAATCTCCATCGAAATGGAAGAAGAGTGAATCTGATTTTCGGTTAAAAGTAAAAATTGTCCATTAACGAATTTGACTTAATTTTTTTTGTTCTAGAACAGACACAAAAATTTATCTGTTTTCAGCTCTTTATCTATTTTCGTTCTTGGGTTATTGCGTCCACAGACAGACAGATAGGCGGACATACGTAAATAGCCGAATTGGGCCATTTTATGAACAAGCATTTATGTCAAGGATTAATATTTTTAAACGTTACACAGTCGGGACTAAACTTAATATACCATGTATATTTACATATACTGGGAATAAAAGGTAATTTTTTGTGTTCTTCCCCATTTTCTGAGTTGTTTCGTTTGAAAAATTAAAGTTTTCCAATTTTTCCTATAAATTTCAAGTTAAAACAGGTTGAATGAAAAAAAAACCGATCCAAATCTTTTTTTTTGATAAATTTCAAAAAATTTCTTTGTTGAAAAATTTTAACAATTAGTGTTATCTGAACCAATCAACGTACGGAATTTGTATTTCATGTAAGATCGGTTTTCATATATATATATATATATATATATATATATATATATATATATATATATATATATATATATATATATACAATTAGTTTTATCTGAACCAATCAACTTACAGCAAATTGTATTGCACGTAAGATCGGTTTTCATATAACAAATATACAAACACAAAATATAAAATATCTCTCTTAATATTAGAACAATCGAAAAATACGTAAGGAATAAAGTTGTAGGAAATTAAGTTTGCTACAATTCATAACCTTATCATTTTTGCTCAAGCTCTAATGTATTTCATTTCATTTATTTGACATAATAATCAATTTATTACATTTGAAAATTACTAAAAAAATAATAACAATAATAATAATTTTGAATTTCTACATTGTATCCCCATAAATAAAAATAACATTCTTAATAAAATAAAATAATTTCACAACAATTCTTAATAAAATAATTTACAATATTTTAAATAGATTAATGAAAAGAAGAAAATTTCAAACAGATAAAGAGGCAAACAAAAACAATATTATCATTCAAGTTTAATACGTGGTAAATTCTATAAATAGGATTGACGTCGATTTAGGATGTATTTCAAGTATTCAATTATATAGCTTAGAGTTATTGGGTCATGCTCATTTAATATGCTAACAGACGAATACAGATTACATTCGTTTACCTTATCTCTTAAGCATCCAGCAGTACCCTCACAATCCTCAATCAAATGTTCCACACTTTCGAGACCTCCACATAAAACGCCTATACGTTCATCGTTCGCTCTTCTTGAATTCCATCTAAAACTATACACACGAAAATTGGCGATTATATACCTACCATCCCTGTCCACATTGTTCAAATATCTAGCACCCCCCTGATAGTGAGCCAATTTGCTATATAGTCTGAGACTACTCTTTGCATTTATGTCTATTAAAGAATTATGAATAGATCTCTCTAGTATTGTTTTTTTAATTAAATTTTTATTTACATTTTCATAAGACTCGATATTTAATTCTTGCATTTTAATAGTAAATTGCAAATTTCCTTTCAGACACAGTTTTTGTAAGCATTTGTCACTCTTCAATAGCCGTGAATAATAGCATAGGGCCTTTTGGATGCACATATCCTCAATCGATGTCACACTCAGCTCAATATTGACAACCGAATTAGGAGTCGACTTGGGGACACATAATATTTCTTTATAAAAATTATAGGCAAATGTATTCACAATTCTAAATTGATCCCTGCTACAGTTCAGAGCCCAGATTTCGCTGCCGTAAGTGATTATAGGTAGAATTAGTACACTGAACATGTTTAAAATCATCTTGAATGGAAATTCGTTATATTTATAAACAAATTTTCGAATATTCATTAATACACTTTTGGCCCTATTTTTTATATAATCTATGTGTAGACCCCATTTTCCATTATGGGTTACAATTACACCCAGATACTGAAAGTATTTCGCATTTTCGATTTTGTATCCATTATAATTCCACACCTCTTTTGCTGAGATCCTACATCCATTACTTACTACCATAGTCCTTGTTTTATTTACATTCACAGATAAATTCCATTTCGTACAATAGTCTTCAACTCCATTCAACATCCTAGTCATTCCGCCAACTGTTCTTGACAGTATCACAACATCGTCCGCGTATAGTAAAATCTTAATCTCCTTTCCTTGCACACATGGAGAGGAATTATTTATATCGTTCATTGAATCGTATAGATCGTTAATGCATATCAAGAAAAGAAGTGCAGACAAGTGACAGCCTTGTTTTAAGCCACGTTATGTATTGAAAGTACATGTTGTCGTATAATTATTCATCATAACGCAACAGTTTGAATTGGAGTATATTGATTGGAGTATGGCTATAGTATTACTGGCCAGGCCTATATTTAACAGTTTTTTCCACAGCATAGTACGATCAATTCCATCAAATGCCTTTTCAAAATCTATGAAACAGAGGTAAATTTTGAACCTTTTGATTCATAAATTACGGTCGATGATCGTTTTTCCAGAGGTTTTTAGTGTATCCCATTGCATTTTTTAATTTTTTGAATGTTTTAAATCGTTTTTTCTGAATAAACGAAGAAAACCCACATAACATACAAAATCTTATTAGAAAAAACCTACATTACCGACATTTTCAAATTGTCAGTTTAGGGGGTTTTGGTTTGATTTTAAGTGCTTCTGAAGTTACTCCAACAAACATTATGTTGCTTGTAAAACAGCTAAATTGTTTTCATCCGCCATATTGAATATTGATACGAACTACCGCTTACACGTACTTATAACACTTAAATCAACGGCTTTTCAAGGGTAGTGTAATCGTTCATTAGCCAACACGTACGTCAATAAATTGAGCTTATAAGCGGGAGCCCTGAATGCGTGTAAGCGCCCAAACCGGATCCACTCATAAACGCAACTCAGTTTAATAAAAGAATTTAAGGACTTTTAAATCAAGGAATTAATTTTTTTTTTGTAAAAATTACCGAATTACTTTCTTTCTAAGTTTTACACTAGTATTACAACAAAGATGAGTTATAAACTGTTCTTAACTGGAAAAAAAATTGCGTTTTGTAATATAAATAAGTTGTGTGTGTACACATTCAATACGTGACACTGTAAAATTATTATTATTTTATTTAAAATTTTAAAATAAATTCATATAGTTTTTCTTTTAGTATTTTAAATATTACCTTTGTCATTGCATTCAATTGATTTCGTAAAAACATACATTATTTTTCAACGCGAATGTATGCAGCATATTAACGATACTCTCATTTTTATTTGAACCAATAAATTATATTAAAAACTACGGAATATTTAAGAAATTAATATTTCGCGTTAATATATAATATGTAAACTGTTATTATTAATACTGAAATATTATATACGAATCACGATATACTTTTAACCAGGGATGGGTAAAATGCTTTTATGAACATGGAAATGGTAAAATGTCCTTTAAATGCAAAATAGACAATAAAGTACTGTCGCCAAACAAGGCTCGGTATCTAATAAAGCCCAGTTATGAAAAATAGTCATGATAATTTTTGAGTTAATTGGAAATCTCCAAAATATAAGCAGAAACATCAATCAACAAAAAGGCAACAACATTTTTAGTAAAATGAGTTTTCGTTTGGACAGCAAACCCGTGTTTGATGCATCAATGTGTGTGTTCGGCCGAACTAAGAAGTAATAAATCTTAGTAAGATAGTCAGAATAAATATAATTTTGTTCTGAGCATCTGAGTCAGCGAGTTTCGGCCTGGACACACTTTCTTTTGCTTCTTAATCAGTGTTGCCAGATATCTCGTTTAACAGTAGATCTACTGCTTTGTTAGTATATCTACCTTTTTTTTTGAATAATTAAAAAAATTTTTGAATTTGTGTCATTTATTTCAATTTTTTATAATAATAATAAATTTAAAACTCCCCAGTCGTACAAATACAAAATCAGTCATTATAGACCATATTCCATTATTTGAAATAATAGAATATGGTTCTGTAATTACTTTAAGGTATTATTTTATAATGGGATTTTAAACAATAAGTAAGGCAATATATGACAAATAAAAAGAATTAATATTATTTAATATTTGAAGAAAAAAAATTCTATAATATATTAAATACTAATGTAATATAATTTTAATTATTCTGAATAAAAGAATTTATTTCAAACAATTTAAATTGGAATTTTCACTTTTTGAATCTACCGTTTTTTTTTTTAATTTTCCGCTTTTTAAGAAATCGGCTGGGTCATATAGAAGTTCCTCCATTAAAATACTCCTTATAATATTATCCATTTTATTACATTTTTATATCATTACTACAAGAATAATAATGGATGTTTGTTGCTGAATACATGTTTGCCTAATACTCCAGACCGTTTGCTTTCCATCGGTAGCATGGTTCCCGGATTTGATTATTTATGCGCACATTGTTTTGACTGCTTTGATTTTTTGCATGTCTATGAATCAACTACGAGTGGTCTTCATTTTGTTTCAGTATATCGATTTCTATTGGATGTTGTTGAAAAATGGGAGAATCGTAGAAGGAAGTGGAGGTGTGCGCTATTATATATATATATATATATATATATATATATATATATATATATTTATATATTTATATATTTATATATATATATATATATATATATATATATATATATATATATATATATATATATATATATATATATATAAATTTAAGCTAGTGCAGTATTCAAAATCATAATTTTAATTAAGCAATTGCGTTTTATAATACAAATGAAATACAATTTTCAGCAATGTTATATATAAATATAAATCTAATAATCTTCGGTTTCTTCTAAATCAGTTTCTTTTTGTGCACTATTGGTGCAATCGCTACCAGAAAAGTTAAAACATAGTTCGGTACATTCCCCACCATAACGTCGACACATTGTTTTTAGCCACCACTGTTATTTATTTATTTAGTTTGTTATTTATTTTTATTTTATAAAATCAACCTCATAACCTTTTTTTAGTGTGTAATTTCCTGTAATTTGATACCACACACGATTTTTAATATTTTTTTGAATTTTTCAAATTTCAAATTTTTGGCGGTTAAAAAAACGCGTTTTGTACACTTATATTTTTCTATATTTTTAGTATGTCGAAAAAATACACACAAAGAAGTAAAAAAACCAAACCCCGTCTTTGTGGTAATTATTTTGACCCCAAAAGCTATATCTCCTCTACTATTTGTATTTTTCACATATCTAAATAATAAGCCCAACCTATTTTCGGCTGAATTTTCGTGCGATGTGCAAAAATGTTAAATAAGAAAAATTTAGTGAATAATATTAATATACTTTATTAATTTAACCTAAGATTTGACAAAGTTTTGCAATTATTGAGAGACCCGGTTCCTACTACAGGCCAAAATCGAGGTTTTTAAAATTATAAGTTTTTCATGGAAACATAATAAATTCTGATTTTTTTAAATTATACGATTCATAATTAATCAATGTTTACTAAATTTTAATTTATATTTGCTTATTACGTAGTTTTATGTTTTTATATTCATTTTGCAAAAGTGGGCACCATCGTAAGGCAGTACCTTACGATCAGTTGATTGAAGTTATTGTAAATTAACAAGCTAATTATTGTAAATTAGTGCATTTAGTATTTATAGACATAGATGATCCAGCATCCATATAGAATAATCCTTTTTAAATGTGCATCTGCAAATTGTAATTAAATTATTTTAACGTATTTTTATATTCTATGGGAGCTACCCCATTTTTACCCCAGATTAAGAATGGTTTACTGGATTGACAATACAAAATTACTATAAAATAATATAAATACAATTTGCTGCTACTTATTTAAAACTGCTTATTTCCCGCGGTTAGATGAACATCTATGACCATAAAATCAAAATGCACTAATTTACAGTGTCATGTTGGAAAATTAGGCATGAGATACTGGCAAGATTTTTCAAAAGCGGCCTTAACTCTGACCCTAAAAGGTAGCCTTTCGGATTCCAAAATACACATTTGCATAGAAAATTAGATTTGAACTAAATTATGAATATTTTTCCTTTAATTTGTTCTATAAGTTAATTTTAATATTTTTTCAATAGAAAACTTGAATTAAATTTATTATATCATTCCAATTCTTACTCATGTGATATGAACAATTTTGTTGTGTTGAAAATTATTAAAATAATTTTTAGTACTTCAACACATTATTGGAAGAAAGATAAGTTGGGAAATATTTAAGAGAAAATATTTTTCTCCTTGATGAAAGGAAAATAATATGATCTAGATTTTTTTTTAAATCAAAAATAAAATAAATTATGAAATCAAATACAAATTATTTTATAATAATAATACAAGTAAACATAAACAAGTTACAGGAGGCCTACACAAACAAAAAGTTACTATGTTGTACTATAACTTGTATATAGATTTAGAATTAGCAAGTGGCCGCGTAGGCTAAAGCATCACAAGAGAAGTGTTGGGTCGGGTCGTATCCAAGACGAATCATTATAATTTTTAATCAGTTTTATTGATTACCAGTCCCTTTGAATGCGTCCATAGAAAGATCTATGATGGGTATAAGAGCAGCGGCAATCGTTACTTCAGAATCAGTTTAAATTTGACATTTGTTCGGTTATTATCATAAGTTTGAAATAAACTATTGTTCGATTAACATCAAGTTTAAAGTAAACTATTGTTCAGTCAGTTATAAGTTATAAATTGATATTAGATCAAGTCAGATCAGCGGTTTAAAAGTAAAATTTGTTCAAGTAAAGTCAGTTGTACATTATTGTATTAAAAAGAGATAGAGACTCATGTAAACTGTGGAAATAAACAAAAAATTAAATTAAAATTATTTTCTTTAAATGAAATAAATTCAGGTTTGAATAGCATAAAGATTGTGTTTTATTTATTTATTTCTAAAGTGCATGTGGTTCAATTGACATAGATTTAGTAAA
Organism: Nineta flava; assembly: GCA_963920215.1. NCBI lineage: Eukaryota > Metazoa > Arthropoda > Insecta > Neuroptera > Chrysopidae > Nineta > Nineta flava. The sequence continues at coordinate 84,836,024 of OY986040.1, read as the reverse complement.
CTTTCACTAATATTTGTGTTTTTTTGTGTGTGTGTCGAGTATCGGAATCTATTGTAGGTTCTACAGCGCACCTTTTGAAGGCTAAAGAGAGCCAAGATACCGCGATAATTTCAAAATCGGGAAATATATCTATAATCACAACTCTTATAATGTTAAACATTTATTTTGAAAAGTAATTACTAGTATTAAATTAATTACTGCGTTAAATGTAAATAAATAATTAATAGTCATTCACACATAATACATATTCTTATTAATATTTCCTCATTCTCGGATTTCAAAATATTCTATCTAACAAACTAAACTTGCAAAATGAAATTATTTAAAAATGTTTTTACCAAACTACTTTAAAAATGCACTGAAAAAATAATTTTACAACTTAATATTTTCAAACATAATTTCTTGGCAATTAGAACAATTAGTCAAATAAAACTTTCAAAGTTAGTTTAGTAAAATTTATTCGAACACTATTATGATAAGAGTGAAAAAACTGTAAGTGAACCTGTGGGGGAAATATTAAAAAATTTGTCCCATAGGAGCTACGTAGATTAGCGAATTTTCTCAGAGAAAGAAATTATAATTGAATATCACTTAGAAATACTATTGACCACAAAAGTAGTGCCCATTTTACAAAAATTGTTAGTAAATTTATACGTTATTCATTTGGTATTTGGGTACGAGTTCCGGAAAAAATTTGTATTTTTTATATACAGTCGAAACCGGCTATAGCGACATCGTTTACAACGATGGATCGGTTATTACGACTAAATGGCAAGCTCCCGGCCGAATCCCTATATAAACATCTATGTTAACATTTCGCCTATAACGACATCGGATAAAGCGCTTAAAGCGACGAACCTTTATCAAAGTTCATCGGCAATAACGACCAACCATCATACTTTTTCAATAAAACAAAACATTATATTGAACCTTATTCTAATGATTATAAATGACATAAGAAGGATTATTTTGTTATAAAAGAAAAGATAAAAGTTTTTTTTTTGAATATTTAACAATTAGTATAGTGATAATTTACAACTGCGACATCAAAAATTATAAATAACAACTGTCAACATAAGTCTTGCGTAGTACAACATATAGTAGTACGTACAACACCAAAAGTCGTGCTAAAATTTAAAAATTTTATAATTGATGTGTGCCTTATTTATTCGGTTATAACTATATATCAACGGTTATATACTTCGGTATAACTATATTATAACTATATACTAACAACTTTTATTCGAAAGATTTTTCCCCAATCCTATTAAATAAATCGCAAATCAATTATAAAACTTATAAATTTTAACTCGACTTTTGGCGTTGTATGCACCACTATATGTTGTACTATGCAATACTTGTGTTGACAGTAATTATTTATAATTTTTGATGTCCCAGTTGTAAATTATCCCTATACTAATTGTTAAAAATTCAAACAAAAACTTATATTTTCTTTTATAATAATACTCTTTATGATAACGCTTACCGACGAGAAAGATATAGACTATTGCACATATAAATGATTACAATTTGGCATAGCTGTAGCGCAATTGTCGAAATACGGACATAAGATTTAATATTTAAGTTTTTGAAGTTATCTTCTTTTGGTTTCGTCGTTAGAGAATCCGATCAGAGTGTATTTTCAGCGTGTAACGAATCGCTGATATAATACTCGACTGATCGATGTCACACAGTCTATCCTACCCTATTGCACGAGACATTTTGCAAAAATGTGTGTCATAGAGTAGAAAGAATAAATTTATATATACATACATGAGATGCTTAGCGAAACAGACAACAAATAAGTCAGTCGTATTTAAGTCACTCCACTGTTTAGCGGACAATAATTTTGTGTGTGCTATGATTTTTGGATATTGAAAGACAAGGTAATATTATACATTATAGAACGAAAGATGAATGATCTTTATTATTTTGTTTAATAGCTACACCCACCGCCAGCTATACATTAGAACATTTGAATTTGACTATATAGTTGAAATTAGGTACATGAATGTCTTCATCATTATTACTTCATATTTCTGATGAAAGAAGTATAGTAGAATTACGAGCGACATTATCAATGATATCATTTTTATGAGCTCGTAAACTTTGTATATTAAAAGAATATATTGATCAATCTGGCTTGGTCTTGGTCAATTGCACTAACTCTGATTCTAACTAAAATACTGGATTTAATTGCCAATCTTTCTTCACACTCTAATTTTAACGGGAGAAGTGATGCTGGTTCTATTCTACCATGATAAAATGTAGAATCATTGGTTTTGATACAATATATAATTTTCCTATTGACGTTTTTCACTACTACATCATTTTATTCAACTTTTGTGTCGAATAGTAGTGTTGACCTTATTTAATAAATTATTTAAAAAGAAGTATAACTTCTTACGTGCATACATACGTACACACATACACACTTTTTTTAGTCAAGGGGTTATTTTTGGGGAATAAAACGGGAAACAATTTTTTTTTTTACAAGGACACGTGTAGGGTGTCAAATGAAAGCTTATTTAAGCACGAATTCAGCAATATATATTTTTATTTGTGATTGTTTTTAAAACACCTTTTGGGGAGAGATGAAATGGGAAATGAAAAAATTTTGTTTCAGTATAATTGTGTCGGGTGTTACTTAAAAGCTTCCAAAGTTGATGTTAGTTTTTAAAATTTTATAATTGATTTGTGTGTGTCTTAATCATTCGGTTTTCGAAAAATTTTTAATCATCAAAACGGATGATTTCCCGCTGAAAAATGAAGGGATGTTCGTAAAGATGGAGGGGGTGGGGGGGGGCTAATTCCGAAAAAGTTCAAAATCTTTGTGCTGTCAATTGTTATAAACAATTTAATTTAAATAGATTTAAAATGTTATATTGAACATTACTACTCAATTACTCTTTTTTGTCCAAAACTCTTTGATGATAAACCTATACATCAAAGAACAGTACAAAACCTTAACATATTTCTGGAAAAAAAACGAACATTAAATACTTCTCACGGATATCAAATACCTATATCATATTATTTAAATGTCAAGTTTTAAATGGAAAGACAAACAATTAACTGACATAATATGGGGACTATTCAATTGCCATTATTAATTGATTATAAATAATAACCATTATTAAAATTAATAACATTAATTTTTGTTTTGTATTAATTTTACAGGTTTTGTGAATATTTGAAACTACACTTACCAAATAAATAGTTAATTGAAGAATAATACATGCAAGAGTGAAAAATATTCCCTTACATAATTTAAAACAATGATAAATAGAATTATGATGAATGGGCGATGGATATCACCGACAACAATTACCTTAACATCATCAGCCTCATCCTCAACAACAAAGCAGTATTGTTATCATAAAATAAATATTTATATGATTTTAATGATAATTTATACGATATTATTAACGAGTATTGGTTGTTCACCAACACGAAAACCTGTACACAATTTCCAAATAGAGAATATTGAGCCACATGAAAGGGACGAATTAAAGGTAAGTGTGTGTTGGTTGAAGTTTAAGGGGATAATATCACATGGAGCAATAAATTATTTGCACGATTTGTAATGTTACTGCTTTGGAGACATGGTCGGTGGGTCTGTGAGAAAATTAATTAATATAACTATTATCACCAAACGCTAGAAGGGTTTTATACACATATAAACGGTGTACATACAGGCTGTAATCATCAAGACTAATCATTGGGATAAGAAATTTGCAACATTGTATAAATGAGTTGAACAAAGACACACATTTATTCCTGTAGAGAAAAGAAGACAAAAAAACACATATTTTAGTATGGTTTTTAAGAATCAAAAATAATATGTGTGAATACCTGTCTGTGTTTCTTCTTAGAAATAAATGTATGTCTCTGTTCAACTCATTAATACACTGTTGCAAATTTCGTTTCCCAACGGTTAGTCTCGACGATTACATCTTACATATAAATAAAAACATGTAGTCGTTTTTTGAAGTCATTTCACATAAGAGAGATAGCAGGAAACAATCTCAGCTATGTCTAATTTGATAAATAATTAATATAAGTAGCTGATACCCAAATATGTTAATAACATTTGAAAAAAAAAACAATAATAATATCAGGGTTGTATAAGATAATTTAAATACAAATACTTAGTAAAAGTTGGTATTTATATATTTAAACGGGTGACAAAAATTTGGTATTTATATTCTCAATCTACACTTTCTCAAGGTTGTGTGAACTGCCATTAAAACGATCAAAGTACCGACAAGAAGTGCGCCTTGTTTCTTATGTATGTTTGTTGAGAAAACCGATGTTGTTATCCTATTCTAAAATCAAGCTGCAAAGGTCAATGATAAAAACATTTTTTGATCTACCATTTTGATTGTTTCTATTTTTTCGCTTTAACATTGGTTTAACATAATGGGTAAAATCGGACGAGGGGAAAGGGGGTTTAGAGGGAGGGGGAAACACAAAATTTGACTATCTCCCTTAACATTTGAAAAATCGAATAATTTATCAGGAGTTAAGTTGTAGGTACTAAATTTTACTGTAATTTTGTTTCTTATCATTTTTCTGTTACACTAATATTTACAGAAATATTTACAATTAAAGATTGAAAGTTAAAATTGTAAATATCTCTGTTCACATTAGAGTTTGAGAAAAATGATCAAGCAATGAAATGTAGCAAACTTGATTTTTTACTCCTTATACATTTTTCGATTATTCTAATATTAAGAGAGATATTTTATATTTTGTGTTTGTTTGACACGAATACATGAAATACATTTTATTGTAAAAAACTGAAAAAAAAAAATTCAACCGACTTCAAAGAACGCAAAAAGTCACTATATTAAAGAGCTAAAAATAACAATTTACAGATTTAATCCAAAAGACAATTCTTGCCCAAACCTATAACGTATAATTTAGTATATGTAAATATACAAGGTATATTACGTTTGATCACGACTGTAACGCTTAAAAATATTGATCGTATTCATGAATGTATGGAATATGTGTCCATAAAATTTGCCCATTTCTGAATGTCCGTCTGTCTGTCTGTGGACACGATAACCTAAGAACGAAAAGAGATAACGAGCTGAAATTTGTTCTAGAGCTAAAAATTAAAGTCAAGTTCGTTAATGGACAAAATCGGACTATATTTGGGCAAAACTGCTTATGTTTCAAACTATTGGAACGTGTTTCCTTTCGCTCGGGAAGGGTGGGGGGAGAAGGGGTATATATACATCTTTGAAACCGTAAGGGATAGAAAAAAATGTGTTAACAAAAAATCATCTTTTTAAAATAAACAAGTTTTGTTTGAAAAAGATTTTCATAAACTGAATAGTTTTCTCATAATTTGTGATTATATGTTCGTCGGAAAGAATTGTTAACATTTCGAATTTGTGTTATATGTTCGTCGGAAAGAATTGTATTTCGAATACGCAGAATTGTTAACAATTTAATCATTGATATACAACTCAGTATATACTGGGTATTCAAACATGTATGTCAGTTAGTTGTTACATTAGTTCACAGTCGAACATAGAATCTCCTCGTTCTTTTTTTGGAGTTGGATAAAATAAACAATAAAATTATTTTATTAAAATTTTGTTTTAATTTTGAAATGTCAATTTTGGTTGTCGTTTCCATTGTAACTATAAACTATAATCGTTATATATCGTTCTATTTTGGCTATTAATAAATTTAATTTTTGCAAATACTAAAGTCATATCAGATATTATATTTCATTTTGATCACACTAAAATTATGACCGCTAGAGAGTGATATATGCATTCTATAAAAATTCGCTAAGTTGACGCAGCTCTGCGTAACGAATTTTTTCATTTTATAGATATTTATAAGACATTTCATTTCAAAAAAGATTTATTCATCTAAAATGAAATGCACCCTTTTTATTTATAAAAATCGGTGACATGGTATTTTATGAATTGTCGGGAACCTGATTTTTTTTAAGGGCTAACATTGGGCACATTATTTTTAACATTCAAAAAGCATATTTTGCCATTGTTAAAAAAAAATGAAGTAATTTTTAGATTTTTTATTTTCATTTAAAATACAGATTTGAATAATAGTATGTCATTTTCAAAATAAATTTTTGGTTTTTAAAAAGATATTTAAAAAAATTGTTTTTTTGTTATAAACAAATTCAATCTTGACCCTGCTCCGTCACGAGTCGGACCGTAAAAATTTAGGTTCATATTCAGGGCATCAAGATGAATCGATTTAAAAAAAACTAAAGTTACTATTTTTTCCTTAGAAATGTCGCTTAGTCTACTACGGGATGGTTCTTTGCTATTGTTGAAGGTAATCAATTTATTTTATCGGAGGCATTTAAAATAAAACAAGTGAAAATAACAACTAATTGAGTTAATTGCTTAAATACCCGGTATATATAGAATTTATGAAAAACAGTTTTAAAATAAACAACAATTGTTTATTTTTAAAAAAGGAACATTTTTTGTCTTTAAATTTTTGTGCTTTCTGTTACGGTTCCAAAGATAGGCTATGTTGCCCATTTGCTGAAACATGGTCCGATTTACTTAGCTCTAGAACAGAGGTGGGCTCAGACAGCTCGTCTGAGCCTTACGGGCTCTCCATAAGCTGGGTGAGAGTAAGTATAGAAGGTATGTTTTGAAGTAAGACGGAACGATGTTTCAATACAGGTTGTCCTACCGATTACTACCCAATAATTTATTCAATCAATTTAGAAATAGTTTTATAAAATTGTTTATTGTTTATTGTTTAAATATTTTTTACAGTATGGAGAGATACACAAAAAACATAATAATAATAATAATAATAACAATAATAATAATAATAATAACAATAATAATAATAATAATAACAATAATAATAATAATAATAATAACAATAATAATAACATAATAACAATAATAATAACATAATAACTAATAAATAATAACATAATAATTGATGGAAACCACGGGAAGACGGTAGGCGTCTTCCATCAGGAGAACGATAGGAATAGGTAGGGAGATGAAATAAAGAGATAAAATGGAAAGGGATAAGTACAATATAAAATAATTAAGAAACAAACAAAAAATTATTCGTTTTCTATTATTATTCTTTGAATAATTTTGATAAATTTTCAATATCAGGAATATATGTATTTTGGGATATTCGCATTATATTTTCTAAATGTTTATCCGTAAGGGAATTTCGCGAATCTGATTTTATATGTTTCATATGTGAAAATCCCGATTCACATAGATAAGAAGATGCGAAACAACTACTAAGTTTTTTATATATTTTTAATAATTCCGGATATTTAAACGAAGATGGGTTTTCTGCGACGATTTCCCAAATACTTTTTGTGCTTGTGTTCATGGCTCCTAATAAATTATAATTTGTTGGAAGGGTAATCATTTCGCTTAATAACGCGCAATCATTGGAATCCGGAAAAAAGTTGAGAAAAACTTCTATTAAAGTGGAAATTTTAAATTGTCTATTAAAAGGGGCCATTAAAAAATCACTCATTAGATTTATATTTTCAAAATCTTTAAATCGATTATTAAATTGTAAAATTACCGTTTCTAATAAACATTTATATTTTAAAAACAATTCAGTAAAATCACTCTTCACACATTGTTTCGCAATGTGTAATAGTTTAGGAAAATAATTTGGAATTTTTAAACCACCAAAAAAATTTACCGCCATCTCTAAAATTTTTTTCAATTCTATAATAGTTCTAACCGCGTCCCAAATATAAATATTTTTGCCCTGTAATTTTAAATTATGTAAATTAACTATTGAAGTTAAATCTACGAGAAAAGCTAAAGTTGCTGTAAAATCAAAGTCTCTTAGTTCAGGGCAAGGCTCACCGATTTCTTCATGAAATTTTACAATTACATCTAAATTTTCATAAAATCGTGCAAACATTTGTCCCTCACTAAGCCACCTAACTTGAGAATAATATTTTAATTCCCTAAATTCCGGATCGTTTTTTTTCGCGAATTCGTTAAATAAACGATGTTTCAACGCGCGCGTTTTAATCGAATTAATTTTTTTTTATAACAATATTTTCAATTTCCGTAACTGAAAGGCTTTTCATGCATAATGCCTGCTGATGTATGATACAATGAAATGATAAAAGATTTTTTAATTCAGGGATTTTTTTAAAAAGTGCAATTAAACCGTTATTACAACCCGTTATATTACTTGCACCATCCGCGGTAAGTGAAACAAATTTTTCTAAAGGTAATGATTTTATTCGTGCAAGTACTCCGGCATAGAGATTTTCGGCGGTCGTTTCGCGATGTAGGGAAATCATCGCAAAGAGTTCTTCTTTAACAAATAAATCATCGAAAACCATACGAATGTAAATTAACATTTGCGCAGTATTTGTTGCATCGGTCGATTCATCCAACTGCAATGAATAGCAATAACAAAACTTAATGTCTTCATTTAATTGACTTGTCATGTTATCATCAATTGCTTCTACTCGCCGTGTTATTGTTCGACGAGAAATTGGGACTTCTTTAACGAATTGTTTACATTCTTCTTCAAGTTCGGTCCCACCGAACATTGAGTCCACATAGTCTTCCACTACCGTCTGCATAAAGTCACATTCAATAATGGCTTTCGCGATTTCGCGATTCTATACGCTGTTTTGAAAGATAACGCGGTTTTTGTAAACTCATCATTATTAATATATAATTTTTTGGCGGACGATGGTTCAAAATAATTTTTTTTTAAAACAGAAATTACGCGATCGCGTTCTGCTGTACCTATTTCGAATTTATCAAACTCGGCAGAATGTTTCACGGTATAATGACGTTGGAAATTACTTTTTTTTATATAAATAAAAGTTTTACCACAAAATAGGCAAATTAGCTCTTTATCAGTTTTCTTGTATATACCAAAATGATGCTCCCACTCGTTGATGCCAAAAACTATCCTCCTTTTCTTAGCAAACTTCGCCGCACCTCCACTGCTGAACTTATCCAAGACTGCTTGCGATGTCTTCTCCATTATTAAATTCACTACTTTTATTTTTTTTTAAAAACAAATTATGCGAAAAATAATTTCCACTACTAAAAATAGTACTTTTCACTTTTTCAATTCAAAGTAGACTAACTCGAAGAACTCAAATTCCTACTTTATGTAAAACTTAACTTAATTCATCAAATTCCCATGACATTATACTGAGCATACTCCATACGAAGAAAAAATAATTAAATCAGGTAAATAATTCTTTATTAGTTTTCGGATATGAATAGTAAAATATTTAGACAAATTATTTGGAATTTCCAAAACTATAATTATATTTAAATTATCCTTTGCAAAAATTTCCCTCTTTTAGTTTTATTACAATGGTCCAGCGGTAAACTTAAAGGTTCAAAAGATATGTATTGAATGATGTATTGAATGAGTATGTATTGAATTGTATTATTTACTTTGTATAATAGTGACTATAAAAAATATTTGGTATTATTATATTTTTTTCAGAAAATGTTTTAATTAAAAAAAGAAAATATTAATAATTGGTAGGTTACCCTGTAGTAACTCTATCTCTCTTCCCTACCTCTCACTCAGAGCTTGACCGAGTCAACTCCTGCTCACCTCTGCTCTAGAACACCCATACGATATTTCAACTGTCTATCTCTTTGCATTTTTGAGTTATCGTGTTAACAGACGGACAACTTTGCAAATAGACTAATTAGGTCATTTTATATGCCAAATTTTTTTTCTGCGATCTATACAAATATATTCAACTGTTACAAAGTCCGGACTAAACTGAATATAAGAAATTCGAATGTTCATTATATAACAAACATTAGATTGATTAAGTTTTACTTGATTTATTAATTTATTCACTTAATTTCACTTTTACATAGGAAATTATAATGTTGTAATTAGAATACCTATTTCATTATAATTTTTTTTATCGAAAATTAAAATGTTTGAAAATCATCCATGTCGAATAATCGAACACTATTTGTTAATTACTTTCTTTAAAAAATTGAAAGTATTAAAATATTTTTATTGAATTATTTTGCATTAATAAATTTATTTAAATTTAAAAAAAAAGAAAAACTTAAGGACTATTATTTAATATATGTTAATTACTCTACTCGCAAATATAAAAAATAATAATAATAAACAACTATTGATAAAAAAGAACCAATGGGTCGATATTTGCACGGGTTGAGCAAAATTCAGCTAGCGGATTTTTACTTTTGGGCCGTTTAAATATACGAAAACACATGTTGGCGGATTGGAGTGTTGTTTTTCTATGTACACTACATATTATTTCATCTACACTACAATTTATTTCGTATCATCCATTTCAATTTATATATATATATATATATATATATATATATATATATATATATATATATATAAATATATATATATATATGTATATATATATATGTATATATATATATGTATATATATATATATGTATATATATATATATGTATATATATATATGTAATATATATATATATATTTATATTTATATATAAATATATATATTTATATATATATATGTATATATATATTTATATTTATATATATATTTATGTATATATATATATATATATATTTATGTATATATATATATATATATTTATATTTATATATAAATATATATATTTATATATATATATATATATGTATATATATATATATATATATATATATTTATATTTATATATAAATATATATATTTATATATATATATATATATATATATTTATATTTATTTATATATATATATATATATATATATATATATATATATATATATATATATATATATATATATATATATATATATATATATATATATATATATATTATAAGTTAATTGTCACCAAATTAGTAACAAGTAACATATCCTGCGACAATATACGAGTAATTTTAATAAGAGTAAAATAGTAACAGGAATAAATGTGAATGAAGGAAATTTTAACAAGAGTAATTTCTATATAATTTAAAATTTACTATATTTTAAATCCAGTATATTTTAATTTAGTTAATTTTCTATTTATTTTTATTTTTGTCTCTTGATCTCGACTTTATATCTATTTCTAATTGTCAAAGAGTAAAGTACGACTAGCTAATTTATACTGATGATGACTACATTGTAGTCGAAATACGTATTTATAATAAAAAAAACTGATATAGGTAAAGGGGGCGAATTTAAAATTTTATTAAGGTTTTACTATGACTATACAATTTTGAAAAAAGGACACGACTTTTGTGGCCCTTAGTACGTATAGAAGTTTTCCTTTTCAAAATCCTTCAAAGAACGTTTTGTTGATTACGATAAATCGAACATAAATTTTGTAATTTCTTAGCGTACAGAACTTATTGTAAATTGTCCGAAAATCCAAATCAAAATTTTCACCATATCTTCATTTTTCAACACCAGAGTCTATTATTCAACACCTGTTAGTAAGGTTACAGTGACCATATTTACACGAAGAGTTAAGGTAACGTTAAGACTACTAAAACTGTTAAGAACCGCCTTAACATTACTGGGCTTTATATTGTTAAGCCTTATTAAATGTGCTAAATTAACACACCTAACTAAGCAAATCTGTGATTAGAATTACACAACGGCGTACAACAGGCTTGACACAATTAAAACCTAGCCTAAGTGTTTAATCTAAATCATATACAAATACACTAAGTGCAAACAGTTTAAAATCAATATATTTAAAGTTAAGTTTAGACTACGACACTTTACACCGTACACTCAGTGTATACACCTAGTGTCTAATGTGCACACGGGTGTTTCTAATTGTGACATTTATTGCGACATCATAATTAGTGTCGAATCAACGGCTGTGTCAACAACTGTGCCTAAGTGTCTCTTGTGGTGTCTCAAACTGGTTCGACATTTTTCCATACATTCCATATACTTATTATATAGTAATAAACAAAAAATAATTATTAAAAATAATTATTGTTCCGAGGAAATTATAACCAAAGAATGGAGAACAAAAACAAGTGAGTGAATTGAAAGGTTCCCGTGAGCTCCCGGTGAAATAGGCTGAAATTCTAGGCTAGTATGTTGTAGTACATGACTTCTCGACCAAAAGTTTTCATGAGAACAAGTACCAGAAATCTTTGGTTTTTGAGCTACTGGTTCCGGGAGTTTTCTAGTAAATAGCTCTCGGTGAAATCTAAGTATGTTGAAAACCTCCCGATCAAAAGTTCTTATGGGACCAAGTTGTTGCAGAAAGCCTTAGTTTTTGAGCTACATGCTTTGAGATAACTATGGATAACGTAATTCCCATGAACTACAAACCTATGAATATACTAAGTAAAAATGAGTTTTTGTCTTATATATGATGTTGTTGGAGGCGATCCTACGTACTGGCACGCAGGCGGCCATCTTCTCAGGATGGCACAGTTAATATTTTCTAGTAAACACATATAAATATGTGTTTCCATATATTTCGATGACTACTCTCAGTAACCCAAATAAAATATCCACGAACGTATTTTTGCATACTCAACCCCGGTTAGAGTGCATGCACCTTATATTATATTTGCGATTTGTGTGAGTACATCATCAAATTATGAAAGTGTAACATTCTCAATTATGATTATTTATTCAAAAATATTTTAACACTACCGTGATTTATGTATATTCATAATTATTTTAAAAATTGCTACTTCCTTCCTATTAACATCCTACTACCACCAATTCATAAATGTTTCCTTCCTGATTATGTTTATTCAAATTTATTCGATGTCTTAATATTTTGAAATGATATTTCTCCTTTCGTTTTGAGAAAAATTGTGTTTATTTATTTTCCTTTTAATTGATTTATTTTTTGAACATAGTATAATAATGAACTATTGTAAGTAAGTTATTTAAATATTCTATACTACTTTAGTTCTTATTGTAAATGTAAAATAAAAGTATAAATTACCTTAACAATAAGAAAATTATTCTGTTCAAGAAATGGTAATTATGAATACGATAATACTAATACGGACTAAAAACGCAATTTTTCTCTGTCGAATCCATTCGATTTTCGAAAAAAATGTTTCGTACAAATATTTCGTTATTTTTTTTTTTGTAATGAATAATTTTGAATGTTGCTCGAAGAAATGGAAATTTCAAAATATGTACGAGAGTAAATATTTTTCATTTTGATAAAACTTTGAGACTCGCACTAGTCGCCAATCACATTGTCGAGAATTGAGAACACATCTAGAGAGTCAAGACGAGAAATAATAAAGTTTAAAAGTATCAAGACGATCGTTTAAAAGTGAAAAAGGATCTTAAAATACATTAATTTCGGAATTTTGAGACAAGAGTCAAAACGAAACGACATTTGTCTGTTTCTGGACAAGAGCGAGAACAATTTTTTCGAGTATGCGAGGCGAGTATGCTAACATTCTTCTCCCGGCTCGTTTTCCGGCAAATGAACTAGCAACTTTAAAAATTTGAAGTTTTTGCCGTACCTCTTCCCACTGTCTTAAGAATATTAAGGAATGGGAGTTTAATTCGACCTCGATATTTAACGGTTTAATTTTAACATAAATAATTCAATTCGATATTTGTCGAAAGTTGAAAACTTTGGATATACATAGCCCTAATGGGTCCAAAAACGTACTAAAAAATCAGAGATACATCATGTTTTGAGAATTTATTGTTGATTATGACCGGCTTATGGATTGAATAAAATAAACGAAATAATATGAAATATAAAAAAAAATAATGATTCTTGTTTTATTTTACAATCGAAATTTCTTAAATATAATTGCTCTTGTAATCAACTTACGATGTCAAGTTAGATATTCCACGTGCAGTCCAGTATTCTTAGAATGTCCGCGTAATTCGTCCAAACAGCATAGAATTAATTAAATTATACAAATTGTATTTGAATTTGTTAATTCCAATATTAGAATATGATGAAATCTTATAAAATTCAAATGTTGAATTTGATATATTAGAAATTAATGTTGTCGGTTCGAATGTGTCGTAAGAAGTGATCTTCTTTATGCCTTTCCGTATGGTCATTTAGGTAGATATTGCCCGCGATTTTTGTTGTTGTAACTTGGTACAATTAATTAACCTAAAATATATTTGTATCTAGTGATTTTAGTTATTTTGTAGAAATAATTAATTACACCATCGTTATAAAATAAATAAGTGTCTAATGCGCTAAGTTTACAAAAACAATTAACAAGAGCATTTTTTTCAATTGTGTTTTTCAGAAATTATTGATAACGGTTTATAGTAGAGAGGATCAACAGTCAGATGACGATAACGAAATTTTAGTTAGCGATTGGTCTGAACGTGAAAAACGTACTCTTCCCTCGCCTGGTGAAAATGATATTGAGGTATGTAATCATCATTTTTTACAATAAACATAAGAAATATTAATTGTACGCTTCTAATAAAATCTTGACAATGTTAATATCAAACATAACTGTTACGATGTCCAATGATTGAGTCCCCAACGGATATATTATGGCTGTACGTGCTTGTCGGGCAGTATTTGTTTTTAGGTTTTATTTGTTTTTTAATATATATTTATATGCATTGGCAGACTTACGGTTCGCTTTAGCTTACGTTTCGCTATGGTTATCGCTTTGCGTTTACCAATGTTACTAACGCTTCGCGTTAACTTGCCTACGCTCCGCGTTAACTTGCCTACGCCCCGCGTTAACTTGCCTACGCTCCACGTTAATTTCCTCGCGTTAGCTAGTGCGTCGTATCGACTGACGCTTCGCGTCTGCTAACACTAACGCGTTGTATAAGTTACGCTTGCCAACGCTTCGCGTTAACTAACGCTACGATTTGACTAAGTTTTCACGCTTACTTAAAGCGTTAACAATTCGCGTGAAATCGAGCTTCGCGTTGAATCACTGACGATTCTCGTTGAATAACTAACGCTCCTCATTGACCAACGCTTCGCGTTGGCTGACTTACGGTTCGTTTTGGTTTACGTTTCGCGTTGGTAACGTTTACCAACGCTTTCCGTTGATTTACTAAAGCCTCGCGTTGACTAACTTTTCGCGTCGCCTAACGGCTCGCGTTGACCAACGCCTTTCGTTAACAGTCGCTTCGCGTTGATTAACTCAATTATATAACTCAATATTTAAATATATAAAAATCGCAAGAACATTAATATAAATTTTTAACCCGACTTCAAAAAAGGAGGATGGTTCTCAATTCGTCTGTATTTTTTTTTCTTCTTTTTTTATGTGTGTCACCTCAGAACTCCGTCATTTATGAACCGATTTTGAATTTTTGTTTTAAAGAGAAATCTCCGGGAAATCGAGGAGGCGGTGTCCAAAAGTTATGTGACTTTCTCTATTCTGACACCTCCTCCAAAAATAACAATAATTTTACATATATATTTAAAAATTTTTGCTTTGGTGAACTAAAATTGGCGTAAGAATATGCAATTATTTTTTTACTTTTTAGTGCATCTTTTGTTATAGAATATTTGATTTTAGAAGTCGGGTTTCCATTTTGTCAAAATAGGTTTTATTTAAATGCAAGAACATTTTTACTGTTTCAATATTAATTATTAACACAGAACAAACATTTGCAGATAATTCATATTTTATAAATATTGAATAGGCAGAAATATTAACAATTCAAACATTGAGATATACAACTCAGTATATACTGGGTATTCAAACAATTAACTCAGTTAGTTGTTACATTACTTGTTTTTATTCAAATTTTATATTTTAGTTTTTAGTGTGTTAAGTAATTGGAGGTTTATTAAATTGTTTCCTATCTTTTGATACATCGAATAACAAAATGTAGGTACTATTGACAGATAAAATCAAAACAATCTCAACACAAAACATACTTTAAATAAACCTTCATTCAATGAATAACAAGACATAGGTAATTATTTATTTTTGTTACTCAAATGTATGGTAAGGTATTTCATTGAATTTGATAAAAATGTGTTTTGAATATTTATAGTCATAAATTATATTCTTAAAATAAAAATAAATGTTACTGGAAATTATACGTTTTAAACATACTAATGGGCGAATCTTCAATGTATTTTTTAGAAAATCATCAAACCTAAATATTGAATGAAAATTTTGAACAATTGCAATAGAAGCTTTTAAATATTATTCAAATTTGTTTACTTAAAGCTTACCATAGACTATCAAACCATTTGCGCAACAGCCATTTGTGCAACAGTTATGCAACACATTGGTTGCGTAAAAAAATGTTGATTGATTCATTCATCTTGTGTTGGGGTCTAAAAAGTAATGCACTTCGACCTTATGGTCCACTGTGCTCTTCCTTCTACCTCAGTCGGACGAGATTCGCTTCTCCTATATGTTGGCAATAGCCTGAAGCTTGCTTATCAGGTCCTCCCGAAGGTTCATATATTCGGGGTGAGATTCACCGAATATTCTGAATCTGGTGTAACCTAGAGGTTCGCAGTCAAAGATTATGTGGCTGGATGTTTCATCTTACTCGCCATACAATCTGCACATAATGGACCCGTTATGGAGTCCCATTGTGTGCATATGCTTCCACAGGGGACAATGCCCGGTAATGAATTCGGCAACCCTTCGCAGTTGCATCCTGTTCAGCCTAAGTGCATCGAGAGATAGCCTCTTTGTTGCACTATGAAGCAGTACCTTCCCGAGCTCTTGCCGCGGTACTTTTTCCGAGTGATCACGGTGTTTAGCATTTGACCACTCGTTGTTTGATCACCTGTTTACATGCAGTCCTTGAAATTCCTAAGATAGGCTCTAAGCCAGTGCAGGGTATTCCGACTCCCTTCTTTGCTAAGGTATCTGCTAAAAAATGTTTGTGTAACATCATGTTTGCACACCTTCCAACAAGTTGTGCAAACTTAAATTCATTAATTTCATGTTATACCGCCATTGTTGATGTTTTTTTTTTGGCGGAGAAGAAGAAACTAAAACGGAAAAACAGAGGATTTGGGTATTGTCACTCGGCCAAAACTTGCCAAACACTGCTATAATTATTAAATAGCTACTAGCATGGAGGTGTTGTGCAATAATAACACCACCAAATTGTTTGCGTAAACAGGCTATTGCACAAACTGCTTGATCATGTATGGGGATGTCTTCAAATCGATTTGGGCAACAACTGCTTCAAACGATTGTGCGACAACTCATTCCATACCATACACGATCAAGCAATTTGTGCAAAATGGGTGCTGTGCAATTGGTTTGATCGTGTATGGTGTCTTTATACGAATCAAATCTCCGAAGCAAATTTCTGATGATTTGTACCTGAATATATCAGAAATTTAGAGAAAAACAAGTTGCACTACAATTTTAGAATGTGACATCCGTTTGAAAAATCGTAATTTTGAAGATGCCAAATTTCTGATGAATTGTCCTGAATAAATCAAAAAGTCTTTAACGAAATCGCGCTTGCAAAAAAATTTATTGAGGTCAAATGTCGTGAAAATCAGTTTTTCTCCAATATCTCGTAAACTATTGGTTTTGCGTTAACAAAAGTCATTATTAAATTTATTTCATTATAAAATTCACTTTGGATCAATAGCTCTTGAGATATACGGCTGAGAAAAGTTCGGTGTAACGATGCAATAAACTGTTAAATTGAGTTTTAAAAGGAACAAAATGTGTCGTCTACCTGATGGTATTATGCCGATCCATAAGGTTGCAATTTATTGATAAGTAAGACTTTAAAAAATTTTTTTAGGGTAAAGGTGAAAATTAGTTTTTCTTAAATAGAGATCATATACCTTGTCGCGGTATCTTGGCTGCCTTTAGCCCTCAAAAGGAGCGCTGTAGAACCTACAACAATTTCCGATACTCGACAAAAACAAAAATAAACACAAATATTAGCAAAGGTTTACTAAATCTATGTCAATTGGACAACATGCACTTTAGAAAAAAAATTAAATAAAACAAAATCTTTATACTATTCAAACCTAAAGTTTATTTGATTTGAAAAATAATTTGAATCAAATTTTTATTTTTTATTTCCACAATTATAATGGAATCTCTGTCTCGTTTTTATACAACAATGGACAACTGATTTTACTTGAACAAATTTTACTTTTAAACTGATTGTTAATCCAACAATGTTTGATTTATAACTTTGATATTAAGCGAACAATGCCAATTTGAAAACTGATGATCTTAGTCGAACAATAGTTTACTTAAAACTGAACTCTGAATTAGCGATTACTGCTGCTTTGATACACATCATGGATCTTTCGAGAAACATGGTTGTTGAGACTTTAGAAATATTTTTTTTGAAAGCATATTTTTGTATAGATTCTTCTAGAACAAATTAGATTCTCAACAACCATGGGCGCATTCAGAAGGACTGATAATAAAACTAATAAAAAATTATATTGATTTGCCTCGGATCCGAACTGACACAAGACTCCGCATGTGATGCCTTAACCCGCGCGGCCAAAGCTAACTCAGAAACTATATACAATTTACAACATAATACTGTCTGTAAGCAAGCTTGTGTGTTTGACTTGTTTATGTATTTGTTTTTGAAGATAATTAAACTTCTATTTATTAATACTTTTTTTAATAAATAAATTATATCTGATTTAAAAATTTTTTTCATTTGATTTAAAAAAAACCTTTGTTTTAAAGAAAAAAAAAAAATCAAAACTAGATATTAGATATTTTTTTGCAACTATTAAAAAAAACTCCTTTCTTCAAGGAGAAAAATATTATCTCTATTAAATATTTTTCTTTCATACTTAGAACTTGAACTTAGAAAAATGTATTAGTTTTAAAAATTATTCTTAATAATTTTCAACACAACAACGTTAGAACAGAGCATTTTCAAATTTACTTATTAGTTAATTTTGCCCAAAAAAAAAAATATCTTACAAAATTTACTCAGGACCAATAATTTTCGTGATATACGGCTGGGAATAGTTGGACGTAACGTAAGCTAATTTTTTGTACCATTTCACTGGATTATTTGTAGTGTTTTGCGAAGGTAAAGAATCGTAGTTACGAATTGAGAGACTGGGTGGACCAATGGGTAGGCCAGTCAGTATTCCCGGCTCACCTTCTGCTGACGCTCCAGATTTTTACTAAATTATATTTGAACGAAAACTTTAATGAATGTTGTCTTAATGATCTTAAAACATAAAACATGTTCTGTTATGCTAGCTCAACCATTGAACCTTATCTCAATGCCATGATTATCTCGTTCTACAATAAAAAAGTTTATTTGTATTCATTCAACAAAATTTATAATAAATTTAATATCGAAACTAAAAATGATTGCCTAAAAATGTTTAATGTTGTGTAATATAATGACAACATGGTGTAAACATAATTTAACACTTTCAATTGAATATTTTCAATGTTAATTGTTAAATAATTATCGTGTTTTGAATAAATAATTTACCATATCAAAATCTAAATTATTGTCATAAAACCAGACAAGAATATTAAAAAAAGCAATTAAATTAAGTTAATTGACGATTTTTATAAAAATAAAGCCATAATCAATAATTAAATATTCATATTGTAGTCTGATTTGATCATTGAACACAGTTGTTAAATAATTTTTGGAACTAAAAATCCATTTACCTACTGCTAAATATTATTTCTAGATGGTATACAATTTATATTAATTATATATTTTTTCATATATATATGGCATCAATTTAATTTATTTATTGAATACTTCCTTTATTTATTTATAAAAATAGACATAATTAATTGATTTTCTTTATGACATACATTCAAAATATTGCGTAGAATTATAATAAATTAATAGTAAAAAAAACATTTTTAAAAACAAGCTTTTATTTGAATGCTCCAAAAAGAAGAAAATAAACTTTAAATTAAAATCAATTTATTACATTATACAATTTATATGATATAAAAGCTTGTCGCGAGATTTACCTGTGTAAATTTATTTTATGAAATACATACATTTTTTCTTAGATTCTTAAGATCAAGAATACATATTGTATTCTTGTTTATTTACATAGGTAAGTCCCGCGACAAGCATTTATATCCTATAAATTGTTTAATGTAATAAATTGATGAGTTTGTATTAATTGAAAGTTTATATTCTTCTTTTTAGAGCATTTTCATATCATATAAATAGTATAATGTAATAAATTGATGGGTTTGTTTTAATTTAAAGTTTATATGCATCTTTTTACAGCATTTAAATAAAAGCTTGTTTAAAAAAAGGTTTTTTTACTATTAATTTATTTTTTATTTTTTAGTATTCGCTGTTAATTTTAATTTTATTTTTTTACCATAAAAGTTCATTGTCATCGGAACTGAACCAACATGTAAAAGTAACTATTAGAGAATCAGAAAAAATGATAAGAAACTTAATTATAATAAAACTAATTTTTTACAACTTTATTTCAAATGTGTTTTTTGATTTTTCCAACATTAGAAAAAGGAAAAAATATTGTTTTTGCACCAATGTTGGAATTTCGTAAAAATTTCTTCAAACGTCCATCGATCCTACCTAGTAGATGTTAAAAATCACTTACGCTAAAATTTATATATATATATATATATATATATATATATATATATATATATATATATATATATATATATATATATGTATATATATATACTTTTTATTTATATGCCATTTTGCCGTGAATTAGTTGTGTCGCGGTATCTTGTCTCTCTTTTGCCTTTAAAGGAGCCATGTAGAACCTACAACAGATTCCGATACTCGGCATACAAAATTTTAGTAAAAGTTACTAAATTTATGTCAATTGGACAACACGCGCGTAAGAAAGAAAATTGAATAAAACAAAAACATTAAGATGTTCAAACCTGAATTTGTTTAAACATTGTATTATCGAATGATAATTAGTGAGAACTCTAGGTTTTAGACGGTGAAACTGTCACCAAATTAGCGACGAGTAACATATCCTGAGACAATATAAGAGTAATTTTAATAAGAGTAAAGTTAACAGGAATAATTGTAAATGAAGTAAATTTTAACAAGAGTAATTTCAATATAATTTAAAATTTATTATATTTTAAATCTAGTATATTTTAATTTAGTTAATTTTCTATTTAATTTTATTTTTGTCTATTGATCTCGACTTTATATCTATTTCTAATTGTCAAAGAGTAAAGTACGACTAGCTAATTTATACTGATGATGACTACATTGTCGTCGAAATACGTATTTATAATACAAAAAAAAAACTGATCATGGTAAAGGGGGCGAATTTGAAATTTTATCTGAATTTATTTGATTTGAAAAAAAGAATTTGAATTTAATTTTTTTAAATTTTATATCCACAATTTTATATGAGACTCTATCTCTTTTTAATGTAACAATATACAACTGAATTTACTTGAACAAAATTTTACTTTTAAACTGATATTACTCAAACAATGGTAATTTTAAACTTTAATCTTAATCGAACAAATGTCAAATTTAATCTCTGATCTTAATCGAACAATAGTTTACTTTTAACTGATTTGAAATTAGTAAATTTCTCCGTTTATATAAGGTCCTGGACCATTCTAGAAGAGTGCTTGTTTGAACCAAATAGGAAATATTGCCAAAAGTTAACCAGATAACAGCATGCAAAAAACTATCCAAGATCCAAAGTCTGGCCAGTTTTTGCATTACTGGATCCATGAGCAGTACACCCACAGCTGCCATGGAAGTCTAGTCAGCAATACATTCAGCCCTAGTCTGCCATACTAGGGCTGATTCCGCTAAGCATTGTAATAATAGCTAAAGCGAGATCCAGCGCTTATAGACTGGCTTGCAATAATAGCTGGATTAAAATAAAATCAAGTTGGACCTGCAAGGATCGTGGGAACATCAATCATCTCAGTCTTGGTTTTTGAAATGGGCACAGATATGCTTCCCAAAATATACAAACATTCCCAAACATAATTATAATATACTGGGTTACTTGGTACGATATAGTCATATATATCGTACCTCATTCTATTTTATGACTGTGTATGTACAAACAATTAACATTTATATGTATAATAGACTAAGATAACTAACTATAAGCTTTTTAAACAGAAGTGTATGTGGATAATAGCGGTTATTAGCAGTGCTGTTATGTTTTTATATATGATATACTCTGTTGCCAAATTTTTAGAAGTTTTCACATAGGTCGTGAGATATTAAGAATAGGCTTATTTTTCTTTGTGACCAGTATTTTACCTACACTATTTAGGTACAGTAAATATAATTATCTCACATACATATTTTACGGAAATTAAATTATGTATATTTGTTTAAAACTAAAATATAAACAATTGTCTAAATCATTTGTTCATTTTATTGACTTAAATATAATAACAATAAATATTATGCTTATGTTATTAAATATTTTTTCAAAAGTGAAATTCTTATTATTTTCTAATATAAGCGTCAACAGTAATACTTTATTTTTTTATTGTATTCAAAAAATATGATATAGCCAGCCATGTTTCATTTTAATACTATTATCATTAATTTTATATTATTTTAGTAGTATTTGTAATGCTATTCACAATATACTACAATAAAAAAAAATGTAATTTATTAAACTTATATAACTTAGTAAATTAACTTGTAGAATAGATTAACTTGTAAATTAAAGTTAAATAGGACTTATGATATAATTATAATTATGTCGTTTTAATATACTTCTTTTATTAGAAGTGTATTATTTAGCGACTTTGTTTTGAATATATATATATTCAAAATTATTTTCTGATATGATAAGGTGACCAACTATACTCATTTACTCTGAGTTTTGTACTCTTTTTTCGCAAACCGTACTCTTTTCAAATCCTGTACTCTGAAAGTACTCATTTGTATAATTTTATGAACATGAAAATTTAAAAGTTTTAATAGAAATTTCCTTATGTTGTCCAGGCACTAATGCTGCTGTTGAAAGGGTATTTTCACTAGGGAATGATTATTGGAGCAGTGAGAAGTCGCAACTTTCTGTAAAAACATTATCTGCCGTCTTAACAAATCAAATTTAATATGCAAAATGAAAGTTGTTCGGATGTGGTTACATTATTAGACGAACATCCTCATTTAGCAAAAAAAATCCACTCCGAAGAAAAAGATGTTTTTAAAAGAAAATAAAGTTTTTATCGTTTTTTCTTCTTTTTTTTTTCACCTATGAAATACTTCTTGCAAAGTGTACTCTTTTTGAATCAAAAATAGTTGGTCACCTTAGATATGATGACTTACCATTTTGGTCATGACGTCTGGTGGCAAACAAAAGAAACCAAATTTAGTGTGCAATAGTATTAATATACAAGTGAAAATATCGACTAACCCGGTAATTGCTTAAATACCCGGTATATACGGAATTTATGAAAAAAAGTTTCTTACAAAAGGTTTCTTACAACTTCTTTTTTATTTTTAAAAGAGGAACATTTTTGGTCTATAAATTTTTGTTCTATCTCTTACGGTTTAAAAGATAGGCAGTTTTGCACATTCATGAACTTAAACTTACTTTCAGCTCGCTATCTCTTTCGTTTTTGACTTATCGTGTTGACGGACGGTCGGATGGACGGACAGACACATTTGCAGAAATGGACTAATTGTCACATTTGCAGAAATGGACTAGTTCATTTAATGAACACTACCAAATTTTTTTTCGGCGATCAATATTTTCAACCGTTACAAGAACGGAACTAAACTGAATGTACCTTGAAATATATTATATACCGGGTATAAAAAGATGAAATTTCCGAATTGTATGGAGAAAACTGTATGAGATAGCGAAATAATGATGAAAATACCTAGGTATACTTTCTTTACGACTCCCGAAAAACTATGATAACTTCGAAATTCCAAACAGTTACAAAGTTATAGCTGTTTTCTGACCGTTACAATTTTATAGCCGGCCCAGATCTCGAACATAGTTTATAGTTTCTATAGAAAGACCTACATTAACAAAATTTCGGAAATCAATTATTTGTCAATAAATTTAACATATAACAAATTGCAATTTCAAACTGTCAGATAATGGATAACTCTTTCGATTGTATACAATAAACAGCCATGCTTTTTAGGCTCTGCCCTCAGGTCAGTTCTCAATAGACTAAGCTCATTTTCTTACAGGAAAGAATCATAATGACTATCAAATCAAATTTGGTATTATTATATGTACATTGCAAATCTTTCTGTAAATATTACGATCAAGTAATAATTAATAATAATAATAATGAGCCTATAAACCATACAGTCCATACAGTGCTACAAAATGTCCAACGATCATTTTTCTCCACTTTAATTTGTTTATAGTGACATTTACATCCATTACTTTTGTTTTCTCACGAATCTTTGAGCTGTTAATTTTGTGGATCTTTTTTATATTTAGGATGCTCCGCTCCATAGCTCTTTGACATCTTAATTTCTGGTAATGTATTTGGGTCAATGTCAATGTTTGAGTACCATACGTTAGGACAGGTAAGACACATGCATTGAGGATTTTAGTTTTGAAAACTAACGGGATGCCTGACTTAAGTATGAATTTCAGGGACCAAAACTTTTGTTATTCTTTGCTGTACTTCAATATTGCTCCGATTGACAAAAGATAAGAACTGACCAAGATATTTGGTTTTGTTATTGTTTATTTTTAAACCGACTTTTTTAGAATGAAAATTCAATTGCCTCAGCATGGTCTGTAAATGTTGTGTGTTTTCAGAAACCAAAATTATGTCGGCTGCGAATCTAAGGTTTGTTAAATTTACACCATCAATGCTAACACCAAAATCTTTCCAATTCAGCGATAAAAATACATACTGAAGCACAGTATTAAATAGCTTTACTGATAGTGGTCCCCTTGTTTGACACCTTTGTTGATTGAAAAGCTTGGTCCAACTGCTTCCAATCTTACTTGTGCAGTACTCGTATCGTATAGTTTTTTAATAATTTTAATGTATTTATGGTGGATATTAAAGTGGTTTGGAGCATGCCATATGCAATTATGTTTTATGCTGTCAAATGGTTTATAAAAATCAATGAACAACAGATAGATCGTTTTCTTATACTCATTGCACTTCTCGAATAGTTGGTTGACGGTTTGCAAGTGGTCAACGGTTGCGAATCTAATGCGGAATCCAGCATGTTCAGTTGGTTAATTTTCATCGAGAGTTTTTTCGATACGCTTTAATAAAACCTTCGAAAAAATTTTATATATATATATTGGAACTAAGGCTAATTGGTCTATAGTTCTCTATATTTGTTTGGTCACCTTTCTTAAATATCAGTATTATGAATGCATGGGACCATTGACTTGGTAGGATTTCACTTGTAAGCACTAAGTTAAATAGTTATGTTAAAGTTTTAATGACACATTCACTTCCGTATTTAAGATGTTCATTCAAAATTTTATCAATTCCCGCACTCCGCTCTTTTTTTATTCTTTGAATTACACATGCCACTTCATCACTAAGAATATGTGAAACATTTAATGTATGATAGGTGATCTCGGTGGTAGGAGTGGGATCTATTTCTGGATTATCAGGTGCATATAGACATCGATAATATTTCGTTGCTATATTGAGGATTTTGGATCGATTTGTTTTGGAAATATCTGAGGGGTCACGTAATGTGGGTATACACCCATACTTGGGTCTTACAGAGTTTTCTTTTGGTTTTTTTGATGGAAGTGCAATTTTTTTCTAAAACGCATTCGATCATAGCCCAGTCAGCCTTTTGTATTTCTTTTCGAACTTGTTTTTTAACCAATTTGTCAACTACGATCAAGTAATAAACTGTAATAAAATTTATTGACCTTTATTCTGATAACTTTGACAACTTTTATACTGAAAAATTCCTTATTTTACTAATATTAAGAAAGAAATTCAAGATTTTATGTTTCCCTCTCCCTTTTAGTCCTCCTTTATCCTTAATCGATTTTTTCCATTAACGAACCTACAAAAGCAGAAATCACGTCACATACCAAATTTCATCCCCATCATACTAAAATTTTTGTTCAGATAAGGCGTAATTTTCACCCTTCGTATAAAAAAATTTACCTATTCGATTTTTTCGCAATACACATTTGGTACACGCCTCTCATTAAGCCTCCAGATTTTGTCCAACAAAAATCTGATCTCAGTTTTTTTAGACAAAATAGAATGACTAAATATGTTGGATCTAATGGAATTTTTTTTAGATATTTTGGGTCATTGAAAGAAATAGATATTTTGTTATTCGTAAAGTTGACCGTTTCCACGTTATAAACAATTTTATGTTTGAAAAAACGCCGTTTTCAAGGGTAAAACACAATATTAAAAATGAAATTTTTGGATTTGACAAAATTCTTAAATAGTGTTTGAATATGAACAGCTTTGCCATTGTAATTTTCACTCATTTATCTTATTAATGCGAAATTTTGTTTAGGATGTATGAGCGTGACAACAGTTTCGGATTTAAGGGCTCATAATTTTTTATATGAAAATTACTACTCAAATTAATTATTGCTATATTTTCAGAGTAGGTAACCGTTTCTTATTAAGATATTGATCTTATAGATATAGACTCTACCACAACCACTTATTCCTGTATATTAAATATAGAGGAATAAGTGGTTGTGATCATAAATCAATAAATATCAAATGTTCAATTATATGTAGGATGAAAAAGACTATTCATAAGAATGGTGAATATATAATAATAACTGGTCAATATTTATAAAATACTATGTTCATCCTGAAAAATAGGTTCATCCTGAAGAGAAAATTTGAAATTAAATTTAAATTATTTTATTTAATAAATGAAAATAGTGTAATGAAGTGGGATAATGAAGTATAATGTGAGATAGTTATATACCACTTCTCGCCGCAAATGTACAAGTCTATCTACAACCCATCAAAATTCACTATACCTGACGACCTCGCTCATACACCCTTAAACAATTCACATATAAATTAGTTTTATATATTATTGATTTATTAATTAATGAATTTTAATGAACCTGGAACTACCTTAAGGTAGTTCCAGCATTGTCATTGTCCAGCATTGCCCCAATCTATATATCTATCACAATATGAGAGATTGACGGTTTCTTGGCATCCGCACGCTTGCACGTCATAAGGAAAAGCGCAAAAAAAAAAAAAGTAAAAAAAAGACTTAAAAGACTAAAAGTCCGAATGTGTCCCTTAAAACTCGACCTTACGCACTACCGTGCTCTAGATAATACCCACTGTAACGGATATTACAACTATAGATCATCAAAGTTACTTGATTTGATATTCGTTATGATTTCTTCCTCTAAGATCATTCGCTAAGTTTACGTAGCTTCTGCGTGACGATTTTCTTAAATTTCATATCAGAGGTCAAAAATTCGGATTTGGTCTCTTAATGTATACTTAAAACGGTGATTTTTCTATTCGAACATCAGGGGTCAAAAACTTGTGATTTACCTCTATTTTTGATTTTTCTGTAAAAGTATCGTTTTGAAAAATACTCGTATTGTATAATTTCTACTCTAACATATCATACGATAATATATTTTCAAATTAGTTCCATTAGACAATTAATAAATGATTTAATGATTACATGAATTCATTCATGATAAAATAATAAAAGTATATTAATTGTTAAGTATTAATATTATATTTTTACATATTGTTTTAGGTAGTACCAATTGAACCAAAAGAAAGTAAAACTTTAATACTTATATTAATATATATAATTAATACATATGAAAACAATAAAATTCTTAACCATTTAATTTCATTTTCAGGGTCATCATACTACGGAAAAAGGTATTAGTCATCATCCAGCACATCATCCAACTACCGAAAGTCATATTGAAGTATTATTAAA
The DNA here is from genome assembly GCA_963920215.1 of Nineta flava. Taxonomy (NCBI): domain Eukaryota; kingdom Metazoa; phylum Arthropoda; class Insecta; order Neuroptera; family Chrysopidae; genus Nineta; species Nineta flava. Next base: position 84,808,228 of record OY986040.1, on the reverse strand, counting down.
GGTAAAAGGCTTTTAAAATTAGTATTAATAAATTTTCTTTCAGAACACTGAAAATATACTTAAATTAGAATTTGTTTTCATATAAGTGTCTGTTCTAACTGTTGCTACTCCTTTGCGCTATAGTCATAGATCAACCCTAGTCTCCTCTACGAGAGCTTTCAAATCGTATCGATTAATTGCTGTCCTCCAGCGTTTCTTTGTCCCCATTCTTCAGAAATTTCTTCCTCTTTATCTAGCTACCTTTCTCGGTTCTATCCTGTTTCGCCGTCCCCCTAAGATTCCCCTAATGTTTCTTTTTACCGCCCCTCTCTTCGAACATTCGACAGGTACCTGCCCAGGCTCTCCTTTCTTATTGTAGTTTAACGTATTCGCCAGATTCCGAAGATTTTCTTCAGGAACCTTCTCTCCCACCTCTGCAACTTTTTGTCGTTACGTTCTATGTTTCAGAACTTTACAAAACCCCCGGATGGATCACAATAAAATTTTTGTAGTATTAAAAATATCCGATAAAAAGCTATTTTTCCTAAATAATTTATTTTCCATGAATTTATACGCAAAATGAGAGGATCTAGAAATTTTCGACCAAAAAATAAGCCATGAATACCAACCAATTAAAAGTAAAGAAATTGCTTTGAGAATTCGGTAACTATATGGAAGAATATAAGGATTATAAAAAATAACCAAAAAGAGCTCTAGGCTTTTGAATTTCCAAATTTTCTCCAATTCCTATATCAATTATTTGTATTTATAAATACTCATTTGAAGAAGTAGTCGTTATCAGTATAAAGTAGCTAAATGTAACTGTCTCCGGGATATCGAAGACATATTACTCTTTGCTAATTTGAAAATATGAAACCACGATAATGCACAATACCATCACCAAAATTGGGCATTGGGACTTCCTTCACCAAGTCAAGCTTCCAAAGAGTTAATATGGTGTATTTTATCTGGATGCTGACAAATCCAATGAAAAGGTTATATATTTTATCCTAAATAGCTTAATACTCTGGTACTAGCACTAGTAGTAATAGTAAAGGGGAGGCCAAAGCCAGGTAAGAAGGCCTTTCTAAACCTTTTTTACCCACTTCTAAACCCATCCCTTCAACCTCCTCTATCCTCTACCACGCCTTATTCGTTTCCTCTAGCCCTGTATTTGTTGTCCTACACGTCTTTTTTGCGAATGACAGGACAGATTCCCCCCATTAAAGTCCAGATAGATCACGACCTCATAAGAGATGCATGATTCTTGATCCTACAGTGACCGGTAAGGACCCCCAACCAAAAGGTTTATGTCTTTCCGGTTTTTGCAATAAGCCAGGTTGACTTTGTGGCAATGTACCCAGCAATTATTTGTTTGACTTGTCTGCAGCCTAAAGTGTTTTTCCATTTCCTATTCAAAGACTTATTCACCCATTCGTTTAGGGAAGAGGTTATAGTCTGTCTCCTAGTTATTCATATATTTGGTTCCGGTCTCTGGCGTGTGAGTGCGGTTCCTCCTTAGGTGAGTTATGGTAAAGTACTAAGCTATGCTGTAATAATTTAAAAATTTGAGTACAAGATAGAAAAATAAAACTTTAGTTATATATTTTCTCACTCGATAAATATCTGTTTACAGTTATATGCATGCGCTTGAAATGTCTGCCTATATAAATAAAGCAAATAAATACATACTATTATTATTTTAACTGTTTAATAATAATTATTGTTCTATTTATTTCATATTTTTCATATTATGCGATATAATTATTTAAAACAGCATGACAAAATTTAAATATAATATTTTTATTGTTAACTATCTAACTAATTTTAATAGGTCGATTTTATTATATTATATTTATATTAAAACTGTGAACATCATCCGACTTTATTGTAATCATATTCCAAGATAAGCATTCAATTGTACCTATTTTATTTATACTTCAAAAGATTCGAAGTTATGAGAGGCTAGAAATATTCCTGCACTCGAGTTTTTGAGATATTTTAAATAAACCGATGAGATGCGATAGAAAATCAATAGGAACTAGGTCAGAAGTAGCGTGCTAGTTCAGAATTGCCCTATTTTTAAATATTTAACATGCCACTAATACTAAATATTCGTTTTTAAGGCGGTTTTTTTTCAAACGGAACTGATGAGTCAAAGTTATTTTTAAATATTTTTGTTTACTTAATTATTCTACTATTCTGTTACTTATTTAATAAAGTAATGAAATGAGTTCGTTATTTTTTATATATAAAGGTAGTTGTGTATATGATTTAATCAAGTACTAAGATCTTTCTAACTTTGATTTCAAAATTATAGCAGGAAAAATTATTTCCTAGTTTAATATTAAAAATTTGTAAGCTTTTACGAACTACGTAATCAATCGGTAACTATCTTGTCTTCTTTTTTATTATAATTTAATTTATTTTATTTTTATTATTCGAGATTAAAGAATAAAGTTCAATTATCTAAATAATTGTAATAATATTGATCGGTATAAACGGTAATAATATTCATCTATATTACATTCGGTTTTTTTTTCATTAAAGATAAAAAAAAGTTCAACGAAAGCATATCTAAAAGTTTTAAAATACCCGAACCGAATATTTATATTTATAAATACTGATTTTCTATTCTCAAAATTGGAGATTCGTATTCCATAGGATTCAAATTTCCTTAAGTAATCCTAAGACGGTAATCGAAGTTCAGGAAGGATTCATTTGCACCCAATACTTTCATTTTTCGTTTGTACTTTTCGGAAGTATTTGTTTTGAACGGAAAATTTAACTTTTTAAACAGTGACTTGGTCTGACGACCAAATCAATGTTCTGCCAGCAACAATATATTTAAAAAATTACAGGAAAAATAGCGAATTAACTTAATAAATTGTGACTAATTGTAAGTTTAAAAATTTAATTCATATCCTAATATACACAGGAGTTATCCTAATATTCAGAGGAGTTTCGTGAAGATCTAAGTTCGGGACTATATAAGTTGCTCAATTATATATAGTCTTGTTACATATTCCAAACTGGTGGTAATACAAACAATAAAACATATTTTGACAAAATGGAAACCCGACTTCTAAAATCAAATATTCTATAACAAAAGATGCACTAAAAAGTAAAAACATAATTGCATATTCTTGTGCCAATTTTAGTTCACCAAAGCAAAATTTTTTAAATATATATGTACAATTATTGTTATTTTTGGAGGCGGTGTCAACATAGAGAAATTCACATAACTTTTGGACACCGCCTCCAAAAATAACAATAATTGTACATATATATTTAAAAATTTTTGCTTTGGTGAACTAAAATTAGCACAAGAATATGCAATTATTTTTTTACTTTTTAGTGCATCTTTTGTTATAGAATATTTGATTTTAGAAGTCGGGTTTCCATTTTGTCAAAATATGTTTTATTTCTCGCTTTTTAGTGACTTTGAAGTTCTATAACTGATTTTATTTGTCTAAATATGGGTAGACCTACTAAACGACCAACTAATTTTTAGTGAATTTTTTTATAACACTTTTTTTTACCCGTTTTTTTTTTTTTTTGTAATTTTAAGTGCATTTTTTTATAACAGATTTTCAGTTTTTTTTACAAGCATTTTGTTTTTTTTTTGTAAAAATTTTTTTTTTTGGGGTCGGTTTTTTTTTATGTAAAAAATTTTTTTGAAGTCGGTTTTAAAAAAAATTTTCTTATTTTCCCATTATGAATGAGTATACCCTTTCAAAAAAAAAAAAAAATTTCGCAGAAATCGGTTATCACATATAAAATGACGATTTTCCTCGATTTCCCGGAGATCCCCTCATCAGAATGCGATTTGGTGACAATGGGACCAATGGGAATCCAAACCCTTTAAAACAAAAATTCAAAATCGGTTCATAAATGACGGAGTTCTGAGGTGACACACAAAAAAAAAAAAAATACAGACGAATTGAGAACCATCCTCCTTTTTTGAAGTCGGGTTAAAAAGTAGTATAAATGAGTAAAAATGATTTTTTACCGATTAGCATTTATTGCTAATATTTTTGAAAATAGTGGATATGGAGGTTAAGCGTTATGTTGAATATTTCGTAATGGCGTATTTCCGAATCGGTAGAATTATAATAGAAACAAAAAGTGGTACAAACGTGTACAAACGATTTTCTATCGTGCTCCTTTTGTAGATTTAAAATATCTTAAAACCTGGTGTTCAAAACTGTACAATCGAGTACAAACCTAAGGTATAGACGACAGAAAAAGTGGCGTTCGTTTTTCAAAATTTTATAGATAATTTCTGCCGAATTCATTTGAATTTCGAAAAAATGTTATGAAAAAAAGTTGTTCATATTTCTGTAACGATGAATTTTTATTCGTAACATTTTTTTTCCAAAACAAAATTGATTCGCCTTAAACGTCACTTTAGTAGCATCGACAATGCCTATCTCTTTGATTTTTTAAAGTCGTGTGCTTCATTGAGATTTAGAGTGTATTCCGTAATGGAGAGGTAGAGATGGATGGTGCTGTGTTCCACCATCATAAACATCATCAAAAGTCGTATGACGTATGCTATTGTAATGATAGAGGAATCATTTTTATTATTTATTTATAAATTATACTTAGTTAATCTTATCTAGAGCACGGTAGTGCGCGAGGACGAGTCTGTTATTAAACAAAATAAAATATAATTTTTTGTTTTTATTCAATTTTATTTAATTTTTTGTTTCTCAGTCATTGCATGATTCTGACAGCAGAAGATTTACGATTGATGATGTTTATGATGGTGGAACACAGCTCCATCCATCCCTACCTCTCCTTTTTAAGTGATGCCAACTTACAATTTATTGATGTTACCATTACGGAATAAGCCCTTACTTTTATTTCAATTTTTCTACCTTAAATTTACGAAGTTGTTATTTTTTCAAATTATAAAATTTAATTTCACTTAGGTATACTCATGATTGAATCAAGTGAATTGATTTTGACGGCATGTTTGCTTTTGAAAAATTTAATGTTTAACCAATTATTGTATTCAAATAATATTTTTTGTATTGTATGCATTAACCATTTTCAATTTACAGGAGGAAAGTGAAGTAGAGTCTTTAACTGTTAAACCAACTAAAAAAAAAAAAAGTAAAAAAGATTCGTTTGATTTTGGACGAAAACGACGTGAGGTAATTATTAATATTATTCAAATAATATACATAATGATTTAATTTAAAAAAATATAAAATGTAAAATATTGTACAAAGATTTTATTTGATGGTAGTTAATCTTTTGAGTTGAGCAGATTTTATGCTACAGTTTATTCTAGAAGAGAAGAACATTTACTTATGTGTTTTCACAATTTTGTCACTTTTATCTAAGCGGGACTGTATAAATACTGATATTCATTTTACAATTTGGGTCCTCATTTCCGACCATAACCCACGTAAGTTTGCAACAAATTCACTTAAGAGATTAATCACAAATGATTAAGATGATAAAGCAAGTTGGTACACATCGAACTAAGTTCTAAACCAAAGTTGCACATACTCCAAATTTAATTCGCAACAAAAATTTTTAACGTAGATTTAACCTCTCCTACAAAATGAGACAAAATTTCTTTGTTCTAATATTACTAGAACAATAATAGTTATAAATAATAGTTATTCCATTTTGAAATTTTCGACAAAATGACAATACTACACATCGGCAATATCGAGTTTGTTCATTGTGGATACATGAAGAATAGATATATTAGAGGTGCATTTGTCTTGGACGCTCACACGCTTTGAGCGCTCACGCTTATGAGCACAAATAATTTGTGTTCATGTTGGCTTACGAACGCTTAGAATCGATCAGAAAATATCGTTCGTTTTGGACGTTGTGAGCGTTAGTTTTTTATCAACATGGCGACGTTTTATTTTGTCGAAAGTAACAGAAATAGTATACGTTTTACCAGATTCTGAATCATTTAAATCGATCGAAAATAATCTGGGTAATAGTTAGCCATTTTTACGTTTAAAATCCCATTATAAAATAATAATGGAAAAATAATGGAACATGGTCTGTAATGAGTGATTTTGTATTTGTACGACTGGGGAGTTTTAAATTAATTATTATTATAAAAAATTGAAAAAAATGACACAAATTCAAAAATTTTTTTATTTACTCAAACAATTTCAAAAAAACGGTAGAACAGTAGAAATACGTAAATAAAAAAAGCGGTAGATCTACCGTTAAACGGGATATCTGGCAACACTGCCCGTGACGTAGATACTAAGTATAATGGCGGCATAAGAAAAGTTTCTTAGTAAGCATAAAGTGTCCCGGCCGACGACTAAGTAAGATAATCTGACTATCTGACTAAGATTACTAACTTCTTAGTTCGGTTGACCACGACCATTGTTTTACGTTGAGAATGGACTTTATTTTGCTATCAACGTTCAAGTTCTAGCAGTTCATCAAATAAGTTAACGTACGTCCAGCTGTTTATTAAATTAGATATAGCTGTACACATGATTATCTGCATAAGTTCCTTAAGGATGTACGAGCACTGAAGCTTCAAACAGATTAAGGCTTGATTTTTTGTTTACATGTAGTTGAAGTGCATTGAAATCAATTATAAAAGTTCCAGGGGTGGAGGGTTACGGGGGCCTTGAATTAATTATTTAATGTTAAAGCTCTAGTTTTAATGCATTGTTCTTATGGAGTAACCCATACTTTTACACATATTTTGACATAGTTTGATAATTTTCACTTGGAATAATATATTTAATAGGAACGTTCAGTTCAAGCGACATCATACAATTGATTGATAAAGTTTCAATTATTCTAAAATCGACGCACGCTCATATATGTAATACTCCTATATGGACAGTCCCTATAAGTGCTTCGACGAAGTGTGACAGATAGTATCTCGTGTTCTCTATTTGCCGAGCGACCAATTCTGTTCTACACATTGCCATTAATTGCCAGGCATGCGCAGCATGGGCAATGTGTCTTGGAGGAGAGAGAGAATAAATATAGTCGGCACCGTAATGTTGGGACATTCTTTCCTATACCAACTGTCCAAAAAAGAGTATTACATATATGCGCAAGCTACCTTCAATCAACGTACCTTACGACGTTTAAATAACGTTCATCATTTTCAGGGTCCGTGTGTATCGGCCTTAAAACAATACTTACGAGAATCTCAAGTATTTGTTTATTTTAATAATTTCTTCAAAATTTAAATTATCTGGCGAAAAATTTTAATTACTTTTATTTGAATAATAGAAATGATTTTTTTCCTGAAAACTTCGATTGTTACTTATGCGAGACGAGTATTTAAGCAGTTTCGCGGGAAAATATGATATTTTTTAATAGAATCGAAATTTTAATGTAATTTTTTTGTCATCATTGAGGGTCGATAATTGAAGGGCCTAATGCACCCTTTATAGCTGTAGGGTTAATTAGGCCCTCCCTTTATTAAGTACATAAGCCTCGAAATATTTGAGATAAGTGGCTTGCGAGGTACAATATTGCAGTTTTCGATCTTCATAAAAAGACACAACACAAAAATCTTTGTGAAAGCTATTTTGTAGTTTTTTAATTAACTTCGGTTAAGTGTTTAGATTTACTCATAGACATAGCATTACTAGACTGCGCGATTCATATACTTTCTGTATTGAAAAGTTGTGCCAACTTTAGAAACAGACAGTCTCTGATCTGCAGTGTTTCTATCTTTGTTCCACTGTGAATGAATGACCTCTACTGTAACAGTGTTTGTATCTTTTTCTAAAATTGGAACATGAATTTCATCGAATGCGCAGTCTAGTATTATTATACTATGTCTATGGATTTACTGAATATATTTATACAAAAAAAAACATATAATCCTAACATTTCTTGTATATATAACAAGTTGCCTACACAAGAGCAAAATGTATCACTGCTTGTGCGGACTGCAAATAATACTGGAAGTAGAAGTGGGATGACTTCAAGTATAAATGGAACAAAAAATACTAACTATAATAATAACAATAACACAATTAAATTTAATCGTCAAACTGAAGAGATAGATGAAGAAGAAGAAGAGGAGGAAGAGACGGATGAAAATGGTGGTGGTGTTGGGGGTTTGATTAAAATGTTTTTAGCACCATTGAGTGGGGTAAAAATTATATAAATTTGTGTAAATACTATCCGTACTATGCGTTCAAATGAATTTTTTTCGACAAATATTTCACTGTATATAAGGCGGACCCCAAATAGTTTTCACAATATGGGTTCAAATTTGCAGTCTCTTTGCAAAGATGTGACTAAAATTTTAATCAGATTTTCGTTTTTGTAAATATAGCATTGAACTTTTTGTTCTTTAGTATAAACGTTTAAAGTAATCCGGCCAAATAATAATTTAGGCATAAATGATAATTTTTGCGTGTTTTTTGTAGAAGATTCCAGAGCACAATCACTTCCATTGTAGGTTATACATCAGTAACTCGGGTAAAGTCGGTAATCACGCCAATTTTAAGTTATTTACATGGAAATATAAGACTTTCCATAAACTAAGGAAACATAAAATTATTCACAGGGAAAAAAATAATGCTCAAAAACTCTACTGATAAAATCAAAGCATATACCTATTATTTGACTCGCTGCGCTCGTAAGGGGGCTATGCTCTCCGGCAGTGCCGGATTAAGGCAGCGCGGGGCCTGTAGCAAATTCCATTAAGGAGCCCTTGCTTTACCTTAGATTTTAAATTTAGGGTGATTAATAAAAGAAAATGTTACAAATGAACTTTTCTGGATTTAATGTGGACAAATTTAGAGATTAAACTATTGATATCGTTTTCTCTGAGTAAATCAGTTTCTATATTCATCAAACTGAGGTGATTTAGACGATTTTGGCCCATCGTATTACTCATTTTTTATACGCTTTAACGTTGAAAAAGAACGTTCGCCACTGCAGTTGGTGATCATGAGATACAAGTAGATGCGCTAGGCAATTTCTACATTTGGGAAACACGATTCTAAAGTCCAGTTCCTGAGCCTCGTCCTTCTTCCGGTCAATAGCAGTAGCCACATCTGTTTTGAGCAGCTCAGCGAACTGCACTAATTCGTCACCTAGACAGTCCTCCAAATCAAGTGCGTAAGCACAGACGATAATTGAAGATTTTTTCAAAATCTCCTCTTTGTAAACAGATTTTAACTGATGAAATACTAGTTATTTTATGGTATGCTTTCATACGTTTATCTAAAGCAGACAGTACGTTATCAATAATGACTCAAAAAAAATATAACATCAGTGACTTGTAATTTCCTTAAATAATTTTTTTTACGCTCAGGTAGGCGTGGGTGCGCGGGGCCCCCAAATGCGCGGGGCCCGTAGCATTTGCTACTCTTGCTACGTAGCTAATGCGGTACTGCTCTCCGGTCTCCCCCAGTTGAATAGGGTTTGGAAAGGTACACATACAGCTAATGAAAACACACAAAAAATATATATTCCAAATATATTGAAAACGAAGGGATCTTATTCGTTTAAACGTTTGTGGACCTTCCGCATGGAATGGAAAAACCACAGCCCGATCGGACCACGGGAAATGTCTCATAATTAGCAGTGGAAGTCATTGAGTCAATCCGGGAACCGGGGAGTATAGAATATGGATTACAGTTTTTTTAAAATTATTTATTGAATTTTTTGTACATAATATTATTAAAGTTTTGTATAGAAATTTTAAAATATAAAAATGTTTGATGTATGGAGTTTTTCCGATCCAGTAATTGATAGAATTATATTTGATGCTCCGAGGAAAGTGGATCCGGTACTACATTAATAACAAATTATTATTTTACGCAATGTTTCGCAAATTTTATTTCTTCTTCATCAGACGATCTATGAAAACTAATACAATTATAAACATTACGATTACGATATAATATTTTATTATCTATTAACAATTAAAGACTACGGTTACATACCATAATATGGTGTGTACAAACAAAGTCGATCTTAATTAATTGCCTTGTCATCTGTTTTCATATCAATCTATAGTTAATAGCATGTCTTTCATATTAAATAAATCAAAAGCGAATACAATAAAAAGTCGACTTAAAGTTCTGTACGTAATTAATCAATCGTCTTGTCACTTAGTCTAAAGTTTAGACATATTAGCAAAGAATACAATATACATTGAAGCGAATAAGTACGATTTTTGTGTCGATCGCCTGATGAAGCAAAAAATTTTCGAAACGTTGCGTAAAATAATAATTTGTTATTAATACCTGATCCTTTGTATGGTTTAGAGCTCTACTTTGTGGAACATATTTAATTAAACAGTTAAAAAACATTACTTGGCAAAATTTTCTTGCCACCTTGTGCCACCAAATCTTTATTTATTTTTATTTAACAAAAATATACCTGATCCACTGTCCTCGGAACATCAATTTTAATAAAAATGTTAATTTAATTTAATTGCTGATTTGATTACTCAAAGATAGACCGGACTACCTCAAACAATTAAGTCAGTTAGTTATTACAATTCTTGTTTTGTGTAAAGCCTGTAAAAATATATTTGTTTCATTTGAACGCATGTTCGATTGCATTACTAAATCTAGACTAAATCTTAATACTTCAACAACAACAAATCTAGGAGAATGGAATCGATTTGGATGTGGTTGCAGCATTAATTGGGAGTTTGAGTTCGGTAATTTTTAATTCCCATTTTTCTCTAAATTCGTTTTATGAAACATAATATAATTTTTTTCAATTGAAGGAAAATCCAGATGGAACATACGATTTTAGTGGTATCACTGGATTAGTTGGAAGTTTATTTGGGGTATTTTTGTAATATAATATTGTAAATAACTTGTGTAATATATTTAATTGAGTTGTATTTCTATTTGTAAATATAGCCAGATGAGGATGGAAATGGGGGCTCAGATGTTGGTGGGTTTTTAGGTGGCATATTATCGGCAACAATTGCAGGTTTCGCTGGGCCTCAAGGAGCGGTAATGGAAATCATTAAATGAAAAATTTTTTTCCCAGAAATATATCAATTTGTTTTTATTTTAGAAAGGCGCTGGGACATTTTTAGGGAATTTACTATCAGCAACATTGCCAGGCTTAAGTGCGGTAATCATTTCTTAAGAATGTGGATTTATATTTATTAAGCACATTTCACAAAATTTGCAAAAAATTACATTATAAAATTTGCACTCCTTTATAGAATAAATATCAATTTTAAGACGAATTGCAAACTCACTAAAATACATATCAGATACATTATATCCTTCAAAATAATTGACTTTAAGGAGTTTACGCGGCAAAATGCGTATAAAGCTGAGACCCTGTGAAGCCAAGGACACCAAGGAACAAAATTTTTTAAAATAAAAAACATTAAGAGAATACCAAAAACCGTGTAATTATTTTTAGATTTTCAAAAAAGATATTTTGAATTGTATGTAAAATAATTTTACAAACAACTTTTGAAAAAGTACTTTTTTCATAAGATAAAATTTTAAAGATGTCGTATTCTCGTCGTAAAGTCATTGAACGTGTTTTATTGAAATCAATTTTTGCAAGGGCATACACTGCTTTAAAATGTGATTTCGATCCATTAGTCATATATAATTATCTTTTTTGTGCAAAACTTTGCATTTGTTTGATTTTTTATTTTTTTTAAAGACTAACAAAGATGTATATACTGTTCTTTCAATTTGTATTCTTGATAAATTTCGATGATTACTTTTCGAATATTTGGTTAAAAATTATTCAAACGTATGTAAAATAATTTTACAAACAACTTTTGAAAAAGTACTTTTTTCATAAGATAAAATTTTAAAGATGTCGTATTCTCGTCGTAAAGTCATTGAACGTGTTTTATTGAAATCAATTTTTGCAAGGGCATACACTGCTTTAAAATGTGATTTCGATCCATTAGTCATATATAATTATCTTTTTTGTGCAAAACTTTGCATTTGTTTGATTTTTTATTTTTTTTAAAGACTAACAAAGATGTATATACTGTTCTTTCAATTTGTATTCTTGATAAATTTCGATGATTACTTTTCGAATATTTGGTTAAAAACAAAATACACAGTTATAAAAGGGCTTCATATATATAAAAAGGCTTATACAAAATATACAGTTATTAAAAAGGCTTCTTAAAGTTTCCAAAAAAACGGGACAACACAAACTCGAGTTTACAAAAACAATTGAATATAATTTTTTTCTACTGTCAAAATAAGTTTTTTCTATATATAGTCTTGTCGAAATTATTATTTTTGCTGTACTAATAGTTTTTCACTCGGATAATAATTAATCGTATATTTGTTTATTGTGCATATATAGGCAACTGTTATTACGATCATGTAGTAATTTAACATATCGAAAATCAAAACTATTTTAAGAAGCTGTGTCTCTTTGCAAATACTTTTGTGTTGGAATATTTTCTAAGCTTAATGGCGAACCCAAAGTTTCACCATCTAGACACTCGCCAAACCATAGGCATGCAAGAATACGATGTAAATAATGCGTTTTTCAAATATCTACAATTACCTGTAAAATCAAGTTGCCACGATGTAAATTCAATATAGGTACCATCCTTATGTGTAAAAGAACCTCGACTACCACTTGTAAAAGATTCGAATTATTCTTTAACAAGTTATATTTACATCTGTTGTTACACACAAACTCCTAAATAATAGATCAATCATTGAAAATGGAATTTTATTCACAAAGCTATTTTACTCAGAAAAAAATTAAATGCATTGGTCACTATTTGTGTCGTTGAAATGCAAATAATTTGCATTGATTTAACTATATAAAAATTAAACATTATATTATCGAATGATAATTAGTGAGAACTCAAGGTTTTTGAAATAAAATTTCAAATTCGTCCCCTTTACCTAGATCAGTTTTTTGTATTATAAATTTCGTATTTCGACTACAATGTAGTCATCATCAGTATAAATTCGCTAGTCGTACTTTACTCTTTGACAATTAGAGATAGATATAAAGTCGAGATCAACAGACAAAAATAAAAATAAATAGAAAATGAACTAGATTAAAATATACTAGATTTAAAATATAATAAATTTTAAATTATATTGAAATTGCTCTTGTTAAAAATTTCCTTCATTCTCATTTATTCCTGTTAATTTTACTCTTATTCAAATTACTCTTATATTGTCGCAGGATATGTTACTTGTGGCTAATTTGGTGACAGTTTCACCCTGATGATGACTACATTGTAGTCGAAATACGTATTTATAATACAAAGAACTGATCTAGGTAAAGGGGGCGAATTTGAAATTTTATATAAATTTTGTTTGCATTGCGTCTTAAAACTATTTTCCAATTAAAATTAATATTTTAGAAAAAGCTAATCAGTAAAGAAACTTTTTATACTCGGTATATATATATATATATATATAATATATATTACAAGGGTATATTAAGTGTATTATGTACGGTACTTATATAATATATTAAAGAGTACATTCAGTTAAATCCCGTCTTTATACCGAAAAATTTTGGCGTAGGAATTTGTAAAATGACCTAATTAGTCCATTTCTGACTCTCCGTCCGCCTGTAGAAAGAATAACTCAAAACCGAAAAAAGATAACGAACTGAAATTGTGTGTTTGTGTGTTCTATAATTAAAAACTGAAGTCAATTTCAGCACAATTTCAGCTGAAAACAAAAATCAACAGTTCACACAGTGAACTTAGTATATATCGGGTATTAAAGCAATGAACTTTGCTATTATTTTCACTAGCTTATTGTCTGTTAAGTTTTATTTTTGATACCCATCAATACAGTTATTATAAATTGATTAAGCGTGAATGTTTTTGCTTTGAAAATAATTTATTAATACTTTGAGCATGACAAATTGTACGATATTTTAATAAAATTTGTGGCATGAATCACATGGTTTTATTATGGTGTTTATCGGTGTACGGTTCAATAATAACATTTTATATAACAATTTTTCAGCACATTTCAGCACTTAGAGAGTCAAAAATTATTGATAAAATTGTGTTTTTAATGTTCTATATTTTGTTATGTTACAGCCAGCTGAAAAAGCTGAAGGAGGTGGTACTCCCGGTGGATCAGATTCGTCAGGATTCTTAGCTGGATTAATTACAAGTGTTCTCGGTGGTTCAAGTTCCACAAGCAGTGGTGCTGGCGGAGTGAGTATTAATATACAAATTTCTTTTTTAGTAGACTCACCAAGTTTTATATGACACCGGATTGGAAATCACCGAACCAAAAAACTCCTTTGTCTATATACTGATACTCCTGTTCCGATAAATAAAGCGAGTTGACAGTGCTATTGGCAATTGTCAACTGTCAAATGCTACTTTCGACATTCGAGATTCGAAATCAGCGACCAGAAAAACCCCAACATAAAACTAGCGAATCCGTGTTGAAAGGACCATAGCTCCATTCTATTAGTTAGAAAAATGCCGAAAAATTGACTTTCCACCCCCAATATCTGGTAAATTGTCCATTTTCCGACCATGTGACCATGATAAATTTTTATCAGAAGCTCAAAAAGAGTAACAAATCGATTCCAGCAAATTTCACCGAGGGTGGCTTCCCATACGAAATATGCGGGTTTCTTTGTCAACTTACATATACAATCAAGTTTTATTGTTATTGTTTTATATGATTTTTTTCCGGTTAAACTATAATTAACTGTATTTAACTAAGTGCGACTCGTCTCTGGACTGAAGCGAGTTTCTGCCTGTATCTCGTGTGAGTGAGCTGGTCTGCCCATATTTCAGCAACATATAAGATAGTCGAATGAATAACACTCAGCAGCAGCCGTCTTTTTGATACATCAAGTTAAACTAGTTGAAGCGATTTTTGCCACGACTTTAACTTGGAGCTACATTTTTTTTTAGCCAAACATCATGAATGGACCAAACATACAAATAAGAATATAAGTCTTTCATAATTTTTGAAAATAGTAATTCTGTTACAGGACGAAGCTGGTGGCGGCGGAAGTGCTTCATTTTTCTCAAAGCTTATACAGGTAAAGTTTAAAAAAATTTAGATTCTAAGGAACACATGTTATAGGCATTTTTAAATGAATAAACAGTAGGAATTTCCTTTTTAAAAGAGACGATTCTTTCTCAGACTGACTAGAATAAATAAATACTAGTATTCGCGCAAAAATTCAAATTTTCCTTTTATGTCATACATCGGTTAAAAACTGGGTTTTTCAAGTACAATAATAGGTTTCGGTAACGGTATCGGTTTATATTTTTTTATTTAAAACGGTTTCGGTAACGGTTAGTCAAATTATACGGTTTTAATCGAATTTAGGTTTCAGCTTCGTTTCGGTTAGAATTCTTGAGAATAACTGCTTAAATTGTTGATTATCCTAAACATAGAATAAGATCATATCAAGGATAACGAAGATAGCAGTTTTTACGAACGATTCATTAACAATCTAGCTTTAATTTGTCACATTATATATAAAAATGTGCGTTTTTGAAAATATAAACTTGCAAAAAGACCGACGCTGTTTGTTGCTTAATAAACATACTCAAGGGGACATCCATTAATTACGTGAGCTGTTTTTCTTTTAATTTATACTTCTCCCTCCCCCTTGGTGAGATTTGGTGGGATCCCCCGTACCCCTTACGTGAGATGAGGTTTTTTTAACGTACAAAATGGGATATTCTAAGAAAAGTAAAAGCAATTTTTTATTTTTATTTTTTGTATCATAATTTATGTTTTTCAAAAGTTGACGTTATATTTTCAATTATGACCCCCCCCCCCCCCCAGTTTAAATGAGATTTTACTGGACCCCTCCCCCCTTAGTTTTAGCTCACGTTATTAATGGATGTCCCTCAAGTGGTCCGAAACTCGATTCTCCACAGATTGCTTTGTTCAGTTGATACTCTATGATCATGAGGTACTATGTATCATCTGATATTCTGACCAATTATATTCACAAAAAATAAAAGTTGTTTGCTTTAAGGATAATTGAAAAATACAATTAAATCTGTATGGTTGAAGTGAAAATAGTGAACAGATTATCGAAGACATCTGTTACTGAAGTGTAAGACGCTTGCCGCATTGGTATCCAAGATGTCTGGTAATTAGTTGAACATTGCTTTGACCATTCAATGATTTGAACCAGTAAAAAGCGCTTATAACGCTCAAACAAACCAAAATGGCCTCTATTTCTTACTATCAAGTTGTGGATAGACAGATTTTATTATATTGCAATTCAATCATCGGACACTTTCAAACACTTTTGAGTCGTTTGATCTTAATTCATGGGTTAGTTGCATGTTATAATACACCCGTTGTGCTAAATATTTGACCATAGAGCAAATAATGAATGATTGGTTAGATTTGTTTCTTCTTTGAGCACTGACCGTGTTTTTGACATTGAATAAATTGTAGCAGGCTCTGTCTGTTCAAATAGTAAAATTTATCTGTCAAGGTAATATTGAATTATATTTGACTTTTGGCAAATTATCTCGAGGCAATCTGTGTTTATTTTAATAATTTTGTATTATTTCTATTTCAGATTAAAATGGCAATACTTCGATCAGTCTTTTCTATAGTCACCGGATTATTAAGTTCATCTTCGGGATGAAAAGTAGCTTTAGTGTAGACATGACCAAACTAAATAAATAAATTTTAAACCAAATAATAATAAAATTTATTGTTAAAAATTAGAAAATTGATGTGTAAAAAATTATATTATTTTGTTGTATGACAAAAAATTGTTACTAATATTTTAATATTTTTATTATTATGAATGTTATTATGAATAATTTGAATAAACAATAAACTGTGTTGTAAATGTAAATTATAAAATTTAAAAAAAATCATATCAGCGCTAACTGGTGACTGACATATTATGGTATAATTGGCGTATAACCAAAAATATCACATAGTACGGTAGTGCGTCAGACCAAGTTTAAACACTAATTACAGGAAGGATTCGAAACAGTTTTTAGGACTCTGTATCTCAAGAACCGAGAAAGCTAGGAAGCTAAATTTTTAAACATAGCTTGAGACCCACTTATAACACTTAATATAACAAAGAAATAATCTGATCAGTTGCTAAGTAAAGTATGAAAACCCTTCACCTGAGAAACTTACCCAATAACTATATATAAATCATTTTCTCATTTTTATTAAAGAACTTGGTTCTTACATAGATTTCACTACTTTTGAAGGCAAATATTTTTGTTTTTGCTGGGATATCAATACTTTTTGTGTGCGAAAACTTGGTTCCTCTCACATTTATGTTTTTTGTCCGATAATTGTATCAAATAAAAGAATAGATACTGAAGTGAAACTTATACTGCTTGTTGGTATTGTAATCATTTTCAATAACGACTTGAGAAAGAATAGAATATTGGTTTTCAATACATTTATCGATAAATTACAAGAAACAAATGCGGCGAGATTTAATTTGACTAATAATTAATTAATTTGATAATTCATTTTATGGCTGTTGCTTTAATAAATAGCAGTTTTAGAATTTTAAGTTATACAGGCCGTTTAATTTACATCTTCGTGACTTTCGAATATAGAAATTTTACGGAATTATAAGAAACAGTTTTTTCAATCATCGTTAAGGAATAAACAGTTAAAAAGTTATTTTAATAAAAAAATCGTAATATAGCGGGAATACCTATAATTTACCGCGTAAACTCATTAATATTCTACCCTACTTCCTGATATCCTGTAAAAATGATATTTGGCATACAGTTAGATCTAGTAAACAAACCGACAGGAAAATTATGAAAACTAGAAACTTCTATCTAGAAATAGAACATTTTTGCATTCTTGTTTTGATACATTTAACATTGTGAAACATATAACTTATAAGTCCATTCTGATTGGTTGACACTGCCTTCTGATTGGATGCTTTAACAGCTTTATTTGAAAACCAAACGTAATCAATATTTCAACAATGGGGAAACACTAATTTTTATGCTAGAAGGATGATGTTTTTTGCATTCAACCCAGACTAACTTGAAACTTTTAAGTAAAATGGGAAATTCCAAACGCAACATCCCCGAAAATGGGAAAAAACACCAAATTATTACCTTTTTTATCTAATTATAGTGTTTTCTTTATAGAAGTATAACAAAACATTACTTATTAGGAAAAATAAGAGTTTTAGCAAATCGAATATGGGATTTCGATTAGAATAAAAATGTTCATCCATTATTTAGTTTGTATCAAAAATGGTACATTTATTTAAATATTTAAGTAATAAGTTTTCAAAAAACAAACATTTATTTGGAAACGTTATTTAGAATTGGTGAAAAAGATGAAATTTTTGTCTGAGCTTAAAAATTGAAATATCTCGTAAACGACGTAAACCAATAGAGATATCGAAAAAATAATCGCAAAATTTGTCATGTTAAGCAGTTATGTATAGTTCTATCAATAACTTATGTACTAAGTCTGAATAAAAAAAATTTCAGGCCATTTGAATTTTAGGACCGTGCCGAATTTACGAAATATTTTACATAAATGTTAAATACTCCGAAACGGTATGTTTTATCGAAAAAATAAGCAAAAAAAATTCCCAGATATGCTTCACTTATTTCCCAGGGAGCATTAATCTTAAGTGTCTTAACCGTAGGGCCACTTTGCAAATTTTTTCAAAAAAAACAGTTTGTTTGGTCTTAATATCTGAACGTAATTTAAAAAAAAAAAATCCAATCCATTTCTAGACACGCTAGAAGAATGTGATTTTTGCATTCGACGCGGAATAACTTGAAACTCATTAGAAAAATCGGAAAACTTTAATTTTCCGAACGTAAGATCCCAGAAAATGGGAAAAAACATCAAAAATTACCTTTTTTACTTCTATTTATGCAAGAAGGTAGCAGTTTTTTGTAATCTTTCTTAGTCGCGAAGCCAAGACCGAAGGCCACCTTGGGGTTCACGGGGGTGGAACCCACTAGCGATTTAACGTTATATTCACAGCGATCTCCTGTGTTTGTATGAATCTAATTAGAAAGAAAAAGAATTATGTAAAGCGTAAAGTAAAACAAAACGCGTAGCGTTTTGTGCAAAGCCTTCGGCTTTGTATATTAAAGCCTTGCAAAAAGTAGTCCTTTCCGACAAAAAACGTAAATAAACGTAAAAGATAAAACGTAATATGTTTCTATTAAAAAAACATTTTATAAAACAAGCTTTTTAAATGAAAACTAATTTTCAATATTAAGAGAGATATACCAAATTTTGAGTTTCCCCCTCCCTCTAAACCCCCCTTCCCTAATGTAGATTCTTGTCATGCTTGCCATAAAAATGCATTATCATCGGATATAAGATCCCTGAAAATGGGAAAAATATCAAAAATTTACCTTTTTCACTTCTATTCATGCTAGAAGGTAGCGGTTTTTTGTAATCTTTCTTAGTCGCGAAGCCAAGACCGAAGGCCACCTTGGGGTTCACGGGGGTGGAACCCACTAGCGATTTAACGTTCTATTCGCAGCGGTCTCCTGTGTTTGAATGAATCTAATTAGAAAGAAAAAGAATTATGTAAAGCGTTAAGCAAAACAAAACGCGTAGGCTTCGGCTTTGTATATTAAAGCCTTGCAAAAGTAGTCCTTTCTGATCAAAAATGTAAATAGACGTAAAAGATAAAACGTAATAAGTTTCTATTAAAAAAACATTTTTTAAAACAAGCTTTTTATAGTTAAACTAATTTTCTACACCTTTATCTTCACCGTTTCATCAAACATTGTTGAAACCTATTAATTCATGCGTTGAAGTGATCTCACTTCAAAATCAATTTACGGAGGTCTTAAATTCTTTTCCAAATTTGACCAAATCAGAAAAATTCAATCTTGATGCTAGACATAATACTCGACATCGCATTGTGACAAACTCTTATCCGATATTTTCTAAATATCGCAGGCTATGCCCTGAAGAGTTGTCAGCTGCTAAAAAACATTTTCAGGAACTTGTAGATTTGGGTATTTGTAGACATTCGAATTCTGAATGGTCATCACCTCTTCTCATGAAAAAGAAATCGGACGGTTCTTTTCGTGCATGTGGTGATTATCGTCGACTGAATTCGATCACGGTACCTGACAGATATCCAATTCCTCATTTATATGATTTCAATGTGAAATTAAATGATAAAAAGATCTTTTCTAAAGTTGATTTAAAAAGAGCTTATTATCAAATTCCTGTACACGATTATGATGTCGCGAAAACTGCCATTATCACTCCTTTTGGTCTATTTGAATTTTTGAGAATGCCTTTTGGTTTACGCAATGCAGCTCAAACCTTTTCTAGATTTATGGCAGATTTATTCAGAAATGTAGATTTTGTTTTCACTTATCTTGATGATCTTTTAATCGCGAGTGAAAACGAAGAAAAACACACTCAAGATCTCAAAACTGTTTTCAACATTCTCAATGAAGCTGGAATTTTAATAAATTCTTCGAAATCTATTTTTGGTGTAACAAAATTAGATTTTTTAGGACATCACGTAGATTCTGAAGGAATCACCCCTATTCCTTCCAAAGTTGAATCTATTTCAAATTTTCCTATTCCGAACGATCAAAAATCACTCCGAAATTTTCTTGGGATGATTAATTTTTATAATCGCTTTATTCGGAATTGTGGTGACATTTTAGCTCCATTCAATAAACTTGTTGAACACGGTAAAACTTCAACGAAGTCAGTTATTCTTGATGAACGTGCAATTTCAGCTTTTAATTTAGCTAAACAAAAATTAATTGATGTTGTTAAATTAGCACATCCTGTTTCGAACGCTGAAACTTGCATTCTCACTGATTCCTCCGGTACTGGCATTGGTGCAGTTTTGCAACAAAAAATTCATAACGTCTGGAAGCCACTCGCTTTCACATCAAGAAAACTGACAGACACTGAAAGACGATATAGTACATTTTCAAGAGAATTATTAGCTATTGTTTATGGCATAAAAAAATTTCGTCATTTCATTTCAAATCGAAATTTTTTTATTCAGACTGACCACAAACCTTTAATGGATGCTATTAATTCTCGTAATGAAAATTTATTAAATCGTGATATACGTCATTTAAACTTTGTCAGTCAATATACAACTGATCTTAGATACATTAAAGGTAGTGAAAACATTCCGGCTGATTGTTTATCTCGAATTAATACAATTTCACTACCTTCAGGTATTGATTTGATTGATATTAAGAAGATTTCTGATCACCAGAACTGTGATCCTCTTCTTATTAATTTGTTAAAAAATCCAAAATATTCTTTAGAAATTCGTACTCCTCCGAATTCTCTTTTTAAGGTTTATGTGGAGACTTCTTTGAAAATTCCCAGAATCTTCGTATCTGACATTGATATAGAAGATATATGGAAAGCTGTCCACAATCTTGGTCATCCATCAATTAGACAAACCTTGAAAAAAGTACGCACATTCTTTTTTAACCCTAATCTTATTTCACGAATCAAAAATTTGACACGATCATGTCCGATCTGCCAATTAAATAAAATCACTCGTCACACTAAAAGTGATTTTATGCCAATTGAAGAACCAAGTATCAAATTTTCTTTCTTACATTTAGATATTGTTGGACCTCTTCCTCCTAGTGAAGGATATCGGTATATCTTCACTATCATTGATCGTTTTTCGCGTTGGGTCGAGGCTATTCCAATCAAAACTATCACGTCGGAAGAAATTATTAACAATTTGATTGCTTCTTGGTTCTCGCGTTTTGGTTTACCTACGAGGATCACTACTGATCAAGGTAAACAATTTCAATCACATATTTGGAAAGATTTTTTGTCTTCTCTAGGGATTAAGCATATTTCCACTACTGCTTATCACCCTAACAGCAACGGTATTATTGAACGGTTTAACCGGTCTCTCAAAATTTCTTTAAATTGCTGTCAAAAAAATAATAACTGGTACAAAATTTTACCTTGGGTTCTTCTAAATTTGCGTTCCTCGGTCAAGGAGGATATTAACCTTTCTTCTGCAGAAATTTTATATGGAATTCCTCTTCGATTACCATATGATTTCTTTTCAGAAAACGTTGATACATATCATTCTGTTCAACAATCTACTCGAGAGTTGAAAAATAGAATGATAAACGCAAAATTTTTCTTTACCAGACAGTTCACCAACAAAAATGTATTTTTAAAATCGATATTCAAATTGAATTTCTTTAGAAAATCTAAACCTAGAATGCCATGAATTACATCCCCAACAATGAATTCATGACGAAAAACCAAATCATTTCCAAAATTGAGAAAAATTTCAGTAGTACCAAAAGTATTAATTTTAGTATTGTTTGCTGCAATAATTGAAAAAGGTAAATTTGTAAATTTACATGATTTACAATATGACTTTGGAATCACAGATAGTGAACTTCCAGTGTCAACTAAATATCGAGTACCTTCATGTAAGAGATCGTACATGAAGATTAAGTTGTACGATGATGATGTTGTGTTATTGAATTGGGTTTTTTTATTGACAGAGCTACTGACCAACTCAACAGGAGCTCTTATAATTTTTTTGAAGTTTTATTTGAATTTATACATGGAGTATTTAATAGAACAAAAAGAACAAGGAAAAACACACTTACGTGCTTTAGTACCATATTTATTATGATACCAACACACAGACTTCACCTGAACTTTGTGTAAATTGGTTTTTGGGGTATATTGTGTCTTTAAAGGTGACTTTTTTTGAATTTTCCAGTTCAGTGACTTTATTTTTAAGAATATTTAATTCTTTATTTAAGATAAAATTATCTGTTTTATGAATTTCTGAAATAGGAAAAGAACTGATATTAGATATAGAATTTAATTTATAAATATCATTAGCGAAATTAACAATAGTTTTCAGATCAACATTATTGTCAACGGTGACAAGTTGAATTTGAATTTGTGTGTCTAATTTACCAATGAATAATTCACGAATGAAATGTGAATCAAGATTTAGACCACTTGATAGGGATATCATTGTATTATATAATAATTGAGGAGTATCGAAATCTTTTTGAGATAAATTTAATAATTTATTTAGACGATCTTTACGAGAAAGTCCAAAAGTTTCCTTTAGAATATTTTTGAGTGTATCAAACTTATTTTCTTGTGGTGGATTTACAATAATATCTCTAACATGAGAAGTGTAATCCTCAGGTATAGCTAAAGAAGCTAGCGTGAACTTAGTTTCATCGTCAATAATATTTTGAATAATGAAGAAACGAGAAACTTGAATTATCCATAATTCAATGTCTGTTACATTAAATTGTGAAAGTTTTTGTAAATTTGGAAGATGTATTGTAGGTGCATCTAAATTCGGTAACTCATTTCGATTTCTAGGCATATTAAAAATGAAATGTCAAAAAAAATAATAAAAATATTTTTTTAGAAATCGAAATAGTTATAAGCGTAAAGCAAAAATAAGTATTATAACAGAAATAAAAGACTTATCTGTTAAATTTGGTGGGTGGTATGCTATATTTTGTAAGAATTACAATATTAAATTCGTCCAATCCAATTATCCAATAGTCATGTGTTGGAAGATTTTGGAAATTTTTTTCTTTAATAATATGTTAATTTACCACCCTCTTCGCTTATTTGAGCTCGGGGCGCCAAATTGTAGAGTAGTTGATTAATATGATAAATAATTATTATTTAAATAAATAATAAATAAGTGTTAAAGATATAATTGATCTTTATTAAATTGAATTATGACATATTATATATTTATATGTAAATTATCAAAGTTGTTAACATTCAAAGCAACCGTGATAAAAGAGGAAAGTTATAGTTGTTAAGCAACAGATAAAAATGATAAATAAAATTATAATAATAATTTAATGAAAATGCGATACCGCTACAACTTCTTATGTGTTTTTCAATTTTTTCAATATTAAGAGTGATATTCCAATTTTTGTGTTTCCCCCTCCCTCTAAACCCCCCTTCCACATTGTAGATTCTTGTCATGCTTACCATAAAAATGCATTGTCATCGGAACTGAACCAACATGTAATAATTCAACTCCGTAGGATAAGAGGAAGTAAGGAAGTTTAGTTCAGTTTGCAAGATTTGACTCGAACATACACACAAACATACATACATTGTAAGTTAAATAAAAGCTTGTAATGTTAAAAAGGGTAGAGTTTTCGGGGATATACTTCATATAATAGTTGCTTCTTAAAAAGTGATGATATGGGAGAAAGAAACTATTTACCAAGAAAGTTAATAAATGGTAAATTGATTAAATGTAAGAAAAAATTTGATTGTAATTTATTTCGTAAGTTTTCCCTTAGTATGTTTTTTAAATTTTATAACTTGGCAAGTTATTCTTTCTTTTATTTCAGATATTTTAAAACTTGCCACGTTATAAATTATTAAAAACATACTAAGGGAAAACTTACGAAATAAATTACAACCAATTTTTTCCTATATTTAATGAATTTACCATGTATTAACGGTCTTGGTAAATAGTTTTCCGAGCTGTTTACCTGGTAAATAGCTCGATCTTTTCTCCTGTATCATCACTTTTTAAGAAGCAACTATTATATGAAGTATCTCCCCGAAAACTCGGCACTTTTTTGCATTTATGTTTTTGATCGGATATTCTTTACTCCACAAATTATATTTTCAGATGTAAAATTTGCTAATAGTTATACATAGATTGATGAATAATTGGTTCTAATCTAAAAGTCTAAAAGTGTGTTATGTAATATAAACGCATTTAATGATTATTGTTGTATTTTGCTGTTTTTTCAATCGTACAGTTTATTTCTGCAGCAGTTTTTCGACTAGCAATTTTTTTCCCGGAAGTTTTTATCGATTACCATTAAATACTACGTTGAATTACGTAGAGGGGGAAATACATAAGGGGGTAATAAGCAACTATTTTCAAACCAGTGCATAAATAATTCACAAATTTGCTGAAACTGATTGTCATGTCAGCAAATCATTTATGCCATCACAAAAAATTAAACAATTAGCATTCATCAGTGAAAACATGTGTCATTAAGTTTACAAATTCACTCACTATTTAATTTCAATTAGCAAAATAAAAGAGAAATTTTAGGTTAAAATATAAAATACAAATTTAAAAAGAAAGTGATTAAAAGTTATATCACACGATTATTATATGATTCCAAAAAAAAAAATTATAAACACGCGTGTAGTTTGTTATTTGAAGAAACTCTATATGAACAGACAACTGTAGTTTTTGTAATTGAAACAACAATAATATTAATACCAACATTATAAAAATAATAATATCTTTCCAACAACAAAAAAGTGGGGAATTCGTTGCAATGTTGTATTTCAACAATACAAATTATTATGGAAGTGAGATGAAAGTTATGTGAAATAGATAGACTATAGTGTATATTTCTTGACTATTCAAACATAGTTTAAAATAAATAACATTGATAAAGTATATTATAAATAAATAATATATTTAAAAAAATTATTATAACGGTACGTTGTTGTAAAGTTTCATTTTCCAAAAACGAAGACAGTAGTTTAAAAAACACTTCTTTCAAATCTGTGATCACAATAAATTGTTAATTTGGTTTTTTTAAAAACAATTTTTGTTTTTTTTTTTTGCAAGTAGTGTTTTGTGAGCAGTGTTTTGGAATCAGTAGGCCTGAAGGTTTGCGTTAAATTGTAAGTGTTTAAATAAATGAATAATGAGCAAATAAATCATTACCACATTGTGTATGCGTACCGGTTTTGTTTTTGGTTTAATTTACTTTCTAATTAATTATTTGGTAATAGTTAAAAATATGTTGTTTGGTATTTTGATTTTGTGTAATATTTTGACCTTGAATTTTAATTTATTGGTAATGATTATCAAGAATTTTGATTTGACTAGTTCTTATATTTCGGTGATGTTTTAATTGATAAGTATGTATTTCTATTGACGGAAATTTGACAAAATTTGCAATTTTAAATTTGCCAATTGTTAGGAACTTATATAATAAATAAAGTGCATACAATCGATATGAGTTGTAAAAACACTGATTGGAATCATATTTTTCCCATGGTAAAATGAGTGTATTTAATTTCAAAGAATGATTTATTCAATTGTGTTTTTTATATGCAAAAATGATATACTGCATTTTCATGTCACTAAAATATTATATTTTCCATACTGGGGATTTACAATTTTTAAGTTTTAAAAATTTTGGACCATGAACATCTTTTTGTATATTTTGTGGGCACAGTTTTCATGGTAAAGAAAATGATTTCATTAATTATGATAAATTTGAAAAATTTAACTCATCCGCCAGAAATCTAACACTGGCCCTCTGGATTTCGCGACAAACGAGCTTACCGTTGCACTACGGATGATTAGCTTGATGAGTCAATGTTTTCATACCATTAACACTATTACTTTAAGCCAATATTAACTTATTTTTCTAACACATTATTTATGTATACTTAAACGTCACAATTAATGTCAATTTCCAGTACGGCTTCGAAGACACATGTGTGGAAGAACAAGCGTATACTATATAAACTAACACGTAATCGAATTTATTAATTAATATTAAATATCAAAATAACCTGTGTTCTCGTAACCATACTAGACATTGATATAGTATTGTGACGTTTAATTATACACAAGTAATGCGTCAAGAAAATGATTTAATTTAAATAAAAACATTTAGTAAGGGATATTTAACTTCTCAGTCAACAGTCACAGGTTTTTAAGATTCTTGATGAGGTGCTTAAGGCAGTTGTGATATAATGTATTTAAATATTTTTTCTGGAAAGAATGACTTAAAATTGTTTAAGATTTTGAAATACTGTATCGGAATTGCATAGATCTAAAAATTATATTAAGAAATAAAACAAATATAGATTTTCCATAAATATAAATTTTTTGTTGGGAGAATATTAATAAATGAATTTCGTTAATTCTTCATCTTGCCAAAATAACATCAGAATCATATTTGTAATCAATGGATTACATTTGTAGATTGACAGATAATCTCTAGTTTGTGTCTTCTTCTTCCTCTAACGCCCCCTTTTCCGATTCTATTCATTAATGAGTTTAACCTTTCAAATCCAAAGCATATCAGATACGAAGTTTCATTTTAATCGAACTAAAATTGTGACCGCTAGAACGAATACAAATATGTAGAAAATATATTTAGAAAGAATGCAAATAAATAGAAAATATATTTAGAAAGAATACAAATATATTATAATATAATATATTATATAATCCTAATATATAATATATTATATAATAATGATTATAGCATAATTTGAATTTAATTTTAAATTTCTTTACTTGACTTTACTTTAACAAATTTTACTTTTAAACCGATTGTTAATCCAACAATGTTTAATTTATTAATTTATTAAGCGAACAATTGCCAATTTTAAGACTGACGATAATCGAACAAATATCAAATTTAAACTGATCTTAATCGAACAATAGTTTGCTTTAAACTGATTTGAAATTGGTCAATTCCTCCGTTTATATAGGGTCCTGGACTATTCAGAAGAGTGCTTGTTTGTACCAAATAGAAAATATTGTTTTTTTTAAACATACTTGTTTATAGATTCTTCTAAAATATTCAGTTACGTTTCAGCCATGGTCGTATTCGAATGGGTAAGAAATTGATAAAAGTTATTAAAAATTATACTGGTTAGATGTCGGTACGAACCAATACAATACCCCGCTTGTCTGAAGCCTTAACGCACTGGCCTAAAGGGTTGTGTGTATGAGACATTAAAAATTTACCGATTTCAATTTAAAAAAATTCATTATGCAGGAGCTGCTTCAACTTAGCGAATTTCCTTAGAATACATAAGTCGTATATGATTTTAGTATTTGCATGGCCAATTTTATTAATAAATGACATACGTCAAGAGGAAAGGGGGGCATAAAGAAAGAAAAAAACACAAAATATAAAATATAAAATATCTCTCTTAATATTAGAACAATCGAAAAATACGTAAGGCATAAAGTTGTAGAAAATCAAATTTGCTACAATTCATCATCTTATCATTTTTGCTCTAACTCGAATGTGTACAGAGATATTAAGGAATTTAATTTTCAATCTTAAACCGTCAATATTTCTGTAAATATTAGTGTAACAGAAAATATGATGAGAAACAAAATGACAGTAAAACTTAATACCTACAACTTTACTTCTTATAAATTGTTCGATTTTTCAAATATTAAGGGAGATATGTCAAATTTTAAACCCCCCATTAATCCCCCCATTCCCCTTGTCCGATTTTACCCATTAATGAACTTGAACTTTTTAATACCAAAAGCGCCTCAAATACCAAATTTCATTCCAATAAAATGAAAACTGTGACCGCTAGAGTGATTACAGACACACACACACACATATATATATATATATATATATATATATATGTATATAAATATATATATATATATATATATATATATATATATATACATACATATATATAAATATATATATATATATATATATATATATATATTTATAAATTTTGCAGATGGAGGTTTTTGACATCTACTAGGTAGGATCGATGGACATTTGAAGAAATTTTTGCGAAATTCGGTACGGGACCAATAGCTCTATTTCCTTTCAGGAAATTTGCTAAAAATACTTATTTAAAAAAGTTAATTCGTACTTTCAAAACATGTTTAATACTCTTTTTTTAACCCGACTACAAAAAAGGAGGATGGTTCTCAATTCGTCTGTATTTTTTTTTTTTTTTTTTATTTTTTTTTTTATTTTTTATTTTTTATGTGTGTCACCTCAGAACTCCGACATTTATGAACCGATTTTGAATTTTTTTTTTTGATTTAAAGGGTTTGGTTTCCCATTGGTCCCATTGGCACCAAATCGCATTCTGATGAGGGGATCCCTGGAAAATCGAGGAAAATCCTCATTTTATATGTGATAACCGATTTCTGCGAAATTTTTTTTTTTTTTGAAATGGTATACTCATTTATAATGGGAAAATAAGAAAATTTTTTTAAAAACCGACTTCAAAAAATTTTTTTACAAAAAAAAAACCGACCCCAAAAAAAAAAATTTTTACAAAAAAAAAACAAAATGCATGTAAATAAAATTGAAAATCTGTTATAAAAAAATGCTCTTAAAATTAAAAAAAAAAAAAAAAACGGGTAAAAAAAAATGTGTTGTAAAAAAATTCACTAAAAATTAGTAAGTCGTTTAGTAGGTCTACCCATATTTAGACAAATAAAACTAGTTATAGAACTTCAAAGTCACTAAAAAGCGAGAAATAAACCATATTTTGACAAAATGGAAACCCGACTTCAAAAATAAAATATTCTATAACAAAAAATGCACTAAAAAGTAAAAAAATAATTGCATATTCTTGTGCCAATTTTAGTTCACCTAAGCAAAAATTTTTAAATATATACGTACAATTATTGTTATTTTTGGAGGCGGTGTCCAAAAATTATGTGAATTTCTCTATGCTGACACCGCCTCCAAAAATAACAATAATTGTACATATATATATTTAAAATTTATTGCTTAGGTGAACTAAAATTGGCCAGGAATATGCAATTATTTTTTTACTTTTTAGTGCATTTTTTGTTATAGAATATTTTATTTTTGAAGTCGGGTTTCCATTTTGTCAAAATATGGTTTATTTAAGTAAATTATATTTGATTTTTTTTAAAAACTTTCTTCGACAGACAGATTGATTTTATTTAAAAAAAAACTTTGTTTTAAAGATTAAAAAAAAGAAATCAAAACTAGATCTTATTATTTTCTTTAGAATTGTGTGCTGGGGTCTTAAAAATTATTTAAATAATTTTCAACACAACAATATATATATTAATTTATATATATATATATATAGATATATAAGAAAGGGAGGTTTAGTGGGAGGGGAAACACAAAATTTGGTAAATATCTCTTACTATTGAAAAAATGGAAAAGTAAAGTTGAAGAAAATTCATTTTACTACAACTTAGTTATTTATCATTTTTTCTGTTACTCTAATATTTAAAGAAATATTTTAAATTTAAGATTGAAAGTTAAAATTCTTAATATCTCGGTACAAATTCAAGTTTTAGAAAAATGATAGGTAATGAATTGTAGCAAACGTTATTTTCTACAACTTTACTTCTTATACATTTTTCGATTGTTTTAATATAAAAAGAGATATTTTATATTTTGTGTTTTCTTCATTTCCCCTTTATTAATAGCTATGCCATTTATTAGTAAAATTGATCATACTAAAATTGTGACCACGTGCTTAATGTGTTCTAAGAAAATTCACTAACCTACATAACGAAGTTTTTAACATGTCCTAATCATAAAATTTATAACATCACCAACTGCGTAAAATTATGTCAATTGGATTCATAATGTATTAGCAATGACATTGAACTTAATAGTTACACTTGTTTCATTTGGCTGCTGTAATAATATAACTAATAATAAACGTATCATTCACGCTCTTCTGTGTTATACTATTATGTATTGTTATTGACAAACAGATAATTTGAATTACCTGTTCAATTCACCGTGACAAGTTGTATTATCATTCAGTTCTAGTTAAGAAGACTCAAGATTTATTTATTTTTTTGTACTTTGAAACGATTTCGTATTTAAAGTTGTAATTTGAAGTCATTATTTTGGGTACCTACTAGAACATTTTAGTAGTTTACACGTGGAGTTCAGTTAGCTTAATTCATAAAGCTGAATGTCTTTTATTTAACTTTTTTAAATCATATTTTTGGACCGGTTGTGCAACGAAATATTCGAGATGAATAGTTGAGTTATTTAGAATCGTATACGAAAACGGTTCCTGCATACTCTATTTTTTTATAGAATAGGAAAATCTTTTTGTGCATATCTTTCAAAACAAAAATATTAACAAAGTAATTTTAAAAAAAACACACACACATATACTACAGTTTTTTGAGACAAGAAATTATTATTTAAAGGTGATAATTTGCACTAGCGGCACAACAGGACCCCGGTATCCCTAACTTTTAAACTTTTGTGTCTTAATAGTAGTGTTGACCTTATTTAATATTGTACATACACACTTTCTTTTACAACTTTCACAGTTATCTTATAAAAAATCCCCTCTAATCAAAAAACGGGATTGACAGACTTGATTTTTACAGGTTGTTGGGAACCGCAATTTTTTTTAATCGATTCATTTTGACGTCCTGAATATCGTTCGTAAAAACTTCGGGTCATATTTTACGTTCCGACTCGTGACGGAACGGCCTCAAAATTTGCACCAAAGTTGGAATTTCGTAAAAGTTTCTTCAAATGTCCATCGATCTATTAGATGTTAAAAATCACTATCGCTAAAATTTTTATATATGTATATATATATATATATATATATATATGTACTTTTTCTTATGTATCTGTGAACTCTCTAGCGGTCACAGGTTTATTCCGATTGGAATGAAATTTGGCATTTGAGGGAAAAGAAGGTTTAGAGGGTGGGGGAAACACAAAGTTTTTGTATATATCCCTTAAAATTTGAAAAATCGAAAAATTGGGTTCTTGAGTTATTGGGTTGACAGACAGACGGACGGACGGATGGAAATGGCCGATTTGGACCATTTTATGAACACATATGCCAAACATTCATGCCTACGAACAATATTTTTAAGCGTTACAAAGTCGGGACAAATCTTAATATACCTTGTATTTACATATACTGGGTATGAAAAAAAAGAAAAAGGAGGCCTTGAATATTAAAATCGGTTTACTGGAATTCGAGAACAAAATTCACTCAGACGATGACGATGAATTTATATTCATTCAGACGATGACTGCGACATATATTATCTTTAGTAATACTAACGTTGTCTCTTCTTATGGTACAAATGTCTATAAATTATTAAATTATAATTTTCAAGTTGAGACCCACGGATTTTATCCTGCTTTTCTTTAAGAAATTAACCATATTAATCGGTAAATGTTTTTGAGTTTAAGTTAGATAAGTAAGTGTTTAGCTTTCGATTAAGCCTTATAAAACGTAAAAATATTAATTTGTATATAAGTAAATTAGCAAAAGGTAAAAAATATGATAAATTTCTTAAAAGTTAACGTATCTGGATATTTTTGTTTTATAATTAAAGATCTATAAAAAATCTCTAGGTTAAAAGAAAATTAAGTTTATTCAAATAAATTCTTAACTGTTTTTATCTTTAAATTGGTTTATAGCGCATTATACACAAATTGAAAAGTAATGGGTAAAAATACAGTTAAAAAAATTATTATTTTTAACATATAGAGGCATACTTTGCCATAGTTTTAAAAAAATGAAGTAATTTTTAGATTTTTTATTAAATTAAAATTTATTAAAAAATATATTAAGAAAAAACGTTTTTTTGTTATAAACAAATTCAATTTTGACCCTGTTCCGTCACGAGTTTGAACGTAAAAACTTAGGGTCATCACTCCGAGCAACCTGCTTGAAAACCCGTTTTAGAAGCTGATTTGATTCTAGTATTTTAAAAAGGTTACTTACCTTTTAGAACGTTAGCTTTCTTAGGATGTTACTTCTGAAGTTTTTCAAGTTTTAGGAACTTTTTTTTTTTATCGGGAACGTGATCTCTCAAAATTTGTTCATCGTTGCTAAACTTGTTTGACAGCAGTAGTATAAATAACCCTAATTTTTGTGTACACAATTTTTTGAAACATGCAGAAAAATTTTATTAAACATCTCTAAAAAAATCCATGAATAATTTTAAACGGCTCTTCCATGTTTTTTTAATATTTTCAAAATTTATTATCTTAAAAACGTACTTCGCTCAAATTCACCTCCTTAATATAGTTCATGTTCGTCACGTGTCAGTCAAAGCAAAAAGTATTCAATACAGTATAATAAATTTACTTATTACTATGCTAATGGAACATATCTAGTATAATATACATAGTGTTTTAACAATTATGATACATTTAAAAACAATGTACTATAAGGTGAATTATGAAAGACTAGTGTTTACAGTGTTTATTTAATGTTTTTGATGTCGCAATTGTAAAGAAATGTATACAAATGTCTTCCTGTTTTATAAAAAATAAAGTATGAACCTATGAACTGTTTACTACTGAGCTTATGGTAGTTATCGTGTTACAATATTATTGTGGAGCGTATGCATATAGTAAGAGTGAAGGAACGTATAGCATAATAAGCCTAAGTTTTTGCCCAATACTGTACCGGTATATACGTTACACATACGATACTTGTGTATACGTATATAAAGTCTAACTATATGCAACATGTATATTTATTTATAAAATGCTTCACTTTTCGTTGTTATAACTAAACAACGAAACGGTCAATTGTTCTCGTTTTTTTTTAAATACGCAGAACAAATCCAATAATTTATAGCTATTTTTTTAAAAGACTCTTAAGTATTGTTTTTTTTATTTAAAAAAAACTGGTAGAAATACTGCTTATAGTTTTTTTCGAATTTGAGACGGTCTATCGATTTCAAATTTTAAGTGTGATTGTATATTATTACCCTTCATAAGTGTGCAAAAATTTGGATCATTCTATACTTATGCCTATTAGCACGACAACTACCTTAACTTTACTTTCTTCGAATTATTAAGAAAAATGAATAAGATTTGAGATCATTTTTGCTCAAGTAACACTGGGCTAGTTATCCAGAGGTCCGAGGTTCGATTCCTGGTTGACGAGTTAATTTTTTCATATAAGTATTTAATTTAATTAATAAATTCAATGACAATGAAATTTGTCGGAGTATACGCTATAGTCTTCTACAGTTTGTCATACGTATTCGAAAAAGAATTTGGACAAACAACGTTATGTGGACACGAAAGTATACACAAACAAACAAATATTAATAAACAAATCACTTCAGAAAGAAGTAAATACTATCTAATAAATAAAACAAAAATTAGAATAATATGAAAAAGTTGGCTGTCACATCACAATCGTCTTTGGTGTACAGGCAAGCACACTGGGCTAGTTATCCAGAGGTCCGAGGTTCGATTCCTGGTTGACGAGTTAATTTTTTCATATAAGTATTTAATTTAATTAATAAATTCAATGACAATGAAATTTGTCGGAGTATACGCTATAGTCTTCTACAGTTTGTCATACGTATTCGAAAAAGAATTTGGACAAACAACGTTATGTGGACACGAAAGTATACACAAACAAACAAATATTAATAAACAAATCACTTCAGAAAGAAGTAAATACTATCTAATAAATAAAACAAAAATTAGAATAATATGAAAAAGTTGGCTGTCACATCACAATCGTCTTTGGTGTACAGGCAAGCACACTGGGCTAGTTATCCAGAGGTCCGAGGTTCGATTCCTGGTTGACGAGTTAATTTTTTCATATAAGTATTTCATTTAATTAATATATGCAACATGTATATTTATTTATAAAATGCTTCACTTTTCGTTGTTATAACTAAACAACGAAACGGTCAATTGTTCTCGTTTTTTTTTAAATACGCAGAACAAATCCAATAATTTATAGCTATTTTTTTAAAAGACTCTTAAGTATTGTTTTTTTTATTTAAAAAAAACTGGTAGAAATACTGCTTATAGTTTTTTTCGAATTTGAGACGGTCTATCGATTTCAAATTTTAAGTGTGATTGTATATTATTACCCTTCATAAGTGTGCAAAAATTTGGATCATTCTATACTTATGCCTATTAGCACGACAACTACCTTAACTTTACTTTCTTCGAATTATTAAGAAAAATGAATAAGATTTGAGATCATTTTTGCTCAAGTAACATCCTTAAACCCCTTAACATTAACAGTAATATAGTTAGCGAAGACTATAATATATATATTATATAAATATATATATATATATATATATATATATATATATATATATATATATATATATATATATATATATATATATATATATATATATATATATATATATATTATATATATATATTTTACATTTTATTAACATACTTATAAATTTTAATATAATGGTATTTACAATAAATTATGTTAATAACTCATAATTTAGTTATTATGAAAATGATATCGTCTACTAATCCATCAATTTTGTATTATTTTTATGTTTATTAAATAAAACAAATATTTGAAATTTTCGTAAAATCTTTTTTACGAAACCGATCTTTTTTTTCGATTTTTCAAAATATAAAAATTATACGATAAATAATATTGCCGTCGATCATTGGCATACCGTGTTAAGACTGCCATCTTATCATCCAGAGCTCTACCCTATCGAAAAAACATGGGCTCTAGTGAAAAATTGGGTGGCCACACATAATACAAGCTTTAAGCTTGACGACGTCGTGAAATTGGCTGCGCAAAAATTTGCTGCTGTCCCAAAAGACGATTGGGTGATGTTATGTAAACATGTACAAAAAGTGGAGCAACAGTACGTCGAGAAAAGTGTATAATTTATTACAAATTTCGACAGTGAGCTTGCTCCGACGTAATGTTTTAAGACGATAACTAGAAATCACTAGTTGTCCCCTTCAATAGTTTTTTAGTGCCACTGATTTACATCTTTTAAACCGTAAGAGATAGAAAAACAACTTGTTAACAAAAAATCTTCGTTTTAAAATAAACAAGGTTTGTTTGAAAAAGATTTTCATAAATTCAATAGTTTTCTGATAATTTGTAATGATATGTTCCTCGGAAAGAATTGTAAATATTTCGAATATGCAGAATTGTTAACAATTTAATCATTGATATACAACTCAGTATATACTGGGTATTCAAACACGTAAATTAGTTAGTTGTTACATTACTTAGCAGTCGAATATAGAATCTCCTCCTTCTCCTTTTGGAGTTGGTTAAAATAAACTATGAAATTATTTTATTAAAATTTTGTTTTAATTTTGAAATGTCAATTTTGATTGTCGTTTCCATAGTAACTATAAACTATAATCGTTATATATCGTTCTATTTTGGCTATTAATAAATTTAATTTTTGTAAATATTAAAGTCATATTATATTTTATCTAAATCTAAATCTGTCGAAATAAAACTACTGTACGACCCCTGGCCTTCTAGACCAACACAATCTGTCTTTGAGCTACCAGATGTTATGGTAGTGGAATGAATATGATTTCTCACTATCTTGATGCCAATGTATTATTAATTTGTTTATTTAGAGGGTTGGTCTAGAATGCAAAAGGTCGTGGGTTGGATTTCCTTCCAAGATGTGTATGCTTTTTCGTATCAACCGTTTGATGTGAAATAATACTACCATTGTTCAGGCATATTACTTAACTGTCAAATTAAGTTAATGGTTGTAACTTCCGTTGGTAAACAAATACTCCCGTTACAAACAGTATAAATACTAGAATAATGTATGGTATTTTCATCAACAATCAGATACCTAATATTAAAATAAGAATATAAATTCACTATGCTATGCTAAAAATAACACTTTGTTTTCAAAGAATTCCTCATTAACTATTATGAATTGGTTATAATCACCCAATGTATTTAATACCATTCATAGTTTGTTTCTGCTCGACCAACGTGTGAAATTATTATGCGGATAGACCATTACACCTTATTTGTTTGTAATAAAACTTATTTTGACAAAATGGAAACCCGACTTAACAAAAGATGCACTAAAAAGTAAAAAAATAATTGCATATTCTTGTGCCAATTTTAGTTCACCAAAGCAAAAATTTTTAAATATATATATACAATTATTGTTATTTTTGGAGGCGGTGTCAACATAGAGAAATTCACATAACTTTTGGACACCGCCTCCAAAAATAACAATAATTGTACATATATATTTAAAAATTTTTGCTTTGGTGAACTAAAATTGGCACAAGAATATGCAATTATTTTTTTACTTTTTAGTGCATCTTTTGTTAAGTCGGGTTTCCATTTTGTCAAAATAAGTTTTATTTCTCGCTTTTTAGTGACTTTGAAGTTCTATAACTGATTTTATTTGTCTAAATATGGGTAGACCTACTAAACGACCAACTAATTTTTAGTGAATTTTTTTATAACACATTTTTTTTTACCCGTTTTTTTTTTTTTTGTAATTTTTAGTGCATTTTTTTATAAGAGATTTTCAGTTTTTTTTACAAGCATTTTGTTTTTTTTTTGTAAAATTTTTTTTTTTGGGGTCGGTTTTTTTTTTTTGTAAAAAATTTTTTTGAAGTCGGTTTTTAAAAAAATTTTTTTATTTTCCCATTATGAATGAGTATACTCTTTCAAAAAAAAAAAAAAATTCCGCAGAAATCGGTTATCACATATAAAATGAGGATTTTCCTCAATTTCCCGGAGATCCCCTCATCAGAATGCGATTTGGTAAAAAAAAAAAATTCAAAATCGGTTCATAAATGACGGAGTTCTGAGGTAACAAACAGAAAAAAAAAAAAAAAATACAGACGAATTGAGAACCATCCTCCTTTTTTGAAGTCGGGTTAATAAAGAAGACAATTTAATGATGTAAAACAAGAGTCATTTAAAAGTATATATAGATGATTCAAAAGTAGGTTATCGTTAGCAAATTTATTAAAAATTGAAGGTAGTCGTGGGTCTAAATTATATATTTAAGCAGATATTAAATTTAAAATCCATTTTCTTTTGTTAGTTATAGTGACACTTGGCGCCCTAGAAAGCAATTTCTTTTAAGTTGTTTGGAATTTATTTATATTTAGGTAGGTTAGGTAGCTGAAAAATGTTTTAGATCTGGCAACCAATACGCTTTTTTGGATTCAGATGGTACGTGGGTAGATGAGTCTAAAAAGCCCGGGACATAAATTTCTCTGAATCTCATATTAAGGTGGCTAATAAGGCCTTCTTTTTACAAAATGACCACAAATGTTTTACAAATTGCTTAATAAACTAATATAATTAGAAAATATGTAAACATTGATTATGTATGCATCCGATATTTGAAAAAAATCATCATAATTTATTATGTTTCCATAAAAAAATGATAATGATTTTGGGCTTCATAAGGAACCGGGTCTCTTAATAAGGCCCATTATAAAACATTGTGAAGTGAGAGGCTAAATAAAAGCATATCAATATTATTCAGAGTCATTTAAACAAATATTTTCTTTTTTAATATTTATGTACTTTGTACTTGTTAGATTTACTAAAAATACAAACTGCATTAAAACAAAAAATTATCAAAATACTTTACAATTTCTTCATTTCTCTGGTATTGTTTCCTTTTGTTTCAAATATCGAAATTAGGTATTTAATTTTAATCACAAACCACACTGGCCATTATTTGGAGTCGTACGAAACAATCTCAAACTATGGTCACAGAAGCAACAAAATTGACTAAATAAGTAAGAAGTTGTTGTTTGCACGGAAAAAGCTGGACAGTTTTTGTAAAAAAATTTTTGGAATAAAACTTTTCTTTTTCGCTGATACGCTTACTTTGGCTGATTTACGCTTACGAATGGGATCGGAATAATGGTGGCCATCTTGAATTCAGGAAATACGTGGGGGGTAGGGAGTGACCACACAATTTTGCTTCAAACGGGATCTATATGCAACAGAGTGTCATATTCTAATTCATAAATTTTTTTAAAGAAAAATGAGCTTACGAATTTTTACTGTTTGTATCCGATAACGAAAAAGCCAAATTAATCTTTTTAATTAAAAATCTCTGAATTTATAAAATATTTTGCAATAAAGCCTATTTGCGTTTTGATTATTAAATCGTGATAAAATCTAATACTTATTGGTGAAATCGTTTAATTCTATTTGTATTACTTTTTTTTAAGGTTAAATAATTTTGTTAATAGTGACTAAATACAATCTATTTAAATCAAGTGTGAACCGCAATAATTTTGGAGTTTGATAACATCTCAACGACGTAAAAATAAATTAAGTGGTTGTGAATTAGAAATTCTACAAAAAAAAAAATTCCAAAAATTCTATATAAAATAAAAGTTTTCGTCTAATAATAATAAATAGTGATTCAAGATAATTGTGACTTGGTTTATTGGTTTATTATTAAATTGCCGTGGCAATGTGATCAGCGTGTTGGACTTGTAGTCATAAATATCCATCAACTAACGGTTCAAACCTCGGCAGTATCGTACTATTATTACTTTTTAATTTTTATTGAATAATAAACAATGGATTTATTAACTGAAGATAACAAAGTTCTCTACAGCGTAATTTGTCAATACTTTAATGATAGATTAAGCTTAAACGAAAATAAAATTATGAATGAAATGAAAGAAATAAAGCAAATAAACCAGCAACTACAAAATAAATGTTCAGAATTGGAAAGAGTTGTTAATTCACCAAATGAAGTTATACTGCAACTGGAGAAAAAAATAAATGAA
This sequence comes from Nineta flava, assembly GCA_963920215.1. Taxonomy (NCBI): domain Eukaryota; kingdom Metazoa; phylum Arthropoda; class Insecta; order Neuroptera; family Chrysopidae; genus Nineta; species Nineta flava. The sequence continues at coordinate 84,769,008 of OY986040.1, read as the reverse complement.
AATAATTTGATTCACGGAATAGATGAGGACTCCAATGGTGAAGGAAATATTGAAGAAACCGTTGTCCAACTTATAAATTCAAAGCTTGACATAAACGTAACAAAAAGTGATCTTCAAAATTCGTATAGGCTAGGAAAATATATAGCGGAATCTAAGCCCAGACCTGTTCGCATTCAACTTCTAAATAATAAGGTTAAAAGCCAAATAATTAAAGAACGCACTAAATTGAAAGGCACAAAAATTTATATTAACGAAGATTTACAAAGATATTAAGAGCAAGGGATGCTGAGAACAGGAAAAAACGACAGGAGAATTACACTAAAAAATTTAATACCCAAAGACCTAAACGCCCCGTCCCACAATTATCAGAGGAAGGTGATGGAGTGGACAAGATTGTTCAAGATTTAAAAAAACCATATACCGCCATAGCATCTGTTGGAAAAAACTTCAAGTATTAAGTATGGTTTTTTGGAATATAGAAGGTATAAAAAAAAGTTAAATAATGAAAAAGTTAATAAATATTTAAATAAATTTAGTATTATTGGATTAATGGAGACGTGGTCTAGGGAAGGAGAAAATTTCAAGTTAAATGGATTTGAAAGTATTATTAAAAGTGGGGAAAGAAAATCGGGAAGAGGGAGATATCCAGGAGGCCTTGCAATTTTTTATCGAAATGAATTTCATAACTGTGTAAAAGAGATAAAAAGCTCTATAAATGGTGTTATCTGGATGCTTTTTTCATATGAACGAGTGAATCTACTAGTAGGAGTCATTTACCTTCAACCAGAAGGCTCAGAATATTGCGATAATAATTTTTTTGTCTTACTGGAAACTGAAATAATTGACTTGATTCAATCATATCCGAATACTGAAATCGTAATTAGAGGGGACTGGAATGCTAGGATCGGGCGTGAATCTGATCTGATCTATCAAACAGAAGACATTTTTAATCTAGAGCTCACCAACAAAAAATGGATTAAACCAAGAAGTAGTATGGATCAGGTCAAAAATTCTCATGGCACAAAGTTTTTGCAGTTTGTGAAAGATAATGGTTGAATCATATTGAATGGAAGAGTTAAAGGTGACAGTGAAGGGGAGTGGGCATACGTGTCAAAGATTGGGAATAGTGTGGTTGATTACGTATGTGTTACCGAAGGTTTGTGGGACAGTAATATTGATATGGCAATAGGAGAAATGTTTGAGTCACCGCATTTTCCTCTAGAAGTTTCAATAGCAATATCTAAAACTAATTATGAAACTGTACATAGTGATGATGATTATGCTCTTGCTAGATACAGGTGGTCCTCACAATCAGAATCCAGCCTATTTAATAAAATTAATAGCTCAGAATCGAATCTTTATCTCATTGGTATCGAACACATGATTAATACAAATAAAATAAATGAAGCCGCCATGTTACTACAAAAATGGATGAATTTTATATGTAGTGAGTTTGAAATCAAACATGGAAATAATACATATGTGTCGAAAACACCCCTCGATAAATGGTATGATACAGAATGCAGAGAAAAAAGAAGAGAAGTGAAAAGAAACTTAAGAACAATGAGAAGATATAGGCATGATTTTAATTGGGAATTTTATTTAAAGAGTAAAACTGAGTATAAAATACTATGTGAGAGAAAGAAGCATGAGTATGAAATAGAGTTTGTATCAACTATTAATGACGCTCTTAGTAAAAACAATACGAAGGTATTATGAGGAATTATCAACAGTAATAACTGTAAAACCAATCGTAAAAGTAAGAGTGGTAATATAAATCCTGATGATTTGATTGACCACTATGAACAATTATATGGAAATCATAGCTCAGATGACTCTGACGTGCTAAATACGACAGAATTGGAATCTTTTGCAAATAATGATAGCATTGAGATGGATATTCACGATATAGAATGGGCGATAAATTCATTTAAATACGGTAAGGCTGGAGGAATAGATGGTGTTCTTAACGAATGCGTTGGGGTGGCACATAAGTACTGCCATAAATTTAGCAGCATATTACTAAAACTATTTGCAACTATGATGCAGAACAAAAAATTCCCCAAAGTTTGGAACACAGGACTGATGGTTAATATTTACAAAGGCAATGGTAATATAAACTGTCCTGATAACTATCGAGGGCTTACCCTTACGCCTAATATAAGTAAATTATATACCAAGTTATTGGCTACTCAAATACACCAATGGTGTACAGAAAATAATATTATTAATGAAAATCAGGCAGGATTTCGAACAGAATATGAGGTCATGGATAATATATTAGTTTTGAAAACGATCATCGACCGTAATTTATTAATCAAAAGGTCCAAAATTTACCTCTGTTTCATAGATTTTGAAAAGGCATTTGATAGAATTGATCGTACTATGCTGTGGAAAAAACTGTCAAAAATAGGCCTGGCCAGTAATACTATAGCCATACTCCAATCAATATACTCCAATTCAAACTGTTGCGTTATGATGAATAATTATACGACAACACGTACTTTCAACACATATCGTGGCTTAAAGCAAGGTTGTCACTTGTCTTTCTTGATATACATTAACGATCTATACGATTCAATGAACGATATAAATAATTCCTCTCCATGTGTGCAAGCAAAGGAGATTAAGATTTTACTGTACGCGGACGATGTTGTGATACTGTCAAGAACAGTTGGCGGAATGACTAGGATGTTGAAAGGAGTTGAAGACTATTGTACGAAATGGAATTTATCTGTGAATGTAAATAAAACAAGGACTATTGTAGTAAGTAATGGATGTAGGATCTCAGCAAAAGAGGTGTGGAATTATAATGGATACAAAATCGAAAATGCGAAATACTTTCAGTATCTGGGTGTAATTTTGACCCATAATGGAAAATGGGGTCTACACATAGATTATATAAAAAATTGGGCCAAAAGTGCATTAATGAATATTCGAAAATTTGTCTATAAATACAACGAATTTCCATTCAAGATGATTTTAAACATGTTCAGTGTACTAATTATACCTATAATCACTTACGGCAGCGAAATCTGGGCTCTGAACTGTAGCAGTGATCAATTTAAAATTGTGAATACATTTGCCTATAATTTTTATAAAGAAATATTATGTGTCCCGAAGTCGACTCCTAATTCGGTAGTCAAAATTGAGCTGAGTGTGACATCGATTGAGGATATGTGCATCCAAAAGGCCCTGTGCTATTATTCACGGCTATTGAAGAGTGACAAATGCTTACAAAAACTGTGTCTGAAAGGAAATTTGCAATTTACTATTAAAATGCAAGAATTAAATATCGAGTCTCATGAAAATGTTAATAAAAATTTAATTAAAAAAACAATACTAGAGAGATCTATTCATAATTCTTTAATAGACATAAATGCAAAGAGTAGTCTCAGACTATATAGCAAATTGGCTCACTATCAGGGGGGTGCTAGATATTTGAACAATGTGGACAGGGATGGTAGGTATATAATCGCCAATTTACGTGTGTATAGTTTTAGATGGAATTCAAGAAGAGCGAACGATGAACGTATAGGCGTTTTATGTGGAGGTCTCGAAAGTGTGGAACATTTGATTGAGGATTGTGAGGGTACTGCTGGATGCTTAAGAGATAAGGTTAACGAATGTAATCTGTATTCGTCTGTTAGCATATTAAATGAGCATGACCCAATAACTCTAAGCTATATAATTGAATACTTGAAATACATCCTAAATCGACGTCAATCCAATTTATAGAATTTACCACGTATTAAACTTGAATGATAATATTGTTTTTGTTTGCCTCTTTATCTGTTTGAAATTTTCTTCTTTTCATTAATCTATTTAAAATATTGTAAATTATTTTATTAAGAATTGTTGTGAAATTATTTTATTTTATTAAGAATGTTATTTTTATTTATGGGGATACAATGTAGAAATTTAAAATTATTATTATTGTTATTATTTTTTTTGTAATTTTCTAATGTAATTAATTGATTATTATGTCAAATAAAAATAAAATGAATGAAATGAAAATGAAAATGAATGGAAAAGCCAAAAGGTTATGTTTTAAGCAGTCTATGTATGTTTGTAATTATGTTCCACCGTAGCGCAAAGACTACTCATACGATTTTCATGAATCGATTTATTATTATGGTCCGAGCAACATGTGACGTAATATTAAATCAAACATGATGGATATAAATTGCATAATACGCTTGCCGAAAACAAAACTTCACAAATGTATCTGGTTTGGTATCAAATGACATGCCAGATTCTTAAAATTATGATAAGAATCCTTTAATAAATAAGTTTAACAAACTAAAACCCGACTACGAAAAAAGCACAAAACAAGTTCCTTGTAAATATTTCACGTAGTTCAAGGCCCAAATGTGATGCACAAAGAAAAACTGTAACAATTCCGGTCCTTCGACTACGAAATTTTCAAGGTTCTTCAAATTTTTTTCGTGCTTTTTTCGTAGTCGGGTTTTAGTTTGTTAAACTTTTTTTTTTTGTTGAATGTGGTGTTATTTTTGCACCATTCGGTATACAATAAAATATGTAGGTACTTATAATAAATAATATTATATTAGTATTTTACTTTCTCTTATTACATAAAATATTATATTCATTATATTATGTTGACAATTATACCTACTTAAATATTTTTATTTCATTGATTTTATTTTTTTTATATATGCTTATTTGTGACTTTTGGGGTTCTTATAAGCATTTTATTGTCTATTTCATGTAGCATTGTAGGGATTTAGAAACTTAATTACATTAAAAATAACAATTTTAAAAAAAAAACCAAACATTATGAATTTGACTAATTTATGAGTACTCATCGATGAGAAATGAATGCCCTACGTATTTTTCATACTATCAATAAAATAAAATGAGAGGTTTCCGTTATGCCCGCATCACGCAAAAACTACCGGATCGATTTTGATCAAATTTTTATTGGTTTACTCCTTAAATACTTGCTCTTTATCTATAAAAAATTATCAGGATATCTTCATTCACTAAAAAGTTATTAAAGTATAAAGTATATACATATGTATATGTATATATATATATATATATATATATATATATATAATATACATATATATATATATATATATATATATATATATATATATATATATATATATATATATATATATATATATATATATATAGTAAGAAGCTAAATTGGTTCTTATAGATAAGAAAAAACAGCCAAACCAACCGCAAACATACCGACCCTTGTGCCTACTAAATGTATTCGGTAAGCTCTTGGAACAACTGATTACTGCCCGATAAGTAGAAGAAATCGATGCAAAACAGGTACTTTATGAGCATCAATATGGCTTTTGGAGCAACCACTCTACCATAGACGCCTTGAAACAAGTAACTGGAAGTCGAAAGAATAAAAGACAAGGCTCAAAATAATAAAGAATTCTGTCTCCTTGCTCTAGACATTCGTAATGCATTTAATAGCGCACCGTGGGAGGGTATAATGAACGCACTAAAACAAAAAAGAATATCACCTTACCTTATAAATATGGTTCAAAGTTACCTCTCCAATCGCAGCTTAATTGTGGGTGAAAAAAATCAGGAAACAAGTATCTTGTGGAGTTCTACAAGGGTCTGTGCTTGGCCCAGTTCTCTGGAATCTATTCTTTGACGATCTCTTAAGAACTGAAACACCCGATGGCGTCAAAGTAATTAGATATGTTGATGATACTGCCGTTGTAGTGATAGCTAAAACGAGACAAGGTTTAGTTAGCAACAGCAACTATACCTTGTCTAAAATATCAAAAGCGATCAAGAAAAAAGGATTAATACTCGCTGCTGAGAAAACTGAGGCGGTAATATTATACGGTGGTAGAAAACTAAAAACTTTACAGGTAGAGGTGAATGAAAATCAAGCACACTAAAGACTGTGCCAAATATCTTGGTATGATGCTAGACCACAACCTAAATATGAGAGCTCACATACTCTACTGCTCATGTAAAGCAGAGAAAGCTGCAATGGCACTTACCCGACTCATGCCCTCGGTAGGAGGTCCTAAATCATCCGTTAGAAGAATTCTTTTGTTGGTAGCCCACTCAATCCTTCTATATGCTGCCCCTGTATGGGAAGACCCCCTGTATGCTTCCCCTGTATAGGTTCTTTGAATCGGGTTAAAATTTGTCTACAGCTTTGGCCAATGTATGTTTATAAACACGATGGGCACTCTAAGCTATAAATTCCCGATTTTTGTTCGTTTTCTATTTTGTCTTTTATCTACTGCTATTTTTAGGTAATGATCATCCATTTATTTTTTAATCTTGTTCGCTCAAGGTGGGAAGTACGTTAGCTTGAACCATTTCTTTTGTTCGATGTTGGTCCGTTCTAGTGTTAGTGCCGTGTTTCTTTTTAAAATTTTGAATTTAATTTTACGGATCATGTTATTTATTAATTTTGGATTGTAGCCATTAAATATTGCAATGTGTTTAATATGCTTGATCTCTTTAAAATAATTTTTTCTCGACATTGTTACTTTCAGTAATCTATTTATTAAAAAGTTAAATATGGCCAGTTTTTGTTGAGGTGGACTATTTGAATCAGAAGTCATGTAACTTTCTGTGTGGATGGGTTTTATGTAGATGTAAAAATCTAATTTATCTGTGTCCATGATCCTGCTGATTTTAAATCTAAGAAGGAGATCGAGCCTTCTCCTTCAACTTCTGTTGTGAAATCTATAGATGGGTACATTTTGTTAAGCTTTTCTAGAAAAGTTGGTTTTTTTCTAGAAAATCAAATTCTTTTCTAAAAAAGTTTAACCAAAATCTGAGCTCCTAAACCCATAGAACTACCTTTAAACAAAATTTTATGAAACAAGTGAAAATAACAAAAAAAAAAAAAGTAAATAAAAAAATAACTAAAAAAAAAAATTAAAAAAATAACTAACTGATTTAATTGCTTAAATACCCGGTATATACTGAATTTATGAAAACAAGTTTCAAAAAAAAGTTGTTTAATTTTCAAAAAGGAACATTTTTTTTCCTTACATATTTGTTATATGCTTAAGTTTTCAAAGTTTTGCGCATTTTGTCCAAACATGGTCCGATTTTGCACATTCACAAACTTGATCTTACTTTTTAGCTCCAGAACACACACAATATTTCAGCTCGTTATCTGTTTTTGTTTTTAAGTTATCATTTTCACAGACGGACGGACGGTCATGGGGAAATGGTCCAATTAGGCCATTTTATCAATGCTATGCCAAACATTTATGCCTGCGACCAATATTTTCAAGCGTTACAAAGTCGGGACTAAACTTAATATACCTTGTATATTTACATTTACCGGGTATAAAAATTCAGCTTTTTGCTTTTATTCAGTCGTTGACACTAAATTTCATCTAATTTTGCTAGGTTAAAAGCCAATTGGTATAATTTGTACATGAATGTGAAGATGGGAAACAATAATAGCGATGTGTTACGATATAAATATAATATTATTGTCATAGAAAGTTGTAATTCAATTTCTTGGGAAAGTATTGAACATTTTTTTTATAAATCTTAAAAACAATAGATTTATTTTTTAATTATAAAAAAAAAAGTGAAAATACTCTGGTGTATCTCATTACATGCCATGACCTTTGTATAGCATAGTAGTTAACCCGAGGTGCACACATTGATATACTTTAAAATATAACGTCATTTGAATAGATGTGTGAATAAAAAATGTAATTTTTCAGGTCTGTTCAATTTTTGTGTACAATAGAAGTGTACAATAATATATTTTCCAAGTATGCCCAATAAGTGTTTCGTGAAAAAAATTGAAAATCGCATATGGACAAAAGTTATAAACTTCTTCTCTAGAATTTCAACGGCTCAGCAGTTATAAGGAAATAATCAACTAAATTGTGTGTGATAATAGATCGCGCTTTTTCAATTCTGTTCATTTTGGTTCAACCTGCAACTGTAACTTTTACACGATGCCTTTTAATTTTTTCTTATATCTCCATTAACCTCCTGATAACAATTGCTAACGTTATAATTTTTTAATTCTGATAACTGTGGCTCAATTTACACTAATATCTCACTGTTCCTTACTTTTTTCCGACTTGTCTGAACGATCCTTTTGATGAGATGTATTGAGGGAAGGAATTTTTAAGTATTTTTTCCGAAATACATCTGTATTGTTGAACACATGCTTCAAAAAGTTTTTATTTGACACACTACACGATACTTTAGAAAACTTTTTTCCATATCCAAATATCGGAAATTAAACCACAAAACCAAATTCAACTTTGTATTCGTTACGTCTATTATTGGGCCATCTGTGTACGATATTTCATATTATTACCTCGAATAGTTTTGGAGAAAATCCTCTGTGTCAAACGTATGGGCGAACTTTTGCTAATTTTGACACGGAACACTAAAATAGAAGAGAAAGTAACTTGTACAAAAATAATATGTACAAAAAAAACCCATTGAAAGGCTAGTGTTCAAATATAGGTGATTGTAAAACACATAATTGATGTTTGATATCTCATTTATAAAGGTTATAAAAAGTGGGATATGTAAATAAAAAATGTATTGCATAAATTATAAAATAAAATATGTTATTAATAAAATAAAGCATCTTTTTTTATAATCAAGTTTAATGCACTGTCATTAAAATTAAATATTAAACTCAATTTTTTGTTGTTGTCGGTTGGTAAATTGTTTCAAGGATAACAAAGTGTATTTTAATTTTATGAGATACTTCAAATAAAATAGATACATTTCATTTTGTACTGGATGATTCTGTACAACTGATACAGTTAGCTTTGCCATCATGTTATGGAGTAAAATAGTCTACCATACTGTATTTTCCAGTATTATAGACATGAAGAATAGATATATTAGGAGAGCGAACGTAATGTTAAAAACGGTCAAGAATTGGTGTAACTATCTTTTATCAGTAGGGTTCACTGGTCTCAGTGCCGTACGGAATTTAAATGTTTAAATGTAGGCGCCAAGAAATCACTTTCATTCAGTTAATAAGAAGTCTTAGTTTTATAGATAATAAAAAATTGTTTTCGATTATCAAGTAATAATTAAATAAATATTAATAATACAGAATTCTTAATAATCTGCAATAAATTAAAAGATGAAGAATCATAGTGATAATTGCAATTAATAATAATATACAAATATATGTTTACAATACTAACATATGTTAGATAAAGAAAGAAGATGGCAAAACCGGTAATTACAGACCATATTCCGTTCGTAAATGCAGACACGCATTCCTAACCTTAAACAACCTTCCACTCATAGATATATAACAGTATATCTATGCTTTCCCTGTACAACATCGTCCCATTTTTTCACATTTATAAAATTAAACAATTTTTATACTTACAATTTTTATTTGTAAGATGCGATAACCGTTGATTTTAATATGTAATAATAATAATAATTCCGTACGGGTATATTCGCACTGCCGCTAGTGGCGAAAATAACTATAATCTCTACACGTTTTTGAGACGAAAAAACAGACGAATTGCCTATGTCGTTCAATCTCCTATTTATCTATTCTTCATGATTACATACTAATGGAAATAAGAAAACAAATCGTTTATATACCCGACAGTTTTCTAACTGCATTTCATGGTGTCATTGTGAACTCACGAAGTTATTGTTGTTTCATGAAGGTTCTAGGCTTTTCATGAAACGTTGGTGTATTGTGTAAACATGAAAAGTTACATGTAGTAGATAGTTGTTTCATGAAAAGCACATCATACATCGACGAATGGTGTCTAACATAATAACATAATCTGTCTTATTTTATATCGTAGTCATTGTGAAATCTATTTTCACGATGATCCCAGGCACTTCATGAAAAATTGACGTTTTTATGTATAAATTTACAATTTTTATTATGGTAGCCGAAGCCAAAGAGAGATAATCTACTGGATCATCTGGTAATAATGTAGAGACTGCAATTCATTGGTAAAATATATGTTTATGAACATGAACAGAAAATGGTAGATGTTTGAAAAAATGTATCATTTGTCACCTCAAAAAATAATTGTTTTTCATTAATTGTTTAAAAACACAATATTTTTGACATATTGTACTGTTCGAAAATGTTATTAAAAAAATTCTATTTTTTTTAAAAATCTGACTTATCCTAATCGATAGAACAAAAAATTTTCCATAAATTCAGTATAGAGTATTTGAGCAATCAACTCAGTTACTTGTTTATTTGATAAAGTTCACCCCTAACATTTCATAAAACTCCTCACTTTTGCAACTCTCTGTATAATGTAGAATTTAGTTTATTTATAAACAAAGATAAGTAGTATATTTTTAAGTGTGTAAACAAGAAATGGAAGTATAAACTGAATTAATATTTTTTATTTGTATATACGGTGTTGTCAGTGACAGAGTGAGAATTTAAAAAATATATGTAATGTTAATACATGTTAAGTGTTATATGTTAGTCTTATGTATAAAAATAAAATAAAATGTTGTATCTGTACTACAAGAATAATCAAAATTGTGAGAGACTGATTCGGTTCAGGTCTGTTCATTTTTTTTTTTTTTTGAACGGGAACATGTATGTATTTATAATAAAACCTATTTTGACAAAATGGAAACCCGACTTCTAAAATCAAATATTCTATAACAAAAGATGCACTAAAAAGTAAAAAAATAATTGCATATTCTTGTGCCAATTTTAGTTCACCAAAGCAAAATTTTTTAAATATATATGTACAATTATTGTTATTTTTGGAGGCGGTGTCAACATAGAGAAATTCACATAACTTTTGGACACCGCCTCCAAAAATAACAATAATTGTACATATATATTTAAAAATTTTTGCTTTGGTGAACTAAAATTAGCACAAGAATATGCAATTATTTTTTTACTTTTTAGTGCATCTTTTGTTATAGAATATTTGATTTTAGAAGTCGGGTTTCCATTTTGTCAAAATAGGTTTTATTTCTCGCTTTTTAGTGACTTTGAAGTTCTATAAATGATTTTATTTGTCTACATATGGGTAGACCTACTAAACGACCAACTAACTTTTAGTGAATTTTTGTATAACACTTTTTTTTTACCCGTTTTTTTTTTTTTTTTTTTTTAATTTTTAGTGCATTTTTTTATAACAGATTTTCAGTTTTTTTTACAAGCATTTGTTTTTTTTTTTTGTAAAAATTTTTTTTTTTGGGGTCGGTTTTTTTTTTGAAAAAAATTTTTTTAAGTCGGTTTTTAAAAAAATTTTTTTATTTTCCCATTATGAATGAGTATACCGTTTAAAAAAAAAAAAATTTCGCAGAAATCGGTTATCACATATAAAATGAGGATTGTCCTCAATTTCCCGGAGATCCCCTCATCAGAATGCGATTTGGTGACAATGGGACCAATCGGGAATCAAACCCTTTAAAACAAAAAAAAAATTCAAAATCGGTTCATAAATGACGGAGTTCTGAGGTAACAAACATTAAAAAAAAAAAAAATACAGACGAATTGAGAACCATTCTTCTTTTTTGAAGTCGGGTTAAAAATAGCCATTAACCGCAAATTGAATGATAAAAAATTAAGTTTTTTTCAAACAAAGTTCATTATTGATAGATTATTCTTATGAATTACATATTCATATATATGTGTTATGAAATATACCATTACGGATTTTAATTAAAATGTCCCCATTAAACAGGTACACGATGATTCATTAGAAAATTCAACTATCGTATTAAAATTTAAGAGATGTTCAACACAGATTTCTTATACAACAGATGATTAATACTTATAGTAGGTCGGCTGTGATTCGATACCTTGTCTCCTAATATTTAGGAAAAACCCTGTCCATCCGTATAAATATCAGTAAAAGTAAAAAATTTTATGATAATTCATATTATTCCTAAAAATGAAACCTTAATGTAAGCATATTTATTTTGCTTGAAATAATCCGTTCATCGTTTCACAGTCGTTTTTTGTGCAGCTTGATATTACTGTATAATGCTTTAAATTTAAGAAATTTTATATAAGGCACCTAAGGTGCAAAGGAAAACCTCTCATGTTAATATATAGAGCAAGAGCATGTGAGTTATAACAAACTTTATAAAAACAAAATTTATATAAACAAAATTTGATATTCATTTCTTAAGAATCAAAGACATTGGAAATTAAAAAATAATAAATAAATTGTTTATAATTAATTTTTCTTTTACTCTATTTGATTTGATTTTAATAATATCATTTTCATGGTATGAAATCTGTCAATACTGACACATAATTTACCGAATTTACAGTTGGTAAAAAACGAAATTAATTACGAAATAAATTTTTTCAACCAAATCTTTTTTTCATTTTACTTTGCACTTACATTCTTACATTTTAGTTTTCGTTATTTAATTTATAAATAGCTCGGCTCTTTAATTGGGATAACATCACTTTTTAAGGAGCAACTATTATATAAAGTAACTACCCGAAAACTCGGTCCTTTTTTACATTTATGTTTTTGATCGGATCAAAATTTATGCAAAAATCAATATTCACTTATACAATAAAAGTAGATACTTTGTAATAGATTGAATGGTCCGATGTTTATCCCTCATTCCTAAAAATAATAATGGCTACAGGGACAAATTTATGGTTAAAGATTTGAAAACAGGGTGCTTAGAAATAGAAGATAGATGGAAAAATATATAGATAGTTGTCGGAAAGTTTAAAGTCATCTCGATGTATATAAACTGCGTAAACTTGTCAATCGTACCATGCTATGGTATCCTATTTTCAGTATGATATTTAAAATTTCAGTAAAATCATTATGCTGGAAAGAATATTATTTTATACGTTTTATTGTAATATTGAAATTATAAGTTTTTATTTTAAAACGTTTATGGAAATAAAAATTTTAGTGTACATTTTAAATTTAACCTCGATAATTATCAAAGTAAAAGTAAACCAATTTTAATATCAATGTTAATATTTTGGTAAAATATGTAACAATTTTTATTTTTTTTAATTTCTTTAGTATGTATTCTGTTATTTCGTAACCTTAATAACTTCACAGTCAACTTGTGTTGCATCAATTTACTACCAAATAAATAGTAATTGAGTGTTCAGCAAGGTCTTAAATATTTTATTTAGTCGAATAAAAGGAACTTGCTTCTTTAAAACGTCAAATAAAGACTGAAAATGTCTTTAAAATGATTAAAATTTTTTTTAAAGAAAATAATATTTACCTTTTGCATGTTGTATCAAAATGGAAATTAAACTGTTTATCTGTAATAAAAGTCTTACCAAAAATAAAGATGTAAAGTTTCCGCAAATATTGGCCAGGCGCCCCAACAGATGTTTTGATAATTTTTTTACTGTCTGTCGACAATATTTGGTTCCCTAAAATGTCGGGAAAACTCAACTATACTATATCTCCGACATAAATATATATATATATATACTAGCTGACCCGGCGAACTTCGTACCGCCTTATAATTAATAAATGTTGTGTTTAGTTACTAGCCGAGTCTTCTGTCTATCTATTTATCTATCCATCTCGCTATTTATCTATTTATCTTTCCATCTATCTATCTATCTATCTACCTATCTATCTATCTTGCTATTTATCTATCTATCTTTCTATCTATCAATGTATCTATCTATCTATGTATCTATCTATCTATCTATCCATCTATCTATCTATCTAACTATGTATCTTGTTGCGTAACTCGATACAGCCTTTTTATAATTATTTACTTTTAATGACACTTATAATTATTATTGAATGTATTTTGCAATCAAAAGAATTTGCAGTAACAAAATTTGCAGAATCAGCATAAATACATTTGTTGAAGAAATTATTATAGCGCCTGTAACACAAATATATTTTAACTAAGTCGATTTTCGCATATAAAAACAATTGTAAATCAACTCACAAATAGATTGTAGATTTAGATTTAAATACAATCAGTCAAAATCAACAATCAATTCAACAATCAATTCAGTCAAAATTAATTAAGTAACTAGTAAATAAATTGAATTAAGTTTTTTAAGTGCTTTGTTTTATTACTGACTTATCTACCATTCTTGTAATATTTTAACCAAAATATTACTCGTATTAAATTGGAAACATTTGGGTAATATCAAATTTTCCAATTGGTTATGGTCAAGTATTTGAGACGTCGAATATTTGAAATTAAATAAGCCTACGAAGTTGAGCTTTAATCAACTGCTCTGGTGGCAGCGGACATTCATCACCTGCAACAACCAATTTTGCACAAAAGGACGCAACATAAAATTGATGTCAAAGGTGGGAATGCAACAATCGATCTATCTATCTATTTATCTATCTATAAAAAATAGATATCTAGCTATAAAAAAATAGGGGTTGGTGATAGAAGGGTGAAAATTTAGGGTTGTTTGTATTTTTTAATGCCACATATTTTAAGCCAAAAAAAAATAAAAAATTTCCAAAAAATAGGTCCACCCCAAAAAATAGTTTGGGGTGGATCACCCTTATCACTTAGGGGTATGTAAAATAGATTATGACCGACTCTCAGACCTACCGAATATACATATAAAATGTCATAAACGTAGGAGGAGCAAGCCGTTACGGAGTATTTAACAAAAATTTCAAAAATTATAAATTTTAACACACACACACTCACACACATACACCCTTCTTTTTGCGTCGGGTTAAAAAAGAACAAAATTATAAAGAAAGTTTGGATATTATTATTTTAATGAATTTCTTTGTTATTATTATTTTCAGTTTCTGATAAAGATTCTTCATTACGACGAATTTTTTATGCCCTCGCCTGGGAACTATTTCTAAAAAGTTTAGATCTTGATCTTTTGGGCATTTAAAAAAATTTAAACTGCCTTTGTACTAACTAAATCATTTGCTTAACTGTTCAACAAGAATTACCTATCTTAATTTCAGTTTACTTTACTTCTTATACAAACGATTTTAACACACCACTTGTGAGAGGATATAGAAATTTATATACACGTAACAAAAATTAAATAAAAAATATTTGAGGTGTACCACCCTTATCACTTAGGAGTATGAAAAATAGATAACGACCGATTCTCATACCTACCGAATATACATATTAAATTTCATAAACATAGATCAAGCCATAAAACCTATCTTAATTATACTTCAGTTTAATTTACTTCTTATACTAACGACTTCAACACACCACTTACGAGAGGATATACAAATTTATATACACGTAACAAAAAATAAATAAAAAATGTTTAGAATGGACCACCCTTATCACTTAGGGGTATGAAAAATAGTTTACGACCTATTCTCAGACCTTCCGAATAAACATATAAAATTTCTTAAACGTAGATCAAGCCGTTTCGGAGGAGTATAATAACTAACATTGTGACACGAGAATTATATAGATATATATATATATATATATATATATATATATATATATATATATATATATATATATATATATATATATAAATATATATATATGTATATATATATATATAAGATATATATAACTTTTTCAGATGCAGATTTTTGACATTCTTCTAGGTAGGGTTTATGGACATTTCGAAATTTTGACATCGGTATAGGACCAGTAGCTCTATTTCTTTTAGGAGGAAATTCGCTAAAAAGCTATCTTTTTTTATATATTATAATCGAAGTCTTCACTCATGAAACTCAGAGTGCCGTATTTAAAATTTATATAAAACTAAATAAAACAATTTATTCAACGCTATAGCTCTTACTTTTTGCTGAAAAATTGTTAATTTTATATTTTCAGATAAATGAATCTAAAAAACTTAAATGGTATTTGAACATTTAATGGTATTTGAAATACGGAAGGCATTATATAATACAATAAAAGTTTTGAAATTAAAATAATATATGTGTTGCCACGTTTTATAAATATTCAGGTTTTAATTCTGCAATGCTAGTAAATCCTATATAAAATTAATTTAACATACATATTGTATACAACATATATGTGATAATGGTTAAGTTAAGTTTACAGCAGAATTGACTTTGGCAATGACACATAATTTCTAAAATATAAAAACCTTTTTAATTATTTCAAAATTTTAATTATTGCACAATAGTGTCACTGTTCTAATGTAATAAGAAGATATAATAAAAAATTTCACTTCTTATGAAATATTTAAGTTCATCACCGTTGGTGTTTAAATAATACAAAAAAATAAATACTTAAAATATCATACAAATAATGCATTTATATTACAAATGTTTTATAAACTCATATAAATTAAAATAATATAACAGGAGATTTCATCATTACTAAATACTATTAAAACGTTATATTCTATTATTTAATTACATATCGTTCACACCTTACGATTTTAAGCGTATTTTCTCCAAAGGAAATACAGCTATTGTTTTTGCACGAATGTTGGAATTTCGTAAAAATTTCTTCAAATGTCCATCGATCCTACCTATTATACTATTATATGTTAAAAATCACTATCGCTAAAATTTGTATATGTACTTTTTTTAAATGTCTGTGGACGCTAAGTTGACGCAGCTCCTGCGTAACGAATTTTTTATTATTTAAACTGTATGTATCCGTTCATCATTATGTTGTTTCAAAAACTTACTACTGTGAAACATTAGTGATGATGGTAGAAACGAGACGAGACGAGACGCAAATTAGAATCCTGAGTTTCGAAAAATATCGAGAGATAGACGAGAGAACTATCTTTCAATTTCTATAGATTTTTAATCTGTAAAAATGTACTAATAAAAAAACAGCAAATAACTTTGGGTGGTAAAGATTGAATTTTTGTATAGTCTAGAGACGAGGGAGACGTAAATACAATAAGGCAATAAAATACAAGAGACATGCTTCTCACGTATCGTTTCGTCTCGCGGCATCACTAAAAAATATGTCAGATTCAACACACTTTAAAGTAATGAATGGAAGTAAGGAAGATTAAATTCTGCATAAATTTTTTTTTGACATTCTAATGCCACATACAATCACGTGTCTGGGAGTTTTACTCGTAGATATAATAAACATATTACTGGGAGTATTAGAAATATTAGGAAAGATATTCAATCTATTAAACGTCATAAAAATAGTTTTTTTTGCAATTTTATCGTATATGTCTCTTTCTTCGTATGTCGTTAGAGATTATGCACTATGTATGATTAACTTTTTTTTCAATAGGTGCACAGTATGTAATAATGTAATCTCATCGACAGCTTAGTTAAGGTATATAATTAAAATAGTCACATCACGTATCAGGTTTATAATGAAAAGCGTTTGAATTATTAAATAAAAAAAATGGACTAAATTAGAGACTCAAAATTTGATTTGATTTTTTTTTTTTATATCATCCTAAGTTTTTCTATTATCAGTTCTAACAGAACTATAAATAGAGTGATAACCAGAGAAACTCATGAATTGTGACTACCCAATGGAAGGCACAAAGTGGAATTATATACTAATAAACTATCGCTGTTGTCTAGAAGATTAAGCACATACAAATTTGGATGCATTTCTAGTCAGTAAACATAGTTTTCACTAAATCGCACTATTTCTTCACGCACTGTAGATATATTTAAACTACGATATATATCGTCGTTCCGCACATACCACGGTAAACCACTTATCGCACGTAACACTTTAGATGGAAAACGCTGTAGGATCTCAATGTTACTAACACTAGCCGTACCCCACAATTGTATTCCATATAGGCTTTAAAATACTTTTGTACACTAATAGTTTACCCAAATATTTCACTTCCGCATTTTGTGGTAATATGACGTCATTTAAAGTTAGTGTTGGACAGTTTCCTTTCGTAATGTAAATGTAATTTGGGCTGATTTGTTTGTATTATTGTAGTTTTTCTGATGCTGCATTTGGATCCGTGTCGGATGCAAGTATTGCGGTGTCATGTGCAAACGTAGCAGTGATGTTTTCATCATCAACCGGCATATCGGATGTGTAAATAAGATATAATATAGGACCATGATCGCTTCCCTGAGGCACTCCTGCAAGGATAGGGTGTATATGTCGGATAATTCATTTTGAAATCTTGGTAGTATCGGTTTGTCAGATATGATTTCAAAAGAAGATAATACGAATCTGGAATGCTTTTCTTTAATTTGTATAGTAATCCAGGGTACCATACTTTGTCAAAAGCTTGACTATCATCGAGAAAAGCTACAGTACAATACTTTTTTTCTTGAAAAGCATTGTTGATGCCACTGACAGCTCGATGCACTTGTTCAATCGTTGAATGTTTTGATCGAAATCCAAATTGATGATCTGGAATAAGTTTCGACTCTTCTAAGACATGTAATAGCCTCTTTAAGAACAATTTTTCGAAAACTTTTGATAGTATTGGAAGCAAGCTTGTGGGTCTGTATGACGTCACCTCGTTTATTGGCTTTCCCGGTTTTTGTATCATGATAATCTGCGATACTTTCCAGATTTGAGGAAAGTATTTTAGGCGTAAGATGGAATTGAAGATCGTACAGATCATGACAATACCTTCCTCTCGTAGTATCCGAGCTGTCAAAAGATAGAATCCAGGCGTCTTTTTTAAAGTGAGGTCCTTCCATATGATTGATTTGATTTAATTAGGTGAAAAGGATGTAATTGGAATAATTATCTTAATTATCTTCTGGGTTCGGTTGAAAGGTTTCAGATAAAATTTCAGAAAATAGATCAGCTTTTTCTTTGGCACTCTTCGCCCAGCTTCCGTTATTACGTCCGTAGAGGTGGTATTGGATTTTGTGGTTGATTACATCCCCTGGTAGCTTTCCAAAGTGAATAATCCGAAGCGTCTTTGGGTGATAAATTTTCAAGATAGTCTTGAATGGTCTCTTGCTTTAGTTTTTCCAAAAGGCGTTTAAGATTTTGGGAAGCCCTGTTAAAAGAGTTTTTATCTCCAGGAAACCTTGTTTGCTGCCAGATTCTCCTTAATCTCCGTTTTTCTTGAATCAAATCCTTTACAGCATCAGGTTGAGTAGTTTTGGGGCTACTTTTTCTAAAAGTCGAAGGAGTTGACGCAAATGCAGCAGATTGTATACATTTTGTAAAATCTATCACCGCCAATTCTAATTCATCTTCAGTTTTTAATGACCTTTGTAAAACTGTTTTAGTGTCAATAGAGACTCGAAATTAGTCCCAGTCTGTATGTTTATTGAATAGAGCTGGAGTTTTTTCTCTTTGAATTATCGTGACATGGTGTGATTTTCATATACCTGGGTGATATATTTTTAATTACAAATATATCTAAGAGATTTGGAATTTTATTTAGATCAGAAGGCCAATACGTAGGTTCTCCAGTTGAAATATGATCTAACCCATTGGCTATTACAGCTTTGTACAAATTTCTGCCCTTGGGATTTATAAGCCTTGAACCCCAGTGAGTATGCTTGGCATTATAATCTCCACCAGAAATGAATCTATTACCAAGAGTGTTAAAAAATAATTCGAAATTACCCTGATTTATTGCATGCCTTGGAGGACAGTAAACGGCAGAAAATGTCAATGATCCAATCCAATCTTCAACAACTACACTTGTTGCTTAAAGATAATCTGTGCAGTAATTTTTGGTTACATGATGCTTGATATTGTTTTTAATAATAACAGCGGTTCCACCTTGTGACCGACCACTTGGATTTTTAGTGTCATACAAAACATAAATTTTTGTATCTAGATGATTTTTATCCGTAAATCGAGTTTCAGATATAAGCGGTAAATCTATATTGTGACTTTCTAAGAAAGTTTCTAATTCTAGGCGACGACTTTGCAAACCGTTTGCATTCCATAGGACAATTTTAATTTATTGCACCATTATTTCATTTTAGATACAAGTGCTGTTAAAAGATTTATCATTACGGTATTTTGTCATTAGAAATGTTTTTTCATTGTCAGTGGCGGCATCATTAATAATTGTAGTTTGGAGGAGATTGAGCACGTGGGATGCTCTCTATCGGTTGTTTCTTTCTAAGAGCTGGAAATTTTTTTTGAAGGATTTTTTGATACACTTCACAACCCCTATAATTAGCGGGA
Source organism: Nineta flava (assembly GCA_963920215.1). NCBI lineage: Eukaryota > Metazoa > Arthropoda > Insecta > Neuroptera > Chrysopidae > Nineta > Nineta flava. Next base: position 84,748,995 of record OY986040.1, on the reverse strand, counting down.
TGATTTTCTCCACAGCTAACACAAACAGCGGGAACTTCACTGTGTTTTTCACACGCACTAGTGGGATGATTCCCAGTACACTTAACACACCGATATGCTCGACCACAATTATTTTGAGTGTGACCGAACCGTTGACATTTTTTACATTGAGGCACTTCTCTTTTTTTATTAGGTGGCTCAAACTTTACTATTTTATTTCCATGTTTGGTTACTTGATTACTTGGTAAATAGATTTGTTGTTTTCATTGGCTTTTAAGTCGATGAAAAACATTGGCAATGGCTGTTTTATTTTTGCATACTTTATGTTTGTAACGTTTTCTACAATATACCCAAGATCTGCAAGCTCCTCAGAAATATCTTCCTGGGGCGTAAAATGATGAACATTCCTTAGAATAACACGAAAAGATCTTTCTTGCTTAAGCCTGTGGGTGTAATAGCTTACATTCTGCATCTTGAAATATTTAATCATATCTCTATATGTTGGTATATCCAACGGGGTGATTATGATTTGATTGCTCAAAGCTTTACACATGTATTTATTTGTAAAGCTATTAGATGTCAAATCATTTTGAAATGCAGAAAAGTTTAGTACGTTCGTAACAAAAATTGGTTGTACCTGATCTTTTTTTTCTTTTGTAACATCAGGTGAAATGTCTGTGGAGTTTTCTGGGGGCTGTGGTAGACCTTGTAGAACGTAGAAGCGATTAGTTATCAGAACTGGAGTTTCCTTCTGTCGTACTCGCCTTTCTTCTGGATCTGGACTTCTTTTCTTTTTCCGAGATGCAACAACATAGTCGTTTCCCTGCCACTGGAGATGATTGATTTCAGGATCTTGTCTGGCTATATTATTATCTGGATCCATTATTGACGATTGGGAAGATATACTCAGTCTTCTGAGTACATTTTGTTTTTCAGCTTGAAACTTTTCAGTTTGACTTTTGTATTTACAAACGTTTTCTTCTAATTTTAGAACTGGTGCGTTTTCAGCGAAAACGGATTTTCCCTCGTTCGGTAGATATAAATATCTTGGAATATTTTTTGACCCGCCACTGGAGTTCGGCATAACAAAATTAACTATACATATATTATTCATATCGAATTACACTTTGTTGTACATTACATTTATTAAGTAATATTAATATTAAATATAAAATGCAATTTGCTGACAGAGCACTGCTAGGTCAATAACACAAAAAATTTTTATGATATTGTTGATTTTAAAATAATATTTTTTGAAACAAAGACAATTTTCACGTCTATACTGTTTGACAGTCATAAGCTGAATGATTGATTTGATTAAATAGAAGTTAGTGAAGTTATTTGGATTAATGGGGCATGATTTCACATATAACGCCCCATTTTTTATTTACTCCAAATGACAAATATTAGTCCATTTTCAATAATTTGAATATTTAGTTACCGTGCGTATTTTGTTGAACGTAAAATACGCACTTTTAACGTTACAGTTAAACAATAACATCAGGCATCTTAGTGAACAAAACGGACAAATCAGGCAGTCTTTTACGATAGAAGTTATCATCAATTAATACTTGTATAACGATCATCAAAATACAATCAGTATATCATAAAACAGAATTAATTGACCGTAGTTTTTATACCTGGACCTTATACAAAACATCCACAAGGGTATGTATGCAACGGTTGAAAACATTGATCGTAGAAAAAGAATTTTGGTGAGGGTGTTCATAAAATGATTATATTGGTCCATTTCCGCATAACTATACATCAAAAATCGTTACGCAGGAGCTGCTTCGACTTTTCCTTAGAATACATAAATCACTCTCTAGCGATCATAATTTTAATGTGATCAAAATGAAATATCATATCTGATATGATTTTAGTATTCGCAAAATTTTAATTAATTTATAGCCAAATAAAACGATATATAACGATTTATAGTGTGCTGTTATAGTTTATAGTTACTATGGAAACGACAATCAAAATTGACATTTCAAAATTGAAACAAAATTTTAATAAAATAATTTTATAGTTATTTATTAGAAGTATAGTAATATAGTTTCTGAGGAAATGACAAAATCAACAAAAAATTTAACCGACTCAAACTCAAAGAAAAGAGGGAAGAGATTCTATGTTCGACTGTATGCATTTTTTTAAAATGTATGCTCGCCGATTTCTCCGTCAATTGGTGATCGATTTTGAAAATTCTTGTTTTGTTTGAAAGGGTATACGCTCGAGCTTGCCCATTGTCACCAAGTCATAATCTGATGAGAGGGGATCGCTTGGGAATCTAGGGAAGGAAAGCCGACTTCAAACCGATCAGTAGGTAGCACATACCAATAATAATTGTTTGAATACTCAGTATATACTGAGTTGTGTATTAATGATTGAGTTATTAACAATTCTTCGTATTCGAATTGTTAACAATTCGCTTTCCGAGGAACATTTAATCCCAAATTATGAAGAAACTATGAATTTTTCAAACAAAAGTTGTTTATTTTAAAAAGAAGATTTTTGTTAACAAATATTGTTTATATCTCTTACGGTTTCAAAGATGTATATATCTTTTATAAGATATAATAATTGTATTTTGGATTAAATCTGTTTTGGATTAAATTAAATCTAGTTATTTTCAGCTTTTTAGTGTAGTGACTTTCTGTGTTTTTTGAAGTCGGTTGAAGAGTTTGTTTTTAAGTTTTTACAATAAAATATATTTCATGTAAAATATATTTATTAAAAATTTTATTGTAAACAAGCTACAATGAAATATTACATGCCCGGATATACTTTGTTGGTCCAAAATCTATGTTTTCATCGGGTCATTACTTTTTATTTATATTACCAGATAGTTACGTCATGTTTAGAAAACATGGATGTTTATAAAACACCGAAATAAAATACATTTATTTAACTGTATGATTGATTCAAATAAAATCGTAAATAAAAGCATTTATTGGCTGGTATTTGAAATAAGCCTGATAAGTGAAAAAACTCTTTAAATGAAACTTATTTTTTCACATCGACATTTTACCCTCGTAAACTTCGCTGCACGAAAAAGATTAAAATTCAATTTTTCACGCCTGGATGTCTATAGCTGATAATGTTTCTTTCTTGCCACCGTTATAAGCGATCTGTGCTTGAAAGAAAACAAATCGAGTTTCTATAATTTCGTAGAAAGACCAACGCCTATTATAAACAAATAAAAATCGAGATATTTGTTTAGATTTTAGCTGCAATTTAAATTTCGTGGAAGTACCAAATTTGCGTCTGCATCGACATATTTATTGAAGTTGATAAGCGTCAATCGTTAATGGGGATACTCAAAATGTCTAAACGAAATATAGTTTTTTTTGTTGAGTTATATACTTAAAACTATAAATGCTTTAGCGAACGAAAAGTTACGAAACGAGATTCGCCGTAAGTAATGAGTACTTAAATTTCTGATCGCTGAAAATTGCCTTGAGGAGAAGATTGAACAAACCCTCAAAAAAATTGTTCATATAAATGAATTCTTATACCTGTGTAAATGATTGAGAAACTGGTTAAATGAAAAAAACTTTCTGGGCGAGAAAAAATTCTCGGTTTTCTGAAATCTAGTTAATACAGGTTTAACTGTATTATCCCTATTTCACTGGTAATGTCAGACTCAACTCCAACTAATCCTTAAGATCAGGTGCGAATATATGTTAGTTGCCGCCCTAGACATATTCCGATTAGATGCCCCGAATCCCGTTTTTTATAATGATATTATTATAATTTTTAAAAAAAATTATTGTTTTGTATATTTTATTTTAAACTCACATGAAAAAATTACATATTTTCGGATATTTTTAAAATAAATATCAATGTTTGCTGATTATTTTGCTTTTTTTTATAAAAAACTCAGTATCTTAAGCTAATAAATAGCCTAAATCTTGTTGTTATTAATGTATTATGTGCCATAAAAGTAGCGTTAATTTTTTCAAAATCGTTTAGTTTAATTGTACCTTCTTCATTCCGTTTTTAAGAAAATGTGTCTAATAAATAGTTAGTATATTTTAAATGAACAACTTTTATCTGAAGCATTTTTTAGAAAACCGAATGAAGAAGGCCTAATTCATCACCACTAATATTATTAATTTAATAAAGTTTAATATCATTTTTCCATTTACAATTGAGAATTGAGTTTTCTAGAAAACGATGATTAGGAATCTTCGACGAAGTTGGACAATTAAGTACAATGCAGAAGTTAACCATTATTATTATTAACCATTAATAATTTATCAACTGATTTTATTGTTTTTTTTATAAGTTTATTATCACACTATCATTTACTTCTTCACAAATCCAAGCATGTAAACGACAAAGAACGAGTATCATAATAACACATGATTTATATGTCAAACTATCTTAGGCTAGAGTTCCACTAGTGTCACTACTAGATGGATATACAATAGTAACTACTAGGCCATCTAGACAAATCTCCCTAATGGGAACTATATTGGCTATATTTTTCAAGAGAATCATGCATACGCTTGCATCTACCCAAATTAGATTTTGATTTTAATGTATAGAAAACTCTATCTATTCTGCACAAGTGACTTGTTTGAGTAATACGTTGATCATCGCTCACGAACTTTACGGCTTACCAAAGCAAGCTAGAGTCCCTGAAATTGGCCACCGCTACGCCGTTGCCGCCTTTCTTGACTGTTTACAAACCTACTACTACTCACTAAGACATATAATTAGGATATTGTCTTCATTCAATTCGGGCGTTAAAAAACAAATAATAAAAATAGTTACAACATATTAGTCGGCAAAATTTAGAAGTTATTATTTATTTAATAAATTATTTCAGACCATAATTTTTAAAAGGAAAGAAACATAATAAGAGTATAATAATTTTATTGAAGAAAAAAAAATTGTAACGAATTTTTTCACCACAAAACTGGTAGAAAAAAATATTTGAATATAATATTTTTAAACTAATTAAAGAAATTACATAATTTAAAAGATAAAAATAATTATTATGTATACATTATTGTTCATTTTTATAAAATGGCGGTCAGATTTACTTTCATTTTATTTTAATATTATTATTTACCAGAATTGTAGTTATTTAATAGGTTTATCTTCTCATAAAAAACTATTATATTTTAGTCAAATTACACTTTGATAAAAGAAAATTGTTAACAAGACGGGAACAGTTGGAAATGGTAAAGTGGCGTATAATAAACGTAAAAAAATATATGCATTAGCAAGAGTGTTGCGGTGTGGATTTGGGGGGAGGACGTGAAAAGGGGTGAATTGAGTATTATTGCGATTTCCGGCGAAAGTTGACGTCGGAGAAAAAATTGTGCAATAAAAAAATTATTATAAAAAAATTATAAAAAGATTATAAAAAGTTACATCACCTCAAAATGTTCGAGAAAAATGCGAAAAACCATGTATTTCGTTTTTATTTTTCATTTCCACAAAAATAATTTTATTTTGACGAAACAGACTTCTTTGAGGTAACAATTTTTTCAATTTAATTTATTTTTTGAAAAAAAAAAACTCTCCATTTAAAAACATGATCAAAAATGGAAAAATTAAAAAAACTACTTTTGTAACAATTAATTTTTTAGAAAATGTGATAATTTGATAATTTTTAAGTAATCTTTCAAAACTTATTACACCATTGAATTCTACGGAGAAAAAAATGCAAAAGACCCTGTGTTTCTTTATTTGTCGTGTGATTTGTTTTGATTTTCATTATTTGATTCATAGACGTATGCAAAAATGTTGTATTATATTATCTAGAATTAAAATTTAGAAAATTATTTTATTCTCCAATTTTTAAGTTTATATATTTACAAGATAATATTTACATTAAAAATTAACAAATAAATAAATCTAGATTTTTTTAACACATTTGTAATTTTATTATCTGTTTCTTCAATATTTTGACAAGCTTCTTGAACACCGCTCGGATAACCTGAAGATTCCTTGGATAATTGATTTTCTGTAGTCAAGCAAAGGCCTGGCTGCTCCATTTCTTTAGAATTATCTGGGAAAATTGACTTTCACTTTTGTTTTCTTCAATGTAATTAATCACATGTTGTATACAGTCTATCATATTTGCATAGGCAGGACGTCCAACTTAATCATAAATTCTATTCACATAAAACTAAAGAAATGGTTAATTTAGAATAATTATGAAACACTTTTATACACTTTTTAAAACTTTTTAAAACTTTTACACAGATTAATTATGTTGTCGCGAGTTTAGAAATCTAACAAAACGATTGTCTTGCTTTGTTAAAAAACGAATTGAACCACACAAGATACTTTTACGAACAGAACCAAAAAAAGGTAATTCTTTGAACTTGCTAAAAGCGAAAACAACTTTAACAAAAGTTAAAACTTGATATGTATATATATATAGAAATATATAAAAATTTTAGCGATAGTGATTTTTAACATCTATTAGGTTGGATCGATGGACATTTGAAGAAATTTTTACGAAATTCCAACAATGGTACAAAAACCATAGCTGCTATTCCTTTGGAGGAAATTCGCTAAAAATGCTCTTAAAGATGGTACTAAACAAGAGATGACCTGTCGAAAATATATGAAACAGACCACATAAACAAGCTTTGTATTACACAACACATTTAAATATATGTATAGTATATGGGACAAATGGCAAATAAATATATTTCACAAATAGGTAGAGCATATCTTACTTGGTTACTTGGTTAGTTTTGGAGGCGGTGTCCAAATTTTATGTGAATTTCTCTATGCTGACACCGCCTCCAAAAATAACAATAATTGTACATATATATTTAAAAAATTTTGCGTAGGTGAACTAAAATTGACACAAGAATATGCAATTATTTTTTACTTTTTAGTGCATTTTTTGTTTTAGAATATTTGATTTTTGAAGTCGGGTTTCCATTTTGTCAAAATATTTTTTATTTCTCGCTTTTTAGTGACTTTTAAGTTCTATAACTGATTTTATTTGTCAGAATATGGGTAGATCTACTAAACGACCTACTAATTTTTAGTGCATTTTTTTACAACACATTTTTTTGATCTGTTTTTTTTTTTTTAATTTTTAGTGCTTTTTTTCATAACAGATTTTCAGTTTTTTTTACATGCATTTTGTTTTTTTTTTTGTAAAAATTTTTTTTTTGGGGGCCTTTTTTTTGTAAAAAATTTTTTTGAAGTCGGTTTTTAAAAAAATTTTCTTATTTTCCCATTATAAATGAGTATACCCTTTCAAAAAAAAAAAAAAAAATTCGCAAAAACCGGTTATTACATACAAAATGAGGGTTTTCCTCGATTTCTAGGGGATATCCTCAACAGAATGCGATTTGGTGGCAATGGGACTAATCTAAAATCAAACTCTTTAAAACAAACAAAAAATTCAAAATCGGTTCATAAATGACGGAGTTCTGAGGAGACAAACATTAAAAAAAAAAATACAGACGAATTGAGAATCATCCTCCTTTTTGAAGTCGGGTTAAAAACTAAAACTTCACGCACCAACGACCAAGAAAACTAGACTTACATGAATGCCGTAGTTTAACAGTCACAGATTTGTCTAGTTCTACGTATTACTGCTCGCTAGTAGCTTCTCTTTAACACCGAAAATCGTCAAACTTCATTCCGCCCGGTACACCGTTTTGCCCCGAGTTTCCCTATATATTACTATTTTATCAAGAATATAATTTTAAAATGCTAATTTCGATTTCTAACTTATTTCAAGATTCTAAATCACATTTAAGACCACCTATTCGATTCTCCGTCAATTTGCTTTTATCGACAAACTAAATTTGCATCTATCTTATCTAAATTAAAGTCAACCTTTTTGAAAGTATAGAAAAATATCGACGACAAAATTACAATATAATAACCAAACCATAATATTCAAAACAAAAATATTACCGAGGAGAAAATAACCGCGGCAAAATACCTAAGTCGAGTTCTACGGGTCGTGTGAGTTGGCTATGCCTTGTCGAGGTTCTGAGGTTTTTAGTAGTTGCTTGTAAAAAATTATCCTTATAATCTTTGCTAGTTCTACTTTCTTGCCGATGCTGATTTTTAAGTGTATGTTTTGTCGGTTATTGTGTTGTGGATATTTTGACGCGTATATTTCGTCGTCAGGCATTCTTTCATAGAACCATGACGTTGACTTCCATGATCGGTATATAAAATCACCGAGAGAGTCAATTAAATATTTTCCATGTGTTTTAAAAACATTTTTTTATAGATTTTTTTGTTTGTTAAAAATTATTTTACCTCAGTTTCCAGCATTTCTTTCGAATCCAAGAGTAGGCACCATATTCTGGCTCTGTAATGGCATTCTGTCAGAAGATGAAAGGCCGTGTCTTACAACCCTACTAGGGATAGGTGCCTTTTGAGTTGACAGTGACCGGTAGGTACCTTTATCAGAAGTTTGCAAGTCTTTCAGGTTCTTACCAATTAGCCAGATTGATTTATCAAAATTTTACCCAGATATCGTTTGCTTGGCATTTCTGCAGTCTACTGTAACTTTCCATTTTCTGTTCATATTTTCTTTTCATATCCACCTAGTCGTTAAGGGTAGTCTTCTATAGACATATTTTTTATGTTGAGGTTGTGTCAGTATATGCATGCATTGTTTTTTTTCCTGTGAAGCGAAATTCGAAAAATAAGTTAAAGAAACCAAAAATTTTTTCGAGAGGATTTCGAAAAACAGAAAAGAAACTAGATAAAAATACAGGTTGATAGATTTTACGAAAATTCTAATTTATGCATCCTTTATTAGTACAAAATTTTTAATATTTAAATGAACACAATACCGTATTTTTGAGGTACCTTAATCAAAATCAACAACGATTAAAAAGTTATTAGATTATGATATCCCTTCGTGGCTTATGGTTCACCTTTTGCATGTAAGGTAACATCAAAGTTTATTACTGCACAATTCAATATCATAGAATAATATACACATGCATGATATAATTAAGTTGTCATTCATGCGTGAATAATATAAATTTACAATTGCAGATCTACCAAGCTAGCAGAAACAAGTAAGCTAGAAATGTAATCGATTATATTTTTACAACTTGACAAAATTAAATTTAAAGGCCTTGTCGTTTTCCAATTTTTAACAAATACTATCGCGTAAGATAATTGCACATCCCCTTTTCTTGCGTATGTATTTAATGGAGTCTCTAGAAAATGTTACACACATTTTGCTATTTGTTAGCGTTACTAGCAAATTTTAATTAACGCGTTTATAATATTGGCAGTAGTCCAGATCACTTTCAGTTAACATGTTTATAATATTGCTAGTAGTCTAGATCACAAAATCACAAGAAACGTAAGACACATTCGTTACCAAAAAATAATAATTAGCAATGTTTGCATAGAAGATAGTTTGCCATAATAACTATTCAAACATTGTCAGCAATTATTAGCGACGTGTCTGTAGCCACTCTATGGACTTGTTTTAATCCGATTAGAATAAAATTTGGTGTGTGAGGTGCTTTTGGTATTTGATAGGCTAAGTTAATAATTGGACAAAATCGAGTCAGGAAAATGGAGTTCTAAAGGAAGAGAGAAACACAAAATTTGATATATCTCTCTTAATATTGGAAAATTCAAAAAATGTATAAGAGGCCAAATTATAGAAAATTAATTTTACTACAATTTAGTTTTCTGTTACTCTAATATTTATAGAAATATTAGAGTTTAAGAAAAAATGAGCAGAAAATGAATTGTAGTAAAGTTGATTTAAAATTTTAAACTTTTATAAGACATATTCTATATTTTGTGTTTTCTTCGAGTCTAAAATATAGAGACTATATGAATATTTGATTTCATGCATCATACAGTGAGCTTATAAAATTTAGCAAAAAGTCATAAAATCCGACCAAAAACAAAAGTAAGAAAATTATTGGTATAAATTTATTCCGAAAGATTCTCCGTAGTGTATTTATTAATGAGGATAAGGTTATTTATCCAAAGTATGCAAATGATTGGTAATAAATTTTTCTGTAAATTTCTCAGATGCACCTGAGAAGCTTACACGATAAATGTATACCAATCATTTGCATACTTTTGATAAATATATTTTTTCATTTAAAAGCTACGTTAATTTACTTTTTTGTATAATATCTACTTGACTTGTAAAGTAGGCAATGTAATTTGATTAGCCAGACCATATGTTCTAGTAATCGGAAACACTTGCAAATAAAATTTTTTTCAACTGCTAATAACTGCAAAATTCCACATTTACCTGGTTGTATGTCGTAACTGTGACTGTGTTCAGCTAGTTTTGTAAATATCAGAGTCGTCTGGTTAAGATTTCTGAGAACGGTTAGAGATAAAAATTAATAAACTGAATAGTACTCGAAGGTGTAAAGGGAAGTTTGATTATCACGCTAGTATTATCTAGAGCACACGGTAGTACGACGGGCCGATTTTAAGAGGTTTTTGGCCTTCGTGCTTACAGTGCTGAGATTACTACAGGAAATATTCGACGATATTACAGCCCGATACAATGTTTCTCGAGAATGGCCATAGCTGCTAATTTCATTTTTTCCAGGTAGTTTGTCTCTATTAGCTTAGTGGACTTATAAAATTACATTGTTCATCTATTGGAAATACGAATATCAATTTAAAAACAAAACAAAAACAAAAAAAAATTATAATCTTATTAATAATTACTTGATAATATGAATGATAAGTCAAGTGTGCAGCGATAGTACCATCTACCTTGACCCAAAATTGACCATTCATATTGAAAGTCTTAACCGATGTAGGGGAAAATAATATTGAAGGCTACACTCCCAATAAGTAGCAAAAAAGAACAGTCAGCTTCTAACAAAAAAGACGGAAGAAAATATGTTTTCTTGGTGCAACGAATAAATGAAAGACAAAATCACATATGAAAGAAAAAAAAAAACAAGATATATCATATTTCTTTTACAAGAAATCACCACTTTTAAATAAGGTGGAGAGAGGTGTCCATATATATCATATGTATATAGCTCTCTTACTCTTTGAGTGACCTAGATAAACCTTAGTAGAAATAAGCCGAATTTTAAAAGTATAATCACATTTACAATTTTGTCTTTCAGCTATTGAAGTCAACCACACGAAGTTTTATTTAATTAAATTGTAAGATTTCTATCGAAACTTATTTTAAAATTTTGATGTGATTGTGTTTTGTTCATTTGTTTTTTTTTTTGGGGAATTTTTGTTGTTGTTGTTTGTGAAGCAGAGAAAGGAATATAATAATAGATCAGATATATAAAATACGTATTAATAATAATTAATCATAAAGAAATATGAAAGTGAATTTTTATTAAAAACGATGCGCGCATTGATCGCGTATTATAAACTATCCACACTCACTATCTTACGTCTGTTTATTAATAAATATAATCTGTTTACTTACTTTCGTGAAGAATCTTATAATAAAATCACATATGTTCTTATTATTACTTCATGTAGAAAGTTGATTTGTTTCAAAAATTGCCATATTGTTTTTTTTTTATTGATTTGGGAAGCTTTTTAATTTTCTTGTATTTCTGTTTACAGAGATATATATTAACAAAATTTTGTAAATATGCAACACGCTACAGGATTAGTATATGCACTTTTGTGCATAACAATTTGTCATAATGTGGTTTTATCGGTTCCCGTTGTTGTGAAACGGCAAGTGGATTTTTCTGATTTATCTGAACAGGAAAAATCATGGGATACACAATTTCAAGTAAGTACTTTATTTATTTATTTATTTATATTTAGAGTGTAGTGCACCTACAAAAAATATAATTAATTTACATAGACTGTTTTGAATGTTTAGAGTAAGATATGTCATTTTGTACTTCATTAAATAAATTAAATCACTTGTCGGTTTATATTAGTGATGCCGCGACACAAATCGAGAGTAGCATATCACTTTAATCGTATTGTCTTGTAAAAGTTTTCTATCGTTTGGCTTCGTCTCGTTTTTACAGTGAAAGATTTTCTTAAAATAATTCAATCAACAAAAAATTTTTTTATGAGCATATTTTTTTATAATTTATTTGAAACAATAAAGACTATAGAAAACATTAAATCATTAACACCAAAAATGTTCTGCTGTTTTGTGTTTAATAAATTTTTACAGATTAAAAATCTATAGATATTACAATAGAGTAAGTACTATGTACTATCGTCTGTCTATCTGTCGAATATTTACCGAAAACCAGGATTCTAATTTTCATTATGTTTCTCGCTGACTTATTCTCGTCTCGTCTCGTTTCTCTCGCGCCATCACTAGTTTATATTAATTTTAATTTTTTCTAACGGCTGCTTTCCTTGAATCGAATATGACGACCCATTTATTGAATTTTGTGTTAGTGTTTGTGGCTTGTTGAAGTTACAAGTCTAATTTTACTACTTCTGCTCTACTTTTACTACTTCAGTTCAGTAATAGTGCTCAGAAAGATGTTGGTTTTCCTTTGACCCCCTAAAATAAATAATTTCTCATAAAATTGTTTACCCATAAATGGATTTGAGATGAAAAATTAATAGTTAATAGTTAAAACACTTACAAATGCACATAATTGATTAGTTAAGAAACCAAAAAAATATTTTTTTCTGTAGATCAAAAGGTGGTTTGGTTTTTTGGATCAATACCGGAATTTTTTTGAATCAATCTCTTTATTAATATTTCTATTTTCTATTACGAAGCTTTTTTTTTATTGGTCTTATTTTATTCCAAGTGAAAATTAAAATATGTCGACCCTCACCGGTTTCTCCATAAGAGCAATGCATTAAAACTCGAACTTTAACATTAAATAATTAATTCAAGGCCCCCATTATCCCCCCTCCCTGAAACTTTTGTAATTGATTTGTATGCACTTCAACTACATGTAAAAAAATCAAGATTCCTTTCAATCAGTCTTTTTGAAGCTAAAGTGCTCGTATATCCTTAAAGTTACAATATTATGTTAATCATTTAATAAATTCCTTGCACTATTTATTTATTTCGAAAATATAGAAAATATACGCTAGATTTTTCGTTTATCAGGTAATTATCGGAAACTATCTTACTTGTTTAAACAATGGTTGTTCTGTCTGCAATTGGACTTTTAATAGTAAAAAGAGTAATCTATGCAAAATATAAGTTTTTTGATTAAGTACACTGCATTTTTTTAAACAAAAATAATTTATTAAATGCATTCCTACTTCTCGGGTTCCAGGGTTCGCCTTTGTAAAATTTGAATCAGCAGTTTAGTGAGAATTAGCAGTTTTTTCAAATAGAAATGTGAGCAATTTTTTTTTTTTTCATATGGAAATAAACAATTATAGTTACCGATTATTATATGTGAAACATAAAACTCTTTTTGTTAGAAAAGTTATGAAGTCATATATATTAATAATTAAAAAGGAAAAATCCATGAGTTGTCCGGAAATCGTAGATAAATCTAAATAACAGACTTTGGTCGGGGGAGGTGGTGGCAGACCTTTCTACTTTCTTTGATATCATTGCAAAATATATCGATGTAGAGTGCATTGGAAAATCGGCACCGAACAACTTTAAACAAACCTTTAAAGCGCAGTATTTAGAGTATTAGTGTCAACGATTAAGTAATCTTTTCAGTACAATTGCATCAAGAGAATCGCCGTGGCTCTGCCAGTTGAAAATGCGTATTTACAGACTTACAGTGTTTTTTCACGTTAGATTTGGCTTTTTTTTATCTTATAGTTACTAACTTATAGTTACTTAAAAGTAAACACTATCTCTATGTGTTAGAGTCAATTTAGTGATGCATATAATTAATTAATACTGTCTGGTCTGGTATTAGACTTGGTCATAAAAAACTGAGACCCAAATGGAAACCACTAAAATCGGTAATTTTTTGTGTCAATAACCTCAAGTTAATAATCTCAGTGTATTATGAAATTTGATCTAACAAAACTAACAGTTTTTCGAATAAACAAACAATAGTTTTTAAAATGGTTCGACTTGTTGCTGTAGTTAATTAAATAACAAGTCATTAAAAAGCGTATGGATACAGATTAAATGAATTTTATATTTTGTTAATAATTAAACATAATTTATAAGTTTGAGACTTTCATTTGAAATTAGAGGCTTTTATTTGAAAATAGAAATTGATTTATTCGTATTAACTTACACTTTGCATTGTAGTTTACATAAGAATTACATCGTAGTGCGACAATTTTGCCATCCCGTTGTGACTTTGGCTTTTCGTTTATACTGCAAGAGAGATTCTTCTTCAGGTTTCTTATTTGAAACTGCTGGTATTTCAATATCGAACGCATTTTGCTACAAAAAATTATTCCATAATCGAGTTTTAGTGAATATACTTAACAAGAAAATAGAGCTATTTAGGTTTATATATATATATATATATATATATATATATATATATATATATATATATATATATATATATATATATATATATATATATATATATATATTTGCAAAGCAAAGTTTGTTAATGGGCAAAATCGTACAGGGGGAGGGGTAGAGGTAGGAGGAAATAAAAACTTTGATCAAGTGTTAAGGAGGACTTAGAGCAAGAAGGAAATATAAATTCTAGAATATCTCTCTTAATATTGGAAAAATCGAAAAATGTATAAGGTGAAAAGTTATAGAAAATTTATTTTCCTATTAAAATGCTTAAATTAAAATGCTAAATACTCGTACCTCTGTATGTATAGAATTTTAGAAAAAATCATCAGGTTAAAAATCATACTCAAGCTGATTTGTCTACTTGAAATTTATACATTTTTAGATTTTTCTAATAATCTAATATTCAGAGAGATATTCTATAATTTATATATTTTAATATAAGTCCTTCTTTCCCCTTCACCGATTTTACTACTTTCAAATACTAAAAAATGTCAGATACGTAATTTTATTTTGATCGGACAAAAATTGTATCCGCTAGAGATTATATAAATACATGCAAAATCTATTTATTTTATTTGTGTCTAGTCGCTCTAGGGATCGCAGGTCGATTCATATTAATAAGATACAACTCAGTCCGTGTGGTCCAGTTGTTAAAGACGCTCTAAACGGAACTGGGAGGTTGCTAGTTAGATTCCCAACGCTAGCAGTTTACCAATAAAATTAGTTTTAAAAAAAACTAATAGGTGGTTATTTGACTAAACTGTCAAACAACCGCAGTTTCCTTTCACAAAGATGAACATCGGCATAGTTCTTATTAAAGTCGGCTGCAGTCGCACAACCTACCAATTCCTAGTCTACATATAAATTCGCTAAAACAGGCTTAGAAAGGCTTACTTTCCAGGCTTCACTCTCCCACTGCTATTACTACAACTACCACCACATCTCCACAAGAATAGTAATATATTTATTCTGAAGAAATTCGCTTAATTGATTGAATTTTTTTATTATGCAATTATATTAATAAAATGCATGGATATATCATCATACATGATTTATGCGCTTAAATTTCAAGGCAATAAAAGAAATAATTTAGAGATTACATTTTTATTTTAAATAAAAAAAAATTTACATTCTAATTATTATGTAAAAAAAGATATACATATATAATATACAAGTCAAAGATATCAAATCAATAGACTCTCAATTGATTTCTTTGTATTGCAAAATAAAATAAAATGAAAATAGAAATTAAAATATTGTAGATAATATTTATAAAGGTATTGGCTTTATTATTATTAATAATATAAAGTGATTACAACATTTTTAAGTCACATTCATAAATAATTTCAATAGTTTTTTTTTTTTTGTGTAAGATGTGTACACGCGTTGTATGTGTCAAATTTTTATTCAATCATCGTTAATCTATTCAATTTATTCATTTTTTTTATTTTTGAGGTCCGTACGAAAAATTTAGTTCCTTTGTGTCAACTCTTTGTAACGAATAAGTTATCATGGCGACTAATAATATTGGCGGTAATACTTCGTAAGTGTTCGAATAACGAAACTTGAGAATATTTCAGTAAATATTAGAGTTATTGCAATTATAATAGATTGGATTATTGCAAATATATATAGTAGAGTCGTATTATGATAGATTTGAATAAAATTATGAGTTTTTTGCTTTCCTTATGATTAATTTTTCCGTTCAATTTAAATTAAAAAATATATCTCAAATTTTTCATTTCCCACTGTCTATAAACCTTTTTGACCAATTTTGCACATTTACGGCTTTGGTTTTTCATAAACCAAAAGCTTATACTACATTTCATTCTGATTGGCCTGTATGAGTAACTACTGACCTCTGTATAACTGGACAGATTATCGCATGTTACGCTATTGAAACGCTACTCAACTAGCTAGGGTACTAAAATTTAGTTCAGTGCACCGTCACGGGGTTTGTGTGTAATAAGTATGTGTGTTAAAATCTGAAGTGACGAAAGTGTACTGAAGCAAAATTTAGTATCTTTGAGACGGTTATATATTTTTTAAATTAACCTTAAACTTTCTCGAGCTACATGAAACATCCTGCTAATTTTTAATTAGCTAAAGCAACTTTAATAGTTTAATCTTATAGTCTTATCCGACCAAAAACATAAATGTAAGATAGGGCCGAGTTTTCGGGAAAATCCTTAATGAAATAGTTCCTTCTTAAAAAGTGATGATATGAGAGTAAGGACCGAGCTATTTACAAAGTAAATAGCTCTAGACTTCATATAATAGTTGCTTCTTAAAAAGTGATGATGAGGAAGAGAGGACCGAGCTGTTTACAAAGTAAATAGCTTTAGACTTCATATAATAGTTGCTCTTTAAAAAGTGACGATATCCCATTAAAGAGCCGAGCTATTTACAAAGTAAATAGCTCGGTAAACTATTAACTATATTAACTACTTGCTCTTTAAAAAGTGATGATATCCCAATAAAGAGCCGAGCTATTTACAAAGTAAATAGCTCGGAAAACTATTAACTAAAAAAATTAATGGGAGGGTATTAAATGTAAAAAAAAATTTTGTTGAAATTTATTTCGTTAGTTTTCCCTTAGTATGTTTTTAAAATTTTATAACGCGGCTAGTTATTTTTTCTGATGATTTCAAATATTTTAAAACTTGCCGCGTTATAAATATTAAAAACATACTAAGGGAAAACTAACGAAATAAATTTCAACAAAATTTTTTTTTACATTTAATCAATTTACCCCTCATTAATTTTTTTAGTTAATAGTTTACCGAGCTATTTACTTTGTAAATAGCTCGGCTCTTTAATGGGATATCATCACTTTTTAAAGAGCAATTAGTTAATAGTTTACCGAGCTATTTTCTTTGTCAAAATTTTTTTAATTTTAAAATGAGTATATTATACATAACTATAGTGTAGAGATACTTTACTAATAAATACTACATAGTCGTACATCTGGCTGATGTAATCAAATAATTTCATAAATAATTAAATACACAATAAATTTATGTGCAATAATATATATCATTATATTTACATATAATTTATTTTTAACATATTACAATTTAAACTCATCTAATTTAAAAAAAAAAAATTTTCTGCTGTAATTGTAATTGTTCATGGTTAGTGTACACACTCACTCTTCTTTACGTAATAGATACTGTTACTTTGTTTAGAAAATAATGAATTTAAATAAATTTAATTTTTCCGAATACTATTTATACCTGCAATTTACTGTAGGGAGAGTTACATTTCGTACTTTTTACTTGCAATGCTTGTTGAAAAGGAAAAACAATTTTTAACCATAACGCTTTTTGAAGTTCTTGAAGTTATACTTTTTAGGCGCGTTATGTGAATCCGATCAGAGTGTATTTTCAGCATGTAACGAATCACTAATATAAAACACACAATTGATGTAGCACTTTGCTCGATCGACGTTACACAGTTTTCTATCCTGCTCTATTGCATAGTGCTTGGGAGACATTTTGTAAACAATATTTGTCATACAGTAGACCGATTAAGTTTATATGTACATACATTATTAGATGCTTAGCGGATCAGACAACAAGTAAGTCTGTCACATAAGTGACCCCACTCTTCAGTGAACAATATTTTTATGTGTGCTATGATTTTTGCATATTGAAATTTGATATAATCGTTATTATTTTGGTAAATAGCTACACCGCCAGCTTAA